>OW052222.1:241749253-242963717 GCA_932526605.1 Nephrotoma flavescens
AAACATTTTTTTTGTTTTTTCCCCTTTATTTTGTTTTGTTTTCGATTGTTTATGTTGTCGACATTGTATACGTGGCGTGTGTATGTGGCCAGTTGACTGTGTGTTCACGGAATGAGATAAAAAAAAAGCTGGCTTTTTTTACCAACTTTTGCTCAAAAAATTTGTCTACGGTTGTCTATCGCACATCCTTTAAAAAAATGTCATAACACAAAAAACAGTTTTGTGATAAATGCATTTTAAATTGCTATACTTGATTATTTATTATATAAAACTAATAATGAATAATCTCAGCTTCATCACAGTAGTGTTAGCAATTAAAAAAAAATTAAAATGCATTTATCTCAAAACTGTTTTTTTGTGCTGACAGTTTTTAAGAGGATGTGCGATATGTTTTCTGTTGTTTTGTATTTTTTGTGTACAATTTCTGCTTTGTTTACGATTAGATGGGGCTTTATTTATATGTCTGGGGATTACAAATACACAATATTCAGTTTTATACACACATCACAATTTATAAATTATCAAATAATTTATAGCCCAACAGTTGTAACAAAATAACATTTTTGGTTCTCATCCTAATTGTTTCACTTAAATGCATCTCGCATATTTATTTCATTTATTTTATATAATAACTTTAAATTAAATTATTTAAGGTGATAACCTAACAAATTCATTCGAAAAATGTCAAAAATAAACTTGAGCGAAATTATTGCTCATACTTCCGGTTATTTTTGTTACTATGTTGGTACGAATTAGATTATTTGCTCAAAAGATGGAAAAATTTCAACTAAACCGAGATCAAATTGGGCGGGACTTAGTTGAATATAAAGATTTGATTGGCTAAAGAGTTGGATCAAAAATAATCCCGTTCCGTGAACTAAGCATGAGTGTCGTGCGCGGTCGATTATGGAAGTTCATTTATTTTATATTGATTAATTAAATATCGAATTAATTGCATGTCGCACGATTGTATGTCACGTATTTTAATCGTATTCGTCGATGCTTGTAGAATCAATTATTATACGAACAGACATAACAATTTTGTATTTAAATAAAACAGAATAATTGAGATATTGGGCTGATATTTGTTCCAGGTTCAAACGACCACTGCGAGCACGTTTGCAGCGATTCTTTGGAGCCAATTTTCCACCACTCTTTCACACAAATCGGTCGGAACGTTGGCAATTTTGCATATTCAATTTCAATTAAGGTGGCCATTCGACATGGTCCGGTCTCGAGATTACACGGTTATCAAATTTTCCCTTCAATAGATCAATTATTTGGCCAGCTACTTGGCATGTTGTACCATCTTGTTGGAACCATATATCGCTGATGTCATGTCCATCCAAATTTGGCTAAAAATAATCTTCCAATATGGCAACATAGCGAACTCCATTGACCGTAACATGGCGATCAATTACCTCGTCGACAAAATATGGTCCAATCACACCATACGGTCACTTTTTGTGATTTTAATGGAGTCTCTTGAAGCATATGTTAGTTTGTTACCGTCTAATAATCAATATATTTTGTTTAACGACAAAGCCATTAAGCCAAAAATGAGCTCCATCGCTGAAGATGATTTTTCGATAAAATTCAGGATTTTCTTCAAACTTTAGTAGAGTTCAATCGGCGCTTTAAATGATGAAGAAACTTTAGTTCTTTGAGTTGTTTTGATCTTGAAAGGGTGTAAGCCAAGATCTTAATGCGAAATTCGTCACAATGTTGTTTGAGAGATTTCCAAATTCCTGTGAACGGCGTGTAACCGACTGGTTTGGATCATTTTGAACTGAAGCACTTACGGCTGCGATATTTTCGGCGCTTCGACCGGTGCGTTGTCTCACTGGCACAGGAATATCCAATAGTGAATATGTTAACTCGAATTTATCCACAATTCTCGATTTCCAATAAAATCGCTGGCATCTGGTGAACAAAACGCAAATCGCAGTTTGCTATGAAGCAAGGGGGATCAAAACTGTCAAAACAATGGATTTGACAATTATCGTTCCCTTTGTAGACGTAGAAACCAACGCTATCTACATTCGATTAAAATCGCCAATAGCACGTATAGCCAATAGCACGTCTGTTGGGACGATCTTCAACTTCACCATGATAAAAATGTCATATTTGACTGACGTTTTGACATTAACTGATCATGAAAAACGTTCAAGAGTGCGTTCGTATTAAAATGCAAAATTGTTATGTTCGTATTATTGGGAAACTCTTTATTAACAACTGTTAAAGTTGGGACTGTGACATCTAGTGCATTAAAAATAAGATGATTCGAGTGTTTTACCATGAAATTTTGAAACATAAAAAAATATACCCAACAAGTTTAATTTTTTTGCCGTTAGATCCACTTATAGTTGTCTATAATCTGATAAAATCTGAAACCACAGCCGCACTTCGTTCAATATTTAACTGTCATAATTTTATTATAAGATCACAGCAAATGTCTAAAATAAACGAATAATGTGCCAACAGCGCCCAAACGGTGAATTTTTTAACTAAAGTGGAATTTTCAAAATTGTGGGCTGCTCCACGACTTTTCAAACGATATACTACACGAGTATTTGGAAATAATTTATAGCAAATCGAGAAATTGGGTGTTACTTTTTTCGGTGTTTCCTAAGCGATAGATACATGTCTCGGGTAAAACGTCGTAAAAAATCATTTTAGACTTATGTGAACATTGATATCTCAAGGAAGGCTAAAACGATTTGATTTTTTGGTCAAACTTCTTCTTTTTGTAGTTCGGAGAATAGAAAAGCGTTCCAGGCCAGTACCTGAGGACCTGAGGGAGATCAGGTACCTGACATAGGAAATCACCAAAACACACACAATGATACGATGTTGCTTTAAATTATTCCCATTTAATCGTGTAGTATATCGTTTGAAAGGTCTTGGATTAGACATCATGGTGGCAATACCAATTTAGTTCATAAATTCGATTACATCTATATCATCGTCAGCAGCGTTTTCTAGTGATGTTCTACACGTTCGCCGAACGACTAAACATTTTTTGATTTTTATTTTAATTCTAAAAGTTTTATTTTTATTACAGAAAATTTTATTTTTATTATAAATTTCTAATATTATTTTCTTAATTAACTACTATTATTTTAATTATTTCTGGTGATCAAAATCCGAAGCAGAACACCTTGAGAGCACAACCAGGACACGCCACTGCTATACCTATATGTCATGTCAGTTGGAAATCTCTCGGTACTGGCCAATCCTCGATACAGTGAATGTGTAAATTCCATTTGCAAAGATTGAACAACTTCGGGGTCAAAAGCAAACAGGTCTACCTCATCGTATTAAAATGGGGTTAATTTTTATTTGCTTAGGATATCTTAAACTAACTAGACATATATGCCATGTGATTTGGAAATCTCTGGGTACTGGCCAATCCTCTCTTTCTCTCTCCCTCTCTCTCTCTCTCTCTGGCACTATATCCCATCAAGGGATTTGGCCGCTTCAAATGAGGTTTCATAATCAAATTTTCATTTCGGATAATGAGTGATTAATTCATTGATCCTAAAACCAGCCATGAAATTTTTTCCTTGTTACCACCGGGAATCAAACCCGGACCTCCGGTCGCTGGAGCAAGCATGCTGACAACTTTGCCACCGGGGCGCCTGGGGGATAATTTTTATTTGTTTAGGATGTCTTAAGCTAACTAGAAATATATAACATGTCGGTCGGAAATCTTTGGGTACTGGCCAATCTTCGATACAGTGAATGTCTAAATTCCATTTGCAAAGATTGAATATCTTCGGGGTCAATAAAAAATGGGTCTACCTCATCGTATTAAAATGGGGATAATTTTTATTTGTTTAGGATATCTTAAGCTAACTAGGCATATATGCCATGTCAGTTGGAAATCTCTGGGTGCTGGCCAATCCTCGATACAGTGAATGTGTAAATTCCATTTGCAAAGATTAAATATCTTCGGAGTCAATAACAAATGGGCCTACCTCATCGTATTAAAATGGGGATAATTTTTATTTGTTTAGGATGTCTTATGCTAACTAGACATATATGCCATGTGATTTGGAAATCTCTGGGTGCTGGCCAATCCTTGATTCAGTAAATGTGTAAATTCAATTTGCAAAGATTGAACAAGTTAGGGGTCAATAACAAATGGGCCTACCTCATCGTATTAAAATGGGGATAATTTTTATTTGTTTAGGATGTCTTATGCTAACTAGACATATATGCCATGTGATTTGGAAATCTCTGGGTGCTGGCCAATCCTTGATTCAGTAAATGTGTAAATTCATTTTGCAAAGATTGAACAATTTAGGGGTCAATAGCAAATGGGTCTACCTCATCGTATTAAAATGGGGATAATTTTTATTTGTTTAGGATATCTTAAGCTAACTAGAGATATATAACATGTCGGTCGGAAATCTCTGGGTACTGGCCAATCCTCGATACAGTGAATGTTTAAATTCCATTTGCAAAAATTGAACAACTTCGGAGTCAATAGCAAACGGGTCTACCTCATCGTATTAAAATGGGGATAATTTTTATTTGTTTAGGATGTCTTAAACTAACTAGACATATATGCCATGTCATTTGGAAATCTCTGGGTACTGGCCAATCCTCTCTCTCTCTCTCTTTCTGGCACTATATCCCATCATGGGATTTGGCCGCCTCAAACGAGGTTTCATAATCAAATTTTCATTTCGGATAATGAGTGATTAATTCATTGATCCTAAAACCAGCCGTGAAATTTTTTCCTAGTCACCACCGGGAATCGAACCTCTCGCTGGAGCAAGCATGCTGACCAGTTTGCCACCGGAGCGGCTGGGGGATAATTTTTATTTGTTTAGGATGTCTTAAGCTAACTAGAGATATATAACATGTTGGTCGGAAATCTTTGGGTAATGACCAATCCTCGATACAGTGAATGTGTAAATTCCATTTGCAAAGATTGATCAAGTTCGGGGTCAATAACAAATGGGTTTACCACATCGTATTAAAATGGGGATAATTTTTATTTGTTTATGATATAAGATATATTATATTAAGCTAACTGGACATTAGCGGCGTTTTCTAGTGATGTTCTGCTCGTTCGCCGAACGACAGTTCGATTTTTATTCGAATTCTAAAAGTTTTATTTTTAGTGAGTTTTTCATTTTTATTCGAATTCTAAAAGTTTTATTTTTATTACAGAAAATTTTATTTTTAAAATTTTTGATTTTAAATTATAGTTTTTCTAATATTATTTTCTTAATTAATTACTATTATTTTAATTATTTTGGGTGATCAAAATCCGAAGCAGAACACCTTGAGAGCACAACCAGGAAACGCCACTGATCATCGTGTACATTTAATTGAAGTGTTCATCATCGTAAATATTTAGCCATAAGTTCTCACTGTATAATCACTTAATCGGAAGAACAATTAATCGTAAGTTCACTTAAGATTTTTACTGTCATTAATTCTGAGTTAGAATTTTTTTTTTTGAGGATATCCTTTCGATCATCTATACCAAACCCTATTTTAATGAAGAACAATTTGATCTAAATTATTAAAAAATTAAAAAAATCAAGTTTGAATGGAAATCGTCCCATTTAACCGAAAACATAATATCGTTTGACTAAATTTTATAAACACATTTTTCAGTCAGTTCAGCACTTTTTGGTGTAAAGTCGTATGTGAAGCTATCCCCGGATTCTATCGCCAAAATTAAAAAAAAATAATCTGGCAACACTAACATAATTAGATCCCTCTAACTCTTGTGTGAAGTTAGCCCCGCTCATATCAAATACACTTGATATTTGAAGTTAGCCCCGAATTTTAATAAAATTATTTTAATTCGCGAAACACAAAAAATAAATGTAATAATTAAAAAAATGAAGTGCAATAATTTTTAAATTGGCTCATAAATTTATCAGATTATGATAGTTTTATGACCTTGATTATGACCTACCGAAAATAGACGATTTTGCTCAAATTTTGCGAAAAGTGACATATGGATCTCGCCATCTCAAAACCATACAGTTCTTATCCGAAAAATTAATACTTTTTACATGTCAAACTAAAATATTATTTTGGGTCCAAAACGTATTATACATGTTAATATTTTGTTTGGAGCCTAATTTCGCTGGGTTGTAACGGTACGATTTTCTCGTGTTTTCCTAAATGTGAGATATGTGTTTTTCCGTCTTATAACCAAATTATCATAATCTGATAAATTTATGAGGCAATTTTAAAATTATTTTACTTCATTTTATTTAATTGTTAAATTTATTTTGTGTGTATTAAATTTGTTTTGCGAATTAAAATAATTTTAATAAAATTCGGGGCTAACTTCACATATGAAGTGTATTTGAAATAAAATATAATATGATACAGGGCGGGGTTAACTTCATACAAGATATAATTATATTAGAGGGATATAATTATGTTAGTGTTACCTGATTAACTTTTTTTAATTTCGGGGATAGAATCCACTGATAACTTCACATACGTCCTTTGGGGAGTATATGAGGTGGTTATTTTAATATGTTTTAATATGGAGGATAGAAATATATGGTTTATTAGAATAATTGGACATTTACATATATTAAGATAATTTCATTTGTATTTTTCAAAATTATGAAAATTGAGAAGCGAGGATTTCGGTCGTCTTTAATAAAAATAACAGATTAAAATATAAACATAGCGACTTATTTGAAAATCGACTATAAATCCAATGAAAAAAATCGATTTTTTCTGCATATTTGTTTCGATTTCTTCGCAAGGATCCCTCAAATGTCCATACATTGTGTGGATTACGATTAACTGTCTTTACAATTAACTTGCGAAAGGCTAGTATGTATGTTCTTTCGATTAAGCCTGCTTTCAAATTGTGTGATAAATATTCTGTAGCACAAATATTTGCAACAAACGCGAAAAAATTTTCCTTTCGTGAAATTTTTTTTGATTTGCTGCTCGAATTCTGTGATAATTTTTTTGATAAAATTTACTGCCTTTTAATTTAATTTTGAGTTAAAAGTTGAGGTCATTGTCATATGAGACATTTTGAGTATTAAATCCTTGAGTCGAGATCATTTACACAGCTTAATTATTCATTAGATAAATGTCAAAAACTATGATAATTTGGGTGCGTTCGGTATTTTTACAAAAATACACATTCCTAGTGTTCATTCGTGTACAGGAGGATAAAAAATATCCGGGTTTTTTAGAGCTACAAACCGAGCTCACTCTATAAATCGGTATATTTTTAACTCCACTTTGTTTTGGATTTTTTCGGAGTTTTTTTGACATCTGAGTTTTGTTTTGAAAAAACTCTATTTTTAATAGCCACCTAAACTTGATTCAATCATAAACATTTTCGTTGATATTTTATTAAAATTTAAACAACACTTTAGGAAATATATCACTATATTAAATTCACTAGTAAAGGAAACTAACGTTTAAAATAGTGAACTGTCAAATTTATATGCAAAGCTAAAAATAAACGCGTTCACTCGTGTAATAAAAAAAATTGGTATATTTTACTGAAGCGAAGTTAGCCGGGGTAAAATATGTCAAAAATATACCGATTTCTTATGTCAGAAAACCATCAGTGAACACGCTGATTGGTGTACGATTGAATTTTAACGGTGATGTCTCTATACCCTTGGTCATATCACTTCGCATGCGACGTGACTATGGATCTTCTTGGTTACTACATTGTAAAATCGAAATTTGTTGAATAATTTTGTACAAAAGTCACAGTGAAATTTTTTTAAATCTTAGTTGGCTACCTTGGTTTGAAAAAGTTCTATTTATTTGTCGCGTCAAAATTTCCAGTGATAGAAATTGACGTATGAAATGATAGCAGTCGCACGAAAATATTTATAAAGCAGCATACTAAAATTTTAAAAACTCGCCACGAGTTTTGTAAACAATTATGGGCCTATTTTTTAATTCATCCCGAGCAGGCAGTGCGCTGTCAAAAACTACTCGGTTCTTCATATTTTACTCTGAAATTAATGTCAGTGTACGAGGAGTGTGCAAAGAAAAAAACAATTTATTACTCCAGGCACACCGGATAATTTTACCCAGTACAAAGTTTGCTCGGTGTACACTACCCGGGGTAAGCCTGCTTGCTCGGGTTGAAATAAAAAATAGACCCTAAGATGAGTAGTCATGCCGCATAAAGTGATGCGACTAAGGGGATAGGGGTGATATTCGAATACCCATAAATCCCTCATATTGACGCTGCAAGAAAAATATTCGACTATTCTAGAATATACTTGGCGTATATCGTTGGATATCGTTTAATTTAGATGAAGCACCTTGGTACACAAAACTACCGTTGTGGCGCTGTAAATAATTACAATTTTTCTCTTTCTATATTATATGTGGCATATCGTTTGAAAAGGCTTGGAAAAAACCACAATTTTGCTGTCGACACACATATCGTTGTAAACGTCTTAATTTCAGTTAAATTAGAACTATTCTAATTTGACTGGAATGTGGTAGAACAACAGAAAAATATCACATTCGCGGGATATTTCGCCTCATCAGGGTTGGTAGAACAGGGAAATTATTTCTTGATCTTTATAAACAAATTTCAGGGAAATTAGAGTAGATTTGTCGCTTTTGAGTTTAGGGCCTCATTTAGAAATAAAAGGAGTTTGTTAGAATTTTGCGACAATTTTCCAAACATTTGCAGTGATGTGCACATATTATATTCTTTATCAAATATAATGAACAAAAAAAAAAAAAAAGGTCTGATTTTAAAGTCGAGCAAAATTAATGATAATCGAATATTGAAAGCATATTTTTCAGAGTTGATTCGTGACCAATTTTCAAATTTCCACTAATTATACCGGGCTTGTTAATTTTTAGACCGAAGTTCTGATTACCTTCTGATATTTCAGCCCCTAGCACTTTACTTGAGAAATTTGGAATGGTATCAGCGTAAAATTGATCTGAAAGGTGAACGATGTAGATTGGAAGCTCAGAAATAGTTATACGATTATAAGATAATACACTAATATTTTTATTGGTACGGTAGGCTTTCACATTATTAATTTAAATTTCTGCCTCAACGAGCTAGACATTTTTAGTTTGCAGATTTTGAACTCATAAACCTCTCAAAATTGTGCGATAGTCCTTCCGAGACCTGAAGGAAATCCAGAAACGCTCATCATTATTGTTTCCATCGATTCGGACGAAGTTCATAACTTGTGTACATAACATCTAAAACTCTAAAAAAATCTGCATCATCGTGTGGTATGTTGTATTTGTTTTCAAAATGATAACGAGAACCCAACAAAAAAAATATAATTTTTTATTCATTTACTTACTAATAATAAAATGAAATATATTTAATCGATTTTTTTTTTTTGTATTTTTTGGAAATTTACACACACAATTAAAAGCGTTGATAACAATATAAGTGTATCGTACGTGACAAGAAAATAATTTGACCGTGACTTTTAAATTGAAGTTCAATGTTAAATATAAATTTGCAGCCCGCCTCATCACAGAAATACTTATCATCACTCATTAGCATTCGATGTGTCCGACACATCCGACATTTTTTATGTATGTAAAAGTCGTTGACCTGTTGAATCTATAAATCGTATTTTCATAGTACACACTATATGGATAATGCCATCGCGTGCCTTAAATAATACGGTGACCAAACCCTTATATCGTGCTATCATCACAGTGTGACATACTTTTCATGCAGATAATAAAAAAAAATGCACATGCAGTCCGCCACACGCGCACGATTCTCATATATGTGGAATTATCACAAAAAAATATTTGATCAAAATATTTATAAAACAACAACAAAAGCTCATGTCTATATAAGATTATATAAGATAACAAACATAACCGAAAAAAAGAAATATTACAACAACAAATTTTATTATAAAACCACAACATCAATTACTTATAATTTTTTTTTTGAAAGTATTTACAGTGCGTTTTAAAAGTGCGGAACAGAATTTTTTTGCTTTTTTTTGAATCATTCTAAATGTCTTACCCATTAGCAAATTTTTATTACTTTGGACGTGCTTTTAAACGACTAAGTAGATTTTATTGGGCGCAATATTACGATACAAACGATTCTATCTATATTGTATATATTCTATGCGAGCTGAGCGTGTGACCGACCGTTCTCTTGCGGATTTATTTGTGGTTGGTACCTGTATACGATACGGAAAAATTAAAAACGAAAAATATCAAATTAAAAAACTTAAAGTTACTTCTCAAATAATATAAAACTATATATTATTAAAACTACTTGTATACTAATAGACAGTTCCATCTAGGTAACAACAAAATATATATATTTACAATCAATCCACATCCACATATAAATATTCGCCTACGTAAAATTTCGTTTTGATTACATTACAAACCATTAGTTATGACACCTGAAATCGAATACATATATGTATTTAAAATCACTTCAAATCAAATATTGATATAGAATTAATTTTATGTGGCTAGTATATGTCATGTAGAGGTTATCACGTAAGCAAAATTTAAGCAAAAATTGTTGGAAAACAATTTGTCAAGTTTATCGTAATATCAACAATTCCATCAAAATCTGAGTTTGATTAAAATAATTTTAAGAACCCATAATTTTGTTATACTCGTATAAATTTCAATATTACGAATGTCAAAAAATATCAGTTTTTCACTCTCTAGTGACGTTTGTGTCCCTATGCCTTCGACTCGAGAATTTGTTTTAAACTGTTTGGCGGTTGATTGGCGATCAATGGCGGATGAAACAGAAAGATAAACGTATTGGCCCGTTAGCAGTACCCCATAAACTTTTTTATTATTATCAATGAAGTCGTTCAATAGTCATTGAACTCAACATGACTCACTCAAAATGACTAATTTACGTAAATTAACTTCTCGTCGATGGAAAGGTCAAAACTCTCAGAAAAGTGTTAATTTTATTCACCACTCGTTTATAAAATTCGCCAAATTATATTTAGGGTGTTTTCCAAACACTAACTTATTTCAAACATATCGACTTGTTTGACGCCATCTTGAATAAGTCGATCAAGCTGTTCAAATTGCTTTTGCCGACTTAATTTGACACCCACAAAACAACACAAATTTAAAATCGAAAATTTATTTAAAATGCTTGAAAACAAATTAATAAATAAGTTTGGTAGAACTAAATTTAAAATATTTACATTACCAAATAAATTTTTTGCTTGGAAGACAGAGATAGAAAATAAGGCACCTCGATAACAGACTGATTTGATTAAGTCGGTATAAGCAAAGAAATCGGTGGTAGGAGAAGACCCTTAGTAGAAGAAATTACCTAAAGTGGGGGCTCCAAGCTTCCATTTTTTTTGTTTTAATATCGTTGTAGAATCGTCCACAACCATTGACATTGTTTATTACAAAAATTACCGTCAAATCAAAATATCATCCAGCATTAAGCAACAGTGGTAAAACTAGTAGTAAAATTATGTTTATAAACGGTGATGATTTGATCTTGTTTTATTTAGTTTTTTTTTATTAGTTTCTAGTAAAATACACTTCAGTCACTACATATTATATTTTATTATGTTTCTCTTCGAACTAATGTTCTTCACAAAGCCTACAACACAAGGTTCTCTCTTTCCATTTTCTTATATAAATGTATGTTCTATACCAGCAAGATATCCAAACTACGCCCCGTTAACCTAAATGTGACCAATCAGCCAATACACGACCAATTCGCAAATTCCAGGTAATTTTATAATAATACTTTTGAAATCCGTGGTGAATTTTTAATACGAGTGGTGAATAAAATGTATAATTATCTTCTCTCTGAACGTCAACACCAAGTCTCTAATGCCCGGTTGCACAGAAAAATGACTAACGTCCTGCTAGCTGTGCACCAGTTAAATGTTTTGTATGAAATCTGTTTCTGCAATCAGAAAAGAAAGTCAACGCAAACTTGATTTTTTAAATATATTTTATTCCATAGAAATATTTAACGATTAGTTAAAAAGTTATTAAATCAAAAATGGCCGTTATACGCAAGCTAAATATTTTCACGGAATAAACTATATTTAACCAAGTTTGCGTTGATTTTTTTCTGATTCACCATATCCATACTAGGGTAATTTGAATCCGGTAACTTCTTCGTCTTTCCCCTTTACCTACAAAACTGGTTTTGTCTTGGATTCTTTTTTAAATTAAAATTATTGTAGATTCAAAAATTTCAACACACCAACACAAATAAAAATGAAATAAAAAAAATTCTCAAGGTCTTTTTTTTGTAATTTTTTTAGTTTGATTTTGTTTTTGAGCCATGCGCATCACAAAACAAAAATTTTAATCGTATTAAAAATTCGAATTCAAATAATAAAAAAATAAAGTAAAATTTAATTAAATGACTTTTAACTAAAAGATTAATAAATGGGATGATTAAAAAATTGATGATAAATAAAATTAAATGAATAATAAAATGATTTTTTTTTTTGTTAGCATTTTACACAAACACATAGAAAATTTAAAAGTTACCGGATTCAAATAAAATGTGGGCGGACGTAAAGGGTGTAAGCCATAAAAGTTACCAGATTCAAGTTACCGTAGTATGAATATGCACATTGGGAGAACAGATTTCATATAAAACATTTCACTCACGCACAATGTCACGTTACATTAGTAATTTTTACAGCTGTTAAATGCAGTCCCGCCAATTATTGGAACGGTCCTACATGGAGAAAAAAATATAATTAAGAAATGAGTGAGGTGAATTTTAAATAAGAGTGGTGAACAAAAATTTAACGTTTCTGGAAGTTTTCATTGTCATTAATAATTTTGAGTGATGCCGTACTCGTGCAGCTGTTTAGAAAATATGCTACAGCGGTTACAACTAATTACCATCAAATTTAAATGGCATCGATGGTTTTTAATATGGGGCAACGTATTGTAGCAAAATTTTCTCATAATAAATAATCCAGACCTTCGCATAAACTCACCACCGTCAAGTTTAAAAGGAACTTCGAAGTCAATTTATTTATATGTATTAGAAATTTTGAGTGACGTCATAACCTGGTATAGCTTTTTATAATATACGCTACTACTGCTCAAATAATTACCGTGAAATAAAAATACCATCGATGAATTTTAGATGATTACACGTCGATAGAAAAATTTGTACCCGACTACGGTTATTACGTAATTTTATTTTCACGTAATAAAAAACCTCGGCGAATGTTAGGTAAGAGAGGTGAATAAAATTGAACTCTCCAAGAGTGTTTATGTTTAGACCTTTTAAGCAACGTCTCCATCAATTATATAGCGCAACTAGAAGGCAACAAATAAGCTTCCAGTCTGATCATTAATAAACTTATCCAGCACCACATAATACCGACAGGAATCAGCGAAAGCCATAGTGAAACAGTTTGAAGTTAGAGGGAATTGTCAAAAAGGCTGAAAAGTGGTATTCGGAACCATATAATTTCAGCCGCAATCTTCCGGTTCTTTTGCACAATGCACGTTGGAGGGTCGTGCGCTTTTAGCCC
The DNA here is from genome assembly GCA_932526605.1 of Nephrotoma flavescens. Taxonomy (NCBI): domain Eukaryota; kingdom Metazoa; phylum Arthropoda; class Insecta; order Diptera; family Tipulidae; genus Nephrotoma; species Nephrotoma flavescens. The sequence continues at coordinate 241,762,762 of OW052222.1, forward strand.
CATCATAAAATGGAAACCTACCATACAGAGCATTGTGTACTTTTTAAAATGAAAGCCGGACCTATTACAATACAATCGAAATCAAAAAAAAACCAACACTAATTTCAGTTGAGAGCACCTAACGCTATTTAGCGGGAATTACTCCGATATCAGCCGGAACCAGATGAAGATAGCGGAACGTGGTTCTGTTAAAGATCATCTTCCAGACGGGAACTAGAGATAGGTATACGGTTTAATTATATGAAGAAAAAAATGTATAAATTGAAATTCGGTAACATGGCGTAGAAGAAAGGCTGTTTGCATGCCTTATTTGAGATCAACGAGAAATTACAACGTCATAAGTATAGTGAGCCTCCACCTGCAGATGCAATTAGATGATAGAGTAGTAGTAAATATTAAGGTTACTTCAGAGCCAGATGAAACGGTAACGTACTGATTTTATGGAGTTTAATGCCATTTTCTTTAAATATGTAATTTTTTACGGGGAAGATTTTATATGAAATAATAACCCGACATTATAAAACAGGGATCACTTTAAAGATAAACGAACGAGGATTATATAAATTAATATAGAAATGGAAACATTTTTCACCTTTTTTCCCCTAGAAATGGCTGCAAAAATGTTATTTTAGAATTTTCTCGATGGACGTCCAATCTTTCTTAAATCCTTCCTCATTCAACAATATTGAACATATTCTGCTTACTGCTATAAAAGATTAAATTTTGCGGGTCTGCATTATCGATATAATATTCCAGACGTCTTCTCTCTACTATGTCGATATAACATAGTTACTTTACCGACATAATCGGAGGATGGTGAATTTGCGGTGAATCAATTGGTTAAAACCCCGTAAAACCATAAACAAATGAAAAAGTAAAAATTGAGGTGAATAAAAATGTCAAACTTTTTATCTGCTTCATGGGCTGATGAAATTTTTATATGAGAAACATTTGACTGACACAAAATATGTGTGTATAAGGTCGTGTTTCAATTGGATTAAATACCGCATAAAAAGTTAAAAAGTTAAAAATTTATTTGTGGTAAATTTTTTTTTAACTTTTTAACTTTTTATCTGTTTCAATTGGTTAAAATTTTGACAATAACATGGTTGCTTATTTTATGTGTAATTATGAACGTATATAGCATATTTAAATGTAAAATAAATACTTAAATGTATATTAGTTAATTATGGTCAGTTTACATCTAAATTATTACGATTTTTCTCAAAATTTGTACATGACAATTTTCTGTTTACAAACAAATATTTTTGTCAGCCAAATGTTTTCCACATAAAAATTTTATCAGCTCTTGAAGCAGATAAAAAGTTTGACATTTTTATTCACCACAATTTTTAACTTTTTAACTTTTTATGCGGCGTTTAAACCAATTGAAACACGCACTAAATAGAAGTTCGTCATGTATACAATTTGAAAAAGATCACAATCAAATAGTTCTAAACTGACAGTAATTTGAAATATTTATTTCGAAATATTAATAACTTAACATATTTTCTATTTTTAATTTGGCTTTACGTGCACAATAACGTAAAACAATCAATCATACAATTGCCAAAAATATTTAACCAATTGAAAAAGATAAAAAAACAGATGAATTTAAATATTATTTTAACTTTTTATGTGACATTTTAACCAGTTGAAACACAGCGAACTAAGGCCTTAGTATTGAGAAAATTAAATTTATTTGTCGTGTCAAAAATTCAAGTGACAGAAATTGTCGTTTGAAGTTGATAGCAGTCGCTTGGAAATATTTGTAAAGATTTAAAAAACAGCCACTACGTTTTGTAATTGTTTACAAAACGTAGTGGCTGTTATTTGAAGAGAGATAGAATATATGAGAGAAACAAGCATTAAAACAATGGAACATTCCAAATGATATTTTATTTTAAATGTCAGTTTCCAATTTTCCATCATGGTATTGACAAAAGAACAGCAGCTCCCCGATTTAATTTTTTTAGAGAAAAGCGTTAATTTTTCAGTAATTATCAAAGAGTATAAAAAAGTGTAGTCCCACATTTCAGAAGGTACACTAATCGACTATCAAAAACATAAAATTCCGCTAATGAGATGTAATAAACCAATTAAAAATACTGAACGAAAAGCATGCTTGTTAAAACGCCAAATTTCAAATTTGCAAAAAATGGTAACCAAATCCAATCCACCGACGCAGAAATATCTGGGAAACATTATAAAACAAAGGAATTGGAGTCAAACAATATACGCTAAAAATTTATTGGAACTAAGACTTGCGAAGCCGACGCGTCACAATACGTCTGCGCAAACAATCACCAAAAGGCACTAGCGCTTCATGAGTCGGCGAAGCTTGGTTTTATTTAACGAATGCCGATTTCTGCCAAAGAAGTGATATTTGAGTCACGGCCAAACTAAAGCGGAATTCCCTTCACAAAAACGTCTCATTCGAAAGGCTTCATGAAATTCTTAGGGATAACCAATTTTGGCACAACAGTACCCATTTTCGTACCTTATTAAAGTTAGCCGAAAGTTGCCAACCGAAAGATAATGCAGATAGTGTCTTGACTATTTTTAAACTCTCTTTATACTCTCGCTCCTATCGATTTTTAAATTTCTATAAACTGAAATAATTTCCCCTTCACCCGAATGATGTAACCTGATCCTAAATTCTCCTAAGTTCGAGTTCATGACTGATTTTTGCTGTATTCAAGGTACTATCTGCATTATCTTTCGGCTGGAAACTTTCGGCTAACTTTAACAGTATATCATTTTCGTAGAACCAGCAACTGTGTAAAACCACTTCTCAAATATTCGAAACCCAGACATTATGGTAACTAGATATTCCACCAGGACTCAGTTCCATTACACACGGCAAAGAAAATTCTTGCATTTCTTCAACAAAATAACGTATCATTTATCCGTCTTTCAAGAGCAAGAACAATCCTTTTTTAATGATTCAACGAGCACTTACACCTTGCTCAAGTCAGTGTTTGACCGTTTATAAAACCAAACCAGTTTGCATATAAAATAAAATGGATTCAAATCTTTAGCTTTATTTTTATTATTTCACCTCAAAACCATTCATTTCCATTTTTGATGTACCTGTATGTTACCTATCATGTTTTGGTCACATTTAGTGTAGAGTCCGTGAATGATGAAAACTACTTTATAGTCTGCAATATCGACTCTATGCCTTATCATGTTTTTTAACGTTGAGGTAATTTACATCAACATATTTAAAACGCTAGTTACCCAAAGTTGGGTTTTTCTGTTTAGAGAAGACCGACTCAAGTTAGGTCGATTAAAAATGTCATGTAAACGACACCGACCTAAAAAGTTTTTACATTACAAAATAGAGGTCATTAGTGGCATTGCGCGAATGAAAATGAACGAATAAAATGAACGAATTCAATTACGAAAATGTCACTGAATTTATTTATGGGGAAACTCTGAACTACGATGAGAAATAAGAAATAGTTTTAGTGTTATTCAATAGATGGTGCACCAACCAAAATATGTCATAAATTGTTTGCAATGTAAACGGCTGGTGGATGGACAAAAATGGCCTGCAATTCAGGCCAGTCTTTTGCGTTTTTTATAATGATGATTATTATGATCCTCTTTCATGATGGGTCGTGGTTTTTATGAACTATAGCTATTTATAACACAATTCTCGACCAGAGCAATGTAATTGGTTTGGTTAAGTTCTTAACCCATAAGAACTAGAATAGAACTATGATTCCTAACAAGTTTTGATGAACAGGGGTTTTTTCAATCCCTGCACGATTCTGTTTACGTACATTGTTGCGTTGTCCGTTTATTTAATAGAGGCGCGGAATTCCTATTTGTTTTGCTTCAAGATTAATCACAGACAAAAAGTTTTGATATGAAAAAATCTTTCTGCTTTATTTATTAGGAGATTAATAAAATTGAATTTGCGCGTGACCTGCTGAAGCAGATGAATCAAAAAATTGAAATCCATCCAACAAATGATCATTGGACTATTCAATTTAGACCGTTAGATAGTTTAGTTCACAAGTTTACCAACAGGCTTATATGTTTCATTGAAGCTTAGCAAAATTACTTATAGTTGATATCCATATTTGTTGAGTACATGTTAAATTATCCAACACTTACCTGAAAAGAAAAATAATACAGAAATGGTAAATATTTGAATCGATTGGAATTTGTTATAAAAATTATCAAATTAATTTTATATGAAGCTTATAAAAATATATTGACCCACCATTTAGCAAACATTACAAAATATGTAAAAAATCAAAATTAATAATGGCCCCGCGACCTCCAGTTCTTCAGGCGACTGTAAATGTCCTTTAAAAATATGTGAGGCAATAGTAGATTTTCCATCAACACTAAATCATCAGATTGTAATCAAAACACCATATTAACAGAGATTTACTGACCTCAAAGTTCTAAATTTATACGAAAATACCAAGTCATTCAATGCTAATAATAGCACAGTAGAGTGATATTCCAAATTTCAAAGATTAGTGTAGATTTAATAAAGCCCCATTCTGTTATGCAAAACACGACAAGTCGCACATACACTCGCGCCAGTGCAATTAAATGTTTATTTATAGACAATTAAACCAAATTACTCGAGACTGCACTGAATGTGCGGCGCAGCAAATTTTTTTTAAAGGTCATGATTAAATATCATCTCTCTTCGTATGCACATTGCATATACGATATCAGTTCAAGTGCTATTGACATTATAATGCATGTTTAATTACACATTTACAGTGCGTAATAAAAATATCAACAAATAACGGAATATTTTCGATTTGGTACACTAAAATATTGCTGTGGCATTCAATCATAATGTACACAAACAAAAAACAACTTTCTGGATCTGGTTCGTGAATGCGGATTCGCAATTTCTAATTGCAAGAAACCAAATAATTTAATAATTATTTGTCTTTATGTAAATATTTTATTTACACGCAAGACCATTTTCCTAATTTTCCTCTTTTTCAGCTTCCTCGAATTTATATACTGTGCACTGTACACTTGCGATCTTTGAATTTTTCAGTTGATTCTTTGTCCCATTGCTATACGAGTTTATTAATAAAAAAAAATGAATCGTAAATTACATCCCACATCAAACACGAAAAAATATCAAAAGTGAAATTTATGTACGTACTCGAATTTATACAAATAAATAAATTTAATTAAGACAAAATATAAAATCTCAAAGAAAAGATTACCGCACAAAATAAGAACCAAAAAGTTTTTTTTTTTTGCTAAATTACAAAAAGGAAATTTTATATGGAAATAATCGGAGGCCTGTAAATTTCATTTTAAAAATATAATAGAATTTCCTGTAATGCCGAGAGCTCTGGGAAGGAGAAGGAATTTGTTATGTTCATCTATCATCTATCTAATCTAACCTAAGTATTTTCGCAAACTCAAGCACTTTCTTATGATATTTTTGCACTCACCGAAACAAATGTAACCAAAGACTACAACAGTAATGAATATTTTACGTTAGATAGTAATGTGTTCCGCAAAGATAGCTCAGGGTCTGATTGTGCATTATAGGCGTTTGCGTTGATTTTTGGATTCGTATATTGTTTGCTTCCTTCATAAACTTGCGAGTGAGCCAGTCTCAAACGTTTTCGATGATATTTATATCTGGGGAGTAAGGTTGCCATGGTAATATCTCAACATTTTGGTATTGTGTATGGGCGCATTATCTTGTTGCAAAATCCACTGAAGAGGCCCAAACAGTCATTTTATTGGAAACAAAATTCAACTTAATAGCGTCCGAATATGAAATTGCACCCCATACCATTACTCCTCCTTTTCTGGCATGATGGCGAGTTAGGTTTTTTTTCATCCAAAAAACAAAACAAATTTTTTACAATTATTATTCATTTTTTGTGGATGCACATCCCAAGTCATGTGCTGCTTGGCGAACTCCAATATTTGTTGCTTGCTTACAGGGTTTAGTGGTGGATTTTTTTTAATTTTTTGAATTTTAAAAATGAAGCACGTAACTGTTTTGGTGGCATTAAACCCAGCTGCCGTTCTGATTTTGATGGTGGAATTAGACGCTAGCGTTTGGCGTCAGAACTTTCATCGACCTTCTTTGGTAGTTGCTTCCATATGATGTACTGACTTTTAAATAATTTCGCACAGTATACTCACTACGCTCGATTTTAGGATACACATACCGCCCCTAATAGTAATGTGGACACCTACTAGCTCCTCGATTTTGTTTTTGATAGCACAGTTATTTTAGATGCCTTTTTGTCAATGGCGATTAAAACCTCGCGGATCATATATATGGACACAATCTGAGGATAATACACATTAGATTGCTGCGTATGCACGATATACAAAGGAACTTTGATTACCGATTACTTTTCAAATCAGGTTTGATACAGATCAGTAACGTCAAGAACAATCTAAACAGGCAGCTTGACTTAGTGTTCTCTTCTGACGCCAATAATTGCAGAACCTCGGGAAAAAAATTGATAAACACATTTTACTAAACACTTGTTTTTTATTTCGCAAAAATTAAGTTTTTGAATATTTCAATTAAAAAATTTGTCCAAAAAGTTTAAAAATCACTCGATCGATTTCGCCATGTTAGGTCATCATCAGGAGTATATCTACTGGTTTAGATACTGCTGATGATGACCTAACAAGTCGAAATCGATTGAGCGATTTTATAAAAAGTGTTTAGTAAAATGTGTTTATTAAGTGTTAGTGTATTTCGCCAAGGGGCTACGGCATATAGTGTTAAAAGGAAACCAATTTGGTAATCACATTTTCCAGCGCCCAATGTCGAGTTAACGTGAACTGTAGAACTTCACCTAGTTTTAATTTTTGTAAGACCAATTTTTAAAAGCTTAACGAGTTAGTAGTTAACACCGATTTTAAAACAATTCTTGACAATATAGTCACAACTGTAATCACGGTCACAAGAACTCAGGGGCGGATATCCATCTACGATAAAGTTCAGTGAACATTGCTCTGGTGATCAAAAAACTAGTGCTGACCTGTTCGCAAACTTTTTTAATACGGCCTACTCCAACAACGATATTGAGTCCGATGCCGACTATTTCAGTTACATGAATGATAGCGCTCAAACACCTCTGCCCTCTATTCAAATTGGTTATGATACTGTAGTTAGGAGGATTATCAAGCTAAAAGATGATTTTCCCGCTGAAACACTCTTTTATACTTCTGATCCATAAGAACTGATGTAAATCAGATGTCTCCAGTTGTAGGCCAATTGCGAAACTCTCAAGCGAGATTGTTGTTATTACAACGGACTTCAACAAAGCATTTTGTTTAAAGTTAAACTCAAGGCTCTTGGTTTCGCTGTTACTATGGATAAGTAGGGCTATACATTACAAGTCGAAAAGGGTAAGATTTACAATGTAACTCAAATTTTATTTCGATTTATTCAAAATGTGAATATACAAATCGTATAAGTTCCGCCTATTTCTTCAAAACTATAAAACTATAAATTAAAATGTTGTTTCTCGATTTTGTGGACTGACATGAATAACAAGCAATAACTGTTGTTGCAGGAAACTTCAATGAAAAATTTTGTTCTACTTTTGTTTTTTTTAAGCACAAAAAAATTTTTAGTGTGCGATGGCAACTCGAACATTTTTTGACAAATGAAAAGTCAAAATTATGCCATTTTTAGACATGTATTTGTTTACAATACAACAACGCGTTTTGGTTGTACAAACTTATTACGAAAATGGTCGTTCTGTAAAAGAAACATTTCGTAAATTAAGTAATGATTTTGGTTAACATGGACGTGCGCTACAGAGCCTAGAATTCGCAAATTTGTTGAACGTTTTGAAGAAACTGGATCAGCTCCAGTCATATGAACACCATCGCCCGTAAGTGAAAATGTTCATGCCCAGCATATGTTTGAAGCGTCATTAACTGGATTTTTGTGACCAAAATTGGATGAAATTGATTTAAATGAACTTTGGTTTGAACAAGACCTTGCCACATGATCGCATAGTTTCAATAAATTCTGTGACTATTGCCCACCAAATTCATGCGAAAAGTTTTAAAACTAAAGTGTATAGCTTGAGAACAACATTCGAGCTGAAATTGTGGCCATTGAACTAATTTTATTTGTAAAAGTTATCAGAAATTTTGTATGTTCAGTTGCAGATGAACGGTGTTGTATTCCATACATAATGGCAACAACCAAGTTTCCCTCTTACTCGTACACTATAACTACGAACCAAATCATGACTTATTTTGTGGAGGCCTTATTTGAAAGTCTACAATAAGTCTCCTGTGCGAACAGACTTATTGGAAAGTTACTAGAATTATTTTAATGGGCTACCAGTTTGGGCGCAAGCCTCGCATAAAAGTCAAACAAGTCTACAATAAGTATAGCCACAAATTGACCATATTCAGCACATTAAAGTTTCACTTACAAAAAAATGTTTCAAGCGTGTTCCACATTTTATTCGACTAAATGAACTCAAATTTTAAAAGGTTTTAAACCAACATTTAGGGGTATAATTAACCAATCATTTAAAGCGTATATCAAAATGAGAAAATTTGTTTTTTTAAGTATTTGATTGACAGGCATATTTATTTTTGTTTTTAATTTTTAGTAAAATTTGTGTTACAATAAAAATGATTTACGGATAAAACAGCTAGTTATTTATAAGAGGATTTGAGTTTTAAGCTAAGGCATGTAGATTATGAAAACGGTAAATTACCCAAAAATATAAAAACAAATTGAAAAACAGAATTTCGTCCGAAATACGGGGCATGACTAAATCAATTCAGGTAATTCAGATAGGACTTGAAATCAAATGAGTATTCGTTGTGCGTAGATAATTATTGTGGTTCATTTATAATAGCAAACCACTCATAAACACTTCTGTCTACACGCAGCTGCTCCTACTTTTCACAAAAGTAGATTACTTTTCATAGTATAGGAATTCACTTGGCTTGTAAAATTAGAAGTAAATTCGGTTGGCGCGTGTACTCTAGCGTTTAAGCATTTAGCACAACGTAGCAGGCGGTGTTTGCGACAAGTTGGATGAGAGTAGGAGATGTACTTTGCAAAAACCGAAACATTATTCCGGCTTACGTTCAGTTAGCGCATACAAATGATCAGAATGAGGTCAATCGATGCGATTGGTTAAATCTGAAACTACAATAAATACTATTTTATAAATTCGATAATTCGGAATAGACTAGAGCATATTTAATGAACATTTTGAGATTTGCGGTAGTTGATTCAGAATCATTTCGACAGCTTTTCTAGTATTTATCAAATTGAAGTTGCATTTCTTGTTTCGGTTCGAGGTCTTACAATATTAGTTCCACATAATTCCCCCAAGAGCAAATACATCGGATAATCCATTAAGCAAAATATTAAATGGAACATAGGTTTTTCAGATTAAATGAAACCTTTTGCAAATTAAACGAAACTATTTGTAAATTAAGTGAAACATTTTACAATTAGAATGAAACTTTTAAATTAAATGAAACAATTTGCAAATAAATTAAAACCCACAGAATTTTCCTTCCTGAATGATAAGAATGGTACATTCACATATTATGCATAAACATCACGTGCTCATTGAAACACGTATTCAGTACGCATAGCAAAATTCTAGAATTTCATTTTGTCACTTGTTTCATGCTCATCAGTCATAATTAAAAGTTATTAAACTGAGTTCATCTGAATCCAATAGTTCATCAGGTAATGTAACATTATACATAATATGTATAAATATCATCTCATACATATTATAGTATGTAAAAATATTTTGATTACAATAATAAACCACTTTTAAGAACCTCAACCAAGAAACAACCGACGAACCTGAAATTATCAAAAGATATCTCTTGAAAAAAAAAATCTATTAATAAAATTGTTTGAGGAAGAGGAGAGTCCAAAATGCGGCAAATATTGCCGGGCTAAATATTAACTCTGCTAAAACAGTGCTTCGTCGTTACAGACAAAATAAGTGCGAATTATTATTAAAAAAGAAAGGAGGAAATCGACCGACAAAACTAACCGCAGAAGTATTAACCAAAATTGAAGGGATAGTTGAAACTAACCCTAGTTTTACATTGGATATTATCCAACAAAAGCTTGCAGAAAAAACTTACCACTGAGCCTCTCAACCGAAAACGGCCTAAGTAAACTATGGATTACATTGAAATCGGCTAGTCTGGAAATGGCACTCAGTTTTCAAGTAATTAACCATAATATATTTTTTTCAAAATATAGTTTAATAAGTATGTATTGAAAAATTTAAGCATGGGCTCAACAAGACCGTGAAAATTTGATATTCATCGATGAACCTGGTTTTAACCTAAATTTGCGTGGGAGGCCTGCGAGGCCTAAAAAAATACACCGGCTCATAACATTATAGTTTCCGCCATCATAAAAGAGTATCAAATTCGACTGCAATGGAAGTAAGTTTTATGGTTTCCTCTCAGAGTTAATTTCAAAATTGGATGGCACCAACTATTATTTTATAATGGATAATGTGGATAATTCATAAAATGTCAGAAATAAAGGAGCTGATTGAAACATCCCAAAACCACATCCCGTTTCTTCCGCCTTACTCCCCGATGTTAAATCCAATATAAAAAGAGTTCTCAAAATTAAACACAAAGCTCGAGATTTGTTAGTTTCTATAATAAACAGCAGCAAGGGAACCGCTAACTTAGAAGTTAAAACTATAGTTAAAATAATTTTAATTTTTTTCGCAAAATGGGTGAAGGTGATCTCGTATGGAATGGGGCACAGGACCAATCTATATATATATATATAAAATTGGTGTTAAAAATGTATGTCAGTCAGTTAAAAACGGCTGAACCGATTTGGCTGAATCTTTTTTTTTGTTGTGTTCGCAATTGCCAGGAGATGGTTCTTACGTAAGAAAATTTTGGCAAAAATCCACCGGAAAAGTCGGAAAACACGAAAAATCGAATAAAAAACCATTTTCATATGAATTTTGTATGTACATATTTTATGAGACAGGTGGCACAGCGGTTAAAGCTTCGGCGCTTGGGCTGGGAGGACTGGATTCGAATCCTATCGGAGGCTGCATGGAAATTAGTATTTTATTTTTTATCCAATCTATTTATTTTCTTTATCTATCTATTTATCTATATAAAAATCAATTGCCGTGCGTTTGTCTCACAAAAACTCGAAAACGACACGACCGATTTGGATATGATTATTTTTTTTTGCTTTGTTCGTCTCAATACTGTGGTGGTTTACGAAAAATAAAATAAAAAACCTTTTTATATGAATTTTCTGTGTACATTTTGTATGTGGCAGTACAGTTAGTGGTAAAAGCTTCGGTGCCTGGGCAGGGAGGTACTGGATTCGAATCCCACCAGATGATGCATGCTTTTTTTGCTTTGTTCGTCTCAATACAGTGGCGGCTTAGGAAAAAAGAAAATACGGAAAAACCCTAAAAAACTCGGAAAATCGAAGAAAATTCGCTAAAAACCCAAAGGAAAGCCGAAAAATAAAAAAAAAATAAAAATATCGAAAATTGCGTTTTGTATAGGAATTTTGTATGGAAATAGACTTATCTTACCCAATGAAATGAAAAAATGGTCTAAAAAATGTACAAACGCACATCAGTTGAGAACGGCTGAACTGATTTGGCTCAATCTGTTTTTAATATATTTGCAATTGCCAGGAGATGGTTCTTACGAAAGAAAATTTTGGGAAAATCCACCAGAACAATCGGAAAACTCGGAAAATCGAAAATGATGTTTTTGTGCAGGATTTTGCACGTTTCCCATCCAGATGGTCTTTTAGAAGAGAAAAATTGGAAAATCTGACTGGAAAACACGGAAACTTCCGGAATAACCCAAAGAAAGTTGAATTTTTTTTCTAGCGCATCAGTTGAGAACGGCTGAACCAATTTATCTCAGTATTTTTTGTTGTCGTTTAAAAAAATATAATCATCATACTAATGTAAACCACCCAATTGGTAAAGATCATATCAGCTGCTCTATTAGGAGCGTAAATTGCACAAGTGCAATAGCACGCGGGTTTCATTCTGCTAGTAGCACTTTACCAATCAAAAAAAATTCTTACCCTCAATATACAACCTTGGTTAATTCGATCCACATAATGGGTTGATGATGCCCCCAGAACTAAGGGGTCCGGTTGCCCACTCAACTTCCCTCCTTTTTTTAATCGCGGTTAACAAGGCCACTATCTGAGCACCCCCAGCTATTCCCTCTTAAAGACTGAGCTGCGGAGCAATTGCCGCATGGGCTGCATTACAGATAGCTGGCAATTATATGAAACAGATTGACCTTCAGCGTAAGCTAAGGTTTTTCCGTTTCAATGTTTTGATGATATTGGACGCTGTAAATCATGAAAAGTCGACGCAAAGCTGGAAAAATTTCAGAAAATCGTGAGGTAAATTGATAAAAGCAGAAAGTTAAGAAGATAAATAAGAGATGGCGCTGAGGTGTGATCATTAATGTCACAACCCAGTAGATGGCTTTGTACGGTCTCGTTTTCGCATTGATCGCTTTCAAGGCACCCAACAGTTGGTAATATGTTGAGTAAAATCGATTCCAAGGATGTTGAGAGTCTGAATTACTTGATTCAAAACCAAATCGCTGGGGAAATGCATTGTTACAAATCCGTTGACTGTATGACCAATCAAGACGAGGCAACCAACTGTCCGGCCGATATTTTGAATGCGCTTTATTTGCCGGGAATACCACCGCATAACTTGATGATGAAGGTAGGATCTGTCATAATCATGCTGCGTAATCTGAACCATCCAAGATTTTGTAACGGAACGCGATAAGCTGTGAAGAAAGTGACAAACAAGGTGATTCAAGCGACGACATCAAGGGCAAATTCAAAGGAGAGGATGTTCTAATTCCGAGAATTCCACTGTTTCCAACTGCCATTCCGTTCGACTTCAAGTGCATTCAGTTCCCCGTTCGTTTGGCGTTCGCTATGCCGATTAACAAATCGCAAGGTCAATCACTGGAATTGTGCGGAATAAATCTGGAATTTCCATGTTTTTCTCATATGTACGTCGCGTGTTCGAGAGTTAGCAAATCATCATCGTTGTTCATTTACGCACGGGACAAAAAAACGAAAAATATTGTTTACCACAATGCATTGTATTGATTTGCATCTGTATTCCATTTAATAATCCAAGAAACAACTAAATTTTCGTTAGATATAGATAGTTTGAATTGACGTTTCATTCACACGTTTGTTCGTTCTGACAATTGTGTTTGTCTCGACCAATCATATTGCTCAAAAATGACGATTTTTTTCTTCTGGATTTTGCTACAAGAGATGATTAGACGAAAGAATGACCGAATGAACGCAACCATAAACCTGCCTTTAGTGTTGAATTCGATGAAAAAGTGAATGGAATGGCCACTCAACTCAATCGTCTATTGAGAATAGAGTTGAGTTGTTTGAGTTTTTCTCTCATCAAAATTAGTTTTCGTGAAGGACAAAAGTGTTTGCTCGGAACGAAGTAATTTGGGGCGGAACGAGGTTCGCTGGGTCAGCTAGTTGTTGTATATATTAATTTAAATAAAATTGCTATATTTTATTTTAGAGATAAAATTGTATGGGTTTCAATTTATTTGCAAATTGTTTCTTAACTAAATTAAAAGTAAAAAATTTCATTCTAATTGTAAAATGTTTCATTTAATTTGCAAATAGTTCCGTTTAATTTGCAAAAGGTTTCATTTAATCTGAAAAACCTTATATACGACATAACTCTGTTTTTGTGTGGACAAATTTCGTCGTGATTTCTTTATCATTGATTTGCATTAAAAAGGGTAGACCATAGTGATGAAAAAAATCTGCATTTAACTTATTTACATTCAATAAGGAGGGTAGAGCCCATTTTGTTTGGTCCAATACATAATAACATTTCTCTTAACAACTTATCAAATATGTATATGTATTTGGAGACCTGTCAATGGAGTTTGTTTACTACTGTGAGATTGAAATTTCATTTTAAACGATAAATAAATGATAAAACACCAATATATTTGTAAAAAATAATTTTTAAAAATTTATAATAAATTAAATAAATAAATTTATTTGACCAATGGTGGAATACCTTAAATGATACCTCAATCTACCTACAGTAACAAAATATTTATTTTTTTGTGAAAAATTACCATAAAATAATTTCTTTTACATCAAAAAACCAGTTAGTACATTGAAAAAAATTAATTAATTAAATTACTTATTTAAACAATTGCCATTGTTTTTCCTTGGTTTTAATTTAACATAACAAACATTGGGGTTGAGTCCGGGAACTAAAATGTTATGTTATGTTATTATTGTGTTTTCAATACAAATTCCAATAGGAAGCGGGGAAATAAAATAACATAACAGCAATTTTATGTCACGAGAATCGGACCCAATATCTCATGTCAAAGACTCATTCTTGATCAAACTTCAGGTCATTTAGCATAAAGCAAGCAGAACCCAAATCAAAATATCGGACCAAAACTGAAATTAGAACACTTTGAGCTTGTTAAGCATTTTTGTTAAAAAAAATGCTATATGGTTTCGGTTTGCCGTCTGTCCGTCTGTCCGTCTGTGTGCACGATAACTTGAGAACGGATGGAGATATTAACTTAACTTCTTCACTAAAAGTTCAAGCAATTCATGGGAATGATCCCTATTGATTTGAACATTTCTGTGTTTAGGGTGTTCGGAGATAGGTGGGGTTTTGTCAACCCCCCTCCTTAAAATTGATAGATTTTTATTTTATTTTCTATTCTATTTTGGTTTCATCGAGCATGTGAATGTGGAATAATAATATATCTCGTCTGGATGTGAGTTTGTGTGGGTGGTGTGGTTATGGGGGTGGTAGGAGTGGTGGTATGGGAGGTGGAGGGCGTGGGATGAGGCGTTTTGGACTTGGTATCGGAATTTTGATTTAGTGGATGAGGTTTGTGTGGGTGGTGTGTGGGTGTGTGTGTGGAAGTGGGTATGTAGGTTTTAAAGGGTGATAATATGGGTGGTGAAGTATAGGGTGGTGCGGGTGAGATGGATTTTTGGGTTTGAATTGGATAGTTTGGTAATAATGTTTAGATGTGGTGGTATGTGGTTGATTGGGGTAGTTGAGATATGGTGGATTGGGATCGGGTGGAGTGGGTGTAGGTGAGGTTAGGTGGGTGTGGGAGTGGGTGGTTGTAGTATTTGAAATACGCAAACCACACTGCATAGAAGTACTTTATAGGCAACAAAAATGCTTATAGAGTTCGGCTCCGAACCTTTCCCGTCTTTTTTTTGCGTTATAATTTCGGTTTTGGTCCGATTTTCGATTTGAATTCTCCTTGCTCTGAAGTTATAAAGCCTAATGCTAGAACGAGCAGAATAAAAAAAAATTAATAGGGCATTAATTTAGCATTTTAATTGTTATTTAATCTTCAAATGGTTATTGAATCATATTTTGATATGGGTTCTGCTAACTTTTTCTTAAAAACTCATCGTTTTAGAACCCATCCATTCAAAGACAAAGCTAAAAATTTTTAATAGAGCATTTAATTGGCCTATTTTGCGAGCTTTAGGGACGTTTGATATCATGTAAACGAATTTAAAAAATTGAAATTGCGAACATTTATCGATTTCGAACTTTAACCGTAACATAACAAGTGTATCTGTTTATCAAGAATTGTGACAAAAACATGGATGGGATGGTGATCTGAAAACGAGCTACGTCTTATTGTAAAATAATCGAGTGTAGTGCCATTAATTTATGTGCGACCTTCAAGGTGGCCATCGTCCGCTTCAGAATAATAGAAGTTGATTAAATTATGGTAGGTTACTTATAATACGCGGGCTACCAGTTTTTGGCAATAACCAATGAGTTTTCATCTAAATAGATCCAGAGCGAATTCAATTGTTATTCTGAGGAAATATTAAGTACTAAGAAAAGTAGAGGCCTGTAATATCTTAAAGACCACGATTTAAAACGGTGATCAACATTTCTTCAAAGTCTACTTTACCCAATGTAATATATTTTAAGAATTTATTAGAAACTATATCTTATTAGATTAAAACAAATTCTTAAGAACGTGTCCGTCATGAAATTAGTAATTCATTCCGGCAATCTAATCCAAACATAATGCAAATTATTCATCAGCAAATAGCTTAACAGCACAGTATTTAAAATCCAATCCTAAGTAATTGATTCACAATTTTTTTTCGTAAAATCCTGCATTCATAACCTCTGGTATAAAACCACACCCAAATATGTAACTGATAACAAACTAAAACTTAAATATTTAACCTATACGTGCAAAATTTTAAACTAAGCTATATCGTCGCTGCAAAATTTCCATATGAATACATAATTTTCACTTGGGTTACACATTCTCTCTAAAATATTATAAGCACGCATACATCCACAAAATCTCGAAAACACAACAAACCACAAACATCTCATATACTATTATCGGTTTCACTTTCATCCGATGATCTAAACATTTCTATGTGGTTTAGCCGATTTTGAACTGGGTTATATGTGGAACGATTACGGTTTTTAAGATCGCCGCGCCTCACTAAAATTGAGCCAATACACGATCTTAATAACGGAGTGCAGCTGCCAAAACGCCAAAATAAAATCCGGTACACATTGAAGAAAAATCAAACCGAGCAATTTTCATTTTGTTTTTTTTGTCTTTTAATTTTTGTTGGTATTTTTAGAAATTTAAATTTTATACGTTTTGTGCTCGTTTTCTGTGTAAAAAGTGTAGAAAATCATTTTAAAGTACAGTGCGCCCCATAAAATATATAAGATATGCATGTTGTATTTGTCTGGTGCATACATCTTACTGCTATTTTTACAAAATTATTATATGCAAATTCGATTATCAAGAATAGGCACAGTTTGGTGTATATGTGTTAGTAAATCTGAATAGTACACAGGTGTCAACTTTGTTTGACAGTTTAAGCTATATTTGTACACTTTTATTGACGATAAATCACAAGCGTTTAAAACATATGATGTTTACAAATAGAAAGTGATATTTTTTAAATTAGTACAGAATTACAGATGCGCAAAAAATTCGCAAAAACAAATGCGGTCAAATATTGCAAATCGATTTGCAAAACCTGTTCATATAAAATATATATGTACATAGTGAGACCAGTTGCAATGTCAATGTGTGTTAACGATGCTAAGACCTATTGTTTGGTATACCATAATTTGTTCATTCATTAAGACTGTTCGTTATCAGTGCATTCCAAGAGGCTCTTCCCAAGAAGAGAAGCTAAAAATAATCAGAAGCTTGCTCGCTACTGACTTCTAACTGTCACGCCCATAAAATTCAACATTGAAGGTGATCATCAAATAATCCTGCTTAATTCAAGATTGAATATTCAGAACCACAACTGTGGAACTAGTAAAATGGGGAAAAATACAGTTGCGATTTTCCTGTCTCCGTTAAATATTAGGAGGGAAAATAAATCAAAGTTAACAGTAAAAACCCTTCCTGGAAGCTTGGGCCCTATTATGGCGAACTGATGGCAGTTCGCATTTTTTACGGAAACTATCACTGGGTTTGTATGATAAAAATAGGATTTGAGTACGAGTCCCAGCAATGAAAAAGTGAACATCCAGAGTTACAACTCAATCAAATAACAATCAATATTATTGCTTTTAATTAATCAAATTGATTATGATCGATGATGTAATAAACACAACTACCCATTGTCCATATCAGTACTATACAGGCTGAACCGAAACCGCAACCCATAAACCATACCAAATTCCGAAACCAAATAAATTTATTTGAAATGTTCAACGAAATACCTACCGATTGTGGCGATTTAAGTAATTTCAATATTTCTGCCGAGTTTCAAGTAAAATTTCATCCAGTCTTAGGTCCGAATGAAACCATTTCGTGACAGTTTCAAACACATTTTCACCGCTTGTAGCACATAGAATATTTAAGAATATTTTAAATTTTGTAATGATCTAACAAATATATCTGGTAAACCCTACCCTGAATTTAAAATTTTGTATACACAACTTTACGGATTCGTTAGTTTGGTCCCCGGAATCACATCATTGTTTTAGATAGCTGAGAATCATTTTTTGAATGATATAGTGACTGAAGATAATTTGAAACTTTGGTAGGTATTTGACAATTTATAACTTTTTAAAAAGTTGAATTATTTTCAAAATTTTGTTCCATCGTTATCCACAAGCCATAAGTTCCAACAGTTACTAAAATTGTCATTAATTCCATTCTGATTTTCCTGATATTTTAGAATAACTACTTCCCAAAAGGTGGGAATGAGTATTATTTTTTTGTTCTAAAAGAATGGTCGATAGAAATTTGAGTGAAATTTGAAGACAACAAACAAATTCAAAGGATCAAGGTGAAGAGGCTTCCAATTCGATGGTTATGCCGAAGATTGCAATGTCTTTGCCAGCTGAATATAACAATTTTCATAGTGCGTGGGAATCAACGAATGGGGACAATCAAACTATGATGAATTTACGTACGCGATTAATAGCGCAGAGAAGCTTCGATTGAAGTCGCAGAGTCAGATTGAAAGAACAGAATCGTTGATTAAGGCATTCGTCGGAGCATTTTGGAGAGAGTGGTCATTGGAAGTGCGACTGTAGAACAGAAGAATAAAAAGAAAAATTCAGATAAGAAGAAAAATGTTTTAGAGGATGCATTTCTGTATCATGGCATCAAGTGGACTAGAATAATTGGATGTTGAACTCGAGAGCTGTGACCATATGTGTTATCGACTTGAATGGTTCGAGAACTTTGTGGGGACATCGTCACACGGTGTTACTTCACATTCCAAAAGAAAAGCACATTCCAAAGGAAAATCAACAACAACTGAATCCAAAGACAGTCAAGTGTATATTCGTCGGATATGATAATGATTCCAAATACCGTATCGAGAGGGGGGATCCGGAGACGAAACAATTTGAGATAGCGCGTCTCGTGATTTTTCTACTAGAAAAATCAATGCCTGCACTGGACATTACAATGACACTAATAAGAAGGCCGAAGAAAACGTGATAGATAATGAATCAGAGATGAACGATACTGTGACAACGCCGGCGCTAAGAATCGAACGTGATGCACTTGGTCAATATACCAATAGATGAAAAGGTAATTGATAATCGTTGACACTGAAGTTTTGGGTTATGAAATAACGGGTCTCGCTCTACAGTATATGATTAAATACGTAGGACTTGAACTCATTCCGCTACAAACCAAAATTAAAAGGGCTGATGCTACGTTCCACTAAGTGAATCATGCTGTAGATATTTCGTATGTAGTTGACAGTAGATGAAGAATCACCAGTTCATTGATTGTACCATCAATTCCCAGAAAACTAATCTGTAGAATGAATTTTTGGAAAGCGTTTGGAATTTGGCTGGTACCAGAAAAAGACGGTAAGGTATTCAATTTTGACAGTGGATCCAAATCAAAAACGAGTGTCAAGTTGCAGTCAGTCTTAGTTACTCTACCGGATAAATTAGGCTGCACACAGTTAATAGAACATAATATCGACGCAAGAGAGGCTAAACCGATCAAGACGAGAGCAAGACCCATATCTCCATACGTACAATGGGAAATCAATGCGGAATTGGACCGCGTGTTGAGATTAGGAGTCGTGAAAGAAGCAGAACCTGCCGAATGGGCACGAGCTATTGTGTGTATGAGAAAACCTTAGCGAAAATACGTTTTTGCTTGTATGCTCGAAGGCTAAACGATGTCACGGTCATTTCGATAAAAAATTGACCTCAGCAACCCATTTTGGCAGGTTAAAATCATTTATTGTTCCGTTTTGCGATTCGAATTATATAGCACGAGTCAAACATTATGTCGGTTAATGGATCACGTACTGGGAGTGGATCTGGAGCTTAAGTTGTTCGTATATCTTAATGATATAATTTTTACATCGCAAACATTCGAAACACATATGGAACTTTAGAAAGAAGTAGCTAAACGATTGCAACAGGCCAACTATAACGATAATGATGGCTGGTTGGTACCGACGATTTATCCCAGATTTCTCGTCGGTGGCGGCACCAATCACGAGCCTCATGAGGAAAGCCCAAGGTAAGAAGTTTCATTGGACGTCGCGCAGGATATCTTTAGCCAATTAGAGACCTTGTTCGTGTCAGCACCGATCCTTGGGAACCCCTATTTCAGTAAAAACTTTTGTTATTCAGACGGATACTTCCGAAGCCAAAAGCTGACGCCTACCCAAAGGAAATATCCAGCCACAAAAAGAGAATCTCTGGCGGTGGTGTTAGCGATAGAAAAATTCAGGCCATACATCGAAGGAGCCAAATTCAAAGTCATAACGGTGCACCATTGGTGTGGTTGAAGAACCTCAAAGATCCGGCTGGTGCCGGATACATTGTCGCGGGAGGTGGAGGAGTTGCAAATAGAAAATTAACAGATGGATTTTAGACAAGAGAATGGAAAATTGTATAAGAATTGACAAACCCGGAGAACGAACAACACGCCGCTCGTCTTGAATATTTCAAGACCCTTAGAAGAGTGAAGGAGGAATATTATTGACCAAAGATGGCTAGAGAGATGTTCGCAAGTACGTGAAGTCATGTCATAAATGTGAAGTGAATGAGCCGAAATGTGTGATTTCGGAGGTACCAATGGAAAAAGCGTGCATACCCACGCGGCCTTGACAAGTCATAGCAGTTGACTACATGGGTCCATATCCACATTCAAAAACGGGAAATAAATATTTGTTGGTAATCACGGATGTATTCAGCAAGTTTGTTAGGTTGAAGCCTGTAAGGAGGGTGGAAACTGGTTCACTCATTAAATACAATGCGGTACCGTCCAGTCTGATCTCCGATAACGGCAGCCAATTCGTAGCCAGAGCATTTAAAGGATTTTTAAAGAAGAACCCATAATCTCGGCAAAAAGTTATAAATAAACATAAAACAAAAGTTAAACCAAAATCGCTGGTTCGATTTGAGTAGAAAAAAAGGAAAAGAAGAAACCAAAAAGAAAGGGAGAGAAGCATTGCAAGTTTTCAAAAAATTAAAAAAATTATGAAAAAGAGTATCGTGGCCAGACCCAAATCGCAGACCAGAGTATTCATTCGCTACGTGCATCGAGAATACCGAGGAAACAAGGGAGGAAAAGGATATGTCGGAATGTGGTTAAGAGACGAAAACTAAGAGGAAACGGTGCCACATGGACCGCCATGAAGGGAAAAAACGAGATCGGTAAGTGCGTTCAGACAGGTGAGTCCCGACATACTCCCCACCCGACACGATCCCGCGATTAACAATCGAGATTGTCGATTGATGGTCTTGGTCGCATTGCTTTGGGCTTTTGCAGCACAAATAAAAAGTGAGAGAGAGACCCCTGCAGTCACTCCGCTCTTCGAGTTCATAATCCGGCTAAATGTGCCAGGTAGAGTGGCACCCTGAGCCACCCTCACGCAACGGCACGTTACATGGACATAACTAAATTTCATACGCCGGAAACCGATCCAATAAAAATAAAAATTGTCAAAATTGTTTAGATTCTCTGGTTAATTAAATATCCAGATAATTTTATTGGAACCCCTAAACTTTCCTTATTGAACGGATCATAGGCTTGCTTGAAATTAAGAAATCCATTACCATCGAATCCACAGTCATTCGTTCTTTTTCGCACTTTTATTTCCACTTCGCAAGCTGTGCTACTTCCCCCCCTACATAAAGGCTTCCCTCCGAATATCTAGAGCTCCAAATTAATGGAATAAAATACAGGTGGAACCTACAAGTCTTCGGTTAATGTTGCATGCACGAGCTTTTCATACAAGATACACCTGGGGCGTGTATGTTATGTCTAGAGGCGGTTCATCTATGAAATTAGCAAATCAATAATAATATTATTATCTATAACGGAAGTACTATTTACATAGAAGCCACGAAATAAAAAAATTATAACCAAAAAAAGAATCGAAAATCTCTACTTTATAATTCCCCTCACTGAGCCTTTCTACACTTTGATTCTTTCGTCGTGACTCCATTATTTCAAAAAATCAATCGTCGTCCAGATTTGATTTCTTTGCGCATTTCTTTGTTTATGTATGTGGGTAAAATTATCTCCCCGATTCTAACGTACAGTCACAGACGTATTTTCAGTCTTAGCGAAAACTTTTGTCTTAACGAAGACTAGATACTTTAAATTCGTATTCTGCACTTAGTCTTATCTGTCAGTAGTCTTACAAAATTGTCTTCGTTAATATCAGCGAAATAGGTGGTCTTAGGAATCATAATTTTGACAATTAAACAAAAACAATAATTATATGTATTTGACTATAAAAACCGGAAAAATTATTCAAAATACAATAAATACTCTCTTAGCATATATATATAACATAAATTTGAGTTTTTTTTAACAATTTGGAATTGAATTGTCGGTTTTCGTTCATAAATTTGAAACAATATGGTAAAAATTTGGTTTCGACAGCTCTACAAAAGTTTTTGGAGAGTTTCCAATATATTATTTAAGACTACTGTCTTCAGAATTTCAATGAAGACTTTAGTCTTAAAAAATAAAGTCTTAACAAGAAAGTCTTAGTAGTCTTATCGTCAGAATCGGGGGGTATGTTTCTCGATGAAGGGGAAGGAAATGAGGAAAGAACCACGACGATAGAATCAAAGTGTGGAACCGCGGATTCTCGCGGAATAATAAACATAATTTTTTATATCTCGTTTTATTTGTTGCTTCAATAATCCCTATCCTGAATGCACTTTATAATCTGCATTTTTTTTTCATGCTTTTTTTATTTGAACAAAACAAAAATTAAAAAATCGAAAGATGTTTATATTAAGAAAAAAACACTTTCCATTTTGCTTGCAAGCAAAATGACATGACATCGAAAATAAATAGTTCCAAACTCGCTTCCGTACTCAAAACCAAACAAATTATGTGAAATGCTTTATACCACGCCTATTAGTTCCCAACTCGAGTTGAAATAATTTTAACTTTGTTGTTGTTATAATAAATTTTTTTTTGATACCATAGTATTTTTCCCAAACTAACTTCCGATGCCATGTACGCAGTCTAATAAAGAATAAAATAATATAAGAGACTGCATTTTGTGGCTAAATATAAAATAAGGTTTAGTTTGAAAAAAGATGTAACTTCAAAAGAAGTATAGTGTAGAACGGGCCATTTTGTTTTATTATTATTGTTACATATATTCTCCTTATACGTTACAATAATAAACACAAATATCTCAGCTAATTTTGTTAATTTTAAGCGTTCCAAACTGGATGAATAGAAGTTTTATTTTGATTTCTACTGTAAACAAACTAAACCAACAATTCCTACATTCATTTTTATTCGTCGTATGGATACGACTTCAGAGCTATAACCATACAAACATACATGCAAAATGAACCAAACAAATGAATAATGTTTGCTCTTTGACTGATTGGCACAGGGTAATTAGATTGAAAGAAAATTTCCAAATTCTTTTCAAGAAAGTAGATAATATACAAAATTTAAACAAAATATGTTTGGGCGGCGTGTTGATTTTCACGAGCATGGTTACTCGTATTTCTAGGGATCAAGTTATTGTCAACTGATTTGGATGATTGTGGTACTTATTGTAGATTTTTCAGATTTATGATTTTCGAATGTCAACTAATTTTATCTTGAAAAAATGTTTTTTGAGCAAATTATGTCCTCAAACATCTATCAAGATATCGATGACATTATTCAACGTCTTTTTGAAGTTAGTTCATTTGTTAGACCCATTTTTGTTGCGTTTTTCGTTTGGTATTACTTCAAAACGCACAACATATTTTAATGTTAATGTTTATGACAAACACCCTTGGCTATGCAGTAGCGCAAATTACAATAAATTATTAGTTTTTCCAAGTTCACGGGTATTTTTTGCCTTATTGGCTTTTGGGGAATCAAGAATATACCACCAACTTAATGAACAAGCCAAACTTTAAGATTCGCGGCATAACCAAATACCAGGAAGGCAGAAATTGTCATTTCGTGGCCACGACAAGACAAAAAAATCCGCTAATATGGGAAATTATAAGGAGCTCATAAAGTTAATGAGCCAGTTTGATGAAAAACTTCAGAATAATTTGGAATCTGCAACAATTTTTAAAAGAACATCAAAAACTATACAAAATTACCTGAATTTAGCAGACAATTTTAAATGTTGGATGAAACGACCGATATCAGTTGTAGATCGCAATTATCTAAAGTTTTGAGATACATTTATAAATCACAGGTTTATGGAAGGTTCATTTTGTAGATATGGAACTGGAATAGCACAAGTTGCATTAGTTTTTCTTAAAAAATACTACTGTAACCTCATTATGTCTGGTGAAGTTCAAGCGATTATTGAAATAGAAATTCCGAATGCTGTTAGCAAAATAAAGGAGTATAAAAAATTTTTTGGAAATCTGTCGTCGTTTTCTACATTTTTTGTCCGTTCGGAAAAAGGAAAATTAGTCAAAGGCGATGGAATTATTCATTTAGAATTTTCACTGAACTTAAGGATACCAGAGAAAATCTTTTACTTGTTTTTGAAGAAATTGTTAATGAAACCGAAAACTTGGACTGAAAAACATACAACGAGGCAGTTGGATTACTGAACTACTTAAAAAACAAGGAGTTTCTTTTCTCCGACACGTATTTGCGGACTTTTTTTGAAGAGAGTGATGTTGCGTTTAATCTTTTGCAGTCCAAGCGGTCGGATATAGGTTTTTCCAACATACAAATTAAAAAATTTGTAGGTAAACTACAAACTTAAATGGATACTAGATTTGAAGATTTACAAGATAGCTGAGGATTTAGTTGACACTGAGAATGCTTCCAGAAGAAAAGCCTGATAAAGATAAATTGAAGAAGTTGTGTCGAAGTATTTTCGTAAAATTGATTAAAACTGTTAGTTTGCGATTTCCGAATGTTTTTGAAGAAAATTTTATGCAACTCTAGACAATACAAAATTAAATTCCCTGGGGATGTGTTTAATAATTTAAAACAAAATTACGATAATAATTTTCATTTCTAACTATCACAAATGGAATTAAATGTTTTATGTGAAACAGAGACCACCTGTTTGAAATAGTTTATTCGGATACTACAAGATGAATGAAGAAAATTTCATTCAGCGGCCGCCACTGATTATATCAAATTTTCACGATATCATATAGGCTGCCCAATAGCTTCATTTGCCGAGCTCAACGCCAACATTTAACAAGAAATTATCAACAGTTCGATCGAAAAGCGAACCGTTGCTATATGATCGCAGTTATGATGCAATAAAACATTCCAAACGTAATTATGGAAATTTTTTCTTTTATTAATGAGATATTCAACAAACAAACCAGTTACTTAATTATGGCCACCCATTATACGAATTACAATTATCAACAGAAATTTAATTAAGCTACAACAAGTTTGATACCCTTCTTTAACGAATTCCGAGTCTATCGCTTTAGGGATGCGTACGGAGTCCGCTGAACTGGAATTTAAAGTTTAAATTTCAAAAAAAAAATAAATAAACCAAAAACTTCTCAGGCGAAATTCCAATTCTAAAAGTAATTGAACGCGATATCAACGTCCGCAACAGATGCAGACTGATTTATAACACCCGTACGATAGTAACGTGCCATTTTACCTAATTATTTCGTCATCCACAAATTTCGAAAATAAATCGAATTAATTCAGTTATTTACAAATTACCACTAAACTTGCGACGCACATAACTACATATAAACAATTCGACAGTTCATTAGCAATTTAAACTTCTAATTATTATAAAATGTTTAATTAATTAACCCGACCATAAAATAAAAATTTCTTCAGACGTATTCACTTCGCATAAGAATACCTACGCATACCTTACGCGGCGCACTGTATAAATATTTTTTTTTTGTTCGTTATCAATTTATTGGTAAATTAAATTAATACTTTTGTTTACATACCGTTTAGGAAAAGATAATCCTGTTTTTTATTTTATATGTGATGATGTGTTGTGTTCTTAAACAAAATATTTTATTTTTGTATTAAGATATGCGGCGGCGGGCGGGACAGGGCGAAAGAAAACTCAAATGAAAATTTGATTAATATTTTTTTTTTTGTTTCGCGGTGACTGTTATTATTTAATTTATATTTTTAATTATTTTCACTCATATGAAACCACAACATGGTAAAATTCAAATTTTTTATTACACAACTAAAATCACTACAAATAAAAATAATAAATTTTTAATCGATCAATGAACGAAAAAATAATTTAAACATTTATAATTAATTCACCATAATATTTATAATGACACTTGGTTTTTAATTAAAATTAACGACCTTAGTTAATAATTCACTTGTTATTTAAAGTGTTAGTATTTCGAAATACAAGAACTCTTAACAATTTTTTATCACACACACAGAAAAAAACAAAAAAAAAATTAAGAAAACGGTTTTCTATAAACAATTTTTATATTTTTTTTGTTACACTTTTTTCGTATAAAAATATTTTATTCTTAATAATTTTTTTTTAAATAAATTAATAATAACACCATCATAATAGAACCACACTAAGTACAGCGGACAATATTATGATGTGATGAGATTTTCTCGACTTCTACATTGTAAGTGTCAAACCAAGGTCGTAGCAAGGTCGTTTGTACGCCTGAATTTCGATGATATTTTTGTTTTCTAGGTTATTTTCAGTACGTAGTTGTTCTTTCTTCGTTCGGTATATGTTTCGCGTTCTTTAAATTTTTATTTTTAATTCATATTTTTTGTATTTTCAATTTTTGACGATTGTTCGAGAGCATGCGCGCACCATCGAACAAATTTTTTTTTTACTTTAATTTGTTTATTATTGTTATTTTTTTATACTAAACAAGCTCGTGTCATGAAATGTACAGTGAGCGAAGTAATGGTATGTACAACAGCTGATTCGTGTAACAGACTATTTATAAACTTCGTCGTTTCTCATCTCACCTACTATGTACCCCCTTTATCTGTTCCGTTGTTTTTTGTGATGCGTAATTTAGTCTTTGAACTCGATTCGAGTTCATACATAAGTTTGTAAAGTAAATAAAAGTAGTAATCTAACTATATAGAACACTGTTCAACGAGTAAGTGTTGACTCAAACCATTATCAGTAATTGAAAACAACGTTCTTATCACCATACTAAGATTAATTCTGTACATTATTTGCTTGTATGCTTGATTCAATGTGACACGGTAGCTGCAAAAAAAACTAGTAAATGAGATTTACTAATGACTTGTGGCTGATCTGAAGCTGCAAGATAAAATTACTTTTACAAAACTACTCTAAGGCGCAATTCACGTAGATGAAATTTTTCGTAAATTAGTCCTAAAAGCAATTTTAACAAAAATTATGTAGATTTACTGGTAGTAGGAAATTATTATTACGAATTTTATCGAAATTTGTTATATTTGTTTGAAAACTAATTCTATTCTCGAATCCCTCTTCCCGATTGAAAACCTTTTTTGAATAAAATAATTGAAAGTTTGAGGGGTCAGGACGGCCAAATTTGTATTTCATATACTGTAATATTTATTGTAGCAAACAAAAATGAATTTCAGTTTTTTTTTATTTTATAAGCTGAAGTTGAGTTCAACAATGTCAACCAGGGATGCATTATTGATATATTTTTTCGGAAATGAGCAAGGAGCCGCCCTTACAGTCAACCGACCGGGAGCGCTACCGAGAATTAGGGCCAAATTAAATTGCAAACGTTAGATGGGCCACTCTGTACTAGCGTGAGCTTAATATTTTGAGCCAAAGGAGAATTAAAGCAAATGAAGCAAATTTGCCGAGAATAAATAAATTCTTTGAGACATGTATTCGCGGCAAATTTGCTTCAAGAGTATAACTGATTAATTAAATGCTTGTAATGCTTCTATCAAATCACATGAAGGGGTAAGTATCGATATAGTTTAATCCATTTTGCTAAAAGATGGGGTTGACA
This sequence comes from Nephrotoma flavescens, assembly GCA_932526605.1. Classification (NCBI taxonomy): domain Eukaryota; kingdom Metazoa; phylum Arthropoda; class Insecta; order Diptera; family Tipulidae; genus Nephrotoma; species Nephrotoma flavescens. The sequence continues at coordinate 241,790,757 of OW052222.1, forward strand.
TTTGCCAAAATGGACCAATAAAAACGCTTATCTCATTATTAATCATTTAAATTCACATTGGTCTGTACGATCGCAGAATTTAGTGATTAAGATTATTTTTGTTACGACACAGAGCACCCACTCTCGAAGGTCTACTCTAACCAAATTTTCACAGTTACATGTTTAATTATTTTGGTTTCTAGCTTGACGAAATTACATAGAAACATCATCAATTTTCTACTTTTTCCGGAAAAGTTTATCGCATTTTGAAGTGAAGTTGGCTGAGGTTTTTTCCAACAATCACAAAGGATTTACAAAGAGAATGAAAATTGTATGTATGTCTATATATTTTTGATCAGTCGTTCCCAGAGTTCGCGATTCAGGTTAGGCTAGAACATGAGATTATCCTCAGTGATAAATTGTTCAATAAGGGAGCTGCTTCCACACACTACACAGCGGTCGCGAAATCGATTCTCACACCTGATCAAAAAAAATAAATTATAGAATCACAACTTTTTTATTTCTGAATTAATCGACCTATTCCAGATACTATGGTTTGGCGTATACTTTTGGAAACACTTGTAGCACCCTTCCTATTTTCCATTTGTTGATTATAGGGTTTTCTTCGCATATTTCATCGAAATGTGGAGCATGTTGTGGCATGAAGTGCCATTGAACCTGATGTTTCTATAAAAAAAAAGTAGAAATAAAGTTTAAATTGTGTAAAATAAAAATGTTTAATTCTTTTAATTTTGTGCATGCGCCTCTAAAATTCGCCCCATTATCTGAATATATATCGGTTCAGACACCTCTATGAGCAAAAAGCGTCTCCTAATGTACCGCCTTGGTGTTAAGATAAACTATCAGGCATATATATGTTTTTGAGATCACTGACCGCAGTCGCGGACATGGACGGATAAGCTCTCTCTTTCGATAGACTAGGTACCCATAAATGTCCGTCTGCGGTCGCTATTTGAGATATAGTATTATATTTCGCAATTTCGTATTGGAGACTTAATCACATCCTTCCCTCTGATAATCCAAAACTCTCGTCGAATCATGTTGTATGTAGCCCTTTCAATTTGTCTACCCACTCGAATGCGTTGTCGATAAATGGATTTAACAATTTTATGGTACCTCTCGGAGAAACAGTACAGTTTTTCCCAATGGTTTTATATCTTCACGAAAACTGTTATATTGGAAGTATCTCAGGGTTTTAAATTTTGTGAAAATGTTTATGATTTTATTATAGCTGGAAAAACGTTCAGTCAATTCTTGAATCAATGATTTTACGTTAACGGCAGAGCTAGAAATCATGACATTGTCTCTTCGTTAGAGCTCACCTGTTGATTTTACTATTGTGTAACTTGGCCAATTTTGCCCTTCAGACCTTAAGAATTCTGGTCTCTTCCACCAAAGATGATGAGTTTTCAGCTCTTTAGAGCTTAAACCTAGTGTTGCACGGTCGGCAGAATTCAAATACGAGATCGAATTTGGTGCCATTGTTCTTGACTTTTAACAGGTAGTTGGTCATTCCATCCTAGATCTAACAGCCATAATGCTTGGAAAAATCTTTTAATTTTAATTTTAAAAGGTGCCGGCGAACCATTGATCCGTCTAGTTTCGGTTGGAATTTCATTTGTTGATATGGTAAGAAAAATGGTCTACAGCTGATTGTCGCTGCATACCCAACACTTTTACTTCATCTGGATTTCCGGAAAGTGGTTCCTTAAGTTCATTTAAAAACTTCGGAGAATTAGAGAACCATTCTGATCAATATTTGCCGAACATAATTTTATGAGCTCGGAAACGTATTAGAATATCGCTTAACACATTCTGTAGTGTTGATCCTATATATGGTTGAGCCTTCTGTGCTCTTCCATAAATTCTACGTGTCGTTCGTGAAATTTGTAATTCTTTATAAACTTTGTCTCCATCCCGTGATCTGTTTAATTGATTTCGCTCTTCTTTATAATCTCATCATACAATCAGGTAATTTCGTCGTGGTTCTTTTAAAGAGATTTGGATGCTGATTTTTTGATTATATCAGCTAACAACCTGAATGACAAACCTCGGCGTTTTTACAACTCAGCTTTCCGCGCTGTTTATTAATCTTGGCAATATATGGGACTACATATGCTGAAACGTCGGATGTGGTCTGATAGGAAATATGGTGTTGTTAGTATGCCAATTATTCCATTGGTAGTAACAAATTTCTGCTCCGTGTTTATGTTCTAATCCCTGTTTTCAAACAAATGCATTGGGGATTAAAAGCGGTCTCCGACCTGGAATCGAGTAGTTGGCATAACTGATATTGACCGCTTTTATCTTGAACTCTTGCGGTAACCGTTGGTGAGATAGCTGAATGAATGAGAAATCGATAATGGAATTGGTTTGAATATCGCTGAACAATTAACTGAAGTCGCTGGTCAGAGTTAGTTTGGTTCTCATTGGACGAACCATTGGCAGTGGAGACGATGTATAATAGGGAATTGTGATTTTTTTTACAGAAATGGCATATATTATTTGATTTGCATTGAAATACGGTGTGGAACTAATTAAAGCAGTTGAAGCAGCGTTTTTCTGTCTTGATCAGTTCTCTGCATTACTCAACTGCCAATTTCTTAAAAAAAAATTTAGATTTAAGCCGTACTTGGATGATGAGACCAACGAGAAAGCAACATATTCCTTTTCCAACTGTGCTTCAAATGCAAATCCAACCAAGGATACCCCAAAAACACCAATAGAGAGAGTCCAAAATAGTGACGACACGGTCGAATAAACTTCCCAAGAAACTTCAATGACACGTTCATCTTCGTATCATTCTCAGCTATAATTACAACGCTTTTTAAAATGTTGGATTTGTAGATTGTTACAAACGTATATGTCGGTTTCGTTGTCAAATACTTTGATTGTCGGGTATGGATTGTGGTCGTTTTAAAGGTGTTAAATAAAGAGGCAAACGAAGACATTGAATAAAGCATTGGTTTGGGAAAACTCGAGTTTCGGAGTTGATACAGACGGTTAAGTAGCATACGATAAAACGACTTAAAAATCGTATTTCCGTCTTAACTTGTCACAACCAAGTCTACAAGCTTTATTTGACGGACGGACCTTCAGTTAAGTGCCACTTCCTAAAAACTCATAGTAATCCTCTTCATTGTTACCGAATTGTTTAACTTTGTTGTTGTGCATTTATAGTTCTGCAAAAATGAAGCAAAGATTGATAACCGATGAACTAATAAAACAAAAATCTGAATTGATAAAGGGGTCGAGCAGCAAGGATAGCTGAAATATACGTTGGAAATTATCGAGCTGTGATTTGTCTAGAAATCGTGTTTTCGTTGTTCGGAAATCCGCCAGCTGACAGTATAAATCGTTAAAATAAAATTGATACCTATCACCAACCCATTCTACATCACTGCTACTTCATGTACTGTAATCTGCTGGTTACACAACTTTCATGTACATACACGAGTACAACCAGCATACAGTGGCCAGGCAAACGATTACTCATGCATACACAAGTAAACAATAAATTTTGTATATTTTTGTTTTTCAATTTAAATTAATAATAGAAAAATACATGAATTAATCTAAAAACATCACAAATACAGTTATATATAATTTGAAAACGTGCGCTTGAGATTGAGAGTAAAATAAACTTTAATTTTAAGAAAACACAAGACGTAAACTAAAAAAAAATCCACGAGTGAGACGAGAACTATGTATGGATGTATGCGAATTCTCTGCTTGCATACCTAGGTCACAACAATAATAACTGTAATTGGCTCTCTTTTATCATATTTACTATCAATTGTTTATATTTTTGATATGCGCTCTGCACGCTTGTTCTCCAGATATCTCCTCAATTGATTTAGCTCCGCACACAGTTGATTGTACTATGCGCTGTTTATTTTCATCAAACGTCAACAAATAGTCTGTCTGTTTGTGCGTTTCTCGAATATGTAAGCATATGACGTCAAATTTTATAGATATCAAGCTGGGGCTATGCGTTATCAGTTATCAGGTAAATCGTAAAGATAATTTCGCTAGACAAGTTCTGTTTTATTACATTGAGAGCGTTCAAATTTTTTAGGCTTGCATAAGTGGGAGATAAGGCCGTTCCAGTGTAAAAATATTTTACAGAGAGGTTATTGACCGCAGGATTGATTATGTTTAAATGTTCAACTACAATGTATACTTGAGAAAAACCTTCAAATTGCTACGTGCACAAGAATTCTGTGCTAATTTTAAATTTTCCCCCAGTTAAAAATCAATTGCGAAAATCATGTGAGAAACGATACGATACATTTGGCTGCAGAAAAATTTATGTCGGGAATAGATTTTGGCTGCACGTGTTGCTTTTTGATGGTGTGTGTGTGTGTGTGAAGCGAATAACAAATATGATAAAATAGAAAAATGTACCTACGCCCAAATTATTGTTGAATATAAAATATAAAATTTTTGATTATCCGTCCGGTTTGTATCGACAACGGTTGAAAACTATATGTAACCGAGAGTGCGGTTAGTAAGCAGAACTAGTCCAACGTGAACTGTCGTAGACCGAATGGTAAACATCATTCTCTGAAATTCTTTTACGAATACAGCTTTTCCGTTTTTCGTTGGACAGAAATATTCTTCTGGAATACGTAAGATTTGACCTAGTACCGCAGTCGTTTGTACACGACCGAGTCCCAACAAAATCAATGGCACCAGTCGTTGTTTTGATGACATTTAATAGCAGTTTTTAAAGTCCTGTGCCAACGTTCAATTATCCCTTTGGCTTGCGGATGGAATGGTGTGGTTCTGAAATGTTTTACCCCTAGAATTTCGCTCAGTTCTCTGAACACTTGCGAAAACTCCCAAATACGATGTAATTTTTATTGAAACTCCGAAATGTTGAATCCATCCTCTGATGTCTAGCGAATTCACGTCATCCGTCTTCAATGTGTTAATCGATGGCCATACAAATAGATCGCAAACTAATTTTTGTGAGCCGCAAACGCCAGGGTAAGTTCAATAACTTTAGAGATGATTGGCTATCGGTACTCCGACGGAACGAATGGCCGAACTCGTTTTTGCGAAATGTCACAATATATTTTTGTTTTCAAATTTGGCATAGCAATCCGACTTAACATTTACACTGCGTTCATGGCATCGTGAGTAAGTTCGGAAAAAATACTATTGTAACATACAAAATGTATTAAAACAACACCAAAGATAAAACAATTTCAACTCGAGTTTGGGACTAGTAGGCGTGGTATAAAGCATTCGGCAACATTATTCTCCGAACAGGCAATGTGATGGATGCCGATGGTAAATTGCCCGATATCGAGTTGTCTGATTTGTCGCGATGTTCACGTCGAGATGTTTTTTTTTTGCTTAAAAGCGAAGATAAATCGTTTATGGTCCGTATAAATACAAAACTGGGACTCTTTTTGGGTACACATATCGAACAATCGAACGACGTTATCGAACAATCGGTATTTGTGGATTTGATATTCGATCAATCGGTATTTGTGAATTCGAGAACGTATAAAATAAAAGCGAACAACAACAACAAAACACACTTTAAATGTCAAAATTCAATAAGATGTTTAAAATTAGTACAGGTATGACCATTAACAAAAAATATCCCTTCTCATTATTTAACAGTGTACATTTCTATTTTCGATCGAAATAACAATACATGTCCGAATCGAATAGCATTCAGAATCGAATTCCCAAATAGAGGTCCTGTCTTCCTCCTACAAATGCCGGAAAAATTTTACGGCTTGGTAAATCGCAGTCAATTCTCTATCATAAGCATGACGCATTTGTTTAGTTTCAGATAATTTCTTCGAATATAATCCTAATGCTTGAAATTCAGCACCGGCTGCTTTGTCTGATGCATCTGTGAACAAGAACAACTTCCGTTGCTTACCGGATGTGCCAATAAGGTGGTGTTGATCAGATCATCTTTACAATTTTGAGAAGCGGATTCTGCCTCTTCCTTTCAGTTGATTGGAGTATGGTCGTTCTTCTTATTATCATTTATTAGTTTTTGCGAACCTGATTGATTGTTCACCAACCCACATATAAATCTCTGGTAAAAATGTATCATAACCAGAAAACGTTTCAATTCCGCAGTAGTTAACGGTCGTTCATATTCCTCTTTTGCTCGGATTCTTTCTGGCACTGGTTTTAAACCAGCTGGAGTAATTAAATGTCCGAGAAATTACACGATTCCTTACATTTTCGTGCTCTTTCGCCGAATTTGACGTGCTGTACCAACACTGTTCATATTTCGGTTCAGTTCTTGATGCATCATGTGTTGTGGATGACCCTCGTGATGCTGAACATTCACGTGATTGAAATCTACCAGAATCTTGGATTTTATTTAATTTATTAGTTAATGCGTTAATTTTAGCTTCTTTTATGCTATTGTAATAAATAATGTGGAGGTTGACACTACTTGTTTTTCAACTGAATTAATTTGAAAAAATCAACCAACACTATTAATTTGTCCGCCTTTTGTGCCAGCTGAGATAAACTGTCGTCGTTCGTTGAAATAATCATTCGGATCGGATTCGGCAATCGTTGCATCAAAATTTGGTTAAGCATATCGTCTCCAACTTTTGATCCGCCGAGTGCTCGTTAAAAAGAGGGAACGGTTTTTTAACGCCTAACTGTATATCTTCCAGTAAAGTTTTTATCTTTTTTTGATCAGACTCAGCATATTGTAACAATATATAGCTTGTTTTAATGTTGAATAATTATCGCCACCTGTGGCCCTATTCTGGTAATTCCCCGGGAATATGGAATAATGTCTTTTTCTAGCTGGTATTCCCCAGACATTTTCCTCAATTCTCCGTTTTCCAAAAGTTAATTCTGGCGATTAGGAAATAAATTTACGGGAAAATAATTTAATTATTCGCGGTCGGCACGCGATCGCAATAAAACAAGAAAACAAATGTCTTAAATAGTTTACTACGCTAAATTAGTTTTTCTTGATATTTTAATCGAATTTTACTTAAAAAATAAATTTTGTTTATTAAAGCAAAAAATTGGATATTGATATTTTTCATTTCATATTACCAATTTTCAGTATAAATTTACAGCTATAATATTGTTATAAGTCAATACAATAAATTTCTAAAAGAGGTATGGAATAATAAACGTCAAAACTGCTATAATGGTGAATAACTTTTCCCAAAAGCCAGAATACACTTTTAGGGAAAAGGGAATAAAAGTGCTACAAAATTTTAAATTTCCATTTCCGGGAAATTTCCAGAATAGAACCACTGGCGGATTAATTGCAGCGTTTGTTACCTGGGACAAAATGTAGATGTCCACAGCTATCAGCAAAGTGTAGTATTTGGTTGAATCGACAGTTATTCCTATGGTAACTGGAATTGAGCTTCGACTTGTTGACCCATTTGCTTGCCTTAGCAATTGCCTTACCACTATCTTCGTGCGTCATTTTAAAAACAATTTTTAAGTTTTTTTTACGTTATTTTCTATTGCTTGGTTCTATGTCCAGTGAAAATTTACCGGTTTTTTTTACCGATTTCTAAAATTACCTTAGAAGTTTCCACTCGATATTTTTTTGTTTCCATAGTCAACATTCGAAGGACTCATCTTGCACTTTTGACAGCTTAAGATGAATGAAAATACTGCCAATAGATTTAATTAATATCATACTTAATTCCAAAATGGTGATTCGTTTGTTTTAAAATAAAATATCACCGGTTAAAATTACCATTTCCTGAAAAATATCATATGTCAGTCTTTGTAGACTTCGTTATTATTTTACAAGGACTAGATTTTCCGTAAACATTACTCGTAGTGTATGTAACGTTTATATTACGTAACAGGCACATTCAATGTCGTATTGCTAGAGTGATACACTCCTGAATAACTTTTTGTGATCCACCAATGTTGCCTTGTAATCGAAACACATTATCGCTTATCCTCTTTAACAACTTTCTAATCTCATTGTGCATCTCGAGATTTGCTTTTCCGCTTGTACTCTTTACGCAATATTTCACATTTTGAAATTGGACTGAACTTTAGCCTCTCGACTTGGTTGTTTCTTGAACCCCCTGTGTTGTCCAGTATTGTCGGCCTCTGTTTCTCACTTGAGTTTTCACTTTGTTTATCGGAAACCAGGCTGCTTTATAAAACGATCATTTGGTTCTTAAACAAAGTTTCGGATGGTCGTCCTTGACAGCACTGACAAACGTGTGTTAGTCCTGCATCACCGTAAGATTGACGCGCGAATTTCGATACCTACCTTGTTAGGTTTTGTAAGCTCTTCCCACGTAGTTGTCGCTTTGTTCTGCAGTTGTATCTTGCATAATTCTCTGACGTGTGACTGTCCATATCTTCTTGTTGCGGATACATTTACGAGCCATCTGCAGCTTTCCCTCGGAGGGCCAGTATGAGTGCATTGAGCTGCAAACTGGTGAACCTTGCTTCACTCGTAGTTCTGTCAATTGGGCGTTTTGTTCTTTACGTAGCTCAGCAAATTGTCATTTTGCAATAATCCCTCAATTTATGGAAAAATCTTTAGTGTGAAACTTCATCCAAAATAATCTGCCTAGAATGCAAAGATGCCGAATTTTAGTGAAATAAAATTTATTTGTAAAAACTTAACTTAAAACTTAAATTTAAAATAATGATTTGAACTAATTTTGTATGAAAGTTAATTTACAATCTTTTTGAATTTAATGGGTTTTTTATATAAAAAAATATTATATACTTTTCAAAATAACATAATGACAAAAAACGAAAAAGCTTCTATGGAAGCTGCCATTTTTGGTGCGCTAATTTATTCCAAACATCACTAGGATGCCTCAATTTATGGAAAAAGCTTAAGTATGAAGTTTCACTCCGATCGAAAAAACAGTTTTCTTCAAAAATCGTAATTTTCGTTTAAATTTTGTAATGTGACCAATATTGTTGCAAATTTAATTTAGAATCGTCTATAGTTCATAGTACATAATATTCGTCATAAATGATATATTTTTCAAAATATTTGTAAAAAAACGAGCCAACACACATTTAATTTGCAAAGCATCACACACATAAACAACTCTTTTAAAACCATTTTTTTAACTTCGACGATATAACGAAAGATAAATCTGTAAAAATATCAAGGTCGAAAATTTTCATGAGTACGTAAAAGAAAGTAAAATGTTCTAAGTTGGGTTGATTAGATTGATTGCTCTCAGCAGATCTAAAGTAGTCAAATAATTGTTCACAAAATAAATTTGTGCTAATCTTGTTACTATATAATACCTAGCGATTCAAACATTGGTTTACAAGGCAATTTCGTAACAATACGTTACTACTTTAGAAATATGTAATATTTAATAAAATATCAGATTAGTGTGTCACGAGCATCACCCTCCCCCCCCCCCCCAAACAATCGCAACATCTTTCAGTGATTTTTTTAAATTAAAATTTTCTTGTGCAAATTAATTAGTTTGGGTACAACGTACAAGATTAGAAATTATAAAAGTAAATGTTACCCCTTTCTCCTTCCTTGGCACATTGATTTCAATCGTTTCAATATTCTCTATTACAAAACACATCAATATATTTCTCGTTTTATTTTCCAGACCAAAATGCAGGTTATAGCGATTCATTGCCCTTTTGATTTATTGGCATAGTTCCAAAGAAAATCTATAAAAATAAATATGTACTACAATAAATTATTAGTAGATTGTACTCTTTGAAGTTTAACCTAAATAAATTCTAAAAATTCAAAAATTTCTTTTGTTGTAATCATAGAATAGATTATAACAAAAGAGATTTTTGAATTTTCAAAATTTATTTAGGTTAAACTAAATAAAAGTAAATTTTTAGTAAATAAGTCAAATAACTACTGGTATTTACCATTGCTTTATGCGTCTACCCATCAAACAGGTAGGAGAGAGACCAGCAAAAGACATATAGTCATCGGGATAGAAGACAAGGGCGCTGAAATTCTCAATTGGTGCGAATTAATCCTGGAATTTTCAACCCGTTGCGTCAATTTTGCCAACACCATATGCAACTTTTATGGAAAATGAATAAATGTCGCATTTGAAAATGAGGTAAATATATAGACTTTACAATTTATTATGTTTTAGATTTTATTAACTTTTACTGTATTCATTTAAATTAAATATTTATTTTTTATGTTTTCCATTGTTTTATAAACAAATTTAAAAATAACAAAACAATTCATTATTTTTAATTATAAACAATAAAATAACAAAAACATAACTGGATATTAAAATTTTATTTTATACACAACAAATCTGTTGCATCATTAATAATAATAAATCAAATATACATAATATTTATAAATTAAATTCGTAATTAATTGTCAATGTTTCTTAAATAATAATATAGTTAATTAATTATTTGTAACTACAACTATTTGGGTTTTTTTTACTAATTTGTAACGGCTTCATTAACATGTTCTAATTTTTCTAGGTATACAATATTTGTTTAGTTTGTTAATTAATTACTACTAATTTTTATTATAATTGAATTTTAAAGACACAATTTGAGCGAGATTTATGTAGTTTATTAAAAGCGTGAACAAAACACAGACATTACCAGATCCCAATATTATACATACCTTTATTGTTAAATCATTCAAGTTCAAGACTACGCGAAGAAAAATATGTAAGCAATGAGTTAAATATTATAAAACATCGTGTCGTACTAGATTTCGGAACTGTGGCCACTGAAGTAACATAATTCTATATTCAAGCTTTGGTTAGAGAAAAAATAACTCAAACAAGTAATTAATTAATTAACATTAATTAACATTACTTACTTAAATTATTTTTTTGGAAAACTACAGACATTCACATCTCAAAATCTATAATCAAAACGTTTGCGATTATTGAGACGACCGATAAAAATAACGAAAAGGAGATGTCAGTCGTTTCTAATAAATGGATAAACAGAACAACAGTGCTTTGGCCCGATAAAAAAAGTATTCGAAAACTGCTAGAACTATTCATATAAATTGCTTTAAAATAATATAACTAAGATTTTTTTTTATCCTGGATTTAAACTGTTTAATCAATTTCATTGTTAATTGTTGAAAGAAACCCTCGCTGAAGCGAGAGAGAGAGAGAGAGTGTATGAGCGATATTCCAATTCTGAATCGGAGGCGGCTTCTAATAAAAAAAAGAAATTTGAAACCATCAATTTAAACGACCTGTTTGACGAATTGGCACAAAACTTTACAAATAGCAATGACAATACAAACGTAGATATTTCAATTACGATAGCAGACACCAACAACGACAGTCAAGGTAGTTGGTTAACTATAAAAGAAAAAATATATTTGTATTAAAAACTAAATACATATTTAAATGGACGATTTTAACAATTATTATAGATAACATAAATGGAATTGAAATACCCTCCTCATTTATGAGTTACCGTTCCGATCCAGTTGTAATCGTGAAAAAGGTAATATTTTAAGCAACATTTAGGATACAGTTAATAAAATTAAAATTTAACAGGCAACGTAAATCCAGCACCATCTTCATCTTTCATATCTTTCACGGCCCATGAAGTACCGGATTCGGCTTTAATCATCAATGGCAATCCAGGTAATTTAATTATTAACAAAAAAAAACAAATTAAAATACAATGTTTTTTTTTAGCTCAACAAGTGTTCAGATCACTTTAGGGGAAGACCAACAACGCGATCAAACTAGTACCGCCTTGAGAAAAATGAGTAAAGAGATTGTAGATTTGACTTTAGGAATGAATACTTTACCAAAGTCAGTTAACAAAATCGAGAATACCATGCCGCTCCTACAAATTTTACCAGACCAGGTGTCATTTTTAAGAAAAAATTTCAAATACTGATATCGAGAAGGATCCATTATTCAAAAGTCCAACATTGCCATTTACCAGTATACCCGATGTCGAGGTGTTTAATGAGAAATTAATGGAAGGGATATTCAGCGATCAAACGGTATAAAGAAACATAAATATGAATAAAGCAGCCTTAAATAAATAAAGTTTTTGTCTATTGTATTTCTAATTTTAGTTACCTAATTTATCTTAATTCGGAGGTGGATGGTCGGAAAATAAATAAAAATATTGGTAATCTTGCACCATTGTAATGTCCTGCGGAGTGGAATATATGGCTCCAAAAATTTAATTTCTTTTTAAAAGGAAATGGATATCAATCGTTCGCTGATAATAGAGGTAGACTCTTAGAGTTGAAACTTAGTTTTTTCCCATATAAAATTTGCTATTTCATTTGAGACACGTCAAAGCAGGATAGTTATATAAAATATGCATATGAAATATGTCTCATATGTCAAAGAAAAAGCCAACCAAACAACTTTTTGTTTTTGTAAAAAGTGACGCGCTAAATTTTGTGTATTGAAAAAATTGTGATATTATTAATTAAAATAAATAAAATATTAAGTATAAAACAGTGAATCGTATAATACAGTGCATCGTTTGTAAATAAACTTTGAAAACTTTTGACTGAAACATTGAAATGAAATGTTTAGTGAAATGTTGTCAAAATGCGCTTCGAAAAATTCGAAAAGGAATTTCTAACCATCTGTAAGTGTTTATATAAAATAATATGAAAATTATGTTAAGAGGAAAGTGATTTGTGATAAAATTATCCATATTTTAATTTAGAAATCAGAAAAAAATAATTAAAAAATGTTGGTTGTTGTTGGACTTTTTCTGCTACGTACATATTCTATACGTGCTTTTCTTTTCATAATTACTTTTTATTTTGGAATACTATAAGTACGATTTTTTACCGAAAATAAAAAAAAAATAAATTCGTACTATATTGGAATAAAAATAATTGTGAATTTGTGTAGTTTTTAATTTCGATCGAACAAACTCCAAATACGACCCGTTGATTTATCTGTTTTCTCTTTTACCCTCTGAATTTGACTCACATGACAGCTGCTATCATTCGCTCTTCAGTATTTAATTTTATGTCTCAGATAAACAAAAAAATGCACTTTTATTGTAATTCATCGGTGATAAATATATTGAAACGTTTAATTGATTGATGAATTTTAAAAAAATTTTCAGCCAGAAAAAACACAACCCTAAAAAGGCAAGAACTGTTCTGAAGAAAACAAAACAAAGGTGAAGCTGTAAATTAACGCACAAATAGCTAAAGGTGCTCAAGTGAATATATTGTCAGTCAAATTTGTCGCAAAATATTATTGAAAAGTCAGTTATTAAATTTTCGACTCTAACGCATGAAAACGTAAATGTAATTGGAGAATGTTATTTGAATTGTGTCATTCATAATTGTTCTGAATTGATAAAATTTATAATACTCAATACACAGTGTCAAACGATTTTGGGTTTAATAGCAAGTGTAAACTTGGGTCTAATTGCCAAAGCATTTTCAACAATAATTGACGCTCTCTCAGAATTTTGGATGGTCCCTTTAGATGATGAAAGTTCCCGCCTATGTACTTTCAACACACTGTTTGGGAGGTATAGATTTTTAAAACTTCCATATGGCACCTGCTCAGCACCTGATATTTTACAGAATAATGTGCTTGCGATTTACCAGGTGTAGCAACCTAAGCCAAATGTGAGTAACGCAATCCATTTGATGTGGTTATAGGGTAATCGGTGTCATGTCAAAAGAAGAAAGAACGTAAATCTTTACTCGTATTACGGAGTCAAATAAAGCGTGTTTAAAAAGCATAAACTATAATTGTTTATAATTATTACATACGAGGATAAAAGTAAAACTAAAAAACTATTATTGGTAGAAAATAATAATAATGGTTAAATCTAGCTGGAACAGAAATAGAGATTAAGAAAAAAAAAATAATAAGAAAATGTATATACGCGGAAAAAAGATAAAGACGAGTAATAGTAATACTAGTACAATCCAAAGATTGAATTTAGATGGGAATATTGCAGTAAATTGGGCCAAGTGGAAAAGATCATTTGAAATAATGATTAAAGCAAATAAAATCACGGATTACGAAACAAAAAGGTTTAAGATGTTGCACAGCGGCGGTTTTGAATTACAAGATATTTACTACAATTTATCACAAGAAGCGAAGAATGAAGCCGGAAAAAAAGAAAACGAGTTCGAGTCTATGGTAAAAGCACTGAATGCGTATTTCTTGCCCAAAACAAGTTCAGCGCTAGAACGGAAATGTTTTCGAACAATGAAGCAAAATAGAGAGGAAACAATTAACCAATTTGTAGTGAGACTACGACAACAATCTGCTAAGTGTGAATTTGACAACGGGACGGAACACGTGCGGGACCAAATAGTATATAATTCGAAGCACAGCAAATTAAAAAGGAAAGTAATAGAAAAAGGAAGTGTGGAATTAGACGAGTTGATAAGGATCGTACAGGGATTAGAAATAGTAAACATGGCCGACAAAGTGATAAGAAAAGTAAACTTATTAACCGAAGCAAATCAAAATGGACGACCAAGTCAACCAAAAGGTAACCAACATACAAGTAGACCGAAATCGAAATATCATGGCGATCAACGGCGAAACAGATCAACAAAAAATTCGGACAGAAGTACAGTTAAGCGAAATGAACTAGCTTGTTTCAGATGCGGGCGTGTAGGTCATTTTAGCAAAAACAAAAATTGCCCAGCGATAGGAAAAAAAAAGTGCAATAAGTGTAAAATGTTAAACCATTTAGAGAAAGTGTCTAGAGCTAGAATAGGGAATACCCGAGTTCGATTTGTGTAACGGATAGAAATAGTTCATCGGAAAGTAGTGAGGTGTTGAACGTCGTTAGAAGTGGTTGATGTCGAGATTCATATCGATGAATCAATAATTCCTGTTCGCCAGCCTTACAGAACAGTTCCAATTCCTTTAAAAGGGAAAGTATCGATTAAATTAAAAGAGTTGTTAAAAAATGACATCGAAGGAGTATCAGAGTGGATATCTACATTGGTATAGTAGTTCCGGAAAATAAAAGTAATGATGTTAGGGCGATAAAAAGAGAGGTGCACCCTCTACCAACTTTTGATGACATTCTTCCTAGTTTATCAAAGAGTATACGGTGTCCACTAAGTTGAATATAAAGAACGCATTTCATCAGATCGAAATTACGCCAAGATCTAAACATATTACAACATTTGTGTCACACGAAGCGCTTTATCGTTTCAAAAGACTAATGTTCGGGATGACATGTACTAGTGAGATATTTCAAAAGACAATGGAGAATTTGTTAGAAAAAATACCAGTTATAGTAGTATAGAAACGATATATTAATGTTTGTAGAAAAGATGTAGGAACATCATACAAAAATGAAATTGTTTGACATATGACATATTTTAAACTCTAGTGGCGTCAGACCGACAGTAGATAGAATCCAAGACACACAAAATTCTAGAAACCCCAACACCAAGGAAGAGGTGCGTAGTTTTTTCTCTCCGAAAATTAAATTTATAATGATGAAACATAACTTCAAAAGCATAACATTTCGTAATAATTTCATGATAATTTATCGTGAAATAGCCTCCTGATAATTTGCTGATAGTGTCAAAATTTATATAAATTTCTCACACATATATTGATATCGAGATAGAAAATATCAATGAATTTGCATAGTGTGGACTCTAGGTTTATGAAATTCGCTAATACAGAATTTACTTTGCTTTTCTATAAATATAATTTAAATATTGGCATTGAATATGGGAAATTCCAATAACGTCCAGTAGACAATTACGGCCAGCAATTAAACATTTTTGCGATGTTTTTCCAGATGGAAACTGGAGTTCTGGGATGACATGTTATAACACCACATTTTCGATAATTTATCGAAGTTTGTGTCTCGCTTCTCTAGAATAAAATGGGTTGTTTCATTTTTTATAACATAGGTACTCCATTTCTATCATCAAATATTCAATGCAATCTCTTTCGCGGTTTTGCTTTTTCCGTCCTTACTTTACCCCAGCCGGCCAAATCGGGGACGTACGGCTATCCAGCCCATACTCTCATAGAAGATGGGTCCTCCCATCGGTACCACCCGATTTAAACGCCAAAGCTTTAAACAACACTGTGCCATTTGGTCGGTATCAAAATATAACGGGCAAATAATTTATTTTTGACATTTGAATGAAGTCGCCAATTTGGGAAACAGATGTAACATTCGTTAAAGTATCAAAAATGTTATTTTTTAATCGCATATAATTTAATGAAAATGATTGAAATAAGACTATTTTTAACTGATTTTGAACCGAACAAGACAAATCTTTTACAACTTTGCAGTTTACAGAAACGATTAAACAAATAAATAATTGATCTACATTTGAATAAGTTTAAACCAAATGGTCTATAAATCTTTATGAATAGCATTCCGAGACCTCGGCATGAGTGAATCCAAAACTTAGCTAATTTAAAATGTTGATAATCTGCAATACACTTATTAAATTTTTTAAAGGTTAAGTTCCCACATCGATAACAAAGTATGTACTATAGCAGGAATCTATGTATATACCGAAAATTTCAAATGTAATTTACTGTTTTGATAAGCGTTTACATCAACTAACTTGTGTTTTTCAATTATGGATAAAAATGATGTTAGTTTAATGTTATTTTAATTCCATCATTGGTTTTTATTTGGGAAATAGCGACAGAAATTAAACACAGTCTAAAATCTTGTATAATAGATCGCTTATTAAAAGTGTAATGAATTCAGTAAGCATTTAAGTGTATTTCCTGAACTCCTGAACGTTTACTAAAAATCTTGGAAATTGTATTTCTTTCAGTCCGTGTCAAAGGGTCACTCACAAATGTTATAATTTCGAATAAACATGCAACAGAGTATTTTTCCAATTTTAATAACAAACATTGCATCGTCTAGCGAACAGTTTAAACTTGAAATACCTGAATAATACGCACTGCAGCAGTGGCACAATGACCTAAACGAAGGAAAATTACATTCCATAAACAGAACACAGACGTAAATAAGCAAAACTCATTGCATAATATTTTGCGCGCTAAAATACAAAACAAGATCATATTTCAGATTTTCCACTATAAGCACTAATTATTATAAATATTTAATGTTGTCGTATTAAACCAGAACTAGAACATTCAATTTCTTTGTGTCATTTTACTTTAGAATACTATACGCAGAGCACACAGATAATAAGCTTTCCATTTTAAAGTGTAAACATACAAATAAAAAATTATCAGTTTCTATATAATATTTTCTAAATGATTAGTAATCGAAAAAATTTATTTTCTAAATTAGGTGTGTTTTATACAACTGGCGCATTCGTTTCCGTTCACTGTCGTGTTATGTTAGTGTTGTAGACTTACAAAATTACAAAACAAACAAAAAAAAATATCTCACTAATATTTCACACTCATCTCTTAAATATCACATCTGTATACGTACTTCTCGGTAAGCGACTCACTGAATACATTTGGATCGGTAACAGGTAATTGGCATACTTGATTATGGCATTGGTATACGGTGGGCGAATCATTTATCATTTTAAATTGAACTGCTGATTTTCGTGTCAATTCGTGTGGGCGATCAACTTTTATTTGAATCGGTACTAAACCTGGGATAAAATAATTTTTCGCCACACTAAACAATTGTTTCGATTCGTCATTATCGGGTCCAACAACGACAAGCATTTCAATACCTAAATCGTAGAGTAGTAAACCGGACATCATGTGCGGTAATGCATACCCGAATGGGTTGACATGCTCGAAAAATGCAAGTAATGCTTTAGCACGGTTTTTGAAACGACTTTCCTCGAAATAGGTATTTAATAGCATTAAATTATGAAGTGCCATACTGTTACCGCATGGTTCGGCACCATCGTGATCCTCCTTTAAGCGCACAATTACGTTTGGTGAATTGGCTTGTGAATAGAAATAGCCACCATGCGCCTCGTCCCAAAATAGTTCGTCCTGTTTAATTTGAAGTTCGTACGCCCAGTGCAGAATGTCAACGTCAAGTGTGGCCACGTAATAGTCTAAGAGTCCTTTTATCAAGAATGCGTAGTCATCTAAAAATCCTGCGATCGGCTCAGACCTGAAATTTATTAAAAAAAATATTTTAGAAGCCTGAAATTTATTAAAAATATGTAATATGAATATTTAGTCTATTTAAAAAATGATAGTAACTACAGCTAGGATCTGGATTTTGAGCACAGACGCGAGGAAATAAATAAAACCTTTTATCTACCAGAAAACCCTATAGGTTTAATCACGGCGATCCCACAACGTTAGATCCGCCTGCCAAAAATGTCTCAACCTATGACGTAGTAATTTAAAGTTTCACATCTGGGATTTGTAAATTATTAACACGTTCACACCAGCGCTGTAATTCATGCTACTCGCCCATTGGCGGCTGCGCTTAAAGCTTTTCGCTCTATCGGACGGGAGCTAATCGCGACCGTCCTATTCCTGAATACGATACGAATCTTCTTACGATACGAAAATTCAATTCGATACGAAAATTCAATTCGATACGAAAATGAATTGGTATTCTGGAATACGAACGTACCACAAATTTTAATTTTTACAGTGCAGGCAGAGGGATTTGTAAAATTGTAAAATTGAGTTGTAAAATTTCCTTCAAAATAAACACAAAGATGTTCAAATTGACAGTAAAATCTTACCAGTAATTTTTTTATTTTTTATTATTTTTTTTTGTTTTTTATTTTTTTTTAATTAATTAATTTTTTTTTTTTTTTTGCTGTAAATAATTTTGGCTATATCAATAAAATTTTGGAATACTTTCAAAATATTGTCTTGTGAATTAGCTAGGTAATATCGTCGTTATAGAAGAAAAAGTAATTATCTACATATTTTTGATTTCGAGTTATAAGGGTTTTAGTATTAACTTTTCTATTAGATATCCAATTTATTTAAATTAAATAGTTTGATTACTGTATCTTTCATAATATAAAAGATACGAGTACAGTAATCAAACTATTTAATTTAAAAAATTGGATTTTTAATAGAAAAGTTAATACTAAAACCCTTTTAACTCGAAACCATAAATATGTAGATGATTACTTTTTCTTCTATAACGACGATATATACGTAAATATTGTGCGAATTTGTGGTAATTATAAACCAAAATACTGATTAACCATTACAGGACTCAAACATGCAAACGCATTACAAACAACGCAAAACCATTTGTGATGCAAACGCAAACAACAAAAATAAACTCCAACGCAGATAACACTCGCTTCTAGTATTTGTTAGGTAACATTATTCTCGTTTTTTCTCATTGCTTCTCGTCACATTTATTTATTTTATTTTCTCGACATAAAATTTCAACAGCGCGATCGCGCTGCTCAAACAGTTAAGCTATAGAAAGCGAATGTGAAGAAAATATTATATTGAAAAGGGGCCCGTGATATTTCACTGAAAAATTTATCCAAAATACTTATCCGAAGATAAATTTTATTTCAGATTAAAAAGACACTTTTCAAATTCATAAAATAGTAAACGGTAATAAATCAAAATGATTGAAATTTTATAAGTCGTCGAAATAGTTCGTGGATTTTTTTTTAACGCCCCAAGAGCAAATTTTCTGATATCAAGCGATTTTTCAATCCTTCCTTCAACTTCATAAAATGTTGTTTCAATATTTACCCTTTTAATAGGCATATTGTGGTATAGGTGTGCTACTAGGCGTTTTAAACATTTAGGTCAGAATGAGACCAGACTTATAGTTCGAAAACTTAGCGAGATCTTACTTAGGCTTTTAATCCTAAGGTATAAAAACCACCTTGACTTTTCTCCAAGATTGTCAAACGTACCCTACAACCAGACAGGCACTGAATATATGTAAAAGGTGGTCGAAAATGAATTCAAATCCATATCGACCTTGTGTTTTAAACTTGGAGAAAGAAAATACGCTCCATTGTAATCTCTCTCCAGTCACCGCCTTAGTAGCTATTTACTAGAGTCTGGGACGTGGATTCTGAACGATGGATACATTTTCTTCTATTCAAGGCTCCCTGCTTCCTGGTAAATGGATATCCAAAACAAGATATGGAAAAGTGTTCATGGCTTTGAAGCTTTCCTAGCTCTGGTACTCAACTCGCTAGTATACCAGTTCGTTTAAGTTTATTAAGATGGCAGTTCTTCTCATATAGGAGCTGATTGTTGCTTTTAAAATACATCAACTGCCTTCTCGCTTTCACTATTTTTTGATCTTCATTGCTGGTCGAGGCGACTGGTGAAGATATAGATCCAATGTTCAGCACTCAGTTTGTATTTCTGAGTATTCTAAATAGTAATTTCGACTTTATCAGAGAGAGTTACCTCATCTAAGATATTTCAGTGCAGAACCTAGACACTTAGGCTCCAGCTAAAAATATAAAAACTGTAAAATCCCTCAAAACGAGGATTCAAATTATGGAAGAAAAACTACTATATGATTTTCGGCAACGAAACTGATTAAATGCATTGATGCGCGGTCAGTAATCTTCCACTTATCAAAAGCTGACAATATTCTAGGAGTAATGAAACATTTGCTTCCTCTAGGGGCTCCTTATGCACTTAGCATGAGTAAATGAAAATTTTCGAAGCTCATATCGTTATCAGATATCCTTTCGCTGTCACCCTCCGATGACGATAATAATGCTTGTGAGTTTATTGGAATTGATCTACCTTTTTCTTCAATATATTTTCTTTTACGATTTTTTTCTGGCTCCATACACTCCGATTTCCGCTTTTCTTTTTTAATTTCAGAATGTCTAGCTCCAACCAAATATCCGGGACCGCTTTTCTCACGCTGCGACAAGAGGAATCGCTTGTCGTCTTCACTGTTCGGTCATCATGTACAAGACATTAGTATGTGCGATATCGAAAATATCACCCAGTTTACTATTAGAGGCAATTTCTCTTTCACGGTAAAGTTTTGACGGTTTTTTTATGCTTTATGCTTCGTTCATAACATCGGGAAAATAGCATGGTATTTGCATCATGGTATTGAAGTAAAAAATATTTCAACTCGAGTATGAAAAAAGTATTAGTTTTTATATTTTGAAGCGATTTCATTGGTGTAGAGCATGGCTATCAATACCATGGTAATTTTTCCCCATGTTATGAACAAAGCATTAGAAGATTTTTTCACTCATCATGCAATTGTCCTAATTTTTCAATGGAACGTTGTTCCTTTTTCACTGGAATTCGTGCTTTTGACCAAAAAATAGACACTTCCTGAATTGTCGGAGCTGCACTTTCATTATTAATTTTACAGTACGGTGATTGTAAAAAAAGTGCGATGATTGTAAAAAACTAATTAGACGGATGAGTAATAAGGACTTAACATAGTTGTTTTATGATGATGACATCATAAAACATAACTATGTTAAGGCCTTATGACTCATACGGTTTGTTATGACATCATAAATTCATAAGACATTCCATTGTTTATTTGCTATACCTAATTTTTATTTATTTATTTTTGTAATTTTGAATATAAATTGCGGGATTTAAAAAAAACGTTTATTACGTGGTTTTTTATTAGTATCAAAAATTGGCAATAAATTCGCTATTTGTTACCCGATTTTTAGCATCTTTAATGTTTTGGAAAGGTATCTCCTCTATTTATTTTTAGGCTGAAAAAATTTTAAATAATTTTTCTGTTCGATGGGAAATGAAAAATTGAAAAAATACAGTTTTTATCGAACTCTAAACCATTTTGATTGAGTAGTGTCAATATTTTTGAAATTGTTGGAAATAAAGAGATTACTCTATGCTAATTTTTGCCATTTTGTGGTTTATTTGGTGTAGGTATCATTATTACTTCTGCGACTTTCCATTGGTTTGGAAAGTGTTGTGTGAATACTGCGTTAATTATTTGGAGGAGTTTACTTAGTCATTTTTCAGCAAGGGGTTTTAATATTTGTCCTGTAATTAAGTCATATCCTGGAAATTTATTTATTGGTAGGAGATATGTAGATATCCACTTTATTTACTGGTGGTATGTTTTCATCGGCTGTTTGTCTAAATAGAGGCTGGTACGTGTTTTCGAAGTGGGTTGCAAGCAAAGAAGCTCTACACAGCACTCATCGTCACTTATAACAGATAGAATTTGAGTTTAGATCCTTTAAATTTTTTTGTCGATTTCAAAGGGAGTAGTCAGTATCTCTTTCCACAGCCGGGAGCCACTGAGGTAGTTATTAATAAATTCGTTCTTGATTTTTCTAATTAGCAATTAAAATTTATTGGACAAAAAAATTAGAGTTTTTCTATATTCTGGAGTGCGACTTTCTTTTCGTTTCTTTCTTGTTTTTCGTTTATGCTGCAACCAGTTCCCTAACCACCAGAGTATAAATAACATTTCAGAGTATTTCTCCTGAACTTGAAGGGGTACTACTCCATATGCTGTTGTTTAGTTGTTCTAATTATTCTTCTAGCTGTATCGAATTTTTGATAGGTACCTGAAGATTTTTAGCAGTTTATGATATGTACTGGTCAAGGTGGACTAGTTTTCTTAATAATCGTTGCACACTGATTGTCATAATAGGTTTGTGATCCGACGTTGTAACAATAACAGATGTTTTCCCTCATTTAGTATAACCAGGTCAAAAGCAGTTAAATACCCCAACAGAATGGTATTGTTTAATATCTGAGCTACAGCAGCATACTTAGGGAAAGTAAGCAGAGATTACTATAGAACGCCTTATTCAGTTTTCTTTTATCGTTACAGCAGATTTCGTTAAGAAGCCTGAAATATATAATATTGTTACGAAATACTGGTTCTTGGTCTTGAGCATGTATTACTAGAAAGGACGGCTCCTCAGTTTCCTGGGTCAAGTCCCTTGATTTTTCCCACACGAATCCTTCGTGCGATGAAGACTGCAAATTTATCTGTGCTAACTGGAACATCAGCCATTCCAATCAACGTGGAACGCCATTTCCTTCAACTCTCTTCCGCTTTTTTTGTACCACGTTTTAGTGCCCCTTGGGGTTTGAATTTTCCAGTCCCTTTAGAATTTCTGAAAATGCTAGAATTGGACCCAAAATAAAAACCGTATTCTTAGCAGGCCTGGGTAAATTACTGAAATGGATACATTTCAATTCAGCGCTGTCCTATGAATGCAATATAGAGGCAGTCTTACATTGCATGCTTAGCATGTTTATGTTAACTCCAGAGCTCATAGATGGCAATGGTGGATTATTTATCACTTTTCCAGCAATTATGAAGAAAGACAAATCTGTTGCATCAATCCATCCCTGCTTGCCCACGTTACCTCATCTCGAATGGTACATAGGTATCGTAAACTCATTGTATGCGGCTGTGCCATTCACTTGATAACCACCATATATTTACACCTTATAGCCTAGACAGACTGAGGATTAGCTAAATTGGTTTAGCAAAATTTAATCAAACACCCTATGGAAAAACTCGAATTTGGTAGTAGATTTTTGAATTTTTCGTAGTGTGTCGAACTGAATTGAATTTTATTTCCTAGAGTACTTGACCGAATTTTGCTAAACCAATTTAGCTAATCCTCAGTCTGTCTAGGCTATTAGACTCGCGATTTTCCCCAGGTTTGCTTTGATAGATTTGTCATATTCAGTAAAAAACAGAGTCACTTCGAAGAGCTAGGCTGTGGCGTTACACAATGTATGATGGTCTTCCATCGGCAAAGGATAAGGGAACGAATTTTTCAATAGAATTTCTTCATCTTCCTTAGCCCCTTGCAATAATGAATCACCATTTTATTTTGTTTACACGGTTGCTTTGGTTTATCATAATTAGAAAAAAATTCTTTACAACAATGAAATGTTCGTCTGTTAAAATTAAATTTCAAATAAAAACAATCATTATTAATTGATTTTTTCGAACAAAATAACTCATTGTGAACACAAAAATAAAATTGACACAATTTATTTTAATGCCATAATTTTTTTCATTATAGGGGTGGGATGTCATCCTGGTTCGGTATTATTTTCCTTCCATGAACATTTTTATTTTTAGAATACCCAAGGTTTTAACTTAATAACCACCTAACCAAAAAGCTAGTTGCAATTATTTAACCGCTTATTAAGATAATTTTGAATCATTTATTTCAATTTGTGAATTGCTGCATCTTGGCTAATTTTAATTGCAAATATGCAGAGGCTCGTATTTCCGATATTGATTTTAAAAACAACTTTTTCTCATGACAAAACTGAAATTTTTCTCTTCAATGAGATTTACAAGCCTTGAATTTTAATACATTCACTACATCTTTGAAATTGCTGTATCTCGCCCAATTTAAAACAAGTTAGGTTGGACCAAAATTATTTATTTTTAATCAATCTTTAACTTTTAGTTGTATTGATTTATTTTAATAATTTTAAAACTATATGTAAACCGTCGGCGAAACATTATCTCAACATTTATGGACTCAACGGATGTCTATAACCAATTACTATCTCGATTGCTAGACTCTAAGAGTCATTGTCTTCAGATGTGCCAAATTTAGTTCGGTAGTATTTTTATAGAAACTATAACAGAGATCGTTTCGAAAAAACAAAATATTAAAGTAACTTGATGGTTTCAATGATAAACAATGTCCGCCAATAATAGATTTGTTTGTTTTGCTTCTTAATTACTTACCGTTTCTTAAACGCGATTGTTAATTTAAAATTATAATTAGCTATTAATTAGTTATTATTATACATACTTATATAAAAATTATAATCCTAGATACGGACATGCTGTATAGTGAATTTCACTAGGACAAATCGAGTCAAAATTATTCTCATAATTGTGCTTATAATAAATTTATATCAATCTAAAATTTGCCCTAACTAGCTATAACCTAAGAATAACTACTGAGCATGACGGATTTGTAAATTCTGTTACCTTTCGACTAGCACCTACCGCTGCTGTAAGCACATACAATTTCTTATTTTCTTATTTTTATTAATAAAACTGTTCTGCCCTTGTATAGTGTGTACCATGAACTTTACTCATCAGTAAAAAAAAAATATTAAGTACTAATGTGAAAAATTGAAGTAATTAATGTTTTTTAACACAAAATCTTCAAAGAAATTAATTTTGTACATACAAGTCGTAATTAGATATCTGCAATGATTCAAAGATAGACCAAGTTACATAAACCACACTTTCAAACCTAACCATCAGGGTACATACATACGACGAATATAAAACACGTTGTTTTACACCAAAATATAAGAAATCATTCTGGAAAGTAAAATGCCCCCGTACAATTAAAACTCGGATCACGTACGACCATAAATAACAAAACAAATACTTAGTAATAAATACTTACACATTAGAGGTATCCTCATTGTCAACACCTTCACCATAGCAGGAACGATACAATACTTTTTTATCCTTATCATAGAGGTGCTCCCGTATAAATTCCACTAATTTGCTAGCTACCCGTAAATATTCGTGTTGGTGTTCCGAATCCGAAATGCAAGCGATTTTCGAGAGTCCCGACAACGTTAAACCATTCCAAGCGCATATAATTTTTGTGTCCAAGTGAGGCCGTGGACGTTGGCAACGTATATCGTGCAAAAAATTATTTGCAATACCCAAAAGTTCTTTCAATTGTTGCAGATCGATTTTAAAATGTTTAGCAGTATGCTCGATTGAATCTTTTACAAAGTGAATATTTTTGTGTTTTAGATGACCGTGTGGATCACTCGAAGGTTCAACATTTCCGTTAGGTTTGATGTTATAATGGTATGTGTATATGTCGAATGGCTTGTTGTCTCCTAATTGGAGATTTTTTAATTTATTCTCGTTCGACTGGAATGCTTCTAATACTTCCGAATATTCCCAGGCATAGAAAGCTCCCTCAACTTTTACGGTATCATTGGCTGTTGGGAGCGAGTCAGCATCTTCACCCGAAAAGAAACCACCTTTCGGATGTTGTAGATCTTTGCATAAATATTTTATAGTGTTATCTGCGACGAATAAATAAAATTGATTTTTGGTAAGACGATACGCGTTTGAAAGAACGGTTAAAAGTTGAGCCTGGTCGTATAGCATTTTCTCAAAATGTGGTATATGCCACCTTTCATCGACTGAATACCGCGAAAAACCACCAAATACATGGTCATGTATGCCACCGTTTGCAATTTTGTTTAGCGTTAGTAAAACCATATCAGCTATTCGATCATTCGGTTTTTTAAAATGTGCGTGTAGCAAGAAATTAAGCTTGGATACTTCCGGAAATTTTGGATGTCTTCCCCATCCACCCCATTCCTCATCGATGTTACGTTTGTAAATAGCGATAGCTTGTTTTAATTTCCCTTGCGCGGTTAGTATGTCTCCTTCCTCCCGTTCATTCACATTTTTCTGAAGTGCTTGGATGACGGTACGACCGGTGCGAGTTAATTCCGGTGCATTATCTTTCCATTTATCCGCGATTTTTAACAAAACCGATTTAAATCCGGGCATACCCCAACGATCATTTGGTGGAAAATATGTACCGGCCGTGATTGGAGCTAAATCTGGCGTAAGCCATACTGACATCGGCCAACCACCAGAACCATTAATCATAAGCACAAAGGTCATATAAATTTTATCGATATCCGGCCTCTCTTCACGATCCACTTTTATATTTATATAATTCTCGTTCATTACTTTCGCAACTTCGGGATTCTCGAACGATTCTTTTTCCATAACATGACACCAGTGACAAGTCGAGTAACCCACAGATAAAAAAATAAGCTTATTTTCTGCTTTCGCCTGTAGTATCGCTTCATCACACCACGGCCACCAATCGACAGGGTTGTTTGCATGCTGCAGTAAATAAGGCGATTTTTCCGTCACCAATCGATTTGTATGCTGGTGCACCGCAGTCGCTGTATTTACTACACCACTTTTTGTAACACTCGCAGCCATATTTTCACCACTATAAATTTCGGTTCTAATACCAGTCGATTTAATAGTCCTTCAAAAGCCCCCGAAAAGAACAATAGTCAAACGCGTCCGAGCGAGAAAGAAAAACAAATGAAAACGCAGTTTAGTACATACGCAAAAAGTAAATATTCGACGCCAAAATATTTCGACTTACCTAGTTCTAATACTTTGTGCTACCACAGTTCGATTTACACTACACAAATTCTTTAATGATCTTATCTTATACATAATAAAAAAATAAGAAAACGCTTTTAAAATCACGAAACTGGCAACAACTACAACATGTATAAAAATCAGATAGGGATTTCCCCAGCAAACAATTTTCACCTTTAAAAACAAAATCCACACACGATTTATAAAATAATTGAATAATTTTAGTTTATATTTAATGCACAATAAATTTATTTTAACTTTAATATAAAACTATTCCCAAAACCAGACATTACACAAAATTCTAAATTTTTCTTGCGTCGAAATGTGTCAAATACTGTGTACTTGTTTGTGTTGATAAGGTATATGTATACGAACGAAGGCGAGAAATAGTACGAAAAATATAAAAACAAAACATATACATGTAAAGAATTGTTTATGTAATTTTGCACAATTTTCACTTTTTTGTTGTTTATTATTTGTAGATACAGCTGGCGCCTAGGAAATTATTGCAGGTTTTATGATTATTTTTGAATACGTAAGGTTATGACAATTTCCACTTTTAATACAAACACATACATACTTTGAAATATTCGTTGTTACGGTAGAATTTATAATGATAAATGGTCTTTGAAGATTATTATATCATCGATTATTTATATGTAATTTTTTGTATGGCGTTCTCTTTTATAAATATATTTATAAATATCAACCGAATGTTCTTTATTAAGAATAATTATCAAAAATGTTGCATAATACACATTCGTTGCGGAAAGTTCATTGCCATAGGTGATGTCATAATGTAATAAATATATCGTGATGGTTTTACAACTTCATTAACTGTTGGGCACCAGGGGCGACGGTATGTTGTACCATCACTTAGAATCGAAATTCGAAAAAAGTCGAATGGCGGTATGTTGTATCATTTTCGAAAAGCCAAAATGATACTACTTTCACTTTTTCGATCCGACTTTTTTCGAATTCGACTTTTTTCGATTCGAAGTGATGGTACAACATACCGCACGTGCAATAGTGTGGTCATCATCAGAGTATAGAGGTCCGGATACAGATTTGGAATGGCAACGAGCATTTGATGTTGAATTTTCTATTGTATGTACTGCATACCGACACAGAATACAAACAGAAGAGACGTTACATGTTTTTTCTATGGAAACATGTCTACCCCTTTTTTCCTTCATTTGTATAGAAAACGGTAGATGGTGAGTGGTGAAAAGAATTGTGCACTAAACTTATTTACATTCAATAAGGGTAGAGTAAAATTTCTTTTGGTCCAGTAGCCGAAGGTAAAGTCTGGAAAGGAGGACATTAGCAAACACTTTGTAAGCAGTGTTCCATAGAGCTATACCATGATAGTTTCCACATTTTAGACGGTCGTCTTTTTGTGCAATGAAAATATGAGTGTGGTCTACCAATTATCCGGCAGCTCTTCTTTGTCCCAAAAAGAGACGATGAGATCGGATAGACTTGATGCAAAAGTAGCCCCTCCATGGCCAGGAGTGCCTTTCGATTTTTAATCTATTAATTAATAGCTGGGCCTACTTCCTCCACTGTGGGATTTTCAACAAAGACCTCTTCATCTGGAGGAGCTATTGTTCTAATGGGCTTCACTTCACCTTTCCGATTTAGCAGATTTCACTTTGTCTTTTGTCCAGTTAGAAATTTGTCAGCATGCATGTGAATAATTTTATACGAAATACATGGGGTTCTGTTTCTTACCACGTTTCTAAATGTGTAAGCAAAAGAAAAAATAGTATTTTGTCCATTTTTGTTGGTAAGTTGACTAAATGATTTATTTATGAGTCACAGTAGTTTCTCAAATGACTTGTCAATAGCTGTCAACGTTAGAAAACGAAAGTATTAGATATATGTATTAGATATATCGTGATTCTTTCATGACAATGGGCGTTTTCAGATCCCCTATCATGATTAGTAAAATCATTGCCAATTTGATTTGAAAATTTCATAGTACTAAATATTTTCATAGCGTTGGCCGTGATTTTACTCAACATGTTCCCAACTGTTGGGTGTCCTGAAAGCGCCCAATGAAAGCGAAACATTTATGATATGTCTTGGACGTTTCTCATTCTATCAAATACTTTAAATTGGCGTAGAAAAGTAATCGAGAAAAATTTATATTTGAAAAGTTATATTTCGATTCATGTTCACAACGTCATCGCAATTATTATAATTGTTTGTAAATGGTTATTATATTTTGTTTGTCGAATAGGTAAGTAAAGATTTTGTTTGTAATTGTTTTATTAGAAAATTTTTATAATAACATATTTTTATTTTATTTTATATATCCGACACTATTTTATGTAGACGAATTTAGATAATGGGTTTGAGCGTTTTCATATCAAGTTTTTTAGTTTTGTTACAAGAAGGTTGAGCAGCAATACCCTTAAACCTCTATGTGTATGAGCGGATTTCGGACAACAGTTCCCTTTAAATAAAACAACCATATACGTGTCTTTTCAGGATTATTTCTTAGTTGCACTTCATTTTATTTATAAAAATAACTTTATAATGTTCAAATTATTAATCGGTTTGCTTCATATAAATAATAGAATCAAATTATATTCTCATATTCTTACAAAATATTTTTTAAATTGGTACAATGCGTGTGTTTTATCTAATAAATAATATACAAATATTTTATATTATTAGTTCCAAAAACTAACTATGACACGCAACCCTTTGATGAAATAATTCACACCAGGGCAAATGAGATAGAAACAGAAAATAATTTTATCAGAAAATTAAAGAATCTATTGTTAGGATTTCAACTCAGTACTTCGAGATAGCTAATCATTTTTACAATAACTTATTGTCTAATAAAGCCTTCAAGAAACCTTCCTTGAAACCAAAGTCAATAGCAGTCAAAGGTTAACGAACAGCCCGAAGAACGATATCCCCAAATATATCCTTCAAGCCCGACACTTGGACCGGTATATCCCTTTTCCAGCCAGACATTTGTTTTTTGCTTCAATATAAGTCCGCCACACACAATTGTGTATGTATAAAATGACAGGTTGTAATATCTTCCGAATTTTAAAGTACATATCTTAGTTAAACCGGAATTATTTTTGAAAAATGATTTAATTATTTTATTATTATATATTAGTTATAGTGTTATTTATCGGACGAAAATGATTTAAGTGTTATGCACATATGTGTATGTTGGTTCAAAATAATTACAAAAATAAATTTTTGACATGATTCTTTTTCGTCACCCACACAATTGTGATGGTAGGCCGGATAAGGGATTTACTGAGTTCAAACCCCATCAAAAGCAAGTAAATTAAATTGCACATTAATTTTCCTTTCAAAAGATATTTAACCTTTTCGTTAATTTTCGTTTTTTTTTTAAATATTCAATTTCCCAGAATAGGATGTTATAAAAGAAAAGAAGTTGGTCACTTTTGTAAAAGTTAAAAGACCGCGCTATTAGTTGGCCAATCAAATCTATCTTCAGATTAAATGTAGCGGAAAACCAGCAGAAACTAAATCTGTCTACCTAGACTTTAGAGAACTAATACATATCAGATTTTTTAGCAACTTTAATCAAGATCAACTCACTAAATCGTAAAACCAACCATAGAAGCATATTCACAACAAATCTCAAACTAGTAAAAAATGTACTAACGGAAATTGCCCAACTAATATTTCAAGGCGTTAAATAACACAGGTTGCATGATTTTGCTAATCTGTCATTTTCATGTTTACATTTTTTTAATTGTCGATTTCTATTTTATCAGTCTATAACGAATAATTTAACCATTCCAAAAAAGTTATTACCCTTCCATAAGTAGCACGAAATGACGACTAAACAAATCCTAGTAGAAGAAACACTACCTGCCTATAACAATACATCGGAAAACTTTTGGAACGCTGTAAATTTGTTAATATTCAATCAGCACGTTGTCAATCGTCGTTTGGTTGGTGTTGAAAACCGAATTTGTTTAAAATTTAAATTGAACAATAGTGTTGAATTAAAACTTAATCAGTACAATAATGAAAATATAGTGGATAAATTTACCGAATTATCGAAAACAAAAGTGCTCGAATTTGATCTAATTCAAAGTGATGAAGTTGAAATATTGCTGCATGAGAATGAAGACGAGGCGATGCAAGTAGTAATCGTTCAGAAGTTATTGCCTAGAAATTTAGATAAATTTGGATTTTGTACAATTTTGTGTCACATAAGTAAGTAATAAAATCTATTACCTATCTACATATATTTTTAATTGTTGAAACAGATTTTCAGGCCAAATCCCTCACTTATCATTCGTGCGGCGAAACTAATCTTTTTCCATCATATGATTTTACAATAAAACTGAATGACAATCGAATTTTAATCGAAATCGACACCGAAATATCAGAAGAATGCGGTTGGTTAAAGAGTATCTTATTTAAGAAATTTAAAAAATGGATGGAAAATGTATCTCCAAACGGAGCCCATTTGAATACGTTTAAAATGAAATCGCTTTCGTTGATTTGCATCGAAGAGTATACGAAACTCTATAATCAACTGAAAGATAAACATGGTAAGGAAATGGTAAAAATATGGCCTGAGGCTACAGACCCGTTGAAATATGTATACGAAGATATTGCTATCGCCACCTACTTGATATTATTGTGGCGAAAATATAATCATGAGAATGTAAATTTTGTTGACTTGGGCTGTGGAAATGGTTTGCTGGTATATATACTAGTGCAAGAGGGTTTTTCTGGTTACGGAATTGATTTGCGTAAACGAAAAATTTGGGATTTATATCCAAGCGGTGTTAGACTTAAAATCGAAACTATAAATCCGTTGAACAACGTTGAGAAATATGAGAACGTTAACTGGATTATAGGAAATCATTCGGATGAGCTATCGCCTTGGATTCCAGTGATCGCCGCACGAAACAGTTTCAATTGTAATTATTTTTTACTGCCATGCTGTTCGTACGAATTCGATGGTGCCAAGTACCAACGTAGTAATATGCGATTCAGCCAGTATCACGATTTCTTAACGTACACGCTAAAGATTTCTAATATATGCGGCTATAAAACTGAGATGGATCGATTAAAAATTCCAAGCACTAAACGGATTTGTTTGATTGGAGAGTCACGAGTCTATAACCAAGACGAATACGATGAATATCTGGAAAAAATTAAAAACTTTGTATCCGAAAGGTGCCAATCGACAACGAAATATAAAACTCGAGACGTGGTCGAGAAGATTAAGAACTGTACCAAGATCAGTAAAGACGTAATTCGAGAAGTGGTCGAGATTGTTTTTAATCGCCTTCTCGTGAAAAAGAACTTTTGTGAAAGGTATCCAAACTGGAATTGTGGAAGCCAGGTACAAATTGGCGAATTAATTACGGATATACCAAAGGAAACGCTGAAGGAACTAAAATCAGAATGCGGTGGCCTACAGACCCTACTCAAGAATCACAACCAAATATTTCATGTGTATCAAGGCAAGGTAAAAATTAGGCTGCCTGAGACGCTGAGTGAGAAACGTGAAGCAAACGAAAAGAAAAGTAAAAAAGAGTTTGTTTACAAGCAAAAAATGTGTTGGTTTTATTTAAACCATCCGGATGGTTGCCCATTTCATGAGGATGATTGTAGTTTCAAGCATTTATTAGAATAATAAAATACAAAAAAACAATGATAAAAAATTGCATTTTGTACTTTCAAACACGAATGTGTATTCCGGTGCGTATCCCCTATAACATTAAATCCAACCCTGTTGCTCATTATGTGGCCGGCCATTGTGCTGTCATTTCGTAGTTGCGCAATATTTCTTTTCTTAACAAATCTGAAGGGAAAAATTCGGATTAAATTTATTTTAATTAAATCAAAACATAAGTGATTTACAGTGATATAATAATAAAGTTTGATAATGGCAACATATGCGGCATTTCGCGCAGTAATTAATCCAGGTTAATATAAAATTGATATTGCTTTATTTACTTGCATCTTTCCGAGTCCATGTTGCCTAAATTAAGGTTATGTCTTTTACAAATTTTCAGTTTTCCGGAAAAGTTTTCATTTTCTTGTAAAAAATAATGCCTATCAATCGGTATACAGATTTAATAATAAAAATGTAACTTGCCTTTCGGGACTATCGTACGACTGGTCGAAACGATATTATGCAACCGAGAAAAAAGTATTCCAGCGGAACAAACCTCATTGCAATGTCGGCACTATTGGGCATGTTGATCACGGTAAAACGACCTTAACAGCTGCTATAACCAAAGTATTGTCGGATCAAGATTTAGCAGAAAGTAAGGGATACAGTGAAATTGATAATGCGCCAGAGGAGAAAGCTAGAGGAATTACCATTAATGTTGCTCATATTGAGTATCAAACAGAGACGCGACATTATGGACACACTGATTGTCCGGGACATGCTGATTATATAAAGAACATGATCACAGGTACAGCGCAAATGGATGGTGCCATATTAGTTGTGGCTGCAACAGACGGCGCGATGCCACAAACCAGAGAGCATTTACTATTAGCTAAACAGATTGGCGTTAATCATATCGTAGTCTTCATTAACAAAGTGGACGCAGCTGATCAAGAAATGGTTGATTTAGTTGAGATGGAAATTCGGGAACTAATGACTGAAATGGGATACGATGGCGATAATGCACCTATTGTGCAAGGATCTGCATTGTGCGCACTCGAAGGCAAAAATCCTGAGATTGGGTCAGAAGCTATACTTAAATTATTGGCGGAGGTCGATAAGCATATTCCAACTCCAGTTCGAGAATTAGATAAACCGTTTTTGTTACCTGTCGAGAATGTATACAGTATTCCTGGACGTGGTACGGTAGTTACCGGTCGATTAGAACGTGGGGTGGTTAAGAAAGGGGCCGAATGTGAATTCGTCGGATACAATAAAATTCTTAAGTCGACAGTGACTGGAGTTGAAATGTTCCACCAAATTTTAGAAGAAGCCCAAGCCGGTGATCAACTTGGTGCTTTGGTACGAGGTGTTAAGCGAGACGACATTAAGCGTGGCATGGTTATGTGCAAACCAGGCAGTGTCAAAGCCTTTGATCAATTTGAAGGTCAAGTTTATATTTTAAGCAAGGATGAGGGAGGCCGTCACAAACCATTCATGAGCTTTATCCAGTTACAAATGTTCTCTCGAACATGGGATTGCGCAGTGCAAGTTAACATACCAGATAAGGAGATGGTTATGCCCGGTGAAGATTCAAAGCTTGTGCTTCGTTTAATGCGACCAATGGTTTTAGAACATGGGCAAAGATTTACACTTCGCGATGGTAGTTTAACGTTGGGCACTGGTGTAGTTACAAAAGTATTGCCTGCATTAACTGAGGCCGAACGATTAGCGCTCACAGAGGGTAAAAAGGCACGCGAAAAGAAAATGGGGGTCGAAAAGAAGGCTTAATTGTAATATTTAGAATTTGTAGAATAAAATAAATGAAAACTAATTTTTAATTTAATTTATTTGTTTAACGTACAAGAATAATCCAACCATTCACACAAAGAGAAAATCAGTATTTTACAATTTTCATCCTTTTTTGTAAAAATTAATAATAAAGAAATAAACAATTTAACTTAAGAAAATAATTAATCTACAAAAATAATATTACCGGATAAGACCCTAAGAAAATTAATAGTGCACGGTCTTATTGAGAAAAAGAAAAAAACTAATTTTATCAACTGTGTTGTTCACAATGTTGTATTTTTTGTTACAAGTCTTATGTTTACAAATCATCATCATCCTCGGGTAAAGCTGTCTCTTGAGCTTCTTGTAAATCTTTCTCGATTTGAATTTGCCATTCTTTGTCCATTTTAACTTCTGGTGGAAGTAAGGCGGGCATTGCAACAAATTCTAGATTTGGATCACCAACTAATTTACGTGCAAGCCACAAAAATGGTTTTTCGAAGTTGTAATTTGATTTGGCCGAAATGTCATAGTACTAGAAAAAAAATAACAGATTAGTACAAGTTTGTTTTTTTTAGCACAAAGCGTCAAAATGCGCGCGCAAATCGGCTTAAACATACCTGAAGATTTTTCTTCCGATGGAATACAATACTTTTTGCTTTAACTTTACGATCTTTGATATCGACTTTATTGCCGCACAATACAATTGGTATACTTTCGCATACTCGCACTAAATCACGATGCCAATTCGGTACATTTTTGTATGTGACTCGTGAGGTGACATCAAACATAATTATAGCACATTGTCCTTGAATGTAGTATCCGTCTCGTAAACCACCAAATTTCTCTTGGCCAGCTGTGTCCCAAACATTAAAACGTACAGCGCCGCGATTTGTATGAAAAATAAGTGGATGCACCTCTACACCCAGTGTGGCTACGTATTTCTTCTCGAATTCACCGGTCATGTGTCGTTTCACAAATGTTGTTTTACCAGTGCCTCCATCGCCGACCAAAACACATTTAAATGTTGGAATATCTTGTGCCATTTTATATAATATAAACTACGTTTCGAGGTTTTTATATAGATGTTTGCTTTGCAATTTCTGAAAATATATACATGAACAAAAAATTAATGTCAATTGCAATTTATGTCGAAACGTCTAGTATACATGAAATATGTATGACGTCATTGTTACAATTAAATAAAATTTAAGAAAATCTTAAACCGGACCGCAGGCTTCAAAGATACTCCCGCTATATTTTAGTGTTGGTTGTCACAAAAGCTATCGGCTTCCATAGATATTTATGAAAGCCGTCCATGATTCACTGTTCCAATTAATTAACCCGATTGCAAAACTAAAACATTATCATAATTCTATCAAATTCACAGTATTGACATAGAAAATTCTTGGCAATAATCCCATCGAGTATCCAAAGAGCTATATGTACACATCATACGAATTGTATCGTAGTAAAGTGAAATGGGCACGCATAAAACAGTAAAAAAAAAGTATCTTCTATGGCATCACGGGATTTTCAACATTTTCAAAATCATAAAAACACCCATTTCAACAACACAAACACAATTTCTCGCAACAAATTATACACCATTTTAACAAGGATTAAAAACAAAATTGTCTAAATATATTTTAAAGAATATACCACTTACGATGATTATGATAAAATGCGATTATTTCACAAACACAATTTTATCGTTTGGTCAACTATGGCGTTTCACAAGATGTCTTCAAAAAAAAATTAAAAACAGAACTTGTATAGTGCGCGAGCGAGACGCTATGCATGCAAAAATAAGACAAAATGATATTTTTTGCGAAATATTGTACAAAAAAACGAGAAGAATCTGTCGTCTCTTTCTCTCGTCGTGTTAAATTTACCGGCAATTTAAATTAATAATGGCGGCAAATTTATTATGGATGGTTTAAAATATAAAATAAGAAAATATATAAATTGTTTAATTAAATTACTAATTTTATTGAAAATAATTTTACAACACTTTTTCGTATAATTTCGTTCGATAGAATAGAAAAGTAAAACAAAATTTTTATATTTGTTTATTAACCACGCACGGCGTACACGCTCTTCTTACATTGAAAAATTTACCCATCAGTTCAATATTAATAAGCAACAATAAATTGTGGCTTTCCCACACGTGTGACGGGGTCTCATGTTACACACGTTCTCAATATGTACTTGGCGTATTTTGTTGACAAATAAATCTTTTTTGCTTTAGCTTTATTTAGCTCTGGATAAATTTGGCGCTGCGAAAATCATTTAAAATGCTATTGAATAATTTTATAAGATTCTATTTGTGTATTCATCTATAGAACAATTATATTGTATATTGTAAAAATAATTATATTAAACACTTTATATTAATAAAAATTTATATATCCCTTTTTCAACCAAAAAAAAAAAAAATTGGCTCTATTTAACTCCTAACCACACAAATGTGTGAGTAAAAAATCATAGTATGTAATGGCGTTTTTGTTAAAAAATTTCGCATTATTTGAAGGACACCCAACACAATTGTGTATATAGTTATACTCATTTTTTTTCAGACGAAATAAGTTTGAAAGTAAAACACAAATTTATAAGTTGGTTCAAAACACATACAAAAATAAATTTTTGACATGGTACTTTTGCCGTACTCACACAATTATGTTACCGGGCCGCAAAAAGGATATTATTCATAATACGCGTTTTCGGAAATAACCCAGGGTAACTTTTGAGTAATTTTAATTTTTTCAATGTTACTCAAGACTGAGTATATACAGAAAGTT
Organism: Nephrotoma flavescens; assembly: GCA_932526605.1. Lineage (NCBI taxonomy): Eukaryota > Metazoa > Arthropoda > Insecta > Diptera > Tipulidae > Nephrotoma > Nephrotoma flavescens. The sequence goes on from OW052222.1 coordinate 241,827,996, forward strand.
AGATTACATTTCGTGTGGTATTATTTATAAATCGTAATTATTAGCTTTTTTTAAATTAATATAATTAAAAACTTTCTGGATTAAGCCTATATATTTATATTTTTTGTGTTATCAAATCACCGACGGTCGGATAATATTCATATCCATTTTCAAGACAAAATAACAAATTAACAAAATAGAACAAATAATTAATATATTTATGTATATTATAAATTTAAAACTCTTAATATAAAAAAATTAGAATAAAAAATTAAAATTTCTTTTGTAAAATCTCGTTACTATTTTCTAACAACGGAAACAACTTGTCTTTGGACGTCGGCTATTTGATGTTATAAAGGATAACACAATAAAGATAAATATAAAGGCTTAATCCAGAAAGTTTTTAATTATATTTGTATTATTTATATTCAGAAAAATTGAATTACGTATTTTAACAGATATGTACATATTTGTTGTATTTTTTTAATAGTTTATGATTTGAAAGGATGTGCTTTTATTTTTCTGGCCCTACTTATTTATTACAAATTGACAGAAAGATAGAAATTAAAAAACAACTAAAAGTAAATTATCCTAAAGTTACTCCGAACGTAACTATAGATTTTTTATTTTTTTGTCAGTAAGTTACCACGGGCTATTTCCGAAAACGCCTAATATATGAATGAAGAAAATATATTTTGACATCTAGTGGATATTCAGCTAAATCATTTCTCCTTTATATTCAGCTAACGGTGCGTTTCCATTTCATATTGCTTTGCTTCATATTGATACGGCTATGTATCGTTTTATGTTACAAAAAGGAAATCGGTAAGTTTTATAATAAATCAAATTTTAAATATATTTAGTATTAAGATAATTAATATCTACAAAAACGATTTTATGTTTTTTTACAAACCAAATAATTTGTATTATTACCCAAGTATAACAAAACGAAAGTAAAAATTGAGCATAGTATTTTCCTTCGTTTTCATCCAAAATTAACGAAAGTTAAACTTCACATTATAATGATAGTGTTTGTAGCGTATATGTATACTGTGTTGTTACTACTGTATACTGTGTTACCGCAATTTTTCTTTCGTAGGAATGTGTATAGCGTGTAATGTACATGGTTTGTTTTTCGTTTTCATGTTCACGGCATGAGTTTGGTAATTTTATAAAATTTTGTTAAAAAAATTTAAAGATGTGCGTTAATTTAAATAAAATTACATCAAAATATATTTTATATCTATTCAAATATTGTTTTCATAAATTAATTAATTTCTAGTTCAGTTTTAGGTAGAAAACAAATGTGAAAATAATAAACTTGATGTGCAATAATCATAGTACCTATTTGGAAAATTATTTAAACTTTTAATATTACAATCAAAGAATAATTTCAAATTGTGTAATAATAAAAAATAATTAAAAAATTAACTAAAATATAATTTAGATTCGTATATAATATGTATATATGTATGTATATTTTTATACCGCAAATTTAATGAAATAAAAATATTCATTTTAAACCTAAATTTTTATTTTGCTTTCACATTTGGAGGCCGCCATCTTTTTCTTCTAACATTTTCAAATATAGCATTTTACATTCATGCACAACCTCGCTCCCGCCATTTTGTTTTTTGTCTTTTCTGTTCACACATACATGTATACAATTCTCCTTTATTGAGTTTCGTTCAGTTTCGAATAATCGCGACACGTTTCATACGTTTTATTTTAATAAATTGCAACTCAAACTTAGAAAAATACTAGACTAAGTTTAGTACTTAAGTACGAATATCGCCAGGAAAATTGAAAGTAAAAATACTTGGGTATTTTAGTTTTTTCAATACAAATTCCAATAGGAAGCGGGGAAATAAAATTACATGACAGCAAATTTATACCATGGGAAACGGAAACAATATCCAATTTGGCCCTCCAATGGTCGGTCCGACAAGTTGGATCGTCTGTAGCGCACTTTACCAGCCCAGCCCAGTGCCGACATGTTCTAACTATCACTTTTTTCGTTTCGATGCATTTTCGATGGAATAACGGTATTTTAGAAGTAAAAATATTTTTTTGAAAAAATATTACTTTTAAAATACCGTTATTCCATCGAAAATGCATCGAAGCGAAAAAAGTGATAGTTAGAACATGTCGGCACAGATTGACCAGATTTGGTGATTACTAATTTCGGGTACTAGGGTACATTCTAAACGTGCTACCGCAGAAGTAGAACGATTTCCTGTCCTGTCTCCTGTTTGCTCCTTTATTGTTTCATGTTGCATGGTTTTACGTATTTTGTGAAATTTTAAACTATATTTTTTAAATAAAAGTTAAATGAATAAAAGTCAAACCAAAAGTCACCCAACCCAAGTTGACCAAAAGTCAAACCAAAATAATATAATGGCTGAAAAACCTCCAACTGATCTGCCGAATAACTTTATTGAATTCTTTGATTCAAAACAAATGCCTTTTAAACGATGGTTATTGAAGTTTGAAACAGCACTTAGAACATATAATTGCACAGAGGACAAAGAAAAATTAGAATACTTGCTGAAGTACATTGGCATAAGAGCTTATGATAAGATTTGTGATAAGTTAGACCCTGACTTGCCGGATCCGCAAAATTACAATGAAGTCAAAAAGATTTTGGAAGATTACTATGGTGATGAGCATAATTTAGAAATTTTGGAATACCATAAATTTCATAGTCACAACCAGCAGGAGGGTGAAACTGTTGAACAATTCTCTATAAAGTTACGCAATACGGCAGAACGTTGTAATTTTGGTGAATTTCTTGGTAAGGCATTGCGGAATCAGTTTGTATGTGGACTACAAGATGAGTTAACCAAACATCGATTAATGAAAACAGCCGATTTAACGATAGATAAGGCTATTGAAATAGCGACCAAAAGAGAATTATCCCGTAAGGAGACTATACAAATCTCAAATAAATCTGCAGTTGAGCTTAAAATTGCCGATGTCTTTTGTGGAGTAAGAAGTAACTCAAATGCAGGAAAGATCGTTGTCGCAATCCCAAGTGCTGTTTCGACGCTTTTTAATAGTTTTCAACAGCTCTATACTAATAACGAAGGAGAGTACTACTGTCCCTATGGAGAAAATCTTAGCCTTCCAGACTATTTAAGCCTTCTATGCCGTTTTGGAACACCATGGTTGGATATTTATGAATCATATTTATCAGCGCCTGATGCAAATATTATAGATCTGCCATTCAAAAAAATTGAACTGCCTTATCAACGCGCCCATCACAATCGTATTCAAATTGATTTTATTATTATGTTTGCATACTTTTGTTCATTTAAAAATATTACTAATCAAGAGCATATGGATGCATTATGGAACAAGAGGACTAAAGTATTTAGTGAAATGTTTATATCTGCAGACATTCCGGAAATTAATAAATACATGTACATGAAGACAAGAGATCTCTTCAGTGGAGTTCCACTATTAAGGAAAGCCATTTTTATGCTCTTCCTTAAAATCGCTCCCGAAAATCGTGTAGTGTATCACTTTGTTGATTTGTTGAAATATGCGGATATGCGCGCTTTGTATCTAAGTGCAAATTTTTTAAGATCTCCGGAGAAAACTAAGGCCCACATAGATGCAGACGTAATTCAAGAAGGCAGAATGTTCCTCGATGTCCTTAAAAAGAAAGAGAAAGATCCTCTTTTCCCATACGAGAAAATATTGCATCCATTAGATCACGATTTCAGTGCTTCTCAGTATGTGAACCTTACTGCAGCTGCTCTTGCGTTCTCACGAGAAAATTCTAAACAATTTGAATTCTTAAAATTTGATGGCCCTGTCGAACGATACGCAAAATTAGTTAAAATTCCGATTGCTTCAGTTAATCCACCAGTCTCTGAGGAGTTCTATGAATTCTTGAAACAATTAGGTATAGATATTGATGCTTTGCGGAAGGAAACTGCTGAAAATAATTAAAACCATTGATGAATGATTGTTTAAATCGAGGTTGAAATATGAATTATGTATATTATGTATGTTTATAAAATAAAAAAGATGAATTGAGTAATTTTTGTATTTTATTTAAACAAGGTATATTATCAGAAATTTGTTTATTTTTTGTTTCCGTTTTAATCACTTAAGCTTAGTACTCAGTTCAAAGTGAAATGAAATTTTACCGCGGTCTCCAAAAATTTTTATTTTCGCGTGAAATAGAAATGAAATTTTATTTGGAGAATTTTTAATTTTAACGTACAAATTTGACTAATCATGTTAGCGGGATTTGAAAGGAGCTCAAAAAAAACTTATAAAATATGAAATTACCCAGCAGAAATATATTGTTTCCATGCAGAGTTGAAAGTGGCTTGAGTTGGAGTTAGCGTTCATGGAAACAGAGTGGAGTTGAGTTTTCGTTAAATTATTTTGAACTCGACGAAACTAATGGGATTGAGTAGAGTTGAAATTCAAAATGGTGGCAAATGAAGAATTTTCATTTTTAATGTCAAGGAAATTTATATTAAAAATTTTAAACCACAAATATGTATATTTAAAACAAAAAATTATTTTAAAACAATTTTCCGGGCATATAAAATTATACATAGAGAAATTAACTTTATCAAGCTGTACCAAAATTTTAACTCAACCTAACTCTACTCCATGGAAACGATCAACACCATTTTGGAATTAACGAAAACCTAATTTCAACTCAACCTAACTCCAACCTGGTTCATGGAAACATGATAAAAGTTACATAGTAGTGTTTTTTATTCATTCCATCCAAACCCAACAAACAATTTTGGGTTCGTACCCAAAAGAGTACAATTTATGCACGCCATTCCTTACCCAAATAACATATGTGTGTGCGTATAAAATACAAACGTGTTTATTATAACGGTGTTACAAAATAATACAGACATATACAAGTATAATCATTCTTTTCTTGTTTGAGACTGACGCGCGACGCCATATTTGTGCTAGAATTATTTTGTTTGTTATTTTTATTTGAAAGTAGGATAATATTTTTTGTTAAGAATTATAATTATTTTATGCAATTGTTGGTAAAATTGGGGCTAAAATAATGTCTAAAAGACATAATTATCATTTAATAAGGGATGAATTGGCTATTTCAGTTACTGGTGATAAGCACAAAAATAAATATTTAAAAATAACGGCACATTTTAAATCACACTACCTGCAAGGCGGGCAGAGTACAGCTAGTTTATATACTCTTATAAATATTATTTTTACTTATGAAATGTACAAAATGAGATATGTGATCAATTATTAAACATTAAACAAACGTTTTTTACTATTAATGGTGTGAACGTAGGAAATTTCGCCTTATATATAATGCACTTGTCTGTTAACAGTTATTATTTGTTGTATATAGCCAAGTCATAAATTTTATTCGTTTTGAAGATTAACTTGTCGTTTAGTATGTGTGGGCTATGTCGGTGTTTATATATTTCAAATTCTTCCAAAATATCCATCCTCCTGCATTTTCTCATTGTGTGCATTATTATTAAGTTTGTGTTTACGTCCGTGTATGTGTGATTGTTCGTGACTAAATGGCGAGCGTAATTGGATTTGAAGATCGTGTTTTTAGTTGCATTTTTTATTTCTTTTGTGTGTTCATTGAATCTCAGTGTGAACGATCTACCGGTTTGACCGATATAGAACATAGGGCAATCATTACACGTCAGTTTGTATATTCCAGTGTCCATATTGTGGTTTTGTTGTGATGTTAATTTATTTTGTATTTTATGTGACGTTTTATGTGCGATTGTGTAACCAAATTTTCGAAAAGTTTTTTGTAATAAATTGCTTGTGTGTCCATTATATTCGACTGTGACGTACTTTTTTATGTTTTCTTGTGTAGTGTGTAAGGTGGTGTAAAGTTGATGGTGTTTTTTATGTAAAATTTTTCGGTTTAATTTATGAATCATGTTTGTGTTGTATCCGTTTTGTTTCGCTATGTGTATGATAGTGTGCAGTTCTTCTTTGTAGTCACCTTCACTCATGGGGATGTTGTTAAGCCTGGTTAGTAGATGATTGTATGCTGCTACCTTATGTTGAAAGGGGTGATTAGATGAGCTGTGAATGGTGTGGTCAGTTTGTGTGTCTTTTCGATATATCGTGAAGCTATGTTTTTGATTGGTGTTCTTAATGGTTAAATTCCTACGTTCACACCATTAATAGTAAAAAACGTTGACTGAAGAAGGAGGAACTCCGAAACCGGTCTCAAACAAAACAAAAATAACAATATTGTCACATAAAGATAATTAGTATTTTACTATATAAAAACCTTAAAATCATATTTTATTTAAAATGTTGTAGAAAAAGCTTTTACGTTATATGTTAAAATAAAATATTTTTAAATAGTGTTAATAAAATATAGATTGTGACAAAAGCCACGAAAACGCATATAAAAATGGATCTTTTCCAATTTTATTCAATTAAACAAACATTGAAATGTTTTATTTATTTAGATTGGAAAATCATACTATTCACTTAAAAGTTTAATTATTCGCACGGAAACTGCGTCCCAAATACGCACGATGAACGTTTAATTATGCGCACGGAGTTACGTGAAAAATATGCACGGTATTTGTATCGTTTATATTTAATTTTTCCAAGAATAATGTATGACTCTGCGTAATGTTTTCAAATGGAGTATTGTGAGCAAATGAAGGAGAAAAGTACAGAATGCGTTTGGAAAATTCGTACGCACTAATACATTTACAATTTAAAGAAAGAGGAATAGTGGAAAATAGACATCTTTCTTTAGCCAACATTACGGATTGCAGCAGAGAGTGCTTTTTCAAGTACGCCGTTCATTTTCGCTGTCGAAAAGGGTCCGCTTTCCGTACACATTGTTTGTTGGTAAGAATAATAAACAGAATACTGATCACGTGACTTTACAATATTCCAAACAGAATGTAATGTGAAGTTCTATGGAACGAAAAAATAATTCAAATTTTGCCAGTTGCCAAAGAACGTAAATTATTTTGTTGTTGTTAGTGTGTAGGTAATAAAGCGGCCATCTTTTGTTGTTGTTTTTTATGCATAGATCAAGTTTTGACAATTCTCAAAGCACGTGAAGAAATATATTTTGTTTAAATGCATTTGTGCAACACAAGCAACGTGATTGTTGCAAAAAGAAATTATGGCATAAACAAGTTTATATATAATAAATAATATTAAATATGGCTATCAATTTGTATAATATATAGACAAAATATAGACACAAAAGACATTTGAACACAGCAAAAAAAATGCATACATAACAAATTATAAAAATGGCGCACTTTCGTGCCCTTTTTACTTGGTAAAAATTGACAATAATGTTTGGTGGTGGTAGTGTCGATCAAATCGAAAAAATATCAAATCTTTCAAAAAAATCAATTTGGTTTATATTAAATCTATCTGTCATTTTTGTGTCGCATAGAACGTAAAAAATTGATTTCGATCAAATATTTTTGTTTTTTCGAAAGAACTTCACATAATAAAAAACGATTTGGTGTAGGAATGGAAAAGCGATTTTTGACAGTCATTTTTTTAGTTGTTTAATTGGGTCGATTCCGGGGATCTAAAATTTTATGTTATGATGTTACGTGTTTTCTTATATTCATTCCGAAAATTTCGAAATCAACATAAATTGTTCTTTTATTCATTCTTTATATTCTATTTCTTATTCTGTTCTCTTTTCTTTTATTTTTATAGAATATTCCGAACGCATTCCGTTTGTGCTATAAGTAGAATAAATAGAATATTCAAATATTGTTTCAAACGTCAAACTCATCTTCGTTTTTTTTCGTGTGCGTTAAAATTGTGATTGCATCTATTTTTAGTATATTTAATTAGTTAACCAATTAAATAGTTTTCTGATGGTTATCTTTTCATAAAAAGTGGCAACGACACGTTTATTGTTTAACCTATCTATCAAAATTCACAAACCCTAAGGTACTGTCAAAAAAGTACTCCATATAGTCTTTTGTGTTCCTTTATTACGTTTGCCGCAGAATATTCTAAAGTCACGTGACCACTATACTATTCCTTCTATTCTTTCTGCAGAATGAATAAAAGAAAACACGGGTTATTTATGTTTTTTCAAATTTTTAATACACATTCAAAAAATAACAACAGCAATTTTATACCACGAGAATCGGACCCAATTTTATTTTTATTTTTATCGATTGTTTACGTTGTTTTCAAAAAATGGCGATGGACTGAGACGCATCGAAGACTCGTCATACATGTTTCGCTCAAGACATTGTCAAGAAAGAAGTTGTGTACTTGAAAGAGAAATGATGAAAAGTAGACGAACATTTTTTATTGGTACAAAAAGTTGATTTCCATAGTTGAGTCGAAAAACAACAACTATGTACATAAAACCAAAATAAATGAAATGTTCAATTATAATTTTTTTGTACGAGCTAATTTTTCCGTGTTTGTTTTATTAAGTCTTTCGTTAAATTAATTTCATACGCATCTAGACATTTGAAACATCGGTTCGACTCAATCCATGAACAAATTACAAATGGCAATTTGTTCTAACAATAAATATTGATAACATCCGCCATACTTTAATTTTATTCAATATACAATATACGTACACTGTATTATCGACGTACATTTTCAAAATTCCCATATAATTGAGCAAAATCATATTTGTATGTTGCTCATTATGATTTTCTACACGTTTGTATATTTGATGCATGCCCTCTTTCAAACTGACGTCATTTGCGCAAACGCTTTTATTAAACCGTAGCGAACCTCTGCAGTGATGGACATCGCGTGAAAATATCGATTTTTCGTGTGGTAGCAATACAATTTTAGTAGTTTTTTGTCGATTCGTACGGTGTTAGTTTTTCCTTACCGTGTGGATACGACGACATTTCTTGTCGATTTTATTGGAATTACAAATTATATAAAAAAAATACAAATTAATGTTTTAAATGTAATAATTCTCAATAAAACCGCAGAGATCCCACAAAATCTATACCAAAATATTAATATAAAATATAAATAGTGTTGAATATTTTAATAAAATTTCGTGTGTGTTTTCTGTGTGCTAATAAAGTTTTTCGTTTCATCCGGAAAATTATAAAATCTATCCGAAAAATACAGTAAAAATCCCAATAAAACCTATTTTATCGTTTTATCGAGAAGTCACAACCATTTTTTTGACTTTTCTGCTGTAAATGTGCAAGCCGAGCTACCCTCGAATTTAATTTTTGTGTATGTGTGGTGCTCGTCCGAAAAATTGACATTTGGATGTTTAATTTTTGGTTTTTAATTAATGAACGAAACGATTTTTTTTGTACCTAATTCTAATTTAATTTGCAAATAATTTTTTGTCATTTTTCTTATTGATTTTTTTTACTGTATTTTTTTTGTTTTGTTTTAAGTGAAAATCTAATAATATCTAGCTATCTATCTATATAGCAAATATATTGAATAATCAAGTGTGTATACCGCTATACAAATAAAAAAAATAAAATATAGTGAATGGATCTACTAAAATCCTAACTAAATAATTAAATAAGTTTTGAAAATTTATTAAAAAACCTTTGAATAGCTATAAAAAGTGATTTTTTTCGTGTACGGGACGTGTTTATCTAAAAACTAAACACAAATCATGACGAAGGATAGATTAGCGGCGCTAGTTGCGGTATGTTACAATAAAAAATTGATGTGTCAAAATTTTTTCTAATTCTCTGGGCTCAAAAAATAAATCAATGAATGATAATTTGTGTGTGAGGTTCTTATTCATTATGTGTAAATGTAATTTAACGTTGCCGAAACACCGCCAGTCAGATAATATATGACTGTATGCATCATGACCCCACCCGTTGCATTTTGTGTGTGTAGTGTCGAAATCGAAGAAAATCTGCTAATACGCCTACGCTTTTTTCTGTTTTTGGATTTTTATCATACTATCCAGCTTGCTCATCCACCACTTAGTACATGAAAATTTTAATTTTTATGTCTGAAAATTAATGAATTTTTTATTTGCGAAAAGTTATCACTAAAGTGCATATTCGGTTTTAATTTATATTGTAATTTAGTTTTGGGAAATTAACCAAATAAAAAATATGTGATATGAAAATGAAATAATAAATAAGTGCAGAAATATTTGAGATGGACGTAATGGCAAATCTTTTGTTTGCTAGTACTTTTTCAGAGCGATGTTTTCATGACATTATTTTTGGTTCACACGATTGTCCGAAGTGACAAATTCCATTAATTAAGTGAATTATCAACTACATACCATTTAAATTAGTTCGATACTTTGTATTTTACCGTAGTCTGTAGTTTGACCTTGATGTCAAAGTGACTTCTCATTCGAAATAGTTTACATTTTCAGTTACCTAACTATCTTACGGATTTTCTTTAATTTAAATCTTGACCTATCCCTAAACGTTTTGTGCTGTGCTTTTTTGTAATCAATTTATGATCGATTTGATTTCGAAATAAATTCATATTCATATGACAAACTAGTTGAAGAGAAGAATTTTGCCGGTTTTATTTTGTTGTTTCAAAATCGTTACAAAATCGATCAATTTTTATAAAGTTAACGAATCGTTTTTAATTTTTATGGCAGCGATTTGTAACTTTTATAATTCTATAAACCAGTACTTTCGCAACGTGTTCTCGAACCCGTAGGAGGTTTTAAAAACAATTTAAAAATAATATTAGTTACTACGAGTATTATTCGTTTAATTTCCTATATTTTAAAACTTTCTGATTATCTACGGAATCGAAATTTTACCATCTACCCATTTTGACCATCTTATCATTTTCCTTTTACCTCATGAGATAGAGATTCGAAATGAATGGCATTATGTATATATTTTATGAACTCCTGCTCTGAAATTCCGTTGCACAACTCGAATGAAGAATGAATTTCGAATAATTAACTCGTATCCGATCATCTCATCCTAGAAAATTGAAGTCTTTTATGCATAAGTATGCAAAACCGCAATACGAAATCTTATTTCGCTACCAGCCAATTGAGACAATGAAGCTAATCGGTTAAGTTGATCTCACATTTCTAAAAGACATTTCCATCAACTTGTCCATTATTTATTGATGTTCTTCGATGTTTGATTTATTGATTTATTGATTTAATGCCTGGGTTGCTACTAATTTTCTTCAATAACCTCATTTTAATTTACAAAGTTCAATCTCTTTGGCGTAATGAAAGGAACAGCTCTTTAAGAGCAGATACACATTTCCTCACAAGATGGAAAATGTTGCAACACTTAATGCAACACTTTATTTTGGTATGTAAGTGAATAGGGAACACGTTTAGAGTGGTTTTTGTGTTGCTTCATTTTTATCAAAAATTTGTGATGGACTTGTTTGTAGATTGAAATATCTGGTCGCCTTACTTGCAAGAGTGTAAAATAATTCAATATCAACAGGCAAGAAACGACACCTTAAAGGTGAAAGTTAGTAATTATTAAAGTGGCTTCTCCACATTTTTAAAAATAACCCAGCTGAGCTAGATTTTCTATTAGTCACAGCCAGTGTATCAGTTGGCCATTGATTATCTCTAGGCAAATATGACTTCACGATAATATCATAAGAATAGGCGGGAATTAAAAGAAGTCTTGTTTTGTCGCAAGGCATTAATTAGAATTTAATTTTCTAAATATACGCAGCTTCCAGGTAACTTTTAACTACGTAGTGAGTTGGTGGTCCACTTTGATATAAATAAACTAGCAGTTCGTGGTTCGCGGAAAATTCAAGTTTCTCAAGTTTTATAAAATGCTTGAATGCGCCCAATAATTTTAATTGCTTCGGTTATCCGTGTATTGACTATCTAGTTCTGCATGGAGGACCCGCCATTTTTATTAGGGATGATTTTCACGGATCATTACTATATTTTCCTATCCGAATTGTAAAAATAAAATAAAATTTATCAGTCTTCTGAGCGTTTTTATCTATTAGATTCTTTAATCGGCTAGGTTCCTGACTAACGGATTTTTTAGTATGAATGAAGAATGACCCATTATTCATTTGACTGGTGGAAAAAAGCGGCATATTTTATTGGCATCAGTTGTCAGTTAGTTAAAAATCGTACTAGCTTTTGAATAGCCACAAACAGAGCAAATGCTAGAATAACAACGTCGAAACTAGAATATTAACTGAATGTTCGTGACATTATTTTTTAATCTGGGCCAAATATCCGATCATTTTGGTCTGTACTGATTTGTTTAAGAAGAACTTACCTGGCAATACTTCATCTGTTCTTAACTGTTTTATAAAATGTTTATTTATATTTTTTAAATTTATTAGCACAATTTTTTACTGCCGCGTCTAGACTTCCAATAATAAACCAAAGCATCCAATTCTGCTCAGTTCGAGTGGGCTAATCGCCAAAATAGGTTTTCGTTGTAAAAATTCTGGGAAGCTTTATCAAAACTACAATTGAAACTGATGATATTACAGCAATTGTACACAAGATTTTAATCTTCTAGGTTATCCTTAGGGGCATGCTCTTCGAACGCACAGTCCTTCCGTTGAACACAAATAGTGCATGGCGCACTGTTGGGAGCGTTGTATTTAAGTAGTTAGAGAATCCTAACAGCGTTGTGTCTTTAGATCGCTACTTTTCTAAATAAACGAACCGGGGTTTCCTTTAAACGGTCACAGAATTGAGCCAGGTAAAATTCTGATTTTCCTGAGGTCAGAAGAAATCGGGGAATCCTCTAATTTATGGAATAGTACAATCGAAGTTTTTTGCAAACTCGAAATGCCATCCAATCGCCACTAATTGTTCTTCCATCACATTTTCGACGTCATTTCGACCTTCAGTCTCGTTTCTCTAGAATTAAATATGACTCTGTTTCACTAAACAGTCACAAATTCCATTCGAGGAAAAGAGACATAAATTTCGATAAACTAACGAGAATGTGGTGGTAGAACATGTCGCCACAGGTACAGGGTGAAAATCACTGCAATAACTCTTGGGAGTTCTGAGAAGAAAACATAAATGTATGATTCAATGTAGCAAGTATGCAGAACTGTTTGGAGAAGTTTACTCTTTGTGTTAACACGAGTATTTTTCTCCTTCCGTCAAGTAGTGATTTTTGATTGAATGAAACTGGCTAAATAGAAATTCTGAAAGTTCCAATATTCAAAAATTTCTATTTTGTATTTTTTACTATTAAGTATTTTCCATTTCTGAAGTTCAACTGAAAAGTCCAATTTATTAGGACAGGATTTAAAATCCAAAATATATACCCGGGTATTTCGTGTTGACACAAAGTTTAAGAACGAAGTTGCTTAGGAGAGCACGTATTAAAATGTGGGAACTAAGTGTTCCATCAACGGAGGTTAACATTGCCGCCAGACCTACACAAATGTCAGCACATAAGACAATGTGTGCTTTAGTTTTGTCCGGCACTGTATACGTATATATTCAGAAATCCCATTCACTATTTCGCCGAAGTCCACAAAAGTGAATTTCGAGGTGGTGTCTGTCGGTCTATCTGTCTGCCAGTCAATCTGTGTTCTCTACCCGTCCCCAGACCAAATTTGGCGGAAATTGGCCCTCCATAAATGGCGGTTATCAGAGGAGCTTTTTGTTTTTTTATTTATTTAAAAAGTTTATTTTCATCGAATGTATATAGCATTGGTTTCTACGTCTACAAGGGGATGCTAATTGTCAAATCCATTGTATTGACAGTTTTGATCCCCCTTTTCACCAGATGTCAGCTACTTTGTTGGAAACTGCGAATAGCATTAAGTAACAAAATTGAGATCCACATCATTTTTCCAAAATTTAAGAGGAAATGACGATTTTTGATAAAACGTTTTCACCCTAAATTCGGGTTCCCTACAGGCCCGACGGGCAAACACATAATATCTTGACTGATCAGAATGAAATTTCGTAATTAAAATAGAGAATTGCAACAAAATTAGTTCACTCAATTTTTTAAAATTGGTAAATGACGATTTAAAAAAAAACCGACGCTAATTTCAGATTTGAAACATTACACACACACACAATACAATTGTTATTGGTCTCTTTTCTCCATAGCTGAAGTAATATGAAATACAGGAAGAAATGTGGAATTTTGACATGTGAGCTTCTTGTGAATCATAAAATTCTGTAGTTTTCGTTTACTTGCTTTAGTAATCAAGTGCGATGTATTCTCGATTGTATGTTGGCCCCAACATACACACCCCTCCATTTTTACGTAATATTTTGGAAACCATGGCATTTACGAGGTACACGATTAAGAATAAAGGAGTCTAAATTCAAATTATACCAAAATTGATCCACACGGTTTGATCCAAAAAATTTAGATGGAAATGAAGAATTTTGATAAAAAAATTATTTTTGACTCAGCATTATTTTTCTTTTTAGAATCATAAATAAGTGTTGGCTACAACATATGCACTCCTTGCTTTTTTACTCACAAACGCGTTTAATGATATTCTTTTATCGTTTGAAATAAAAATTGCGAATAAATTCTGATATCCGATGTGATAGTGGACGATATTCGGGATTTAATACAAAATTTGTATAAAAATTGTTGCCATATAAAATTTGAGCTGATCAATGTACTCGACATGTACTGTGACAGCTTAAATCAAAACCGTTTTGCATTTTATGCAACAAAAGATAATTTAATGTTATCAAATTATATCGTCGTTTTGAGTTTTGTATAAAATTGAATTTCTTAACATTTTTTATTTTTACAATGCTTGATGGTAGTTAATGAATGACTAATTATGAGGATAACTATCATGGGAATTTATATTTGTATACACAATGACTCATTTTATTTGGCGGAACATAGATTTAGATAAGAACAAGAATTTTAATTCGATTACAGAAATAATGGGTTTAGTATTTGGTTTGAATATAATTACTGTGATTCACAGACCAAATGGCGCAGTAGTTAAACCTTTGTCAGATGCCATTTAGAGGAGTCTTGCAGTGAGAAAAGATGGTTGATGGCCTTCTCTTTTCCAAATACCGCGATTTTCGTTTTAGTTTGGGAGAACCATCCTTGTAGTAGCATGTATTTCAAATATTTTTTTGAAATGATCATGCTATGCATTATTCATTTACTCAATTTGGCCATGCAGGCAAATGGCTCAACCACCCAGCAAGAAAGTCATTGGCGACACACTAATGACTCATCAGTGGTATTCAATCACGGCAGTTATATAACGGTGATATCCTTCTATAAGATATCTGACTGATCGTTGTAAGCTGTCTATATCTTTTGTATGTCTGATGTTGCGTTTTATTCGGATTGCACGCCGTTGAATCCTATCCAGTAATCCAGTAACTGGAGGGCAATACCATATGCTCCACCCCAAACTTGATAGCAATACTCTATACATGGTCTAATGAAAGACTTATATATCTGAGAACCTAATGCGATTTAAAGAACCTTCTGTATCTGAATGTTCGAGGAACCCAAATTTCGCTTCTCTCCACTCAAATTTGCATTCAAGTCGTAATTTAGCGAAATGGCTACTTAACCGTTCAGTTCTGATGGATTAGGTTCCTTATCGAACGAAATAGCCAGCAAAACAAAACAAACTTGGTTACAATACTGATTTCTGAGGAACTCCGGCATTTGTGGAGCGTGTTGGTGATAATCCCTTCCTATAATCGCAACTTTGATTTTTTGGCCTTTGAGAAAGATTTTTATCCACTTGATGCTCTTCGAATTCAAGTCGTATGCCACAAGTTTACAAATGCGATTCAAATGCCAAACCGTGTCCAAAGTCTTCAAACCTTGTCCATGTTGTAGTACGAGATTCCGTTTGTTTGCGACATGCGGCATACGTCAAGAAACCGGTTGTGGAGTGGCATTCACGAAAGCCATACGGTTTTATCTTCAAGACACTTCACTAGATCTTGGTTAATGCATTTCTCAAAAGCTTGAGTTTGTATACAGTGATAGACATTCGTATAAACGTACTATGTTTTTTAATTATATTTCTACAACCAGACCTATCTAATTATTTCTAATTAACTTAAATTGTCTATTTCATTTAAGATAAGTACTTAAGATAACAAATTAATGACAATTATAATATTTGACTTTAATAAAATTGAAAATCCTAAAATTTAGGTAGACATTCATATAAACGCACTCGAAATAATTAAAACACCAGTAATAAAAAATTGGGTTTTTATTTAAGTATTTAATATTTTGTATGACCTACACCATTTTGTATTACATCGAAAACTCGATTTCGCATTGAATCTACTAATTTTTTCAGGACTGCAAGCTGGAAATTCAAGGAGAGGGATGTTTTTCTCGCGAAACCACTGTTTGGCTTCATTTAACATATGGATAGACGCATTATCCTGCTGGAATATGCAATATTCGTGATCAATACCATCAAGGTAACGAAGTAAAACATCTTCCAAAAGATCCATGTACATACGGGAGTTCATCCGAGTCGTTATGAAGCAGATGGGAAGCTTTGCGTAGTAAGAAAAGGCTCCCCATATCATTACGCTCCCTCCACTAACGTTACGTTTCGACCTGATGACGCCATGTTCTTTCAAATTATGCTAGGAGCAACTCTAGCAGTCAGGACCATTGAGGTTAAATTTTTTCTCGTCAGAAAAAAGTACCTTCCGCCAATCTGTTGTCCACGACATGTATTTACGAGCAAATTTGGGGCGGCTTTTCTTATGCACGGCAGTTAAACACGGTTTACTTCTCAAATTAGTCCATTTAATGTTTGGTGAACTTCCCAAAATACGGGCAATGTGTCGAGTAGTCACAGGAAGGCCAAACTTCTCCTTTATCTCTTTGCATGTCAGCCGATTTTGGTTCGGCCTTTTGTTAGGGCTTTTACACCAAAATTTTGGCCTTTCTTAAAAAAAGTGCGGATGACGCTTTCAGATCTCCCAATTTATGTTGCAGTTTGCCGGTCGGAATATCCTTCCTCCTTATATATATTTTTATCGATAACTGTTCTGCGTCAGTTAAACGATTACCTTTAGGCATTGCTAAAAAAACAGTCCTTAAAATGATTTTTTTAACAACCTTTGAATATGTATGAAAAAAATAAGAATTAAATAAAAAATCACTTTTCACGTACTGCGTTTAAACGGATGTCTCTGCAAATACTGACTGCTAGAAGATTTTTTATTTTATTTTATATATTTCGCCGTACTGTTTCTTTTTAGTGCAGGCAAGTTCCCGTTAGACAAACAATAAACTATAATAAAAAAAAATTGATCGAGAAACAACAGCGAAGAAATAAATGGTTAAAGGGGGAAAAATTAGATATTGCCCGGTAGTTTGAAGGTCAGTTTTATCACAACCACGTTTCAGGACTGGTTGCACCTTCGCACTCTTCCTAACCTTTGGGTATTTACCTTGCTTATAGGAAGGACAATTTTTTTAGGTAATATTAAGCCAAGTCTCTAACAAATTCCTTCAATATTCGAACTGGAATTCCGTCGGGTCCGGTGGCCTTGTTTTCGTCCATTGTCTTCAGGTTTCTGAAGACATTTTCCTTCGAGATAGTGATGGGATCCATTTCAGAACCACAATACAGAATTGATTTGTCGAATTGAAAGGCATTTGTCCGTAAGTCGGGTTGCAAATATAGATCCACTACCCAAGCACAGTCTATACATTTCAATGCTGAAATGGGTGTCTTAAAAATATTGGCAACCGATACGATCATCTGTGGCACTATTCTGGTAATTCCCTGGGAATAGGGAATTGGGGAAAGATTTTATATGTAATTTCAGTTGAAAAATTTTTTTTCCGGCCTACTAAGAAGAAAAGTATGATGCAAATATTTATAAATTGGGAATAATATTTCCATATCTAAATTGGCAGGGAAGATTATTCCCAATTTTATTTTGTTTTCAAAAAAATTACCACTAGATTTTTACCTCAGTATGCCAGAAAAAAAATTAAAATAGAAATTACATATAAAATCTTTCCCCAATTCCCTATTCCCAGGGAATTACCAGAATAGTGCCACTGGTAAAAGTTTCGTTCAGAGATTATCGACTCGCCGTGGCTTTATTTTTCTCTATATTTTGTCTACGATTCGTGTGGCCTCCTATTCTTAAACAAAATTTCGTTGCGCTTATATTTCTTATGAGCAGTTTTGTTTGGTCTGGCTGCTTTGGCCGCTTCATTTGAAAAGATTTTAAAATAAGAATTGGGATTGAAACATGATGATGGGATATATTTATTCATGCCATGTAACACGGTCTCAGTGAAATCTATTTGATTGTTCTATTGCGTCATCTATTTGATTGTTATAGAAATAATGGCTTTCCCAAAGAAAATGTTTAAAAAATGATCGTAATTAAATACCAAAGACGCCGCGTGGTCTGAATTCCGGTGGTATTTCGACAGTATTTTTATGATTACCAGGTTATGGTCAACATTTTTAATTCCATCCTCGAGACGTGCGCATTCATGGAATAGGAGGTTCTCGAGGAACAATGATCCACAATATATGGTCTCTTGTAGAATTTTGACATTCGAATGTGGAATCACTAATAATCTGTGCGAGGTCATGCGAACCGGCATACCACTCACTCCGCTTGGCAGCCTAGCCCAATTCGTATCTTGGTAGTTCAACCATTCTTTATGGTGGGCATTAGAGCCACCAACTAAAATTAATTCGCAGTATGGAGGTTGGGAGTGAAGCATGGGTATGCGTGAAGCCGAACAATTCAACTATTTCAGTTGCCTCCTACGACACTTAGTGGGATAAATTACGGTAGATCCACTTCCAGCATTTCCCCTTGGATGACTAGCATGGTAGCATTCATGTCACGTATTTTAGTTGCGAGTTTCTGTTACATGACTTTCCGATACAAGTCGTCTATCTATATTGTCTAAGTTTAAGAATATTTCTAGCTCTGGAACATGCTGTGGTAGTTCATTCGCGTTCCACATCACTATTCTACGTGTTCGGTTCGTTTAATTATTGTATACTTATATATAGATTCTAGACAACGTTCTTGCTTTGCTGGGCGGGCATTTATGGTTTCTCTACTTCGGAATATATTTTGTGTAGGTTTTCTTTAGTAGTATTAGATTACTGTTGTGTTATTTGCGAGTGGGATCTCCTCTCTGCTCCTATGGACTGTGGGCCACACTACAGATGTAGTTTAAATCTTCTCTTTTGTAATGTTAGAGTTTTGAGCCGAATGGGACATTTTATTGGGGCAAGTGGAATGAAGGTTTCTGACCATAACCTTAATTGCTCTGTCATTTTTATCTTCGTGTTTTGTGGTTAAAGCTTTATATGCATCGGATGTTTACTATTGATCTTCCAAATGTTATTTTTTAGTGCCACTACTCTACAATAGTTTGTGGACACCGATTATTAGATCTTTAATATTTGCAAACTCTGTTAAGTCAATCAAATTAATTAATAATATCTACGTCTTCGCGATTAAAGAAGAAAAAGATGGCTATAACAACATAAATAATAAAATTATAAAGTTTACTTATTGGTAAGAAGTACATTATGCTCCCGCAGATTTACATAATTATCTTAGCTATTAAGATTTGAAAATTTATTATTATTTTCTTGTTTGAAAGATTTAATAAATAAAGTAAATTGTTTACAAAAAAATAATAATAATTGGCGGTGGCGCTTTTCTTTTCATTGTAACATTGTGTTGTTCTTGTTGCTGGTGTTTGTTGAGGCCCATGCACTGGTTTCATAGCGGTATGAACGTTTGCTTGTGAATGCTTCCCAACTTCTGGCACCAATTACCAATTCTGCTCTTTTTAACCTCCAATCAGTTGTAAGGTCATCATCATCTCTATGAAAATCAGCATCAACACAGACAAGTATTTCGTTTTCATTATAACTAGTAAAGGGAGTTTTCAGAATGTCGAATTGTCTGGTCTTCTTCACTTTCTCATTGTCTTGTTTTAATTTGTTATGAAGCTATTTTTTCTATTTCGCATATTTCACAAACTCTTTTGCGCAGTTCAGCATTTTCGTTTTCCTGCTCAGTTGCAGAGTATGATAGGTAGTAAGTAATCTAGACGATTTTGAGCGGACTCCAGAATCGATTGGGCCGGCTTCGTTAGGGGGTAAATTAGTCAACTGAGCAGTTGGAGTACCATCTGTGGTACTATTTTGGCTTTCACTGGGAATAGAGAATTTGGAAAAATTTTTTCATGATTTTTTGTCTAAATTCTATTTTTCTGGCCTACTGATGGTATCACCGAAGATTCTATATCATCGAAGTCAAAAAAGGTTGTTTTTAAAAAATCTGTGTGTGTGTGTGCGTGATGCCGTACAGACTAAATGTCTGTAGAGTCTTTACAGCCCAGTTTTTTTTTTCTTAAATTTTTTACTTATTCCACTCCACAAAAACCGTTAGTTTAGCAAAACACCAAAACTGATATTCGTCACTCGGTTAATACTATATAAACCTATCGTTCTAGTAAAAAAAGTCGGATGTTAGGAAAAATGTGCATTATTTAAAAAAAAATCGTAAATCCCATTTGGGGATCTTGGTTAGAAATTGGTTAAGCTTTACCATAAATTGGTCCCAGTGATGTTTGGCGGAGATCGGTCCATCGGAAGTAACAGCTTCCATAGGAGCTTTCTCGGTTATTGCAACTATTTTGAAAATGTGTCATTTATGAGGAAAATGAATGTGAAATAAAAGATCGTGTAATAGTTAATGTTCATTTTAAATTCAAATATAATCATTTCTATCTTCACTCTTGATTTATGCTGCCACCATTGTGTCGGTGGTGGGTATTGTAAGAATAACGAAAAAGAGAAAGAAAAATGTGTGGAGAACCATTATTAGGAAAACAGCAGCGAAGCTGAAAGGAACGTAAAAGAGAATAAAGGAATTAACTATACGTGTAAAAGTAAAAACGTAATAAATAAATTTAATAGCCAATCCAATTAAAGTTGCATTCGTGTTGGAATATTTCTTTGATTATTGGAGCGCGACAAAAATTTACGCGACAATAATTGATTGAGGCTCTGAGTGAGCGTAGTATTATTTTTTCATCGACGGCTACTGTGTCGCAATTGTGAAATTTGTTGGCTGAGCACATGGTGCCAACCGAAGATTTGAACGATGATTATCGCGTTGATGGAAAAGGTAGTCGGGAGAGTGAGGATGAAATTTCTGTTCATTCTTAGCAAAACTGTGGGCGTTGGTCAATGTCACGTGAACAAATACCTGTGACAGTTGATGAGGACGCTGAATTGGATAAAGAGTTAGCGCGAGTGGAGAAGCGGCATAAAATAATGATGTCACAACGAGAATTGCGTGAGGGGTTTGAAATTCAACCAAAACGGTATGAATTTTCAGATATTGAGCATGCCATCGCTAAGTATACAGATGATGACACTTATTGTATTAAAAAGTTTATTATAAAAAAATGAAGTTAACCAAATCATTAATGGTCTATTGAAAAGAAACACTATACGTCCAAGTAGTTCGCCATGCGCATCACCTATCGTGCTCGTTAAAAAAAAGTGCGGTGAGACACGGATGTGTGTCGACTATCGGGCATTAAATAAATTAACTATTCGCGGCAATTACCCACTTCCGCTTATTGAGAACTGCTTAGAGTACTTGAAAGGAAAAAAATACTTCACAGTACTTAATTTGTGCAGTGGTTTTCACCATGTCAAAATGCCAGAAGATTCAATTTGTTATACATCGTTGGTAACAACAGCCCCGTTTACGCTTAAAAATGGTCCCAGTAGCTTTCAGCGGTTTATTTCCGGCGTTTTAAGAGAGTTTATTGAATCCGGACTCATCATTGTTTATATGGATGATATTCAGATAGCAATTATAATGATTCCGAAACATTTTGATTTGTTACAAAACGTTTTGCGGAGAATTAGTGAATATCGTATGGAATTGAAATTATCAAAATGCAAATTCTGTTTTACTGAGATTGAGTGCTTGTGATATCTGGAAAATCGGGATGGCATACGACCAAGGCACAGCCATATTGAAGCAATCCGTCATTACCCAGTGCCTACGAACGCCAAGCAGGTTCAATTTTGTTTGGGGCTTTTCTCATACTTCCGACGCTTCATTCCATTTTTTTTCCAAAATTAACAAACCACTTCTGGACTTGGTTAAACAAAATAACAACTTCCAATTCATCGATGAGTGTATGCAAGCTTTTACCATATTGCGAGATCAGTTGTCTTCTGCTCCGGTGCTTGCTCTATACAGTCCAGTACGCCAGTCTGAGTTGCACTGCGATGCTAGTGCTTTGGGATACGGTACTGTGTTGTTGCAAAAACAAGAAGACGGGAAATTGCATCGAGTCGCATATTTTTCAAAGCGTACGACAGTCCCTGAATCTCAATACTACAGTTTCGAACTAGAAAGCTTGGCTATCATTAATTCGTTGCGTCGTTTCCGGGTGTATTTAGAAGGAATCCCATTTCGAATTGTTACTGATTGCAACTCGCTTACAATGAGGTTAAGTAAGAGGAATGTTAATTCTCGTATTGCTCGTTGGGCAGAATTATAATTATACGCCTAGTCGTTGTTATTTGTTAAAGTTGCTGCCATTGGTGCTGATGATATCGACATGCAATTGCAAGCAACGCCGAATCGAGATTCGGATATTGTTTGTATCCGTGACCGCCTGGAGCTATTATTGCTATAAGTACGTGCCCAAGGAGATGGAGGACAACGTCATTCGTCTGATTCATGAAAAAATTGGTTATTTGGGAGTGGGGAAGTGCGTTGATCAGCTTAGAATGCATTATTGGTATACGGAAACTAAGGAAAAAGTCGAAAAGTTCATTCGTAATTGTATTCGGTGTATTATGTATTCCACTCCGACTCGTATTAATGAGCGAAATTTGCACACTATTCCTAAAAAACCTATACCGTTCGATACTATTCATATTGACCATTTCAGTCCTCTTTCGTCATTAATATCGAAGCGAAAGCATATTTTTGCTGTGGTGGATGCATTCACTAAATATGTAAAATTGTATCCAATAAATTCTACCTGTACAAAAGAAGTGTGTGCTGCTTTATGTAAATGGTGAAGTTGAACGTGTTAATCGTGTTTTGAAATCAATGTTAAGCAAATTAAGCGAACCGGTATGACATTCGAACTGGCCTAAAATGTAGACTCGCGTTCAATTTAGTATGATTAACTCAATTCATCAAACAAGTAAAGAGACCCCATCTCAATTATTATTTGGCGTTGTACAACGTGGTGAAGGCCCGATAAAAACGATAGTCACCTAGATCGCGATTTGGAATTATCACGAAATAAGGCATCAATTTCTACTGAGGATTCCTAGCAAGCAATCTTACGATATCATTTGTCAAAAAACAGACCCGCTAAGTGTTTTGGTGAGGGTGATTTTGTGACTATTAGAAATGTTGATACTACCATCGGAACTAATAAAAAACTTATTTCAAAATTTCACGAACCGCATGTTGTTTATAAAGTACTCCTGAATGTTCGGTATGTCATTAGCGATATTTAAAACTGTCAGCTGACTCAGCTCCCGTATTATGGGGGTGATTGAGGCTTCGCACTTGAGAATGTGAACTGATGGGCGCGACGAGCCAGCTTAAAAGTGGGGCGATTTGGGATTGTGACACTTGAATTTTATAAAGTGTTTAAATAATTTAATGCTGATCATTCTTTTCCATTTATATATTTAAGTTTGTATTAATAATATATTTTTATATGTTTTGATCGAGTCGATCAATTGTCAGATCGGCCGAGTGGTAAAAGTTAACGATCATTTTAAATTCAAATATAATCATTTCTATCTTCACTCTTGATTTATGTTGCCACCACTTTGTCGGTGGTGCGTATTGTAAGAATAACGAAAAAGAGAAAGAAAAATGTGTGGAGAACCATTATTAGAAAAACAACAGCGAAGCTGAATGTAACGTAAAAAAAGAATAAAGGTAGTTAATTAAATAAATTTATTAAAAAGTGTATTATAATTGTAAATTAATTTTGCAACAATACCGACCGATACAGACAAGTTTTCCAAAATATAAGCAAATGATGTTTTTCGACAAAAAAATGTTTTCCAATTTACAACGAGAAAAAAACGATTACAAACAAAAAATATTGTAAATTAAGTTTCAAACCAGATCATTTTTTAACGTTTGCCGGAAACAACAGGTTTTGATAAAAAACTTTTTTTCCGCGCATTGCATAGCTCCATGCCAGCATATACTCGTACTACTGGATATGGGTCGTAGTTGCGTCGTAGTTGTGTATCACAGATCGTAGTCTGTTGATGAGAATTTCCGTTTGCATCCTGCCCCTGTCGGGATTCGAACCCGATACCTCCCGATCCAAACGCCAAAGCTTTAACCACTTTGAGGTTTGGTCGGTAAAAAAAAAACTTTATTTCACCAAAATTTGAAAATATGTGTACCGAAAGTAGGGGGGCTTAAAATTGTTGGTTTTCTGAAATTTAAGCAGGATTTTTTGTTTTATTTTTGCGTCAATAATAGCTGTTTCTTGACGCTTGATTTAATCCGGTTCAGTTCATGTTTCATGAAACAACGCAAAGGCGCTTACTAGATTTTATAACAAAATTTGTGATTTAAAACAAAATTGAGATCACATTTTGCATATAAAATTTGAACTGTTCCGGATCAATGGTTGTCATGAAACACTGCAAATATTAACACCAAACTAAATTCATCAGCAAGCCAGAAAAATACAATTTAGACAAAAATTCTATGACAAATATTTTTCCTAATTTCAGTATATTCCCAGGGGAAACCAGAATAGTGCTACTGGGGTAAAATTTCCTTCTTGTTGTGAATACCCATTGCTTGAAGGACTGGTTATTGCAGCTACTAATCTGGCCAGTAAAATTGGTAGTGGGTCGGTGGAAAGAACATAATTTGCTAGGTTATTGGCGTTCGGTTATCTGCTGATATTCGGTCGGTGCTTTTATGAAAAATTGAGAGAACATGGCAAATCTCAAAATACGAACGTTTACAAAATTTAACTTCGGTCTGATAAAGGAAAGTGATTTTGACCCGCTTCTCTGAAACTTACCAAAAATTCAATTATCTAATATGCTATATCGTCCCACAAAATGTTTATAGATAAAGATACACGAAGACGATACCTTTAATTGGGCTAACCTTCGACTGGCTGACTATCTGTATAAATATATTTTAATTAAATTAGATGAGATCGTATTTACTAGTATTATATCGAATCAAAATTCCATATAAAAAAAACTTACGTCAAATAATAATCTTACATATATACGACACATGAATCATCTATTTTACAACAACAGTACGACGAGAGTAATGTCGTAATCATGGTATTCGTCATGAATCTTTCATAAAGTTTTACCCTCATTTATCTATCTGTATGAATACAGAGAACGAATATAAAACCGAAAAAGCGCTTTTCCTCATTTGATTGTTAAATTTTAAATGAGTCATACACTCATAGATTCATGGCAAATGAAGTTTCTCAAAAAAAAAAAAATCGAAAGAGAAAAGATCTTATTAGAAAATATGCACATCATTTTAGATCAGTCACGAAACTGTAATAAATCCAAAATTGTTTTCATTGCATATATTTTATTATAACACCTGAAACTAAAGATTCTCGGTAGTTTATAGCTAGAAAGTATGTAGATAGCTAGAAAAAGTGCTAGCTGGCAAGCTATGTACACAATTCCTCCACATACATAAACATATACATTCACATACACCAAATTTGATAAATGTGTGTTTGTGTATGAAGAAAATGTCTTGCGCACAAAATCTCTCTATAGCATAAGTATATAGCTAAAATGAAATTTTCTTTCCTCTATGGAAAACACTCAGCGTATGAGTCGAGTATATACAAAAAAAAAAAGAAAAAATGAAAATCAAATAGTGTGGTTATTTTCAATGAACGAGAAAAGGGCGATTTTTCTTGGTATAACATCGGGATATACCAAGAACAACAACAAAAACAACAATTGCAAATTATGTATTTACGTAGAGAACACAAATTCGAAAAATTTCTGGGAAATAAAAATATGATAATGAAATTTTTAAATTTTGCTTTTATAGAATTTTATATATTTTATTCTCATCAACAAGTTTTTCACGAAATATTTTATTTAGGTTTTTGTTGTCGATAAAACCATGATAGTTTAGTGTTGTTGTACATATAATATATACTGATTAAAATACACACATACTCGAACGAACGATATATCCGTGTGTATGCATAAGTGTATCACGAAAAATAGTTTTTTGTAGGTCAATAATTATTATATGACAACGTCAGTTCTGGGACTGGAAAATTCAATTTTGGGGTTTTTCTCTCTCTATATATAATTCACGTAGCTATGTAATGTATAAAATAGGTTGTTGTATTACTAGAAATAGGCGATTTAGTTTGGTTTTTGTGTTTAATAAAAAAAAAAATTGCCAGCTAAAATGTATGTACATACATTTCAGCCAATAAGTTTGATAATTTTGTTGTTGTGTCGTTTTAGTGTGTCAAGGCACAATGGGAGGTTATATACAAGTTGTTAATTTAGTTTTTATTGCTGTGTTGTACGTTGGGTTATAATTGCATTACGTAATAAGGCTTTCTATTAATCTGGAGTGGTAGAAATAATTTGGAGTACACGCTGTATAACGGGACGTTTTTCTTTATATTATTCTTGCATCAATCCTCCCAAATTGTTAGGATCTTTAAAAAATTAAAAATTCAGGCATATCTAAAATTCATCTTTTTTCAATTTAATTTTTTTGGTTTTAAAATCAACCTTCTGCTGCTTTGTATTTGCAAATTAGTATTAGAGGCAGTGAAAGCGTTCGATAACACTTATTTTGGATTGTTGGAATGTGGGGATGTATGATATATTACGAGCACTCGCAATGGCCCGAAAAATTCTTAACAAGAGATTTATGGATGTCTCCATTTATGAATGAGTAATAGAGCGGTGGAATCTAAGAATTCTCTTTGCGGTTCTGATTCAGACCATAGTCGCTTTAAAGAACATCTCATTAGCAGAAGGTTGGTTCTATCTGCTATACCTTTGTGAAGTTAGCCCAGTATATTATCCCAGAACAATAAAAAAAAATCATCAGGCAACACTAAAATGTTAAAATCATCCTAGCCTAGAATTTAATTAGAAAACAAATTTTTGGTGTATGTAAAAAATTAGCCCAAAAATTTTACAAACTTAACTAGGTTAAAAAATACAAAAATCGAATATTGAAATTATTTCGAAAAGTAAATACATATTCCAACTTTGATAAACAAATTTAGTGAAAGCTACAAAATTAAATTTTCAGATTATACAATTTCAAGTGCCATTCGACTGGTCGTTATGTTAGGCACCTGCGATAAAGATATCAATAAGATTTGTATGTTGTGAGCTATTAAGGTTTGAGTAAGTAAACATTTCAATTTTCGCAACAGGAAAATTATCCAACTGCTCCAATGTTGAAGTCAACACCCGATATTCTTTTACCACGAATAATCGTAAATCTTGAATAAGCTCCACTTGATTTCGATGGAGAGTAAAAAACAATAACGACAAATAATGTCAAACACCAGAATCAATACAAAAATTTCATATCAATCTTTATATTTTTCATGCCGCGTCGTTTTTTCTTCAAAGGAACTATTCGAAGTTTCCGGTTAGTCAATTCCACAAAAAATGTGTATATGTATATATGTTTCGCATTTTCAGTAGTGGTTTTTCTCTAAACTAATTAGAAAAAAATTTGTTTCCGGTACACCAATTTCCTTCACATTTCTTTAAGGTCTCCCCTCCCGACTTACGAAAAGGCTTTAGTACGGAGTCAACCTGTTTAGGCCTTAGATAAACCGTATTTTTATTAGAAATCATCATTTCCGCTAAAGTTTTCTGAAATTGCTTCTTAAATGATACGGACCAATTTTATACTAAACTTCAATTTGAATCCTCTTGTCCTTAATAGATTTTCTCGTAAATGCTGTACATATAAAAAGTGTATATAAAAAAATATGGAAGCCCACCACTTCCGGTGGGTGGATTTCCGTTAAATTTCACGGGACGGCCAATTATATGAAAAGCTTAAGTAAGCAGTTTCATTTAAATCGATTAATCCGTTTTTGCTGTAGACAGGATCCAGACCGATAGACACCACCTCGATTTGGTTTTACTGCACTTATTGAATCTTATATTAAAATATTATGTAAAAAGGATATAATTGAACCGCGACGATTACCAAAACTTTAAAAAAACTCAAATCGAGTGGTAAAAAAAAATTAGAACAAAAGTTTACATACACATGTTGTTGAAAGTTATTTTCTTATGATATTGTAGATTTCAATGGAACAATATTAAAGTCTTGCCGTATATGCCATATGTAAATTAAAATACTTAAATGAAACATTTTTGGCAATGAAAAAGGAGTTTTCAAGCAATGTGCTGGAACTTACTTTTCAAACAAAAAATGATTTGAAGAGAAAAATAAAATTTGGCCGTTTGATAGTAATAAATTTTTGGTACTTACAAAATTTTTGAATAGGTTTTCAAAATCTTGGTTTTCGAAATCCCGGTTTTCTTTTCTTCTAGTTCTAATTGCACAAAATAATTAATAAAGTTTTTTAATTGCAAGATTTGGTACTTGCAACATTTTATAATTGCAATATTTTGTAGTTGCAAGATTAATAAAAATAGCAATATTTTGTTAATGCAATAATTGTAGAGGCTAACGGCTTCGATAACTCCCACTGACACTTAGCCCTCCATCCAAATTCCATCCCTATTAGCCATTTTCTAGAACTTTATCGCAAACTTATTTTTGAATTTTGTCAAAAAATCATTTAAGAGTCCCATTTTCCCACATGTCAAATTTTAAAAATTCAAAACGAGATTTTCTAAAAATCGGGTTTTTTTTATACAAAACCGGGATTTTGAAAATCGAGATTTTAAAAACCGAGATTTTGAATACCGAGATTTTGAAAACCGAAATTTAGAAAAAAAACCCGAGATTTTGACAAACCGAGATTTCGTTACACACCCACAAAAAATTCCTTGTGGTAGCCGTTGGATTGTTGCTTACGTCCGATTGCCCTCCAATTGATTTTGGGGTTGGTGCCGTTGATGTTGAATGAAAGTGGCTTTTTATGTTGAAAGGGTTCGTTGGTGTTAAAACCGGCCGCTACTGTTAAAAGCGGTCGTTGATGTTAAATGCGGCCGTTTGTGTGAAAGCGGTCGTTGATGTTGATTGCGACCGTAGACGTTAAAAGTGGCCGTTGGATTGGTAGCGACTGCCGATGGTGGCGATCGTTTAATTTTACGTGGAAATTTACGTGGCTGCCGAACTTGAAATTGTAAAAAAAAACAAAAAATTAAATTTTTATGAAAAATATACTCTGACAGATCTCAGTATACTCAGGCAAATTATCATCAATATACTAACGCTTGAAAAACGCTACGAAATTATTAAAATTTACTTTGAAAATCAGTTGTCGATTCGCGCAACTTATCGACAACTTCATGAGTTTTATGGCCCACATAATTGTCCATCTGATCAAGCCATCCGCCGAACTGTGGATAGATTTCGTACCACATACTCTCTAGAGGATGCAATAACAGCACCCATGATCAATGATTTTTTGTTTGAAAATATGGATGACATCGATCCGGACGAGATGTGGTTTCCACAGGATGGCGCTACCATCATATGGCGACCGCAACCACCGTCTTATTATAAAATCAAAATTTGGCGATAAGTTGATTTCGAGAAATGGACCTGTCATTAGGCCTCTAAGGTCGTGCGATTTGACACCTCTCGATTTCCTGTGGGGCTACGTGAAGTTACTGGTTTATGCTGATAAACCAGCAACAATTGACGCCTTGGAGGCCAGCATTGTTCGTGTTATTCGTGTCATACGGCCAGCAGTGCTCGAAAAAGTGGCCCAAAATTGGACGTCCAGAATGCGTTTCGTCAAAAACAGCCGCCCATATGCCCGAAATCATTTTCAAATATTAATGCCATGTATTGATCTTTCGAATAATGCCATGTATTGATCTTTCGAATAAACAAAAATTTTTGATTACAATTTCGTTTTTCGTGTTATTTTTAGTTCTATCGGGCTTAAAAAAACACCGCCTTATAACCGACGTTAAAAAACAAAAAAGTTTTAATTCCATTTTTTTCGCGATTATCAAAGCTTCGAAGTGTGAAAATGAATTTTCTAATTGTAATCAAAAACAAAAAATGCAAAGGATGCAAAGTGAAATTTCATCAACAGATTACGATCTGTGGTGAAATGTAACACATCTATGACCCCCTGTCGGTGTGCAAAACCCATGGGCCGACCCATCTTCCATGCCAATATAGGCTGGCATGGAGCTTGCAATGTGCAGATGGTCTTAAATCGGTCCTATAGCCGTACGTCTTCGAGTTGGCCGTGAGGCGTAAATTAAGGACGTAAAAAGCATAACCGCGGAAGAGCAGGATGAGCCCCAAAACAGAACTTTTTTTGTTTTACAAAGCATACATGATCAGAAAAAAACTGTAGCAAAAATTTATTTTCAAGGCGCCAAAATGTTAGTTAACAGAGTATTGGGAAATATCCACACATACTTTCTTTTATTTTGCAAACAGCCTCCGAATGCTAATAAAATTGATGTTGTTTTGAAATATCCATGAAGCATACGATGTCAAGAGGTTTAATCCTGTTTAATATTAGGCATTATAACAATGCCAAGGCAACACGGCACTATTTGGTATACTTTGAGCCATTGCGATATGCAAGGTGTAATGACACCCGAAGAATTTGGGATATATTTCTAGAGCTCTCTGGCCGATTGATTGATCTTGAATGTACGACCAAGAATTAAAACGGGATCTCCCTGACGACTCCGGGCCCAACGTACACTCTTTTTGCACATAGCAAAACCAAAAGATTCGATAGCTTAATTAGGTGGGACAGAATCGATCCGGTTGCAGACATCTAGGTATAACCGATAGGTTCGTAACATAATGATAACATAATTTTGAACGAATGAAAATATTATGTATGTGAACTAGACGGGAATCCCAAACAACAATCTTGAGGGACTAGAAAAAAATAAAATTTAGAAAATAAAATAAATTATACTATTTATTACTCTAATTAGCCCATTACTAGGTGCCCGAGAGAATTACCTGAAACTAGAGTTTAATTAAATAAAATGAATTACTATGCCGCATTCAGAAATATATTTTTTTATTCAATTTCTTGGGTACTTTTGTAAAACAATATTAAATTTCATTTTAAAAATTTCGGAGAGCGTGGGTACAAACTATGGACCATAATTTTTAACGTTTTACGTGTCCTGAATAAAATATTTAATTATTTTGATCGTTATGTATTATTATTTACATAAAAAAGGCAACATTGGAATTTGAAGGAGTCAGAAAAAATTCTCCACTCTCGCCAAAATATTTTGACTTCAATTGCATTTTGCATAAATGAATCAGTATTATGTTTAACAATTGGAATTTCCAATGATCTACACAACCAAAAACCTCAATTGGCCTCTCACCTAAACAAAATTAAAAAATTATGGCCGTTTCTAACTTAGAACTAAATGGCAAATATATATTTTCACAAACCTATCTATCCTCTTATACACCCAAGAATCAGCCAAAATAAACACTATCATAAACAAACCTCAATTGAAACATTCTCCTGCCATTAACGCAATAATAACTTTCACACCCTATTCCTAAAAGCAAACGCCGTCCGCACGTTGCAAATCGCTGATCTCATTTATGTTCTTTAAGTCAATATTTCTGTTGTCCTATTTTTTGGTTAGTTTTAGGTTAGTTTCAGCTCTTCTATTTTAGCAATAAATTTCGACCAATGGGATCCATCCGATGGTATTATAGCATATAAAGTAGTAGAGAGAGCATTCACAAAAGATTGCCGCCTCTGCCCGTGGCGCAAAAACGGGCACCCTTCTAAGCCATTTTTCGTAACTTTTTCGTAGACTTCTGGTGTTATTTCAGCAAATGTTTTTCTTAGACATCGAGGTTGTGGTTGGATTATTGGTGTACAGCTTTCTCTTCAAGTACCCCCATAGGGAGAAATCGTGAGGATCCATCCACACAATTACAGTATACCACCCGCAGATTGCAAGCTCCATGTCAACTGACATGGACGGTGGGTCGACGCTGATTTCTGCACTCCAACAGAGGATCTTAGTTGTGTTTATTAACATCACCGATCGTAATCGATGACGAAAATTCGTTTTTGCATCCTGCCTCTGCTGGGATTCGAACCCAGTACCTCCCGGTCCAAGCTTTAACCACTGCACCACTTGTCCGGTGAAAGCATTGCCTTTAGCATCCTCAAATATGATGCCGCCGGCCCAAATGGCGCACCATATGTAATTCTATAAGGCTATAGTGGTTTTTGCTGTATCAATTGAGGGTTTTCAGTGCCCCAATAGCGGGTATTCTGTTTATAAACAAATCCAAGCAAGTCGAAATGTGCAAAAAACCATTTGTGGCAAAAAATCATTATGAGCGGTAACATAATGATTTTTTGCCACAAATAGTTTTTTGTTAAACATAAAATGTTTTAATAACTTCAACAAGTTGTTGCATCGTTAGATGCTGCATAGTAAATTGTTATCGACCACTCTACATACGACTGCCAAAGGCGAACTGATAAATGTCATCATAAAATCATGTCATAAAATCGTCTACGATTTTTTTCGATTAAAAAACTATCAAAAATTCCATGACTACAAAATTTTTCGTATTTGTGAAACTAATCGAATTTTTTATACACCACTCTCATCGCGGTCAACTTCTCGTCGTGTGTTGATTATAGTTATGTCAAAAAATTTGATGTTTTTTCGTGCTAGTTGTGTTGCCATATGTTAATAAAGCCTTAAGTACCTCTATAAAGTCTATTAAGACTTGTTTTTGTTGTTTAGAGATAGTATGCGCTAATTTTTGTTTTGGTTTTCCCATTTTGGAAATACAAAATGTGTCTTGACTGATAAACGTATGTGAAAATGAAACTCACCGGTTTTATACCAGTAGAAAATTTTCGTATACTTTTTAATTGGAAATTTTCGCTTACGAATTTCAAGAATGCAAAAATTTACGATTGGGTTACGTATTTTGGCAGAAAGTCGCCGACGGTTTTATTCGATTGAATTTCAAAAATATGCGCCCTATTCTTGGAATCGGTGGCATTTTCCGCATTCCAATATACATAATTTGCTTCAAAATTATTCGACTGGGTAAATCGATGCGGAACTGTTGCCTTAGTATCGAAATAAATAATATAAAACTTGCAAACAAATTTGAAAAAACGATTAAGAAATTTAAAGCAAATTGTGTTCGAATGCGGAAATTTCCACCGATTTCAAGAATAAGGGCTCTGGAACATAAAAACTACACTGTATTTTATAGCAGAGTACTTTTTACGTATTCTTCCAAATTAAATAAAATAATTAAAAAAAACGATTTCCGCCATCGTAAAAATAATATTTTTTTTAAATAATTTAAAGGATGTAAAATACATTGTCAAATACATATTAAAAATTATGATTTTTCACTTGAATAATTTTTAGGTTATAAAAAATCCCCTACATTTTATACTATAAAAAATATCATGTATATTTTTTATTCTTATCTCTTTTTAATTTTGAACAAAATGTTGTCATTTTTGACATTCAAAAAATCGGATTTTTTTGATTTAGATCAGATTTTTTTGATTTAAATCAGATTTTCTTAAAAATAAAATTGTAATGTTGAACTTAAATTGTAATAAATTCCCGAGAACAATTAAATACTTTTTAAGGAAAGGAAGATAATATATAATGAATGTACGGAAACAAGATTCATTTAAATATAAATTAAATTAAATAATTTTAATATCAAAGAATTATGATATTTAGTAAATTTTATTGCTTGTTTTATGCTTCAGTGTTGATTAAAAAAAATTATTGCAAAATTATAAAGTAATTTAAAAATTTAAACCTAGTATTTCATAATCATATGACACAATAAAAAGAAAAACTATTTTATTTAGTCAGCTGATTTGCCAAAAAAGTTAATTTTGCCGCTTTATCTAACTCTAGTCTATTTCTTAATTTTAAACGAACTAACCCAAAGGTCGAAAAAACTAGTTCGACTCCAGCTGATGAAGCAGATGCTGTTTTTATTTGTTGCATTTTATGTTCGTCTAACGTCGCTATCAAATCCTTGGTGTAAAGCAAATGTCGATTTCCATCACTCAAAGGACGTCATATTTGTTATGATTTCTTCTTGCATAACTATGTAGTCCCCCGTTTTTATAACGTGAAAAATAATAAAAATTAACAATTCCCCAGATAATATGATTCCCCGGATAATATGAAATTAAGTTTTCATTTCCATTGAGGTTTTGAGGGTTTTTAGTGTTACCATATTTACGAAATTAAGTTTCTTCTTTAAGTTTTAGAGTGCGTCTTTTGAATGAATTCTTATATTTTTTACCAATATGATTAAAATCAATGTTTTTTTTTAAATCAATTGATTTTAATCTGATTTTAATCAATGATTTAAATCAATAGATTTAAATCAAACATGCCCTGCTTAATTGGCAGTCTATTCTGCTAGGATGAAACCTATCGGTTCATCCCAGCTCTATCAATCCTTTGATTTCAGTGACTTGGAACCACTAATTTTAAGGCTTTATTCTTTTTAGGCGCTTCGGCCCATTGTTTCGATCTAGTGTTGGTTTCGTAGCTCCCTGCTGACGTGGTCCATGTTTAAGTCTCGATGCAGGCTGCCATTTCTAGTGTACCATGTCGCATTCACTGAATACCATACGACCGGAGGTCATAGGAATTCGAACAGCAATTTGTCGTGCGTTGCCAGTGCCAGTTCGGAGTTTCTTCCAATATAAGCCAGTGCATTTTTATGAATTTTAAATTCACTTCTGGACTTGTTCTTTTAACATACGCTTTCCACCTGAGCTTAGTGTCTAGCATCATATCGATGTACTTATCCCTATCATTGATTTCAATTCATGCATTTTGTAGGTTCCATGTTGACTCAACAATACTACCATCAGTGGTCATCAGCAAACGCTCTGAAATATTTTCTCTAATTTTGAGTATTCCCGCTTCATTCACCCGAAAGTAACGGCCATTGATGTAAGACTTAAGCAATTCAAAATATTGTTTTGGCAAATATCGTTGTAGCTTAAATTCTAGATAACGGTACCAAACCTATCTCATGTTTGGGTTACGTTTAAGAATATTACTGAACGTACTTTCTTCTCGGAACCCAAATTGATATACTAACATACGATTTCTGCTCTCTATAATTGGCTTTAGTCTCTTGAGAACCAGCTATTTTCCACTGTCTCGAAACATAACTTAGTCTAAAGATAGCATTGATTATTTGGTGCAGTTTCCTTAGTGTTTTTCCTACTAGGGCTTTGCATATTTGATATCATGTCGTATCCAGGGGCCTTTGAGATTTTTTACTTCTGGTTTGATTTCTTTCATAATAACTGGTAGCAAAGATAGATACCTCGTCTATTTTGCTTTTGTTCCTTGACCAGTTGGTGGTTTATAGGTATTTTATAGGTGTTCGGAAAACATATCAGCTTTTTGCTTATTGCTGCTAGCCCAGGTTCCATCAAACATTTTTATGGGTGGTACTTGTTCGACTTTCTGAGATTTAAACATGTGGGTAATGATTACCACAGTGTATACGCATTTCACTGATTCGTTCTTACTTTTGTTGTAGTCTTTTGATGGATGGTTCGGTGGAATCGGTGGAAATTTCCGCATGCGGAATATAATTTGCTTTAAAATTCTTTATATTAAGGATGCTTTAATCGTTTTTTCAAATTTTGTAAGTTTTCTATTATTTGTTTCTCTACTAAAAAGAACCGGTAGAAATTTCCGACTGGACAAATCGATGCGAATTTATTCCCTTAGTAGGGAAATATATAATAAAAAACTTTCAAACAAATTTGAAAAAAAAAAACGATTAAAGCAGTCGGCGAAAAGTTCGAATAATATAAAATTTTTTAAAGCAAATTATATTCCGCATCCGGAAATTTCCACCGATTTCAAGAATACGCAGCCTGTGGCACTATTCTGGTAATTCCCGTGAATAGGGAACTGACGAAAGAATTTATTTGTAATTTCTGTTCAAATATTTTTTTTTTTGGCCTACTGAGGAGAAAAGTTTGATGTAAATATTTATAAATTGAGAATAATTTTTTCATATCTAAACTGCCAGGGAAAATTATTCCCAATTTAATTTTGATTTGCCGGAAAATAATATTTGAACAGAAATTACATATAAATGTTTTGCCCAGTTCGCTATTCCCGGGGAAAATAAAATGAATTACCAGAATAGTGCCACTGGACTCCCTATTACAGTATTTGCGTGTGTGCTTATACGCCTGACAGTTGTGGCATTCTGACATTCTACTAGCTTTCATATTAAGGATTGCTTTGATTCGATATACCCTATCAATGCTCTCAGCGTTGTCAAATATTACCATGAAAAGGGGAAGACCAACTATGGTTGTTCTCTTTCACCGTTTCCGTTTTTAGTGATCTTTTTCTTTAGTATGTTCACGGCATTTAGGATTTTTAATCTATTCTGGCTAAGTTTCTCAATTATTTTTTCATTTGGACACGTATGATGTAGTCCTCTTGGCCATGACTTTATTTGGTTGCTCAGCTCAATTTTCATAGGTGGTTGATTTCATAGGTTTGATTCGATGTTTTGAGCTGCGATGTTTTGATATTTGATAATATTCTGTAGGTTTCTGGGTGAAGTACATTCACTTTCCAAACGTTATTATTCAGTGCAGTGCGTTTCAATGCGATTTTATATTTATCGTTTGGACCTATCTTCACTATTTTTTTAATTGTTTCATATTCACTAACATTAAGTGTGTTAATGGGTTGACGTGGTATCTCTTTATATATTGGTTGATTTTCCTGCACTATCCCTTGATACGTTTTTATGTATATTCTCTAGGTCCGTCGATGACTAATCAGGCCGTTAGTGTTGTGGTTTTCTTACGCTCTGTGTTGATTGTTCCATCCCAGGCGAATATCCCGCTTTTCTTTTTTGTTTTGACATTTAGTTTTAATTTGCCTTCGTATTAAACTCTTCATACTCCAACTCATCTTCATCTGTTTCATAGGTTATACAGGGTTTTGCAATAAGAGGGGTCATTTTATATAGCCTGCTATTTGGGCAGCTGCCAATTTTGAAGCTGTCATCTTTTGACATTTGACAAGTATAAACTACGCCATTATACTAAAAATGGTACGACACACGCTTCAACAACGCTTTGAAATTGTAAAAATTCACTACAAAAATGGTGAACATTTTGCAGTCACAGTTCGCAAAACTAAAGCACTTTTGGGTCGTCGTGAAGCACCTTCTCGGCCGGCAATAGTGAAACTGGTAGAAAAATTTGAGCTGTTGGGACAAGCTAGTGATGTGAAGAATCGAAACCGTGTGCGTCGCTCAAGAGCAACTGAGAATATTGCTGCTGCAGTCCGTAGTGTTGACAAAAACCCAGGTTTGTCGATTCGTCGTCGATCTTTGGAATTAGACATTCCACAATCGACATTACACCGTAATTTGCATAAAGACTTAGGTCTTAAGGCTTTTAAAGTTCAGTTAACACAAGAACTCAAGCCGGTCGATCACCATAAACGTCGTATCTTCGATGATTGGGTCCTTCAAATGCATCAAAATGGTCCGGGGTTTCATAGAAAAATCATCTTCAGTGATGAGGCCCATTTTCACCTCGGATGCTACAATAATAAACAGAATTGCCGCATTTTGGGCTCAGGAAATCCAAGAATGATTGTTGAAAAACCTTTCCATCCTCAACGTGTCACTGTTTGGTGCGGTTTTTGGGCTGGCGGAGTGATTGGACCTTTCTTATTCGAACATGAGGCTGGTGCAACTGTTACCGCAAATGTGCGAATTGGTCATCCGGTAGCCGTGGCGGTTGTTTGGCTGATATCGTTTTCAAATGTTAGTGCATACCTTCCTCTTTACAATGAAATAAACATTCATTGATTTCTCTTAAAAAATACTCGATTTTTTTTATCAAAATGAAACCTCTTATTGGAAACCCCTTTAGTATTTTCTTTGATTTCATTTTTGATCATAGCAATTTGTTCTTCAAGCTGTTGGGGCTTCTTTGAATACTTCTTATCCATTGAGTTGCATTTAGTTTTCTAGCGATTTTTTCACTGAGAAAAAAAAACCAGTAAAAATAAAAAATATACATTTAAAGTCAAAAAAATATACATATATTTTTTATTTTTAAAATAAATAAATAAATAAATAAATTTTTTCGCCAAATTTGTTTATAAAAATAACAAAATTGTTTTTATTTTCAAAAACACTTTCTTTACTTAAGTATGTCAAATAGTTTTCTTAAATTTTATGAGATTGTTTTTTAAGAATAAAAAAAACTATTGGCTAGTTTTAAAAGATTTATTTTAATTTTGAAAAAATTATTTTTTAACAAATGTCACGCAATTTTATTAAATCAAAGTAATCCATAATACAGTATGGACAATAAGATAACGATGCATTCCTCGTCAGTCCTGAATTTAACCACACCCTGCTCCTCCTGGTCTTCGAATTGGTGTAAAAATACACACAACCCTTAAAAAATATAATGTTGACCTCCTTCACTGCGTTCAGTACGAAACCATACTGATAAAAATTTGGTCTACTTATCAGGTTGCTACGACCAAACTGCAAAAATTCAAATCTTGCTTCACATCTTTAGTATAACATAAGAACATATCGATTTGGCGAATTATATCACCAAATTAAAATTTCTGGAAAAGTGAATGTATTTGTAAATAATATTTTGTTTAAAAAAGCCGAAAAAACTTTAAAATAAAAAATAAATATAGACGAATTTCAAAATGTTTTAAAATTAATTTCAGCGTACGTTAACAAAAAAATAAAACAACGGGATTTCTGTCAAAAATAATAAATATAAACATTTTCATAAGTTGTCATTATTATCAAAAAATTGTTTTAAAATGCAAGCACTCTTGTTTTGAAATAATTATTCTGTTTAAATAAATAAATTTTTTGAAGTTAAAAAATATTTTATTAAAATAAAAAAAGTATTGATTAGTTTGTAAAAATCTCATTTAATTTCAAAAAAATACATTATAAATTCAAAAAAATTTATAACTTTTAGAAATTAAAAACTTTGTTTTTTAATTTTACAAATCAAAATTTTTTACAGTGTTTAAATTAGCGTTCTCTCTAGCTACATAGATTTAGAGATTCTTCAGCTTGATATGAATGGGTTTCGTAATGGTTAGCTCATCCAACCAGTGAAATTGGTAGTGAGTCAGTGGTTAATCAGCAGGGAGCACCAACAACGCCCTCTTACCCCCCTCATTATGAGATGTTGCACCGAGAAAATTATCATAAACTTTACATCCGTTGTTGAGTTGTCATCTAAGACTTGGGCATCTATATGATATAGTATTCTGACACCGGAACAAAAAAATCTTGTCACGACACTGCAAGTAGTAATTATTATTAGGTGCTAGAGCATACCGTACAAAATTGATCGAGTGCAAAACAACTCATCCAATGTTTCTGAGAATTAAATGAATTAATCAATAAATCGTGACTACTACTAATGCATTATTTCTGAATAAATTCGATCTCATTTTTCATCAACTATGAATTAACTGCTGGTATGTGAACTAGCTAAAAACAATAAAAAAAATATTTTTGTGTTAACAAATTTTAATTAAACTTGCTGGTGATCTCATACTAGCTAAAACAATAAAATGTAAGTTGTATTCCTTAAATGTGTTTTTATACACCAAAATGGTGTAGAGAGTTTCGATTTAAGATTATATAATGGGATATGTGATTATATATTTTCGTCAGAGAGCATTATAATGATGACGACATCCGCCATATAAAAATATTCGGTTTAAATTTAATTAAAACGATCCATATTCGACCATTATCCAGATTAATTTCTATCTCTATAAATCGTACAGCAGCATACAAGATATACAAGGCAAATTTAATTTCCCAATTTTTTTTTTGTGCAACAAAATTTTATAAATTTTCTACCATATATCACGTCCCATATGTTTAGAATTAATTTTAGATGGTTTATAACATATATGAGAGATATGTATGGGGTACAGTAACCAACATATACGGAATTGAAAAATGATTTTGTCGTTTTTGCTTTCAAATTTTCACTCGGTATGTTCGTAGCTGGGGAAAACTATACATTTACAAAAATATTCTTTCGAACTTCGATTTGTTTTCATAATAAAAAATATTATCTATCAATTGATATGATATCACAATAATATTATCGCAGCATGTATCGTATATGAGTCATATGTCCCGATATATTATATACGACAACAAAATATTTATTAATCAGTAAATATAAATTATGTATACGGTATATGAAACAGGTGATTGAAAGTATTGTTAAAAAAAATTGGTTAACTGTTTCTGAAAGGGTAAATATTTTTGTTTTTCATGGTTAAATTCCGATTAATTTTACTTTAGTAAATTTAACCCCCCAAGTATATATGAAAATGTATATACATTTGTGATATACACGTTTATGTATTGTTAAATGTCATCCACCCTAAGGGTATACATGAATTCCTAGAATACAAAATACAAAATATTATTTGGCGGGAGTGACAGCTTTTGAAAATTTAATGCTTATAACAGTTTAGTGCTGTAAGGGATATTTAAATTCTAAAACATGCATATTGTACTGGGGTTATCTTACTAAAAGGTTAAAGTGGTTATCTTATATATAGCAGAAGTGGATTTTTTGGATGAATTTACGGTATATATTTTGATGCAGAGTAGATGATTTGACTGCCAATTAAATGCCACATTTAAACAAAATTTTGTTTCTAGAATCTGTTTCCTCATTTACTTTGCTCTTGCTTCACTCTGCTTTTGAGTGGATTTACGAACATTTGATCCAACTAACGTTGCGGGCCTTTTAAATATACTTGCATATATGTAGTTGTTTTGGTGACAAAAGAGATTATAATAAAAGAAATGTTGTCGCACTATGCTTAATTTAAAATTTTTTTGTATTGTTTTTCTCTTGTAATCACCATTTCTTAAGTATGATTATATCA
The DNA here is from genome assembly GCA_932526605.1 of Nephrotoma flavescens. Taxonomy (NCBI): domain Eukaryota; kingdom Metazoa; phylum Arthropoda; class Insecta; order Diptera; family Tipulidae; genus Nephrotoma; species Nephrotoma flavescens. The sequence goes on from OW052222.1 coordinate 241,869,132, forward strand.
TTAACAGTGTAATAATATGTAATGTATGTAATGCAAATTTCGAATATTTAACCAGGGTTTCCAACCAGCGAAAATTCGGGTTCAATTTCAATGCAAAAAAACTTCGGTTCAGGTTCGTGTTCAGGTTCAAATAAATAAAAAATATCAATAAAAATATTCTCAGCGTATCGTGATTACAATTATTAATCTTAACTAAAATTTTAAGATTTAATCTTTCTTTGTCTATAGCTTTCAGATCCCAAGAAGGGATTTTGCCGCCTGTACGGTGGGTCTTTCAACTAGCTCTGTTCATCGCACTTAAAAATCAAAACTGTCTGGATCGTAAAGATTTTAAGGTTCTATTTAGAACTGGTGCGAGAAATAAAGAAGACCGCTCACTGTGTAGTTAGAAGTAGAACCTGCAAACAGAAACATGTTGCTAAAGTGTGGAAGACGTGGAAAGGCTCGATGCCATGTGAGAGAGCATATGACTCCAACTAGGTGCTTTAGTTGCCGGCGATATGGTCACATTGTAATGAATTGCAGGGCGTGCACAGAAACCTGCTCTCACTGTGCACATCATGGTCATGGCTATAAGGGCTGTCCTAACAAAGACAAACCTTCCAGCTGTGCAAGCTGCAAAGAAATGCAAAAACCACATGACCACCAAGTAGGCCGCGTTTCATGTAACACATAAAAAAGTGCTGTGCAACGTCTAATATTAAATACTAAACATGATGTTTAGTCAAAATTAAATACATTGTAACAGCAACCTACGTAACGCCCATATCAACATGCAAGGCGCTAAAATAGTCAGATCAGAGATTTGTGATCGCATCTCCACTCACGGCATAGATATACTATACATGCAAGAACCACCCTCGGTCTGCTACAATCAGAGTAGCAATTGGAAGCTCTGAGAATCCCAAGACTGCAATTAGTACGAGTATTCATAATGTTGGTATAAACATGGTGAAGCTTGAGTTAGGTTTGTGATAGCCACTGCGAATGTGTTGAAATATCATCGGAAGCTGGATCATTCTATCGGTAGCTGGATCTATACGCACAATACAGTGAACCGATCGAGTACCATCTGTGTAAAATCGAAATGATCCTCGGGTCAACAGAAAAAGGTAATGATCGTTGGAGACTTCAATGCTAGAAGTAAAATGTGGCATGACCGTTTAACACCGATGAACACGGAAGAAAAGTAGAGGACTTCGGGTCCAGGAATGACCTCTCCATGTTGAATTTGCAGGGAAACCGAACGACATTCTCGTCTAATGGGAACTCCAATATTGACCTAACAATAGTCAATGGTGCCTTGCTGTTGGACTTCTAGTGAGTTATCAAACGTGCCACAGAATAGTCCGCTTGCAAGCAAGAAAACTCAGAGATTTGCCGTCAAGATAGCTGACTAGGGTCTATTTGCTAGACACTTGGTTGGCTCTTGGGACAGAGTAGAAGTTCTTCCAGAGATCAATTCGATTGGCGAAATTGATTCTCGTGTCGAGCTGATCACGACACAGCTAGCCAATGTCTGTAACATTTCAATTCCTAGGAAGAGAGTAGCAATGAGACGGAATAGTTGGTGAAACTCTAATCTAAGGAAACTTAAATGTTCTAGGAGATGAACCAAATAGCAAAATAGTTGAAATTGTCTTTCTTTAGAGAGGCAAGAAATAAAATACTTCCATGAAGTATTTAAAGCAAATCAAATTAGTTTCCAAAGGTACGTCACGGAACATGGTAATAAAGACACATAGTGCCTTGTATACAAATTTGCCGCCGGCAAAGCAAGGCCACTGGAAGTTTTGAGCACCATTAGGAAGACAAATGGAGTCGCCACTGATACGTGGCATGACACACGCTTGGAGTTACTAAACTTGCTACTGCCGGACGAAACACTTAAAGAAACTGGGCCTCAAGCAGAAATGCGCGAGACCGCCACTAATAGCAGTTGGACATCCACAGATGCTGAAGACCCCCATTTACGTGGGAAGAGGTTATCAGTGCACTTACTTGCTTTAAGAGCAACAAGTCCCCAAGACTTGACAACTTGAACGCTGAAAATGGCTTGGCCAATTATAGGGCCTACCATAGTAAAATTATTAAACAGCTGCTTCAAATTTGGTTACTTTCTAAAGGAAACCGGCGATAAAGATCCACTGTCTCCGAAGTCTTATAGACCTATGATGTTGCTACCGGTCATGGGGAAACTCCTAGAAAGGTTGCTAGCCGTTCGTATTACCCCACGAATTGAACAGAGCGGACTGTTCTCGGACAGACAATTCGGTTTCCGACGTAACATGTCTACGGAAGATGCGATAGTCCGCCTAACAAACACTGTCAAAACCCATAATTCAAAATATGTTATGGGTATATTCTTGGACATTTCCGGATTATTTGATAACTTAACGAGGCCTAGTATCAAGTTTATCAGTCTACAATCTCATTGAAAACACCATGAATGTTTTCAGTCGCTACTTCAGCAAGCGATCCGCAATAATTAGAGACATGTATTGTTCTGTGTCAAAACAAATTACAAAAGAATGTCCTCAGGGCTCCATCTTAGGTCCCCTAGTCTGGAATATCGTGTTTAACACGAGCATGATGAATAACCTGGACGAAATTGCATTTGCAGATGATAAAGTCATTCTGGTGCACGGCACTTCGAGGCTTGAACTACAGCGCCAGGGTCTGCAGAGAAAATAGTGATGCTGCAGTTGAAAGGCAAATTTGACTCTAGTCGACCTCCAACAATATCGTTAAACGGTCGAAACATGAAAATAGTCAAGTGCGTGAGATGTCTAGGAGTTGACCTCGCCGAACTGGTTGGTATGATAAACTGTCACCACATTAGATCATTGGAAAGTGCTCAGAGGAATATCCTGCTATTAGTAACAAAGGCCTACCGAACAGTGTCTAAAGATGCTGTCGTGGTTCTGGCTGACGTGCTCCCGGTGGATATTATAAACAAGAAGCGAGAACACATGTACCACCTAAAAGGAAGTGTCCATAATGAAATAGGTGACCATGTACATGACGCAGTTAGTAGGAAAAATCAATATAGCAATAAAAAGGATATAAAGGAAATAACGATTGACCTTTGGCAAAGAAGGTGGAATGAATGAGCCAATAGAAGGCACACATTTGGCTTCATTCCAGACGTAAAAGCACGACTAAAAATAAAATTACAACTAACGAGCTCGAATAGCCAAGTTATCTCTCGACATGGTAAGTTTAAAACCTACCTGCAGAGATTTAAAATAATAAACCATTGTCAATGCTTATGCGGCTCAGAAGTAGAAGACGTAAACCAGAGTAGGTCGAATGTAACGAGGTGACGTCATTAAAATAATTCATGTAAATTTAACGGAAATGTTGACTACGATTAATAATTAAAATAAAGTACAACATTAACAAGTACTTTGTAGGCGGTGCTTATCCTATATCTGAGTGCGGTCTTCTCTTCCTCGGGAAGCCCCTTCTGGTCTCTGATTGCAGCGAGAACTTCATATAGGTTAGATGCAAGAGCAGCTCCTCCGTGTTTTAATAATTCTGCTGGGATTTCGTCAAGACCAGCTGCCTTTCCATTATTTAATCTACTAGTAGCTACGTCCACGGGAAAAGTACACGCTCGAATCGGGATCACTTCGTTGTTCTGATTTACTACAGATTGGACGTAGGATTGTCATATTGAAGGAATATCAGCCACGTTTCTTGTTCCATCTTGGATGGAAGTTCTTAGTAAGATTTTTGACATTGGCAAAGCGGTCTCTTGAGTTTCCGTTTTGCGCGTGGAAGTTGTTGTTTTTGACGCAGTTCCTCATATATTCTTTTTCCGAAACTATTTGATCATATCATTCCAGACGCAGAGATACCTCGTACTCCGAGTTTTACGTTGTTTTTTATAAATCCCGGTTTTAAAAATCCCGCTTTTCAAAATTCCGGTTTTGTATGAAAAAAATAGCGATTTTTAGGAAATCCCGGTTGGAATTTTTAAAATTTGACATGTGGGGAAATGGGACTTTTATATGATTTTTTGACAAAATTCAAAAATGATTTTGCGATACCGTTCTAGAAAATGGTTGATAGCGATGGAATTTGGCAATTTCTTAACAGATTTTGTTGAAATTCGATACGTGAGATGGAAATCAGATTCTAAAATGATTATTCGATAAAGCGGCCGAATGTGTCGAAAGGCAGAATGTCTCGAATGGGCGCATGTGTCGAAGAGTGAAATGTGTCAAAGGTGTTACTTTTCGTTTTTGGATATATCATTTTTTTAATTTGTTTTCAGGAATGTTTCGTAATTTTTTTTTATCAAATATTAATGGATTTGCTTGATTAAATTTTACTTCACCAAATTGTATCACTGACTGGATACGTGGAATTTTGATATTCGGACAGACCGGGTGTCAATATATGGGCACTGTTGTTGTAATTTGAAAAAAAAAATGGGAGTTCAGTTTTCCCGACTCCGATAAATAGCACCGACTCCACGAAACCGACTCCCGCCTCTAACTCGCAGCCTTGATTTTTCTAGTAAATTTTTGGGCAAGATATCTTATTTTTGAACTCCCTAAGAGACGACCGAGATTTATTGAGAAGGTTAAGTAAAGGGAACAGTTATTACCTTTCCTGATACAGGTATTGCAAATCTTTAGTCTCGACAAAGCGAGATTTTATAGATTTAATCCTTTTATAAGTACCAAAATTGAAACAGATATTGAGTGGTCTTGAAAATCCTAGCAACAAGTTCATGCATCACCGTTTTATAGAGCTTATCTGTTCGTCCCTGTAAGTATGTCGATTAAAACCTATGTGTCATTTAATAAATTTCGAACTAGAATTCAGTTACATATCCTTAATAATTGCATATGCGGAAACCTCTAACAAATATTTCGTTTAAAACCGCATTCTTCCTTTATCCTTTCACGTTAATTATAGAGAAACGTAAAACATTCAACAAATTCTATAAATAAAGATCCGAAAATCCTATAAATACAAGGCATATTTACAATAATAATAATAATAATATGAGAAAACAGTAGCAGAAGTAGCGGCAGCAATCATTCATTCACAGTCGTTCATTGTCTAGAAAAACTCAATGACGACAAAAAAAAAAGAGAAAACGGAAAAAACGAAAATGAGGAAAACCGAGAGACGAAGATTTCTAAGAATTCTTGAAACAAGATCCGTTTAGTAAATAAATCAATAAGATTTCGTCTCTCGGAAAATATAGCAAGCAAGAAAGCACATAAGAAAAAATTTCTTAAGTTGAAACATTTTCCGTCTCCGCATATACCTATCATACATACACATAGCACAAACACACACAAAGCATGTTTTCAATTTTATAAAAATAGATAAAATAAAAAATCTTAAAATTCAAAGTTAATTTTTCTTTTTTATTCAGGATTGTTGTGTAATTTAAAAAATGTATACTCTTTTTGCTAGGACATACCTAGAACCATTGAAAAGGCAAAGTTTTTATTTATTTTTTTACATCTTGTGTATATAAATATAGAAAATTATGAAAAATCTTTGTGGAGTTTTTCCTTTTTTTTCACATTTAAGGATGGAACTAATGTATTTGTTGAGATTAATGTCCTTAGAAAAATGAACCGAAATTATGGGTGAATCGTTTTTTTTTATTGTAGCTTTTTTGAGAAAATATTTTTGTTTTTAACTATCAATTTATTTTATTAATTTTATATCCGAGCATTTAAGATTAACAAAGTTTATCGCAATAAAATGAAATTAAATATATTGTGCAAAAAAGTTTGTGAAAATTTTGTTACTGAAAATAAATAAAAATATTTATTTCATTTACGTTGTAATATTTATAAAGAGCCAAGTGACTGTTTATGTCAAATATATTCGAAAAATTAAATTCGCCAATTAAAAGAAGTAAGTCGCAAGTCCCTATCATGTGGTGGTGATGAAATTGGCGAATACTTGCCGTGGGTGCTTGAATCGAGTAACTACGAATATAGAAATAAAACAAAGAGAAATGAAAAAGTCGAATGAAGTTGAAATTATCAGCCAAGATGGCGGTAAACGTAAGCAGTTATTTACAACATTTAGGGGAACCGAAATACGAGTTTTGATGGAATTTTGGCTTGAGGAAACTATATGACGAAAGAGGATTACTTAAATAATCTTTTAAGCAGTACTATATGCTATCTTCTGCTGAGGAAAACATGGCTCTTCACAAAGTTTTTCAACAGTTAATGCAAATTGCCAGCTCAATCATAACATTTAAATTCCATTAATGACTCTATTGGGGCCCAACATCAAAAAATAACATAGTAATTAAAAATAAGGATCTCCCAACCAAATATTGAATTTATTTCCAAACAATTTTTGATAAAACGTTTTGCGCTAGGGTGTCTGGGTTGGGGATGCTTAGTCATATTGCGTGATACCTTTGTTTATTCCAAAAATAAAATCGTATGAGTAGAAAAGTAGTCCAGTTTTGATACTCTCTCAGGTATAGGGTGTTGAAAAATTTTGATTCAGAAATAACATGCCAAATTATAACTTCCAAAATATTTAACGTAGAGCAACCAATTCGAGCTATTTCACAAGTTTTATCGAACAAGTAGTGCAGTAGTTAAAGCTGTAGTATTTGTATCGGGTTCGAATGGATTTTAGGAATGATCGGCGATACTAGGAAACCCCACTATAACTCCCTGCTAATGTGCAGAATTCGGTGCTAATGGAGCTTGTAACGTTCAGATGATACACTGTAACTGTGTGGGTAGATGAATGGGTGTTGTGGGAAAGAAAGAAAAAGTGAGTATTGATTGGTCTTAAAGGGGCAATAAATCCATTGGATACATTCGTGTTTTTTTAAAGGATATATTCTTTTTGGGTGACTCTCGAAATCTCGAATTTGAAATCAAAATCGGGAATTAAAATCCGAAAATTAAAATCCCGGAAATCATAATCCCTAGAACGAATTTTTGTATTCAAACGCATCTTGATTAGTTAAAGATATTTTATTTGAAAATTATATAATTTCAAAATCAAAGTGAACATTTATAGGGTGAAACGTAGTTTGAACTTTTGCAGTATGAGGTGGGTATTCTATTCAGAATTTTAGTAGTACTTTTGACATTTTTTCATACTGGTCAGATGGTGAGTGATGGTCAGATGGTGAGTGAACCTCACCTATTTCTTAACCGACTTCGGTCGAATTAGGTCTATAAATAAAAATAAAATTATACCATCAATTTTGGTCAATTTATCCAATTGTGCATATCCACACTATAGGATAACTTGAATCCGGTAACTTTTTCGTTTCTTTCCCCTTTACCTATAAAACTTTTACGTTGTATAGGATTCAAGTTACCCTAGTGTGGATATGCACATTGGAGTACTAACTTTAATTTTGGATAAAGTTCTGAAATTTGGTCTTATTGCGTGGAATCTGACGATGGTCCATTCGGTGTCTGGAACAGGATTGGGATTATATTGTGAATTCCAGGGGTCCTATTTCTGCACACGATACGAAAACGGGGTACTAGATTCAATTTTAAACAAGAATCGTACGAATCTGATTCAAATCAGATACGAATCTACTTCTCTGGTTTTCGTGTCGTATACAGAAATAGCGCCCCAGATTAAGTTTTGATATGACATACTTAAGATGCGATTGCAGTACTAACGTTAATTTTAAACATAGTTTTGACATTTACCCACGCTGGGTGAAATTTAATTATTTCCTTACCGACTACGGTCAAATTTAAGACAGGATTGGAGTTATTTTGTGAATTTTGGATTAAGTTCTGGAATATGGTCACGTTGATTTTATCTTTGCAGTTCAATAACCAATTTTGAATTGTATGTTGCGATTTCTCATATGTTAGACGATGTTCTTGAATTTGAGGTTGATGTCCGATCATTTCTTAACGAACTAAATTCGGTTTTTATGGAATTTATTTTTTTTATAACTCAAGTATTTCTTAACCTATTTTCATTAAATTTGGTGTGTAGTTAAACATTGGGATTATAACATTAATTTTGGGAGATTATCTGACATGTGACCATGCAAAATGGAACTTTGCATATGATTAACCGATTTTTGGGGTTTAGCCAAGAATAAACCTTGGTTATTTCTAAAATTGACCCTACTGTAATTCTCAGCCAGTTTTAAGTTTTTGTTGCCGTAAACGCTTGAAACATGAATTTTAAGCAAATTTCTAGAATTTGTTCTTAAAATGGGTGCATCAGGGGCTTTTAGGGTACGAAGGTTCTATAATTAAGAAATTAGTAAAATAAATAATGATGCTTCCAAAATTTCGATATCGGCTGCACAAATGCAGAATGAACCCAGTATTTTAGAAGAATAATTTTATTTTAATTTTGAATAATCTAATAAAGGAATTTTAGAGAACATTTTGAAAATCTGGGTTTCGTAAACTAGGATTTAGGAAACCGTGTTTTAAAAAATCACGATTTTGAATAATCAAAAATATAACGAACATCAAAAATAGTAGTTTTCGAAGTAGTTTTCGAAGTTTGCTTTCGAACAAATGAGATTTTGAATTTTTTTAATCAATAATTCGGCTGTCTGTGATGAGACTAAATATTGGATTATGACGCAAAATAACCCAAAATTTCATTTAAAAATAAATATACATTTTTAAAATTACACGTCTATTTGCGTAAAATTTTTCAATTAATTTTTAAGGTCCTGACCATCATCGCCTTCACAGGAAAAGTGTATGCCCACTTTCCTTACTGGGAAACTGGGTTCAAAAAAACTCCAAGGACACTTCACTTGAAACTGTCCAGGAGCCGCCCGTTAATTAAGTAACTGGGTGTGATTAGATTTGTAGAAAATCTTCCTAAGGCGAGAAGCTTCGGAGAACTCTTGATTTTATAATGGAAGAATCTTCAAAATTTCCTTAGTACCCTCTTCAGTACAGACGGAGCTAATGGTATTAAGGCTAGTACTTTTAGCTTTATCAAAGGCTCTCCTAAATATTTTATGATTGGTTCCATGTTACGGAGTCCACCGTAATCAGTTTTTGCTTTTGCCCTAAACTTTACAAGCATTATCCGGAGAGACGTTTAGGGCGTTTGTAACCCTAAAGTTTCCATTTTCTTTTTTGTTTGTTTGCCCGCCTCCTATGATTTCTAAAGGCATTCCGGAGAGTAGGGTGAATGTTGAGTTTATAGGTTAATTACCTTGGTGGTCACAAAAGCTCCAATGCTTAACCATATGCAGAATTAAGTCGGAGGCGAGAATTACATTTCGAATTTCCCGCTTGTTCTAGCAGTTCCTTCTGAGGTCGTATTATAGTAAATTATAGTGTATCTTTGGTTTAATCTGCAAAAGAGAGTTGGTGAGGAAGCTTTGGTGTGATACAGGGTAATCAAAGTTATTAAAATCGTCTTGAGCTAGTTTATCCATCGACCTCCACGGAATACTCGGTAGAGCAGACCTGTACTATGCTGTTCCGAAGGAACCAATTGAGCAATTCGGGAGAATCTTTGTTATATAACTTTATATATACTATAGGGTGTCCATCCAAAAGGTTTACCATTTTGTTGCCACCAAGAAATAAGCCAAAGTGTGTGCAACAATGGCCAAAGTGTGTGCAACAACGTATATTCAGAACGCCAGAAAATATTGCGGCTGTACGTGAAAGTGTACGAGATAATCCAACGACACCAATCCAAACATCGTGCGCAAAAACTTGGACTTCGAAAATCAACACTAACCGATATTTTGCCTAAAGACTTGAATTTAGGCAAAATAAATTTTTTTATTTTAGACCCTTATAAAATTCAATTAACACAAGAGCAGCTCCAGCTACCAAGATATCATTTGCGGCGCCGTACGTATGCAAATAAGATGCTGTTGCTTGATAATGACAATCCGGATTTTTTTGAAAAATTAATTATGAGTGTCGAAGCTCATTTTCACTTAAGTGGACATGTAACCATACAAAACAGCCGGTTCTGGGCAGTATAGAATCCACAATTAATCCATCAATCACCAATAATCCCGTGAAAGTGACGGTATGGTGTGTAATTTGAATGGTTCAGCTGGTACAGTCACTGGCGTACGTTATCGTGATATGACAAGGAATTTTTTTAGACCAGAGTGTCGATTTTGTACCAAAAATGACAGCGCGAGGTGAGAAAACCGGAAAAATATAGTAGTGGTTATTATATTAATATTGGTTTGCTTAAGCGCATGCGCGTCATTTTGTTTATATATTTTTTTAAATTGATGTATCAAATGCGGTTTCGTATGTTGTTGAAATATTTGAAAATGAAAAATCAAATCACATAGCAAACAATCGGTTCCAATGCTCAAAAACAAGCGAATAGAAGAGGTGAGGTATACGTCATCATCATAAATATTCAACCGGTTCAACCGGAACTTTTTATTTTGCTACTTGCCTTTGCAAAATTGACGAACAAAATACACAAACACATGAGAGAAAAAATACAATACAAATAAAAAAATTGTATATTATACAGTGTATATGTACACAAAATAATTGTTCCCCTCGCCAGCTCGCGCTCTAATTTTTGGTACAAAATCGACACTCAGAACTACATGCTAATGGTTTCGTGAACATGTGGTTCCAACCGGACGGTGCCACATGCCAAACAGCTACAGAAACCATGGAATTGTTACGAAAAATCTTTTCGAAGCAGTTAATTTCGAAATCTTGTGATGTGGATTGGCCTCCACGGCCATCTGGTTTAACTGCTTCTTACGGGGTTATCTTAAAGTAAACGGTCAGCTGGTTTATAATATTAAAATAGTCTGTCCAATTTTTCAGTGCCTTCTATTGTAATGGGCCAGTCGACAGCTAGAGGGCGGCATAATTAAGTAAAAATAATACACCTTGCCTCCTTATTACGACGGCAATAAATTTCACAAAGTTAACAAAAATCCAATTTATTATATAATAAATTAATAAATTACGAACAATTTAAGTGTAATTGATTTTCTTAATTCATAAATTGCATTTTTGCGATCCATATTCAAGTAGTTAGTGAAAATTTAAGGAAATTTCCCTATTTAGATAACGTAATCCGTAGTTTTAGTGTATTCCACTACAAAAATATAAATACGACCGTGAGAGCATGAAGAATATTATATGATCATTTAGTTTATATTTTTTTTGTGTATTATTTTTAGTGTCACACAATTAATTGAAGCTGTACGACGCATTTTTTCTGTATTTTACATGGGTGATATTACAAATCGACTTATGTTGGATAAAAATGATAAAAAAATGCCAAAATCTAAAATAAAAAAATTAGAAAACGAATATCCTTCGGCTTCAACAATTTGTACGATACTAACAAAATTACAAAACAACTAGAACTGAATATTTTTATTGTTTTGTAATTTTGTATTTATTTGTATGACGACGAGACGGTTGACGAATTTTATTTTGGTTTTAAGAGAACGAGGCGGAGACAAAAACTAGAAAAAAGTGGAAAACGAAATTACAAAAAGGAATAATCTACGTCGATGTAATAATTACAGCTAAATATATTTTGTAATGTAATTCTTCTTTTTAAGATTTATCTGCCATCTGGATAATAAACGTTGAACCGTTGACTTAGCGCGTCGCCATCAGTTGGTATAAGCGGCCAACATTTTAGAAGACATTGGTTTTTTTGTCCAAATCAAATTTTTATCTTTGTAGTTAGTGTTGGTCTGTGGTGATTTTAGACCATTCAGAATTTTAATTTGGATTTAATTCAAGCAACCAAAATGCGCAACACTGTCCGCGATATCGGTAATGAATCCTGCCTATCTGTCAGATCTTAATATACGCATTTTAGTATATTTGTTTACTTTATACGTGCTTTAATCACAACTACAAAATATGTTTGATTGATCAAATTACGTTACGAGTTTATTACTCCTTAATTCATTTGCTCCTTTGGCAACTCTATATCCCTCTCTTTTCTGACCAAATTTATTGTTAAAAATAGCACATTGGCACATTCATAAAGGCCATTTAATAGTGCCGTTATCGAGACGCATAGCCCCGAGTTAGCGGTTGAATGGGTGTATTTGTTTAGGTGCAAATAAAGGGGATTGATTTAGAAGAAAGGTTTAGAAAAATTTCAGTGCCTCGCTGGAGATGAACAGGCAAACGTACCACTAGAATAACTATTTTGTGCTTGGCAAAATAAAAATGGCTTCACCGTAATCTTTTTCCAATCAAGTCCTTAGTAATCAACTACTTGTCTCTAGGGATGGGTATCTGATCGATAGGTAAATTTTCTTCTACCGTTGACCTCTTTGGAAGTATCTACAAAATCCCCAAACTTCGGTTGATTAGTTTTCTTATCTGTTTTCGCCAGAGCTCACTAGTCCGCCCAGAACTGCCAGTTAGTTTAGGTTTACTAAGAGGTCAGTTCTTTTCATAGGCGCAAATTATTGCTTTTTGAAGTAGATGTGTCCTGCAACAAGTGCTTTTTCATTCCCGTACACTTTTGATCTTCATTGCCGTATTTCGTTTCCATAAAACGAGTAACTTGAAATCAAAATAATGGGTTGGGGAAAAAGAAATCCATTATTTTTTCGCTAGGTAGCTTTCGTGGTATATATCTCGGCATGTGTGATCGTTATTTTGTTTGATCGATTCAGTTGTGAGTTATAGCCTGTCAACGATGGAGATGGTGTCTATAGTCCCTATACTGTCACTGGTAATTTCGATATCAAAGATGCACCACGCATTGGAAGGCCTATCGTCGAAAACGTCGATAACATACGAGCAGCCATAATATTGCCCAGGAGCGAAGATCAACCACAAAACAGTTTTAAACCGTTTGCCATAAGGTTGGTTTCAAAATGAACCTCGATGTTTGGTTGACGCAAGAGTTGATGCAAAAAAAATTGGTGGATCGTGTTTCCATCTGCGAATTCTTGGTTAAACGGAAAGAAATTGAGTCATTTTTGAAGCGGAAGAAATGGGCCACATACGACAATGTCAAACAGAAACAATCATGGTCGAAGGCCGGCTAAGCGGCCCAATCTGTGGCCAAACTAATATTGACGGCCTCGAAGTTTTTGCTTTGTGTTTGGTGGTATTGGAAGGAAAGACCGGTAGTAAAAAATAGAAATGACCGATAAGCTCAGATTATTTAGGTTGGCTTTTGCGTAAACGCATTTAGATAAAGATTTCAGCAATGTTTTATTCTAAGATGAAAATTTATCTCAGGCAACAAAATCTCTGTTTATACCGACCCAAGAACTATAGATTTACATAAAAGTTTGGGCGAACTTTTGGGCGAATTGAACCCTTTTAGTGGCCGCTCTACAGAACTCCATCTAAACCACTAACCAATTATTTTTTATTGAATGTTTTCTAACAATCGGTAAATTAATTTGATTATTATCGATAAGCGACAATTCGAACAACAACTGGCATATCAATTGGCGTTCATTTAGCCCAGCTTAATGAGGCAGAACATAATAAAAGTTTGTTAAACAATATTTCGTGCTGATTAATCAAAAACACCTTACCACGCCAACTATAATGTTACACATGTAATATGTATAGACAAAAAACCTTCTACATCATTTTGCTATTCAGCACTTACTGTTTGTTGAATATTAAGCCATAATAATTACTAATCACTTCCTTTAGCAACAAATGCATTACAGTAATCTATCAAATTGTGTATAGTGAAGTAAGTGTTACAGTAAATTAAAAATACTTAATTTGTAAGATTTCATGCGGTAATAACAACATGGATACAAATTTCTAATTTACAATTTCAAATTTATATAAATTTTTAGAGCATATCAAAATCTTATATTTCAGTACTACCGAAAAATACAATCACCATCAATTATATATTATCTAAGAATAGAATTTTATTGTGCTTTGTACACAATTTTATTATTTTCTTCGCTCTCACATACCATGAAACAACATACATAAATACATACACACATCCCCAAGTATTGGTTTGGCATTCGATTGGAATGAATCAATAAACAGCGCAGCGCTGGTACAAGCCGTTGACGTAAGCGCTTCTAAAATAACCTCCTAATATAAAATGAAATTGCAACTTAACGTACACAAAAGATATAAAACGTTTTCTGTATATATTTTTTCTTTATTATTAATAATAATATAATGTTAAATTTATATGGTATTTGTATATTGTGTACACAAACCACCCAAAAAGTGTCAGGCTGTATTACATAAGCGCATGCCATTCTTGTGTACTTGGAAATTTTATACATTATATCGTGCATAAAATGTAATTTAAGTGTAATTTATACATGCTTGAGAATTTTTCAAGAGGATAAAAATGAGAAAGAATCTTTAAATTAATTAGTGTATATAGTACACATACATACATATGTAGATATATATGTGTATGTGTTAAATTTACATAAGAAAATCCTATCAAAGATTTTCCATCTTTCAATGAATAATTTATGTAAAACTGTAAACAAATTCTAAAAGCTCTGTGCTGTATGACATTGATGCACTTAGTATATGTTAACGGTTATTACTTTAAACTTAACGTAATAAATGGATTTTTTTTTACAAAAACACGATTTACCTTTATAACTTTCTGATATTGTGTTTCCATGAACGTATGTAATTTTTTCGAAAACTTTAATAACCGTTTTGAATTTGACGTTAAAAGTTTATATATTTCCTGTAATAGTAAAACAATTCATTAGAAAATATATCTAATATTTTAAAATAAAATTTCAACGTCGAATTCAAGATGTTCAACTATCCGCATTAAACCTCATCGCCGATCATCGCGACCAACCAAACCGCCCAGCTAAAAATTAATCAGCATGAACTATGCAAGACAGCAACAATGTGTTAATTAACAACTAATTCGGTTCTGGTAAAAAATATTAAATAAAATAAAATTAATTTGTTCCAGACACCAACAAACAGTATCATCATTAAATTCTAGGAAAAATTACAAGAATACATAATAGACAAATATATATACACACATACACATATATACATATAACTTTTTAAATAAAATAATTTTATTTTATTATTATTATTAGATCTCTCTACCACCTTTTGCAGTTATTTTGCATTATACAAACACAAATATAATAGAACCCGGCAATTTTTTGTCGATATTTTGTCGACAGGTATGCAATTCCAGATTTTGGATTATAGGGTCATAACTTATTAATTAACAGAGTTTGGCTTATTGGACACTGATATAACCGGTTCACACACTATCTTTTTAAACAAAACTCAACTCGGCACCTGTATATGTATGTGTAAAATTATTTTCATTTTACATTAGATAGCGAAACAGATAGGGATTTTTTTTAAATTATGCAGGGTGGCGCAAAAAGACAGTTCTAGTGTGAATATAAATAACTTGTTTTATTTATTATTTGAGTTAAATTTTTAAATATGTATAGTATATTTCACGGACATTTTTTTTGTTTACTGAAACGTTAAAAATAATATCTCGCAAGTGATGCAAGCCCCATTTCCTGCTTCACAAATTCACATTCTTTCTAACACATTTTCCATAAATTTTCTCATAATTTCAGGTGTTATAGCCAAGATTTTATTTCGAATGTTGTGTTTTAGTTCTGGTATGGTTTAAATAAGCCCAAAGAAAACAGTCGGGAACGGTTAAATCTCGCGCGGTTACAGTTTTCCTCGTAGCGAAATGGCTAAATAAATGACCTTTGTTTTTCGTAATACAATTCAATTATTTTAATTCGTTGTTCTGTGGCACTATTTTCCCTGGGAATAGGGAATTGGGAATTTTTTTTTTCATATCATTTTTGTTTGTGTTTTTCTGGCCTACTGGTGGAATCCGCTTGGTGTAAAAATTTTCGAATCGAAGTAAAATGGGGGAAATATGTTCCGTCCCCAATGAAACTGGTTCTATCAGTAGGCCAGAAAAATACAATTCAGACTAAAATGCTAAGCAAATATTTTTCCCAATTACCTATTCCCACGGAAAACCAGAATAGTACCTCTGTTGTGTATTGTTCTATTATACATTTGCCAAGTCTTCTTTACAATTAAAATAAAGTTGTTAAACATTCACACTAGAACGGTTTTTTTGCGTCATTCTGCATTTATTTATTATAACTCACTAATTTATCTTTGGTAATTAAAATTCTCGTTTGGAGGGTTGTAGATCTAGGGACTACCCCTTTAATTATATTTTTAGCCGATCCAGATTGGATCTAATATATCAAGTAGTTTCTTCAACATAACGACGTTATCCAACATACGACGTGTCTCACCATTTTGACGTAGTGACGAAACCCATCTTCATGTCTATATGGTGCAACTATTCCCCGCAGAACTTATTCTTCTTTTTTATTTTTAAAATTCTCTTTCCATTTTATTTTTGCGCCTAAAGTCATGTCACTGCGGTAATTATTTGGTGTAGTTTATGTAGACGTCCCTTAAGCTAGCAGAACCCATACAGCAGAACATTACAAGATAGTATGAATAATTATAGGCTAATTATGGGCTAATTAAATGCCCCATTAAAAAATTTTGGCCTCCATCCCTACCAACTAAAGCGTGGGTTCTGCTAGCATTAGAAAAAGTTAGCAGAACCCATATCAAAAAATGATTTAAAAACAATTGGAAAAATAAAGGTTAATTTTAGTCTAATTAAATGCCCTGTTTAAATTTTTTTATTCGGGTCGATCTAGAAAATCCAAAAGTCTTTATCATTTCAAAGCTAGCAGAACCCAAATCGAAAATCGGACCAAAACCGAAATTAGAACTCAAAACAAAATCTATTGACAATCAAATAATTTTAGGCTCATTATGGGCTAATCAAATGTCCCATTAAAAAATTTTGGGCTCCACCCGTTTTTGACCAAACTTCAGGTCATTTAATCTAAAGCTAGCAGAACCCAAATCGAAAATCGAACCAAAACCGAAATTAGAACTCAAAACAAGATCTATTGATAATCGAATAATTTTAGGCTCATTATGGGCTAATCAAATGTCCCATTAAAAAATTTTGGGCTCCACCCGTTTTTGACCAAACTTCAGGTCATTTAATCTAAAGCTAGCAGAACCCAAATCGAAAATCGGACCAAAACCGAAATTAGAACCCTGTTTAATCTATAAAAATTGGCAACATATAGATTTCGATTGGAGTAGTACGCGTCGAAAATTTATATGCTAAAGTCGCATAGATAGCGAAAAAAAATTATTAAATATAATTGAAAATTAGTTTTGTTTAATTGAAAAATATCCGACAAATCCAAATCTATATGTTGCCAATTTTATAGATTAAACTCGGTTCTAATTTCGGATTTGGTCCGGTTTTCGATTTGGGTTCTGCATACACACTGCGCATATACATAAATCCGTGGAGGATACTCGGAGCGTTAAAGCTCTGTACCGGCCAAACTATCCATTTTTGAGCTTTGTGGCCATTGCGACAATTGCTGGTCAATTGGTATGGTACAATTGTCAATGATGAACTCTATCACATATCAAAAATTCAGCGAATTTGACCGGGACCCAATTTTCATAAGATTTGTGCGGGGACCTTTTCTGAAAATATATTTGTATTGAATCTGAGCATGCGCATTACACCTATGTCAAGGTGTTCAGATTCAATACAAATATATATTGTCATGGAATTCTAGCGTCATGACAAAATTAGGCGAGTGAAGACCGAGCATTAATTAGTGTACATAAAGACAGCTGAAACCCTCCCTCTGAGTGCCCTAGGCTGAGGGGCAAATTTAATTACTTTCATTCCTACTAATCACGTAAAAACAAAAAAATTCTGACCCTATTTTTTTTTTTGTTTTTTCGTTTAGACCTTGTTGGTTTTCTGGAATTTAAGCTGGAATAATGCTTTTTCAGTATACAGGACAGTTTTACCAAAAGTCCTTATTAATTGTGATGTTTTCGAGATTTTGTATCAAATTGTGATAAAAGAAAGTCGGGTGTTGCCCACAACATGTTCATCGCTCCATATTTTTAGTATGTCCTCACTGGTTTTTACTAAACCTGCCTACTGTTTTTCTTCTTTTAAAGTCTTCTTATTTTGTCTCGATGATGATGTGAGGAGCTGAGGTCGTTTATAATGAATAAGAAAGAAGAATAAAACTCAAAAAGAGACATTTTGTACGAATATAAAAATATTCCACTAGTCGAGCAATTGAGATACGAATACAAGAATGGTCGCGATTTTTGTGTTTGTCGCACAATTGTTCGCGAAAAACCAAAATATAAAATGAACTCAAATTTTACATATACACACGGCGGCACATTTAGGGAACAAAAAAAAAGCTGGAAAATGCGTTTAAAATCAAGTAGACATTGATTTATGATTGTCTAAGATAGAATGAATATCCAAATACAGGGAAACAATTCTAATATTGTATTGAAAAATATGAAAAATTATGAATAACTATAATGGAAATATGCTACTTTTTTAAAGGGTTAACTATGATTGAGATAGTGAAATAAAACAAAATAATCAATTTTTCAACCAGTCTGTTTCCTCAGTAACGGGTGTTACCTCCACGAGCTTTTACAACTGCTTCCATTCTTCTTGGCATGCATCCGATAACACTGTCGATTATTTCTTGTGATAAATTTTCCAATTCGTCCAAAAGTACATTTCGAAGTTCTTCTGCGTGAACTGCAACCAACCCGCAGTTTTCAACTAAGCAGGCAGAGGCCTCTCACGGTGATGTCTTGTCGGCTAGATCTCAGTGTAATTGCATGGGTCGTGGGGGAATTAGAGGCTAGCGCGCTCCTGGCTTACACCGTGGAACAGAAAAATCAAAATCAAAGCAAATTATAAAAACTGAAATTAAATTAAAGACACCAGAATTGGTTGAACGAAACTTGAGGAACTGTGATAAATTAATAATAACCGGGTGTGTCCATCCAGTGGCGATCGGTTCTCCCATCCGGAGAGACCTCCAGCGAATCTTCCACAATTCACACTTCGCTAGTATGAGACCGCTGAAGTGCTACGGGGAAACCGCGTGGATTTTACGTTCGTTTCAAATGGACGACACATACGCTAAACTCACCACTCCGACCCTGTGTATGTCCCCCTCTCATCATACCGAAACGAGAATGAATTTAGTAATTCATCTTATTTGAAGAATCCTTAATGAATGGTGACAATCGTCGATGGAAAATAATTTTGGAACGAGACCAACGGGTGCACCAAGGTCCCGTACCCGACCACCGTTAACGGGTGCTCGATTACAAATTTTAAAAAAATCAAAAATTTAAAATTTAAAAAAAATAAATGGAAAAAATGAAATAAAACTGTGGTACCTTGACAGTTGCGGCCTTGCTGAGTAGCCGTAATGCTACAGGTGGTGCCTCACCCGGACGTTGCGGCCACGTAGCAGCCAAATGTGATAACCAATGTGACATTCCGAAAATAAATAGTTGGGCGACTTTACGCCTTTGATAAACCAATATCTATCGTTGGGCGTTTTTCCGCCTTCACCGTAGAAATATTGAAGTGGCCTCAACTGGCCACCCGTAAATTATTGGTTGGGCATTGGCTCGCCGAACAACCGTAAAATAATGTTGAATGACCTCAACTGGCCATATCCGTAAATAACGCGTACCGTTGGCAATGTGGTACACGTAATATAAACGGCGGTACCTGTATACTCGTAAAAAATGACGGCGTCTACCGGTAAAACAAATTGCGAAGCCACGTGCCGGCCGCCCGTAAAATAAAATTTGAGACTGGCCATGTTATGGGCCACCCACCCACCCGTACGTT
Organism: Nephrotoma flavescens; assembly: GCA_932526605.1. Classification (NCBI taxonomy): domain Eukaryota; kingdom Metazoa; phylum Arthropoda; class Insecta; order Diptera; family Tipulidae; genus Nephrotoma; species Nephrotoma flavescens. The sequence continues at coordinate 241,888,884 of OW052222.1, forward strand.
CGATAACGATGCCTTGATAATTCCGATCTTCTTATTTTGGAAATTTAATTCTTATCTTCTAAAAATATCGAATGTTCTCCACATTGGCAAATGAACGAATAAAACACCAGCTGCCCTATTCCTTAATACGATACAAAAACGAAAATACAAAATTCATATTTGAATTGAATCAGATTCGTACGATTCTTATCCGAATCGGAATCTTCTACTTCCGTATCGTTTTCAGGAATAGGGCCCCAGCACTCGTACTTTCCGTCTATTTTCTTTTCTTTAATCCAAAATTTTATTTTGTATTAACTCAGCGCAATATGTATGATTCTTATGTTTTCATTGTTAAACCCAACTTATCAAACTTAAAAAAAACTAGACTTTTCTTGTATTATTCTCACATATGTAATTTTTATTACTTCACGAAATAATTAATTTATTATGTTCACCAAAAACAAGATGGTTGAAAAACAAAAAAATTGAGTTTTAACAAAATACTCGGCTCATAAATTCAAAACAGCACGTAAAAAATTTCTCGCACCAAACAAAAAAAAAGTTTTAGAAACATATTTGGTTTTTGAATGCTTTCTTGTTCTCGTGCACATCAATCGCACGTAGTAGGAAAAAGAAAACATACAAAAATAATATTTCTCCAAAACTTCTCGGTCCTACACACGCACAAGGTACACATTGGTCTCGTTTTACCATTATCCGAAGTTTATGTTTTATGTAGTAAAATTGGGTGAGTCAAGAAAATATAAAACTTCAATGTGATTGCCGTGCAAGATAGATAGCGCCACCTATTCGATTATAACAAATTTTATTTTTTTTTAAATGAAAAATTAAAGAACACCAACAAATTAACAAATTAAGTCCTGTTATGATTCTCAATGTGTCGTAACATAAATACCGGCCCAAACCATAATTGGTCGTCTCTATTCTCTCTGCCTTCCATCGATCGAGTTTACTAAGAAACTACTCTCGTCTGTGAACAAGATATGCCCCCACTGGTTCAAAGTCCAAAATCTGATCTTGTGCAAAACTCAATCTTGCTACTCGAGGATTTTTCTGCAGGAGGGGTCCTTTAGCTGGAACATATGATCTCAAAACGACTTCTTTAGGCCTTCGTCTCACAGTACGTTCAATTATTCGCATTCCTTGAACCACTTCTAAAGCATTATGGGTTTGAGTTGCTGTTCGATGCCTGTTTCAAAGCCAAAGATTCAAGGACAATGAAACGGTCATCTCTGGAGCCAGTACAACGTTTTCGGCATTGGCCTAGTCTTATCTCGCAAGAACCCGTTTACCGAAATGTAAAGAAATTGCTTATTCCAGCGATTTAGTACAATCTTACACAATTGTCAGGTTTCCATCTATACACAATTATCAGGTTATTTTGAACCCAACGAAACTAGTGGGATTGAGTAGAGTTAAAATTTAAAATGTTGGCAATGAAAATTGTCACACTTATTGTGAAAGGGATTTATATTGGGGGGAAAATGCATATTCAGCCTACCTTTCGTGCACCTCTTTGGCTGACAAAAACAAATTAGTGAGGTGATTTGTGGAACAGGAACCTAATATTGTTTTCAGCCAGATGCGCTTAACGAAAGTTGCTGATAATAAATATATCTTCAAGATATACATACATATATGCATATTACTACTGTACTGTTTGTTTCTGCCTTCTTTATATAAGCACACAGCACATACGCACAGAGAGGCGCTCTCGTATCAAAATAAAGTTATGTGTACTAATTGAAGTCAAAATAATTGAACAAACATGTAATCACTTAAATTGATCAATCAACATGAAGGAAGACACACGAGTAATATATGTTCAATATGTTATGTATATTTTATTAGTAATTAAGGATTGAAAAACAAGAAAATTGAACACAGAAGTGATGAAACTAACATTTTCTTTATGTATTTTATACGTCAGCGGTGATACTTCAAAAATTTGTTATTTTTTGGTATTTATTCACTTGTCTAGTTCAAATAAATAAATATATTTATATACGTATGTAGGTATATATGCTTGTGTAATGTATATACGATGAGTATATATCCAGGTCATGTACACTACACGAATATAATTACCATGGTGTAAAATTGGTAGACATAAGTCTGCCGTATTAACACAATTATTTTTGTACATACATTTTTATTTTATTTTTAAATAATCGATTTTTATGTTATTTATATTATTTTAGTGTTTAGAATTTTTTTTTTTTGTTTGGTTTCGAGACATACTTGTAATATGTCAAAATAATGTAAAAAAAGAAATCGCGCGCGCTATACGTACGAGTACTATAAATAAATCTTATTGATTATTTTTATAGCAATTTGTTGTTGTTTCAATTAATTAAATTTATGTACATTAATTTAAAATATGTATAGAGTTATTGAGACGACAGCATATTATTTATCTTAAAGATATCAAATAACTTTGCGTTTTTTTAATTTGATATATGCGCGCTTTATGGCTAGCATAAATAGTTGGGTTTGTGAACACAATTATGTCACTCATTGATTTGGTTCGTGGATGATTAATGACTTTGATTTTTTTATGTGTCATTTTTGTATACACGTGAATAATTTGTTATATCGAAATCTGATTGGGTTAATTGTTTTTTTATCCTATAATTGAAACGTAATTGGTTTATGAATGGGAGCCATAGAATTAGAACACTTGATATATTATGTTGTATATATTTAATAGATAAATTTATTAAAATTTTTATTGTTTTTATTTTTAGGTAAGTGCCCCATTGATTTATAAGTGACACAAATTTATTTCGATCAGTTTTATTTGTAAGTATATTTATGAGCACTAGGAACCGAATAATTGGCGGCAGACAATTCTGGCGACACAGAAATAGCTTGTCTATTCTAAAAATCGATCATAGTTTTATTTATTTCATATCAATCTAAAGTTGAATATAAATTATAAGTTTAGCGGATGTGCTTTATATAATTTTTGGTCGACATCAAAATGTGATTGTAAAAAACTCTATACGGAAGAGTTGTTGATGGTACAACAAAGACCGGTTGAATTTGCAGTTCGGAAATATCAGTCCATTCTAATAATTAACATGTTAGAATTTTGCCGGAAATATTAAAAGCATGTTGGTATCGGGGAGGGGTGGCAATTTTATGGAAAATTGGACTAACATCGTTATCTTTTTTTGATGTGGTTTGCCTTTATGCACCCCCTTTGGCCATGATCGTTTTTGTTCGTTGCTGTAAACGACGAAAGAAAAGTGAAAATTTTCACTTTTTCTAGTTAGTATTTAAAAAAAAATCCGTAATTTAAAAAAGTAATTTCAACACAAAAAAAAAAACTCAATTTAAAATGAATTAAAAAATGCCCATTTTGTTTCATTTTTCGTAAATTTATCTTAATTCATTTTCAAATTGATTTAAAATACATTTATTTTATTTCATGTTTTGCCCACTTTTCTTAATTCATTTATCAAAATGAATGGAAGATGATTATTTATTTAAGAATTTTTTCGGCTTTTCGGACAAAATATTATTTTAATGGACACCCATACAATGTTTACGACTATTTTAGTCGCAGAAAACAAAGAGGCCATTTATTAACAATATTTCTACCACAAAAGTAGAAAAAATGCGCTCCCCTCCCCCAAACCTTTAACCCCAGGGCGTACTTGTGTACACAAAGAACACAAACCCTTGCAAAAATGAGAACTCCCTTAGGTAGCTTCTTGGCAGCTTGGTTTCGTACTGATAAAAAGTTGGTCTACTCATCAGGTTGCAACGACCAAACTGCAAAAATCCAACTCTTGCTTTGTACCGATAATACAAAACAAGAACATATCGATTTAGCGAATTATATATCACTAAATCAGAAACCACAGGAAATTCTCACTATGTATGTGTAACAAGCCAACACATATAATTAAGAAGAATTTTATAATCGTCCGTGAATTTAATTTGTTTAAGAATTTTTTCGGCTTTTCGGACAAAATATTATTTTAATGGACACCCATACAATGTTTACGACTATTTTAGTCGCAGAAAACAAAGAGGCCATTTATTAACAATATTTCTACCACAAAAGTAGAAAAAATGCGCTCCCCTCCCCCAAACCTTTAACCCCAGGGCGTACTTGTGTACACAAAGAACACAAACCCTTGCAAAAATGAGAACTCCCTTAGGTAGCTTCTTGGCAGCTTGGTTTCGTACTGATAAAAAGTTGGTCTACTCATCAGGTTGCAACGACCAAACTGCAAAAATCCAACTCTTGCTTTGTACCGATAATACAAAACAAGAACATATCGATTTAGCGAATTATATATCACTAAATCAGAAACCACAGGAAATTCTCACTATGTATGTGTAACAAGCCAACACATATAATTAAGAAGAATTTTATAATCGTCCGTGAATTTAATTTGTTTAAGAATTTTTTCGGCTTTTCGGACAAAATATTATTTTAATGGACACCCATACAATGTTTACGACTATTTTAGTCGCAGAAAACAAAGAGGCCATTTATTAACAATATTTCTACCACAAAAGTAGAAAAAATGCGCTCCCCTCCCCCAAACCTTTAACCCCAGGGCGTACATGTGTACACAAAGAACACAAACCCTTGCAAAAATGAGAACTCCCTTAGGTATTTTGTCCGAAAAGCCGAAAAAATTCTTAAACAAATTAAATTCACGGACGATTATAAAATTCTTCTTAATGATTATTTATATTATCTCGTTGTTTAATGAAGAAGAAAATATACTCGTATGAGAATTACTTGTGACTATTTTATTTTTACGCCGTAACTACTTTTACAATTTAAATGCAATTTTGAATTATTTAATTTTTAATTCAAAATTGCATTTAAATTGTATTAATTTTTCAAAATGAATATAAAATTACATATTTTTTGAATACTTTTCTAAAATCATTTCCTAAATAACTTTAAAAAAATATATTTTACTTCAGTTTTTTTTACTTTTCTTAAAAATTTTTGAAAATGAATTGCACATATTAAATCAACTTTTATTATTTCATTTCTATCAACTTTTCTTAAATCATTTTGATAATGAATTAAAAACACGACCAATTTTTCATCACCAGTAACGATTCATTTTAAGTGATTTTCAACTGTTGCGTGCGATACATTTAATCTTTCTGCAATCTCTCGAACAACATCATTTGGTCGACCGGTGGCTCTATTCTGGGTTTCCCGGGGAATTGGGAAAATATTTAGCTGTAATTACAAATTGAACTAATACCCAAATATTTATTTGCCGTTCCCAAATGTATATTCTAGCAGACAATGAATTGGGGACATTTTTTATGTAGATATTTTTAAAACACGAATTGCGACCATCTTACAAGTTTAATTTATTTTTAAATATAAATTTTTTAGAAATGTATACGAATCACAATTCCACCCAAAAATAATGGGGAAAAATTCCCAAACGCCAGAATACACTTTGGGGAATAAAAAATTGCCAACTGCTAGATAAACGTCACTAATTCCCAAATCCCTAGTGCAGGAGAAAACCAAAATAAGGCCACAGAACGTTAATCATCTTTCATGAAGAATTTCCAGAACGATATTTTTAAACCAAAACTGACAACTTCGTTTTTTTAAGCAAATCATCACCATAAACTTTACCAATTTGTTTGTAGGGCTGAATTGATTCTGAATGCGCGACTAAGTTTTTACACAGGATCTACCGGGTGACGTCGGGCCCACCGTACACTTTTTTTATGCGTAATAAAACCGAAGGATTGGAAAGGTTACTAGGTTTAATAGATTAATGGATAATGATGATATTGGTCTTCAACCATTGCTTCTTTAAATCAGCAACCTAAGAAAAAATATTATTATATTACTTGTATCTGGAAATTTCCTGGAATTTAATTCTAAATTAATATTTTCTGGCTTCCAAAATAACATAAACATTTATTAATTTAAACCTCCTGCAACTGCAGAACTTACAAAAGAATTTCCTGAAACCATAGTTATTTGAATTATATTAAAACTTACTCCAGAAACCACGAAATAGCAAAAACAAACAAGTTGCAAAAAATATGTGTGGCATCCCAAAGGCAATGGTTCAATGGTTAAATTTAGTTTATTTTGAAAAAAATTCAAATGTTTTATTAATTCGGTCAGCAAAAAATATTCGTTTAATTACCAAGTATAATTATACTGCACAGAACATATTTATGCCTTTCTCAATGAAACTTTACCGTTCCTCAATCAGTTACTGTCAAATATGATATGCAGAATTGGATTGTCACTCTAACATCAATGGAACTAGGCCGTCTCCCAATAAATGATGTTCAAATTCGCTGTGCAAAACTGAATTTGACAAAATTTTAGATTTCGGCCTTAATGAATGGAATCAGGCCGCTTCCCAACCAACCATTGCCAAATTAGGTATGCAGAATTGGGTGGGGTTTAAAAATGGATTTTAGAAAAGTACTGGAATTCGGCTGTGCTAGGCAATTTCTTAACTAATTATTTTCGAATCTGGTATTTTGAGCTGAAGAACCGGCCAAGGTTCCTCCGCTCACTATAGTTTGGTTCGCTTGGTCTTAACCCGTTAAGAGATGACCCAGTTAAATTCAGCTTTACCAAAACTAAACTTTGCTAGAATTCCAATTCAGCCCAATTCGTACCCAAAAATTATTTTATGCATCTGCACCGCAGTATACTGTCAATAAACAGATTACTCAGACAATTCCGCAGATCTCAATCAATCAAAAAATGTCAAGGTTTACGTGAGGTGACAGCACGAACGTCGTTGAATCACGTCGTTGAATAGGATATAGAACTCAAATCAATCAATATTCGTGTCTGACGTTCCCATGCAATTGTGAAACTGTTTCGAGAAATATTGTTGAGCCAAACTCTTTTATAGAAAATAGTGCCAACGAAAATAAAAATTAAAAACCATTTTCCCTTTGCCATGCCGTAACACATATGAGGTCTTACCCCTTTAAACCAGTCAAAAAAAAATTCTTTTTAAAACTGACACAAAATTAATAATCTCAAACAAATTACAAATAAATTGCTTGTTTGTAGCATAATTTAAATGTCACAAATATTAAATGTAAAAAAAAATATTTTAACTGACAAGTTAATCAAAAAAATTTCATAGTTATGTATGTTTGAAAACCGAAAGTACTTTCTTGCCAACCTGATATAAGTGTGATATTTTATATATAGGATGCTTTTTATGTTCCAGGTCGATTTTGTTTGGCTGCCATTTTGTTTTGGATGATATTTGAAAGTTCGAATTTGACAGTCCAAGGGAGTGGTCGATAACAATTTATTAAAACATTTTATTTTCGAAAACAAATCATTATGAGCGACGACATTATCCTCGTAGAGAAACTGTATGTTGCGCTGTTTGGGCCAGCGCAGGGGCAATGCTGTAACAGTTACTGGTAACCGCTATCGGGGCATGTTGGAAAACTTTCTTGTGCACGTGGTGGTCCTAATAAAACGAAGCGATTTGCGAGAAATTTTCCTCGACCGAATAATGTCATAATTATGAAACCTCATTTTGAGGAGGCCAAATCCCTTGATGGGATACAGTGCCAGAGAGAGAGAGAGAGAGAGAGAGAGAATAATGTCAAAACGTGGTGATATCGACTGGCCCCCACGATTTCCTGATTTGGCCTCTCCCAATTCCTTCCCATCGATGTACTTAGGAAAGGTGTACACTAGTGAACAGGTACACAACCAACACCACAACCTCGATGCTTAAGGACTTAAGGACAATATTTGGTGAAATAGCACTAGAAGTTTGCGAAAATGTGCTTAAAAGATCTCACCTTTGTGTCACCCACTTGATCCACATTATATTCCATACAGAATATTAAAGACCGTGAAATCAATCTGTAATCAAAAAATATCGGTCTGGAGCATAAAAAGCGCCCTGAATTTGACAAGAATTTTAAAAAAGAGTGAATGAAGCAGACATCTCATTTTTTTTACATTTATTTTGACTACTTTAAGTATTTCCTTAAATACGTCATCATAACTGGACCACTGTTGGACGCGGACGTCGTTGGGTATATGGAATACAACTTAAGACCAGTGCTAAGTAGTGTTCTTTTGACAGCGATTATGTCGAAAATTGGAAATAATAAAAAAATAGTTTTATTAATAGATATTTGCCAGGTGTAGTCTATAAACGTTTGTAGACTCGAAACATGCCAATACTTGATGATCTACAATGATCTGTCTTCGATTTTGAAAAAAAAACTAGTGTTTAATAAAATGTGTTTATTAAGTGTAAGTGTGTTTCGACAAGTGCCTACGGCAAATAGTGTAAAAAGTAAGATCTGTCTAGATAATATGACGTCATTCTGCCCAATTCTTCCCTATTTTTCAAACATAATTTTCGATTCGGTTTTTTTTTCGTACAAAATGTTACATATCGTCCACTTACAACCACATGAGGTCATACATTCGACATTTTTAGAACTTTTAATTCTATTAGTTCGAAGGTGGCGTAGATATGCTAACGCCAAATTATAAATATTGTTCGTCGTTTAAAAACTTTACATTTATTAAATTTTCTTTTTTTTTTAAAAAAATATTGTAATATTGAATCGTGACTCCGAAACATTTTTCTTAAAATCAAGAGTTCACTAGAACAGTTTTTTTTCTTAATTTAAATTTGTCGTAATGTTTAGTTTTTTATGTATACTTTTTGGAGAAATAAACTAAATAAAATAAAAAATAAAAAAAAAGATAACTGAACAGCCTTTTCCTTTTTTGGAGCCAATTTCCTCTACGCAGTCCGCTGTTTTGACTATATTTTTGATTCTGAAGTGTAATGGGGTATCCAAGTTTCATCAACAGTAATTAACCGCCGCTTAAACTTTGGTTTATTGCGTGTAAATTGCGCCAACAGAGCGTTGGAAATGTTCATTCGAACACGTTTCTGCCTCTTCTATTCGTCATTTGGTGAATTCGAGTGATTTCATCAGTGATTGCAGTTTTTGGACGTCTTGAACGTTCATCAAGCTGATAGGCCACGATTAAATTCAGCTTCCCAAAATTTCACGGTGGTAAATGAAAAATCGTCTTTCATTTGTGTATTCTCTGTGTGTGTCTAATGACAGCTTGATTTTTTCCATTTTCACAAAAACACTCACATCGAATTACTCAAACGATTGTTAAACAACAATTGCGCGTATGGCTGATATTTCGGTGTGTACCTTTCAACTCATGCACAAACCCAGAACACTTTTATTGATAAGTGCTGCCATCTTTATGTTAAGATCGGAAACTTTTCAGACCACCCTCGTAAATAAAATACATTTTTTAGTTCCAATTTTGCTTATTTACTTTGAATACGTTGAATTTCATACAAACACTTTTTAGAGCGAATTTTTGGTTTAATTTATTTTGGATGAATTGATTTGGGAATAAAATTTCTGTGTTCTAATAGTTTGTGCATCTAGAGAACATTACAATAGAATAATTTAAAGAAAGGTACCAAATTCACTAAAAAATTTCTATATCACTAGGAAATCAATAAAATCGTTAAAATTTACAAAATTTAAATTACAAATAAAGCGAAGTCTGTAAGTATGCATTTCCTCTTCATTGATTACAATTTCCATGCATAAATATACAAACATAAATTTTTTAATTAAATTCTTTGAATTATTTCCAAAAATAAAAATTGGATTAAGCATGAAAAACGTACGATTGAAATAAATGTACGTAATGTACATACAAATATCATCATATACACTCGTATATATAGTTTTAGTTTTTGCTAGAGTTAGAGACATAAATAAAATAAAAAAACCAAAAAACTATTTTATTGTCTTAACATGATTACAAATTTTGTATTATACATAGCATAACCAAAAAAACATACAAGATATGATTCTTGTACATAAATTTAAGACATTTTAGTATATAATATACAGAAATATATATTTTTCGTATACGGTATATATTGTTACGAATTATATACATACATAACCATGACGACATATTTAATATAGAAATGTGAATTTGTGACATGCATCAAGCTAGAGAGCAAAATAATTATAGAATATTTCCAAATCTGAAAATAATAACTTTCACATACGTCTTAAAGACATCTGAATGATTGAGAAATTGAGCACCATATCCATCTACTCCCATATTTTTTTTATTTATTTTAAATTAAGTTAAAAAGTTTTATATGCAAGATGTTCATATCGTATATACAACACACAATTTATCTGGCTCACAGCATCACAAAGGTCAGATATGTAATGCAATTTATAACGAACAGATAACTTTGATATAGAAAATATAAATTAAATTAAAAATTTGCTCTTAACATCATTAATTTATATTACTTATTGTTATTCGAGAAGAGGCACACATCTATACACAATACTGGAAGAAGAACAAAATATTTTTTTTTATCTTACAAATTTATTTAGAAACGATTCGAGTGTAAAATTAATCAATTAACCCTTATTACTTTAATTAGTTTTGTGTTATTTTAAAGGCACATAGATAATTTCAAGATTGTATTGGTTATGTATGTCTTATGCGATAGTTTTTATGGTAGGCATATAATATACTCGTATGAATATAAAAGAAAGTGGGAAAAGTTAAATTACACAGTAGTGTTAATCGGTTTGGTAATTTGTAGTTTTCGTTTTTTTTTGGAGGGAATTTTAATTGGTTTTTGGTTTGCTATAATTTGTTAAAATTTGGAAAAATAGTTTCATAATAATACGGCAGGGAATAGAGGAAATGATGAAATAAATTAAAACTTTCTTGAAAATTTCTTTAAAATAATTCCTAAAAATGATACGGCAATCTGTTTGGGTGTTAGCACTTTTATCTCTTTCGCGATTCGCTTTTCGCGTCCTAACTTTTTGCAGCCCATACATTATACAACTTGTTGTACAAGTTGGTTGTGTTTATAGAAAGGTTTCACCGTGTATGAGCGATGGCACACGAGAAAAAAAATACTGGATTTTTCCTCGTTCCTTTCCCCGTTTACCTATGATACAAGTTTTAATGAAATATGAAAAATCGGGAGATTAGATTAGATTTAGATTTCCTAAAAGATCAAGAAATGCCAGTACAGGGAACATCATCAATGGATTCTGATAAGGAAAATTCTATTTTGGTAATTCAAAAATTACAAAAGTATTACAGAACCAGCACCAATACTCATAAAAGACGCCTCAATACTAGAGATCAGTTTTTACGCAGAGCTGTGGATTATTTGGACACTGCGAGAACTTCTAGTGGCAATTTAGAAAGAGATGAAGCGACCATATTTTCTGATGGGCTTGTAGTTTGGCTGGCTTCTTAATGTGGGGATCTGTAGATGGCTTCTTAATGTGGATATCATTGCCATCTATGATTCCTAGGCAGTTCGGGAATCCAGTTTTTTCAAAAAAAAATCTAGTCTCGACTTTCCAATTTTCTGTAATTTTGGTAACTAAAATAAATGCAAGATTATTGATAATGACAACTAATTATTTATTTTGTTTCAATACTAACCATTATATTTTGTTTTAGTACTAAATTAATTGCCTGACATGTTTCAATAACAATTCTTCCGATGGCTTGTGGTGAAACTGTATATGTAAAATTCAAATCTTCGAATGAATCCCCAGTTGCTAAGAATCTCAACGCAATAGAAAGTCGGGTCTCTATCGAAATTGCATGTCGCATGAATGTGTCCTGTTTTTTATAAAAGGCGAGAGCTATTCCAAAAGATCATTGAAACAATCTTCATTCATTCACATATAGTTTTTATAGTCCAACGAGTCTGATTCTCTTATTTTTTTTAACAATTTCGCGTATATTGTTTTTTATCCGCTAACCACTCTTTCTGCCATTTTATTTTTTTCCCATTTTTGTTTTTTTCGTTAGACGATTTGTAATCACCATCGCAATTACGGTATCCATATTTTTAATTTAAACAATCAATTAAAAAAATTTAATGGTAGCTACTATCAAAGCACAAAAAAATTTATTAACTGTCAAAATATTCAACTAAATAGTAAGTTCATCAACCAAGTTGTACAACTCCTTGTATAATGTATGGGCTGCATTAGGCAGTAGCGAAATCGATGACGTTTGATTTACGTAGAACCATTACCGCACCATCTTACAACTTCATAAAAGCCAATTCGAATAACTTGCCGAGTTTTTTTTTGTATTATCCCTGCAATCTGTTCTGGGGCCTGTTCAAGACTCTCCCTGCTCTTTCGCGGTTTGCTTATTCCGTCCTTGGTTTTACGCCAGTCAGCCAATCCGAGGACGTACGGCTATAGGACCGATTTTAAGACCATCTGCACATTGCAAGCTCCATGCCAGCCTATACTGACACGGAAGATAGGTCGGCCCATGAGTTTTGCACTCCGACAGAGGGTCATAGATGTGTTACATTTTCTCACAGATCGTAATCTCTCATGCAATTTCACTTTTGCATCCTGCCCCTATCGGGATTCGAACTCGGTACCACCCGATCCAGATGCCAAAGCTTTAACCACTGTGCCATGTGTTCGGTGAATGCCGAGTTTAACAGCAATAATATTTTTTACACACATCTATTTAAAGGAATTGATATATACGTTCCCGTGTCTATGAGCAAACCGAACAACACAATTCTCCATGGTATGACGATCAACCTATCATTCTTAAAAACAAAAAAAAAACACGGCTTACAGTCAGTCGCAAAAGTCTACATACACCAATAAAATTTGCAAAATCAAGATAAATGAAACGCATTTAATATTGTATTATTAATTAGATAATATATTTAAACAAAGAAAATTATTATTAAACAAAAAAAAATAAAAAAAAAATAATAATTTTCAAAAATTTCAAAAAATTCATAAAATTTATATCAGAAAAGTCTATATACAGTTGCACGTTTTATTTATTCTCGAATTATTGTAAAGTACCGTTATTTTTTTTATATACCTAGGCACGTCTATCGACACAGAAATATGAAAATATCTAAAATTATTGGTAAAGTCGAGTAACCATACAAACAATAGTGCGAAATTTTGATAACAGAGGAAGTATTCAAAATAAACAACGATCTGGGCGTCATAATAAACTTAACGCACGGGATGTTTGAAGCATATTTAAAAAAGTGGCATCCAATCCGTGGATTAGAGGTCCAAAAAACGGTTGAGATTCGGAATAGGACACGAAAAGGCTTTAAAGCCTAGTAAATACGCAGAAAAGGCTTCGAATTGCAAAAAAAAATACGTTAATGAAGGCACTGAATATTGAAGCAAAGTGTGTTTTTACTGACGGAAGTAATTTCAATATACTCGGATAAACCTAGATATTGCTCCAAAAAATTTGCTTCCCATCGTTAAACACGGCGGTGGCAATATAATCGTTTGGGGATCTATGGCTGCATAGATAGAATATAGAAGGTAATGTGGATGGAAGATAATGATTCAAAACATACGGCGATGGTAGTAAGAAAATGGCTTCTATATAATGTGCCAAAACAACTTCATCCGCCTTCCCAGTCACTCGTTTTGAATGCAATGGGGCTTATCTGGTATGAACTGGAACAAAGGGTCCGAAAATATAGAATTACCAATAGGGATTTATTATAAATTACACTTTCGGGTGCATGGGCTGAAATTTCGTCAGCGGAACCAGCCAGAACTTGGTTTTATCAATATCCAGGCGATTAGATCTTTAGTGTGTCGGAACATGATCCTTTCGTTTTATTTACTGTATGTGGGCTTTTGTGACCGAAATTTTATGAATTTTTAAAATTTTAAATTTTTTTTTTTTTTTTTTTTATATTTTTGTTTGTCCAATAAAAATTCGCTTTGTTTAAATATATTATTTAATTATTATTACAATATTTAGTTCGTTTCATTTATCTCGATTTTGCAAATTTTAATGGTGTATGTAGACTTTCGTGACTCACTGTATAAAGGAAACCTAACACGGGAAGCGCATAACTAAAATTTTGAACCTTGTTTTGAACTGATACAGAAGCTATATTCAATCTTAAAGGGTAAAATAACAGGCGATCCCAGACACTTTCGAAAATTTTTAGATCCAAACGCGAAACTGATGATTACCCAGCCTCTAGATGTGAGATTTAAAGTTCAAAAGTCTTGTGAACCATAGATAACCAACATATTTACTGAGTTTTTCCAATTTGTTTATAAAGCAGAAGACATTGATAATTATAAATCGCACACATCGAGCCGGGACATCCAGCGGGCTTTGGTAGGATTCGGAGAACGATGTGGCCCTGATGGTATTCCTGCTTCATTTTGGAAAAATTCTGAAAATTTGTCGATTCCTCTAATCAGTCATTAAAATTGGCAACTTTCCTACAAAAGTGGAAAATAACTAGAGTGACGTCTATTTTCAAACCTGGATCTAGAAATAATGTTTCTTGCTATACAGAGGTATTACATCTACAGATGTGGCCAAATTATTATCACATTTAGATATTTGGAAGATTATTGCTTTAAAAACTAAATTTTTCAAATAAAATTTAATTTTTTTATGGTAACATGCCTTGTCATGCATAAAAATTCCGTCCCCATTGAATTTTTCATGCATAGTCGGCACCAGTTGTGATTGCAGAACATTCAAATATTGATTCGCGTTCATGATCCCGTTTACTACATAAAGTGGGAAGAAAGGATGATATTGCTGGCCAAACCATGACTAACGGTAAATATTCTTCTCCTTTTGATCTTGGTAATGTCAAAGTCATCACAGTCTCGTCACTGAATACAACCTAATCAAGAAATAGAAAAATATAAAGTTGAAAGAGACATTTATTGAAAAGTGTAACTTTAAAATATTATTAAAAATAGGACTTTTATTGTTTGAACCTTTTCCAAGCCTTCTTTAGACCATGTAAAATGTCCATTTGCCCATGTTTTTCTATGTTGTATCATCCTAGCGTTTAACCTTTGCTTTTTGCGGGGTCGTCTTGCACATACCCCATATTGAAAAAGTTTACGTCTTTACTCATTGTACCCCTCAGAGACTCACTGGATAACGTTCGATCTACTTTAGCTTTCCGCATTAAACATCTGTCCTGGCTGACTATTGTTTTACGATTGCGATCACATGTTCCTCTTTTTCTGGAACTTGTTGAAGACTAAGATGTTAATTTTTGCGAAAATTTGCTGACGAATGATCGGCTCAGTCCTGTTTTCTGAACTATATGCTCAGGCGTATACTGGCCTACTTCCAAATACGTCGAAATTTTGGCTCTGGTTACAGCACTGATGTCCTTTGCTTTATCCTTAGTGAATTTTGCTAATATTACAAAAACCACTTTCACTTTTCAAAGTTACAAAGAGACTAAAATTCTTCAGTATAATACTTATTCTTAAATACTACCTAGTTGACATAAGATCAAAAAAAAACCGGAGGTCGGACTCTCTCGGAATTAACAGGACCGTAAATACTCGGAATTCATATTCTCTCGAAAAGGGATTTTAGGTGTCAATGACTCATAAAAGGCGCATTTTCAGGGTATACTAAATTTTTATTGCACAAATTCCTTGGATATCTATCATAATGACGTGTCAACTTTACAAAAGGTTGTAGTTCGGGCTTCGAAAATCACATTGCCATGAATTTTGTATGCAACTCATTCAAAGCAGTGGTTCCGCAGATAGGTCGTAATACCAACATGGTTTTATGCCAAAAAGATCAATATCGACAAGTTTACCAGCTATTCTATTACAAAAATTGGGAAGCACAAACAAGTTGTTGTAATATATACCGACTTTGCAAAAGCTTTCGACTTGGTCACTCCATTGTTTTGGAACACATTATTATTTTCAAGTTCGGATTTTCTAGCCAGTTCCTAGTCTGGTTCAAATCTTATTTGAGTAATCGCATCCATTATATTGAAATAGGAGATCAAAGATCGATTAGCATACAAGCAACCACTGGTGTACCACAAGGCTCTTACGTTAGCTCATGGATTTTCGCAATCTTCGTTAATGGTATTACTGAAGTGATAAAGCGCTCCAATTAAAATCTACAAAGTCATCGAGTCAGTGGACAATGCCAATGAACTATACAGCGTTGTAGCGCTAGTTTAATTCTCTGGTTCTCAACATTGAAAAGTGCAAATCTCTATCATTTCACCGTAAAGCCAACCCTGTTACACAATGTGTCTACTTCTTCAGGTATTAGAGATTTAAAGATTTTGTATCTTCGCTAGACCTGAAACTTTTTGCCTGAAGAAACAATACATTTTTTTTAAATTTATTATTATTTCTCTAAATAGTCTCCTTGTAAGTCGATGCTACCATTTCTTCAACCCGTCCAAATAGTACTCGGCGTCTTTCTTTGCAAAACAGTTCTTTTAAGTTCTTTGTCGTGGGCTTAGTTGGGATGTTATTATACATCCACCTTATAGACCGAACCTGGCACAGCGATTATCATCTCTTTTTTCCAAGGCAAACGATCTTGGTGGTGTAAAAATGGCCTAAAGAGAGGCTTGTGAAAAATGGCTATCTTAGTTTTTTTTCTAATAGACTGCAAAACGACTGATTGTAGCCATGTTATATAAAATAAACTCGAAAATAAACGCAAAAATAATGGATAACTGAATGTATTTATTGTGATATTTTGTATGTGCTCTAGCATTATTTTGTTTAAATTTTGCGGATGGTTTATTAAATTAATGCGGTGCTGTTACAGAAATTGGCGTGTGTTTTATCTCTCATCTTTTCATGGAAAGCATATGAATGAAGCCTTAAATTTTTTTGCACATACCGTGTTGATGTTAAAGCTGGATATGGTATTACTACCAAATCTGTATTGTAATTCCATGAAATACCCGCCCAAATCACCACCGAACCTCCATGAAATGCTACGACTGGCATCAACCAATTAGGGTTTAAACTTTATCCTTTAACTCTGCATCAGCCTTTTGATGCATACAAATTGAACCACGATTCATGCAAAAAGGACATTACACCAGTCTCTCTGAATCCAATTTCTATACTTTCTACGACATTTCTTCGTTGCCTGATACAGAACTCTAACAGGTCGACGTGATCTTAGTCGATAAGTTTTATCAATTTTGATATCTGGTTTTGAACTGGTACTTTTAATTTCTTCAGCACTGCTTGTCCTGTTTTTGTAGCATAATGTGCGATAGCTCTTGGTGTAGTTTTTCTTGGTCGACCAGACCCTTTAGGTCGACTCACACTGCCTGTTTCTTAATATTGATGCCAAGTTCGGTTCACAACATGCACGTTAATATCACAGATTCGCCCAATTTCACGAAAAGTTACATTGGCTTCAACTAAAGCCACAGTTTTTGTAGAGCGAACGAGAGGAGTGTTTTTTCAAAAGGTCATATTTCCTTAATCATTTCCTTAAATATTATTTTTTTCTTTTTCTTTTTTAATTGACGATTATTTATTTCTAAAACATATGGCATTTTTAATTTTTTAGTTTGGAAATAACTTTGGTCAGTATTTTCGAACTGTTTGGAAATAAGCCCTTTTGTAAAAAAAATATAAACCCTCTTGTACAAAAATAAAAAATTAAAAAAATTAAATCCGAAGTTCATTAATATCCGGTTCATTGCAACACACAATTCAGTATTGTGCTCACACTCTTCCGTAGGTAATTCCCGGTATTCCATAATATTTTTGTAACAGAAGATTCTCGATGTCTTTCCAGCTTTCACCATAAAGCTTTTCTAATAAACTGTTAACGTCTTTTTTCTTATTAGAAGACAATGGAATTTGAAAACTGGATTTTCCAATGGAATGCGTTTATTTTTTGTTAAAAGA
This sequence comes from Nephrotoma flavescens, assembly GCA_932526605.1. Classification (NCBI taxonomy): domain Eukaryota; kingdom Metazoa; phylum Arthropoda; class Insecta; order Diptera; family Tipulidae; genus Nephrotoma; species Nephrotoma flavescens. The sequence continues at coordinate 241,906,683 of OW052222.1, forward strand.
GTAACTTAACTCTCTTCATCCGATTGAAACTTAAAATAGAGGCATCCCTTCAATAGGCAGTCCCGAGATCTTCCAGTTTTCTTCGAAATTATATTTTAGGATAATTTTTTTTAAATTTTTTATATCCTCCATTTTATGAAATGAACTAAGTATTCCTTGATGTCGATAAATTACCATTGATCCCCCAAAATGTGCAGATCTACGTGGTTCCCTATTTTTGAAAAATACTCCTCTTTGGTTCTAGGATATAACCGCAATTATTTTTCAATTCGACCAAATACTCTGTCCGCCGGCAAAAAACGATGGTCTTTTTCAGGAAATTGTAGGTGGATTTTTAGTACATAAAATGCGTCGTTTATGTGATTGATCCGAGATATGCGTTTTAACAATCTGAGACAATTCCGGGGTAATATACAAATAGACCAAAAATGTAAATACGACCTTTTGAAAAAACACTCCACAATTGTTCTTTTCGATTCATCTCGCTTGAATCTTCAAATAACTATGCGAATTTATCGAATTAAGCGAATAATTATTGTTTTCCATATAATGACGTAAAATTTAAAGAAACTTGAAATTTTATCATAAAGTGCTAGTTTTCAGATTAAAAAAATGTACTTGTTAAAGTTTATACGCTTTTTGATACGCTTCTCGCTAAAACTTCAATAAATCGTGAAGGAGTCGTCGTACAGAAATTTCCACAGCACCATTTTTAAGGAATCTAAATTGTCTATAAAACTGCTAATATGGATTTGAGAATGAAATATCGAGCTAGAGTCTCAAGCAGCAGCATATTTGTTTTTCATTTAGGCAATTTTTATTTTACTCATAAAAGGCCAGAAAAAACAAAATAAAATAAAACGGATTGCAGTCGAAAAGAAAAAAACGATTTTCTGTATTTTGCTTGACGAAGCTCTTGTCTTCAGTAGCTGCTGACTTCTGCAGTGGTTTCTGCTGTTAATTGAGATACGATATAATTTAAACGAAGAAAGTTAACAAAATTCCTGTATGCTATTATAAAGCGATTTACAAATTTATTATATCATCAACTCAAAACACATTGATATGATATAAACGCATTTATCTAATGAACTTGACCATAAAAAATAGCTCCTCAAGCATAAATTATAAGCGTTGCGCAACCTTCAAAATATTTAATAATATTTTCGATATGCCTCTAATCATTCATTTTTGATATTGACACACACACACACACACGCATACACTTAAATATTGTATCGACAAAACACATATTGTATACATACCACAATGAACCCAGGTTCTATCGAAATTTTATGCTGAAAAATTACGAAAAAAAAAAATATTTTGAGAGACAACCCTAAAACATCTTCACCAAAAACATAAAATTTATAACAGAAGAATGTACATTTACATAAATTTATGTTGCCGAATTATTATTGATGACTATGACGCATCCAAAAATTCCTATCATTAATTTTGTAATAATATCCCCCAGCACAGACAACAACAATAAATATGTTATACACTCCGCGTCACTTGAATAGGGCCAAAATAATTTTTTTCATTTTTCCAATTTATTATTTTCTTTTTTTCTTGAGTTATATTCAATTTTATGCGTTTGTTGAGAAGAGAAATCAATAACAAAAACAATTAATGAGATTCATTCGTCTCAGTGAGTAAAACCGTTATGTTTTTGAATTTTTTTTAAAATAAGAAATGAAATTTAGAATAGAGCCAGTTGAATTAAGTGAAGTGAATTAAATGTTGTGTCAATTACTTTGATTTTATTCGAAGTCATGGGTCGTGGAAAAACGTTAAGGGAGGTTGAGAAAGCTAAAATTGATGCTTACAAAGAATCATCTCTTAGAGTCTCGTGATTGCAAGTAAAATCGGTAGAAGTAAATCGGCTATCAATAATTACCTTAAACTTGCTATTAATGCGCAGATGGTAATTTAAATCGGCTCTCTGGAAGTGCTTCGGCCGAAAAACACAATCCATGCCATGATTAAAAAAAAAACTTGCTATTGCCTTTCGGGTCTATATGACCCGAAGTGCATTTTAGTTGTTTATAAAATGCGTTTTTAAATCGATTAACATTGACTGTTAATGACGTTTCATCAAATATATTATTTTACATATTGAATTAAAAAAATAAGAATATTTATAAGTTAGGGGTCTAATATGTGTTTGTTACACACATGATTTCTAAAAAAAACATACAATACATACATATTTATTTATTTGTAATGTGTTTGAACATGTTAAATCCCAATAATCCATTGTTTTACAAAAATATGATAAATCCGCGCATTTTTACAAGATCCTGTTCATTCATGTTCAATGAATTAGGACAATATAATTTTTATTTTATTTATAAAATTCAGTCTATGGTGAATTGTAACAATGGGTAGACCTGTATAATATACTAGGAAGCGTGTCCATTGCTTTGAAAATGGATAGTGATTTAGGCGAGCATTTATTCGCATCTGATGGTGCGAGAGTAGTATTTCAGAGGTTGAAAATAATTTGTCAGAGTTTATTACTGATAAAGAACTTTCTCTGAAGAAAGATGAGGTCTTTGTGTTATCCAAAAATGGCGATATTCCTTGGAAAATATTTCCACTATAACAAATGTAAAACCAGGTGTTCAAGGTACGCAATTTCCAGAATCACGGATATAAACTACTGGATATAATATACTGTCTAAGATGACGAACAAAGATGGTGTTTCAGAATTACAATACAAGACGGATGGAAACCAATATCAACAGAAGAATTTTTGGCATACATCGGTATTTTATTATTGGCTGGTGTGTATAGGTCTCACAACGAGTCAACTCAAAGCTTGTCGAATTCTTCAACTGGTTGCCATGTATCCAAAGTTACTATATGACGACAAAAATACAAGAACTGAACGGCGCCAAAGAGGCAATCTGGCGCCTATTCAGGAGATATGGGATAAATGGGTTCAAATTTTGCCAAATCTTCATAATCAGACGGAAAATCTTACGGTAGATGAGCAGCTGGCGCCATTTTGCTGGCGTTTTCCTTTCCGACAATATAATCCAAGCAAGCCTGCTAAATACGGCATACAAATATGAGTATTGTGTGACTCCAAACATACTTATGCCTACAATTTGGAAGTATATATGTACTGGGAAACTAACGGGAGTTGTACCAGAAAAAAAAATTAAGGTTTGAGAGTGGTTTTGGACCTTAGTAGTGGGCTAACTAGAGGGTATAATATAACTTGTGATTTTACGGATAACAAAAAAGATGTTTATTCTTGTCTGTTCTCTCTCTTTTAAAATTTTTCTTCAATGAAAAGGTAGCCATTGTATCTTATACACGTAAAAAACAAATCGGTGACGATAATGAGTAGAATCTACAGAGGCGCTGGTGTAAGTTCCAGAGATGGCAAGAAGCCAAACATGATCCTGGATTATAATAAAACTAAAGGTGCCATTGACACCCTAAATAAGTTAGTCCTCACATATACATGCAGAAGACAATCAAAGCGATGACCGCAATGACTTTGTTTTACAACATACTTGATATCTCAGTTTATAATGGATTCGTGCTTTGGTGTGAAATAAATCCATATTGGCAAGTCGGAAAACTTTCAAAAAGACGTTTATTTTTAGAAGAGCTAGAAAGAAGTCTAGTAAGGCCATTGATCCAAACCCGACCCGGGATGTCTTATTGTGAAAACGTTTCGAAATTTGTAAAACAAATACAGGCCAATATGACTCTTACAACAAATGGAGCCAACACTAGTCAAAAGCGGAAAAGATGTAATTTTTGTCCATCATCAAATGATAACAAGGAAGCATATAACATGTAGGCAATGCGCGAAATACTTATCCAAGTTGCACGTACGTAATTTTTTCCCAACTTGAGAAAATACAGAGAAAAATACAGACACGAAGTTTAAAAACTACGGCAAAAACATGAAAGACCGAATAGCAGAAGCTAAATCACCGCAAAACAAACATGCTATCATTCGGAAAGCCTCACGCATACTCTATGGCGAAAATCAAAGCAAATACGCATTATTAAGTGTGCTAAGTATCTTAAGTTTAAAACTGAAAAAAATCGCCACTGAATGATTTGCGGAAAGAAAATCTGTTGGAATTTTGTAGAGCGCATAGACGTGGAATAATGAATGGCATACTGTGGTGTTCAGTGTAAAAAAAAAAAATTAATTAAACGGGTCAGATGGCTTCAATTATATATTTTCACGATTTAAGAAAGGATGGAATGTTTTTGAATCGGCATCACAGCTGAGAAGGCGGTACTATGGTCTGGGGCTCTATTTCGTGGTATTGGAACCATTGATTTAGTTTTCCCAACAGACAGAATAACTGGAATAGTCTACAAAGCAATTCTAGAAAATAATTTTCCAAGATTTTCTGAAATTGTTGGGCCATTGCAATTGACATTTCATCATTATCGTGATTGAGGATCAAAATGTTGCAACTTTGCAAAACATACACATTTTATTCCTTATTTTAAACAAAATTCAAAATAATAACTGGTAAAACCAGAACAGACAGAAGCGTTTTAACGGTGGTTTTCTATGTTAAAATATCGACTCATTTTTTGACCTTGGTTCGTACGAGGAAATGGGCACTTCTCTTTGCAATGCAAGTGAGCAAGTCAGACTATCCGTGAACTTAAAAAATTTCTATTCAATTTTTTAGTTATTTTGGCGTATATTTCTTCCGAAAGCATTTTAAATCAAATGATTTGTCATGATGTGTCCCTGGTCGACTCAATCTCGTCTTGACTAACACGCGACGAATTTTCTCTGAAACCAAGCCGTTGTGGAAGCACTCACATGTATTCGGGTGTTATCCTGTTGAAAAATAAATTTTTCTTCAGGAGAACTATCCAAATACGGAATGAGTTGCGCTTCCAAAATGGTTTGGTACTCAGTACTGTTCATTCGGCACTATGGAAATGCCAAAGAAAGAGTACTGAGTGTGCTGAACGTGCCCCACACATCAAAGATCTGCCACCGAAATTTCTCTTGGAAAAATATCGGGGCTCATTTCGTAGATCTCTCCAGTAGTTGTTCAGGCCATCGGGCGATTCTAAATTTAATTTTTTCTCATCAGAAAAAATCACCTATAATGCAAAATATCGTTAGAAAGATAAAGTTTTAAAGTAATGATTTTTTACCAGATTCCAGTTGCAATTTATGTTAGCACTTGCGAAGGAGAACTACTTCTTTGTAGTGAGCTTCCAGGCGAGGTTGAGGCTTCATTTTGGATCGAAAAATATTGGGATTTTCATTAATTGCTGGCCACACGGATGATACGGATGGTAAAATATTGACATCCCACTTGATTCTCCTTTCAGAAATCGTCGAATTCGACTAATTTTCCTTATTTCTCGGTTATTTAGAATCTCTAAGATCTTTCAGATAATTGCGGGCAACATGATCCGATTTCCCAATTTGTCTCCCTACTTCCCGTTTGGACAAACCGTGACCCCATAACGCAATAATAAAAAAAATATTATAAAAAAATGCAATAACATCAGTAAAGTTACTTACCTTTGTCAGTGCGTCTGTAGAAAAACTTTTTACAGTTTACGCCTAACAACAACAAGACTACCGTTATCAGAATAAAATTTATTTCAGAAATTAAAACAACAAACAAGAGTGTCTGTCAGTCATGGTGACATTCGTTTTTTTCATTTTCTCTCAAATTCTCTGAGAATCAGCTATCACTAGAGTGTGTCTATAGTTTTGAAACAAACTTTATGTATATAGAATTAAAGTGCACAAAAATATATTTAAAACATTTTAGCAACAAATGTCAATTTTTTTTGTTGACAATTAGCAAATAATTCTAGTAGTGTGATTTTTAAATAATGTTCAGTGGCTAAATATTGTTAAAATAATTTGCAGTTCAGAGACGTAACAAAATAAATTTCTTTGTCTACGTAATGTCGGTTCTGGATATATCTGATCTGCGGCTTTACTCTCAGAGATAAACGAACCTCATTAATTGTTTTTGTTATTGATTTCTCTTCCCAAGAAAAAAAATTATGTTGGCCCTATTCAAGTGAAGCGGAGTGTATGTTGATACTGATAACAAATTATCGAGACTCGATCAAACACAAAGTGAAACGGATATGTTTTCGTGTACATACCATCAATTTCCGCTTTAGATGTCATATACTCGTACAATAAAATGGAAACAAGTACTGGCACTTGGAATACAATTAATTGTTTTATTTTATAAATATTTAAACAATATTCCGAGAGTTCCTCCATTATCTTTTCGCCTGGTATACAAACCCGTCTATTTAAAATACGAGTATAGAATTTAAGTAAACTCTAATATGATATGATTTGTGTACTCATTCATCGGTTTAATCTTATTTTTTATTTGATATGGATACGTACAAAAAAACCGTTATTCAACTTTTGTGGAGAGATAAAAAATTTTTTATAGATTAATTTCACTTGTTGGAAAATACATATATTTGCTTGCGAATTGTGTATATTAAAAATTTATGTGTGCTCTCTCGTATTGTGTTTTGTATTTGCTTTTATACGAATTCTTCACTTGAAGGCTTTTATCAGAATAACTGAAGAATGATTATTGGAATTTTTATTTTATTTTTTAACCCTCCTAGCACTAATCCATAAATGTATATAGTTTAGTACTTAAACAATTACACATATTAATGGGTTAATTACATTTCTAAAAATAGTTACTATACATCATATTATAGTGTTTAATAATTTTAAGAAAATAAATAATAACATTAATCATTTGAGTTATGACTAAAGGCTATATTATGTACGAGGCGTTGGTGATTCGTATTCGCGATTTTTTTTTTATAAGACTTCAGGCATTTTTCGGTTCAATTGGGAGGAATTATAAATGTCAACCGTGGATGATTTAAAATCAATATATAAAATATTTATATTATAAGCCCTCGTACATTTTAGATATTATATTTGCGAGATGTGGGCAATATTTCTCGGAAATAATAAACGTTATGAATTTATGATATGGGGATGTGATGTTTTGTAAATTAATAATTAGATACTACTAGGGAACAATCCCTTGTTGAATCTTATGATGTTTGTACATGAAATTCAGTGCCGACTCGGGCACTGTACGGTCTTATGTAAGAGATTTCTTATTTGTTTTTTATTTGCGCTACATTTCTTAGAGGGATTTGGCCGAGTGAGTTACATAATCATGTTATTTTCCTTCATGACGCATTCGTTATTCTGTGAATTTGTTCAACTGTAGAGTGACTATCATTAAACCGAAATTGCTGTGGGGGAATTAATCATCTCTCGTCTATTATAGGTTTCAGCCTCTTGAGCAACAAAACCAAGAGCAGCGCCTTGGTTTTCCTGGTTTAGGAATCATAATTACTTGTATTACTTTCTCGGGAATGGTTTTCACAATTTGTCCAGAAATTGAATCATTGTATTTTCATTTACTGTTTGTTTCGGCGACGGTTTTCCAAATGGGCAACAAATAGAGAAAATTTCTGTTTGTCACTTTTAGCCCAGGCTCCGTCATCATTTCCACTTTGCTTCTTTTTAATCCGGTATAGTTGCTTTCCAAAGTGAGTAATCTTAATCCTTTAGTTTATATTTTTGAGGATATTTTTGTGTTGTGAAGCACAAGTCTGCTGTCAGATTTTACAAGCTTTGTGTCTGTAAGTTGCGTACTCTCTTTATTCTATAATAAAGGAATAACAGACCACCAGATCTGTGGCGGCTCATTTGCGAACTAAAGCCCTGCTAATAAAATTGTTGCTTTTTCCAAAACCTTAGCAAAATGTAACTGCCCGAAAGACCCAACGCATTAGCACCCCTCCCCCTCCTCCCACAAGATATATACAGTATTAACCCTAGTTACCGAAAGGGATAAACAATTTTGCTTTCGTAAAATAAAACATTCGTTAAATCGAATATTTTTTAAAAATATTTAATTTTATATAAAAAAAATTAGACAACGAATTTAAACTTGGAATAATATTGTCTATCGTTTTTATGACCTTGCGCCTTCTTTCAGGTAACAAACGAATGCCGTCGCGAAAAAAACTTCATTGCTTGGCACTTCCATCCCAAGTGCGAGCAACACGAGGTCGAGCGTTGTCATGAAACAGTATGACTTGCCTGCTTCCATGCCCAGCAAATGGGCTTTTCTGGCCCACAGTTACCGTCTGCCCAGTTCCCAGGAGTTCGTAATAAAGCACACCCTTCTTGTCCCACCAGGTACATAGGATAACCTTCTTTAAGTGGATTTTCTTTTTACGTTTGGAGTTCTCGTGGGAATATACTTTTCATCATTAACTATAATTTTCCACAAGAAGTCCTTTTCTTATTGCCGGGCAAGCAGTGAAAGGCACGTGTTCATATGCTAACCTGGGTTGTGCTCGGCCAACACATGTGGGACCCATCTTCCAAGTTTTTGAATTTTTCTCATTCGATGCAAACGATTGGAAATAGCTGTTAGGATAACTTCCAGTAGAGCTTGCAATTCCGCATCTTCAAACTTTCGTGGTTGTCCAGGGCGCGGCTGGTCACTAAGATCAAAATTGAAACGTTTGTACAAATAGTTACACGTTTCATAAGCCACAGCGTCGGCACCTAGAACACTACAAATACAGTGCCGAATGTGCTGTTTATCAGTTGTCAATATAAACTCTGCTATTCTGACGGGTTATGTAACCCACGGTGACTTAACACGCAATAAATTTTCAAGTTTTTTTAGGTTTCGTAAAATCGGATACTTTTCTTTCGTACAATCGGATGTGGCAAAATCGGGTATCGCCTAATCGGAGATTCGTTAATCGGGTTAGACCTGTATTGCTTAATAATGAATAATTAGCTACCAGCACCAACTCGGTGAGTTTGTGAATTAAAGTGCTGATTACAAATTGCTTTTTCCAGAACCTTTTAAACAATATGCCGCTTAATTATATGAGAGTGAGAAAAAGTGTAACTGCTTCCAGCGCTATAATAGCAGTTTTGGATAGTAAGGTGCTTAAACTAATTTTATGGTATTTTTCAAGATATTTTAAACTGATGAAAGACCTTTCAAACCATTACTACACGAATATATTCGAATAATATGAAGCATTCTCGTGGCATTGGGTGGTTATTTTTAGTGATTTCTTATGACAGGTAATCCGACCTCTTTCAGGTACTGGTCCCAAAATGCTTTCAATTCGTCGAATTAGAAATAGCAGAATGGTGAATAAAATTGTAATTGCTAAAGCCATTCTTGAGATATCACTGGTACAGACATTCTCAGACAGACGAACAAAATATTGTTTTTTGCATTTTTTGGATCAGGGACCTTCACCGAGAAAATGGTTTTGGACCAAGGTAATTATTTTATAATTTCATTAAGATTTCGGTAACTACCTGTAAGACCAAATTTAATTTGTGCTGGTTGAGACAGTCAGCGCTACCTTGCTCCAGAGCCAATACATGGAAGCATGATAACTGAGGGGGTGCATCTTGAGTTGGTTTCTGGCGATATTTGGCATTCTTTCTTGTACGGGCACAAAACCACCAATTGGTTCGATATACATGTTCACTTGCACTTCCATCCCAAATTTATCACATTAGTCGTTTAATAGATTCGAATCAAATTGTGGAAAAAAAAAATTTTTTAACATGTAAACAGTTTTGCTAATATAAATAGCGTTTATAGGACAACCGTTTTCTGTATGCTAGGTGACAACCGAAAACTGGCAAAAATCCCAAGAGGGAATTCTTAAGGAGTATGCAAGGCCGAAGAGAGGCATTCAATTCGTTTTAGCTCAGAGGAAAATAATTCTAGCATAGAATTTCGGGTTCTTGTAAATTTTTATTAGAATCCTAATTCCACTCTTTAGTTTTATGATTGCAACTGGCAATGAGTTTCACTCAGAATAACCACAAAATTTTGGAATATTACCCAAGTCCATTCTTCAAGCCGAATTTGAAAATAATCCAGAAAATATATATTTTTAAAATTTCTTTGCTTTTATATTAATGACAAATAATTTAAAAGGTGATTTACGATCTCACAACAAAAATGATTCATGAAAACAGCGTGAAACAAGTGGACGCAAGATTGCCATCGCTAACATGTCTCTAGTTGTGTATACAAAATAACAGGTTGTAAAATTAAACAACCGTTATGGAAAATGTAAACATAGTTTAATACTGTGTGCTTCAGGTCAATTTTTTCGACTAAATTATGAACCAAACCAAATTGTTCAATAATTCACAATAAACATTCATAGGTGGCAGTAACATCAACAAAACAATCTGTGTCTGACTAATCGAAATACTAAATTGTCGACTTTTTGTGGATGAAGGAAATATTAAATTCAATTAACATAATGGAAGTTGATATGGAAATTGCATTATTAGCAAATGTTATTATCAACTACGAAATGTTTAAAAATAAAAAAAATGAAATAAAGACATGTTTAAAAATGACATTTGACAACTAAATTGAAAAGTTACCTCGAGAGGAAGTAACGTTTCGTTTGTAATCTAGCGGCGAATAGCGTAAGGTCACATTAAAAAAGTTTATTTGTGGGGAAGTGGGGCACACAGCATAAACTAAAACGAAAATTGAAACCTTGTTATCGTATTTTTCACAAACGTAAAATTTTTAGCGTTTCCAGGTCATTTGCACGTGGCAGATTTTTTTATATCTATCATTCATTACGAATTTTGGCTTGATGGGTCATTTTTTAGTGACAATAAATTTTTGTCAGTATATGATTCAAACTCAATACATAAATTCAAATACAATGAATTTATTTAAATTCCTACATGGAGGATCGTACATGGGGCGTTGTACGTTGTACGAGCATTGTACTATCGTACATGGAGCTAGAGTTTGACATTTAAAATTGGGAGAACAAATATTGGACGTAACTCTTAGCCTTACATTTTTTACTAAGCAAATAATTGAGAACTAAAGTTAGTAATTGGAGTCTCCTGTTCCTCGTTGATTATTTTATTTATGTTTATCTCATATTTTATATAAATTTTAGTATTAAATGATGTAAACATTTACAGAAATTGAATTTGCCCCACCTCCGATTTAACAAATACTATTAAATAATGATTGTTGAAATTTTTCTCCACTGGTCTGTATATTTTAAATGTCGAACCCTGACAACACGACTAATCTGAAGCGAATGAAAGGCGCTTTAAATCCGCAAACATGTAATGTTGAATTAGGCAGTGAGCCTTAAAATTAGGAGCTTTCACCCGAGGTAACTTCGATTTCTAAGCTCTCGGTGCTTTCCAAAAACTCGTTGAACAAGATATTAAGGACGTCCATCTCGTAGTAGCATAACATAACTAATAACTCGCGGTTGTGCTCATTTTCTGTTTGTTACTTCTCTACTAGTGCACTAGATCGCTTTAGTAGTTTTCGACACCAGCTCCTTCATCACAGTGGTCGTCTCCACCAATCCAGTTGGGATAATCGAGATTTGATGCGTACCACTTCGGCTACGAATCCGGCCATATAAATATACTCGTACGCCGGCCGCTTCTCATATGGCACATTCTTATTCCAGTCATCTGACATGTCAATGTCAAATTATCGTAATCTATTTTCCGTTTTGCTTATGTTTTTTTCTTTAGATCGGTTAAATAGTGGGCATATAAAACCCATATCGAATGTTACGCTTTTGGGCTACCTGTGAACGTGCCAGCTTATATGGCATGGAAGATGGGTCGGCCCATGAGTATGCACTCCGACAGAGTTTCATATATGTCTTCCATTTCATCGCAGATCGTATTCTTTTGATGAAAATTCCCATTGAATCCTGCCCCTATCGGGATTCGATTAAACGCCAAAGCTTTAATCACTATGTTAACATATTTGGTCGGTCTTGTATTGTCTTTAGCACGAGTCCATAGTTGGAAGACACTGACCTGTAGGCTAGGTTGAACTTCTTATTTACACTTATTTATGTAGGTTGGCTAGCTTGAAAAACAATCCGAAAAAATAAAATGTTGGTAAACAAAATAATGAAAAAAGAAATCCTGAAAAATCCCGAGAAAATATTGAGAACGTTCGCATTAGGCTGCGGTTACATTGGATGCGACTCAGTACGAAAATTTATTCTCACCAATTCGTAAGAAATCTCACTGAAATCTTGTTACTCCAAAATCAAATAAGTTGGCTGAATTATTTTAAAAAATATGAGCTTTTTTATATGTTTTATTTGACTATTTTCAATTTATCCGCCTCAATGTATGCATTTTTATAACACACATTCTTTTGAAGACAAATAAGTTGGATACAAAAAACAAATTAAAAGAGGAGCGACATCTATAATACAAATTTTATTATTTTTCAAAAGAATTACTCCAAATTCATGTAGTTTGAAACCGTGTTATTCGGGGGATGGTGCCGTGTTCTTTGAAACTCGTGTTCTTCGGGGGTTACCTGTATTAACATAACTCATAAATTATTCCCTCCTCATTACTTTTTATTGATTGCTGTCATACTATTATATCTAGTATTTATCAAGTTGTATTGACTTAATGTGCCAATTACTCGTTATCTTTTGTTGATAACATCTTAGTTATATCTATAACACACTTACAACGGCTTCGTTCCATGTTACTAATAATTTATAACCCTAATAGACTTTTTGATCTTAATAACTTCAAGTGCCGTGTATGCCTATAATATTCTTAGTCGATCCGATCGGTTGTAATAAAATATCGTCCGCCTGCATTTTATGTGAATCCAAGTTCTACAAATATTTTCTTGGTAGTTCCTTTCGAAAGCATTATTTTTTCTAGAAGATTTTTTAAAATTTTACTGTTTTTTGACAAACATAGCAGGACGGATTATCTCAAATCTCCACCAATTTATTCGTAGTTATATTACGGACTGATAAAGTTATGTATGTCTCGTAAAACTTTCTGCATACATCTTTTATATTCTAATTCAAATCTACAAAAAATACGAAACATTAAGTATTGCCACAAATTTTAAACAACCTGTTAACTGTGTATCTAAACTAACAACAAACAAACAAAAAATTTCCACAAAATTTTCCTCAAAAAGTTAAAAGGCATTAATTGTGTATATAAATGTTCCAGATAACCTTTTTTGTTGTTGTTGTTGTCGTAAACTAGCTATAATCATTTTTATTTATCCTGTAAATGTCACGATAGTCTCGAATGGTGTTTTGCCTTTAAAGAGAATGACATATACATATTTTATGTCTATTATGCTCGTCGTATTTGATATATTTCATAAAACCAAATTTAATTATGTTTCATGTATTCAATACTGTATACCGTCTTATGTATACAATTTATATACATTATCGAAGGATATAAAGGATTTATATCATTCTTTTGATACGAAAATGTATAAAATTTCATGATAAATTTTGTTATGTGCGATATACATAGGTGGTATATATTGAGTATGTATATACAGTGGTTCATAAGCTATGGGCCGCGGAACGCTAAAGTTCTGATTGTTTAAACTTAAAGCCTTCGATCTGTATTGTAACATTATAAATTATTCGTTTTGAATTAAATTTCTATTGAATACTTTTTCGTGAAGGTGTAATGTTGGAGGAGTTGATTTTCGTTAAGGAGTATTCCGCAATATGATAAATTTTTCGTATATTTCTGTGAAGGTGTGGTGTAGGAGAGTATTTGCGAAGGTGTAATGTGAGAGGTATTTCTCGTAAAGGTGTAATTTGGCGGAGCAAATTGAATGATAAATTCAAGTGGGAATTTATTATTCATACGAAATCTTGTGTTAAAAAATCCCATTTTCAAAATCCCGTTTTCAAAATCCCGAATTTGAAAATTTCGTATTTCAAAATAAATTAATATAAAAATCCCGTAATGTTGATATTAAATGTGTAAATGTTGTTTGATACCTGGAAAGACACCAAAATTAATTATATTTATATTATTTTTACTATCGTCCTAAAATCTAAGAAAAAACAAATGTAAACATTTTCAAACGTCAAACCAATGAGGGATTCTCGTATCTTATTTTTATATTTATCAATCAATGTTACCAGATGTACAAATTCGCTCTATCTATTGTCAATTTATCGAACTAATATGTATTTAGTACATTAGTATTCACATATTGTGAATTTATATTGTATTGTATAAAATCAAGGTTTTTAGTGCCATTGTATTATTCGTACGAAATAATTTGAAAGAGAAACACAACAGGATTATTTAATTAAATAAAAATTGTTATAAATAAAATCGATTCTAGTGTTTATTTGATTCAATCTAACTTTGATAGCTGTAATTCCTGTCCACATTAATTAAATAATACAGTCCACAACAAAGCTCGGGAAGAAGCACAAAAGAGCTGCAGGGTGAACCAAAACCAATTTGGCACATCAACGCAAGGCCGTGCCCCGACAGTTGGTCCTTCAAACCGGATCTTTATTAATCCATTCATCATTTATCATCGTATTTAATAATCATCATTTATTGCTATCTAATCATCTATTGCGGTACAAAAATCAGGAATTCTAGTTTTACGCAAACGGAAATCACCACATGTTCTGAGTAAGTTCGCCATTTTAAATAAACCGTGCGCGTGCAAAATATAAAAGTGTACATACATAAACGTGATTCTAACCTCACAAAAAAAAAAAAAGAAAAAATTGGTGTAATTTTCAACAATTAATAAAATGTCTATTCTTGCTGCTCTTAAAAAACAACGAGGCGTTAATAAAGGCAAATTAACAAATTTAACAAAATATGCAGTCGAAGACCATTCAGAAACAGATGTGGGAGAATTATCCACGCGGTTAAGGCGTGTGGAAAAGTTAATGGAAGAATTCACCGATTTAGAGCTTCGTATCTTTCAACAAGATCCAGAAGAGCAAAGCGACCTCACATACGAGGAAAATTATTATACTGCTGTATCCGCACTTAACAAGTGGATACGCTCGAAAAGTCTTGATCAAGGTGTAATCAGTCTCGAGACTTCCAACAACGCAACTCAAAATGCTGAGCAAACACAAATAAAATTGCCGAAAATAAATATTCCCACATTCTATGGAGAGTACGCTGAGTGGCAGTCATTTTATGACTTGTACACGTCCACCATTCATGAGTCACCCATTCTCAATTCGGTACAAAAATTTCAGTACCTGAAGGGGCTTCTAAGAGGAGAAGCGGCAGTACTATTGAGGCACATAACCGTCACAGAAGGAAATTACATAGGAGCTCTAAATAAGCTAAAGGAACGCTATGACCGCAAAAAACTTATAATTAACTCGTTCATTCGGACGTTCATGGAACAGCCAGTCATACATACCTCAACAGCAGCCAACCTAAAACGACTGATGGATACTTCCGACGAGGTTATCCGTGGACTTCAAGCCCTTGGTGAAGTAGCAACAGGCAGAGATCCCTGGCTCACTTACATTCTCATGCACAAATTAGATGAGAAAACAAAAGCACTTTGGGCAGAACATGCGGCAGATACCACCAGTCCTGATTTTTCTGAATTTTTAAAATTCTTGGCTCGGCGAATAGATACGCTTGAATCTGTGACTTCTAGTGGCAAACGAATGAATCCGAAAAGTGAAGTAAAAAGTC
Source organism: Nephrotoma flavescens (assembly GCA_932526605.1). Taxonomy (NCBI): domain Eukaryota; kingdom Metazoa; phylum Arthropoda; class Insecta; order Diptera; family Tipulidae; genus Nephrotoma; species Nephrotoma flavescens. The sequence continues at coordinate 241,922,288 of OW052222.1, forward strand.
ATGTTGCTTCCAGTGTTTCAGATCATAAGGCTGAAAATCACTCTGATGCAGAATCAGGGTTTATATTCCAGTGTGCAAGGTGTGACGACATAAACAGTGAAGTAAAAAGTCATGTGGCTTCTAGTGCCTCAAATCATAAGGCTGAAAATCGCTCTAATACAAAATCAGGGTTTACATTCCAGTGTGCAATGTGTGACGACATAAACCATTCGATATATTATTGTAACCAATTTCACGCTTTAAGTGCAGAAGAACGACAGGCGTGGGTGAAGAAAACAAACAGATGTTTCAACTGCCTAGGTACAAATCATCCAATTTTTAGATGTCCATCAAGACGCCGATGTCAAAAATGCAACAAGAAACATAACACGCTGATACATCAAGATGAGACTTCAACTGACACAATAGAGCAACCGCAGCCATCGTCATCAGCTCCAGGAGTTAAAGTCACTTTATTAGCCAAATGCAATGTATCCGCAATACTTCCAACAGCTATCATACATGTTGTTGACGTATCAGGCATGACAATACCCTGCAGAGCACTTCTAGATTCAGGTTCTCAATCTAGCTTCATAACTGAATCTTGTGCGCAGCGTTTGCAATTAAAGAAACGAAATGCTCGAATTTCAATACGTGGTATGGGCCAAATCGGTGCTGGAACCTCAAAGGGCTTGGTTACAATAATCATTAAACCAGAAGGCTTTCCTCAATTATCCATTGAAGCTCTAGTAATGTCGAAAATCACAAGCCAGATTCCTTCGCAAAATCTATCGGCTAATTTCAAAGCATGGTCTGGAATCAGATTAGCGGATCCCCAATTCAACACAAAGGGCAACATAGATATTCTGATTGGAGCAGACTACTTTTTTAGTATTCTGTTAGATGGTCAAATAAAAACTACACCAGATGAACCTGTTCTACAAAACACATTATTCGGTTGGGTAGTTTCGGGACAAACTAGTCAATCAAGGAACAACGAGTCAGTTTCAATGCTGACCATCCAAGAAGATATTGTCGACATCGATAGAAGCCTGCGCAAGTTTTGGGAACTGGAATCTATCAGCGAGGAGAATATAAAATTATCACCAGAAGAAGAGTTTTGCGAACGCCATTTCACACAGAATCTAACTAGGGATCATGAAAATCGATTTGTGGTGAAACTTCCATTTAAGAAATCCCCGGCACTCTTGGGTGAATCGCTTGCCTGCGCAATTCAAAGACTCCGAGGAATGGAGCGCCGTTTTGTTCGAGACCATAATTTCGCACAACTATACCATCAATTCATGCGCGAATATGAAGCACTCAACCACATGGAAGAAGTCCCTCCCAAAGTAGCTGAAAATCAATTTTACTTACCACATCATGGGGTGCTGAAAAGGTCTAGTAGTACCACCAAACTACGAGTGGTATTCGATGGGTCGGCCAAGTCCAGCTCAGGAATCTCGCTGAATGAATGCTTAGCGGTCGGTCCTAACGTGCAATCGAGCTTATTTGCCATTATATTACGTTTTAGAGAGCATAAGGTAGTCTTCTCGGCTGATGTCGAGAAAATGTACCGACAGATAAATGTTTCATCAGATGACACCAAGTATCAGAAAATTGTTTGGCGTTCAAATCCTTCCGAACCAATTCGCTATTTTCGGTTGATGACGGTCACTTACGGTCTGGCCTCTGCGTCATATTTAGCTACTAGAACCATTAAACAAATATCAGAAGAACATCGCCAGTCCTCACCGCATGCCGCTCATGTTATATCTAGAGATATCTACGTCGACGATTTGATGACAGGAGCTGACGACGAAGCCAAGGCATCGCAACTCAAAGAGAAAATCTCCGAAATACTTGCAAGTTACGGCTTTAATCTAAGAAAGTGGAAGTCTAATAATCCAAACGTATTGCATAGCATTCCGCGTATACATCAAGAAGCTGACAACAAGCCAATGCAAGATCAGGCCAATGATCCCATGGATTCTGTCAAGGTATTGGGAATTGAATGGAATCCCAAATCGGATAATTTCACATTCACGTCAAATATCCAAGACAAATCGAATTTCACAAAAAGAATCATATTATCCGAAGCAAGTCGCCTTTTTGACCCACTGGGTTGGCTCGCCCCAGTGGTCATAACGTTCAAAATCTTCCTACAATCACTTTGGGGCGCCAATCTCGATTGGGATGAGCCGCTTCCATCAGATAAGTACTTGATGTGGGAAAGATTGAGGGATAACCTAAAGTCTATAAGCGCCTTTTCTATTCCCAGATCTTTAGAAACAACTAGCAGTTCAGCCATTGAAATGCATGGATTCTGTGATGCAAGTCAACTGGCCTATGCAGCTGTGGTCTTTTTCAAGATAGTCAATGAAGGTGGTGTCACTGTAAGACTCATTACAGCAAAAACCAGGGTAGCACCAGTGAAGCAACAATCGCTACCAAGACTGGAGCTATGTGCAGCCGTGTTGTTGGCCGATCTAATAAAAATCATCAAAAGAGAATCAAACCTATCCATCAACGAAGTATATACGTGGACCGATTCTCAAATAGTGTTGGATTGGCTGGCAAGTCATCCAAGACGATGGAAAACCTTTGTAGGGAATCGCACCTCAGAAATCCTGTCGACCTTACCCCGGAAAAATTGGCGACACGTCTCTTCGGCTGAAAACCCAGCGGACTGCGCCTCTCGAGGCCTATCACCAAATGAGCTTAAGTCGCATAAGTTGTGGTGGAACGGGCCAACTTGGTTACAGCAAACATCGGAATTCTGGCCACCCCAAAACCAAAATTATGGAAGCATTGAAGAAGAGGCATCAAACAAGCAATTCACATTCAGTCTTGCAACCACAACAGCCATCGATTGGTATGACGAAATCATCAGCAAATATTCGTCATTTGGTAAATTACTTAGAGTCATGAGCTACGTCATCAAATTTGCCCACAGCATTGCGAAACCCAAACAATCCAGGCCTAATTCCATTAGCCTACAAAGAGAAGAGCTGCTTCAAACCACCCACATACTGTGCCAACACGAGCAGAGGAAATACTACGAAAATGACATAAAAGACTTGCAAGCTAAAGGACAAGTCAGAAAAGGCAGCAGCCTCCAGTCTTTAAACCCGTTCTTAGACGAATTCGGGTTACTTCGTGTTGGGGGAAGGTTGCAGAACAGCTTAACTCCATATTCTACAAAGCACCCTCTAATAATCCATGGAAAATCCAAAATCGCGGAGCTAATTCTTCGTGACAATCATCTGAACAATAAACACGCAGGTCCAACTCTTCTGTTGGGTATCACTCGGCAAGAATACTGGATTCCGAATGGGAAAATCAAAGCAAAGGAAGTCATCCGAAGATGCGTCATCTGCGCAAAATTTAAATCGCAGTGTGAACAACAACTAATGGGCAGTTTACCAGCTTCCAGAGTTGAATTAATCCGTCCATTCTTGAAGGCTGGAGTGGATTACGCAGGGCCTATCTCCATTCATCTGGCTAAAGGTAGAGGACAAAAAACATACAAGGCATACATATGCTTATTTGTGTGTTTAAGCACGAAAGCAGTCCACTTAGAGTTAGTTGGCGACCTTTCCAGTGATGCATTCCTCGGGGCTCTCAAAAGATTTACGGCGCGGCGCGGAGTTTGCTCAGAGTTACATAGCGACAACGGTACCAACTTCACAGGCGCTGATACCAAGTTACAAAATGAATTCAACAAATTAATCAAAAATTCGAGTCACATTGCCAATTACTTCACTAACAATCGTATTGATTGGCATTTCATCCCTCCTAATGCTCCACACTTCGGCGGTCTATGGGAGGCTGCGATTAAATCCATGAAATTCCACATTAAGAGGGTGATTGGTAAAAATATATTGACCATCGAGGAAATGAACACCCTACTCGCTGAGGTCGAAGGAATTCTTAATTCCCGGCCAATGTGTGCCATAAACGATACCGAGGTTGATCCAATTACTCCGTCACATTTTTTAATAGGACATCCGTTAACAAAAATACCGGAGTCGGATATTACTCATCTCAAAATTTCACATCTTACCCGATGGCAACTGGTGCAACAAATCAGCCAACACTTTTGGAAGAAGTGGTACATTGAGTACCTAACATCCCTTCAGCAGCGTTCCAAATGGAGAACTAGAACACCGTCATTGCAAATCGACGATATTGTTCTGATTAAGGACAACAATTTACCGGTGAATCACTGGTTGCTTGGTAAGGTCACCGAATTACATCCTGGCTCGGACGGTCAAGTTCGCGTAGTCACGGTAAAAACACAGCACAATCAGATCAAACGACCTATTCAAAAACTGTGTTTGCTTCCCATCTCCCGAGCAGAACCAGATGAGGTTCATGATTAAGCTGTATTGCTGAGACTTCACATCAACACATCACAAAGAATAAAAACAAACACCGCTTCATATCACAAAATAAACATCGCTATGGTACAATTTATTTGCATATAAAACTACACATCCAACTCTCAAGTTTTCATCTACAACGCGAAGAATCATTTGAACATGCCAGTTCAAGGCGGGGAGTGTGTTTGATACCTGGAAAGACACCAAAATTAATTATATTTATATTATTTTTACTATCGTCCTAAAATCTAAGAAAAAACAAATGTAAACATTTTCAAACGTCAAACCAATGAGGGATTCTCGTATCTTATTTTTATATTTATCAATCAATGTTACCAGATGTACAAATTCGCTCTATCTATTGTCAATTTATCGAACTAATATGTATTTAGTACATTAGTATTCACATATTGTGAATTTATATTGTATTGTATAAAATCAAGGTTTTTAGTGCCATTGTATTATTCGTACGAAATAATTTGAAAGAGAAACACAACAGGATTATTTAATTAAATAAAAATTGTTATAAATAAAATCGATTCTAGTGTTTATTTGATTCAATCTAACTTTGATAGCTGTAATTCCTGTCCACATTAATTAAATAATACAGTCCACAACAAAGCTCGGGAAGAAGCACAAAAGAGCTGCAGGGTGAACCAAAACCAATTTGGCACATCAACGCAAGGCCGTGCCCCGACAAATGTGTTATTTCCTAGCTAATTATGAAGAATTTAGACATGTTGGATGGAAATGGGATTTTCAAGATGGAAGAAGTTTTGGAATATGGCCACCTGGGACGAAATTCGCCAATGTCTAATCTTGTAACTTCTAAACTTGTAATTATTTAAGCCATTTTAGACACTCAGTTGTTGTTTTATAGTATACGTTTTCGATGGTTTTGTACAAAAAGAACCACTTGTTTACTGGGCTGTGAATCTTTGATTAAGTTATTTAAAACACTGTACATCTACACAAACTAATACTGAGTTAAACACTGGTTACGGGGCCGCCCTATCATTTCGTATCGAGACAAACTTTTAAACAGAATTTTATAGAGGTGACGACGTTTGCTTTCGCGTGGATAAGGTGATGGATTTTTTTATAAATAGTCAAAGAATTCCTCATAGACTACTTTAAAAAATCTAACAAATCTAACAAAAATCTAACAGTCCGACGTCGACCTGTCAGCGTTTTCACTTGACTTATAATAAGATCACATTTAGTGCTTTCAAGTGTCCCAACTGTTGTGATCATAATTAGTAAAGACAACGTTAAATATATTTCAAAGAGCTCATAATTTTCATTTTGTTGGCCTTGATTTTACTCAACATATTGCCCACTGTTGGCTGACCACTTCACCAGAAAGTGTCCATTGATACATAAATCTGAATTTGAGAGAACCATATTTGTTTCTTGATAACGCTCAACAGATTGTATACCGCTTTTGGACTTTCTTTTCGTATACCACCAAATGTCACTTGGTCCTGTCGATCTACTATGATATTACACAAACAATTACAGAAAACTATTTGCCGCTCATGATATATTAGAAATTATCTGGATGGTATACGGTACTACTTGGATTTATCTCTAGGACTGGTGCAAGAAAATTTCAAGTGTCGCTGGTTAGATCACAAGACCGCTTACACAATGAGTTAGAAAAAACTATCTACTGTTTTTCATATAATCTGGCGATAATACATAAATCTCACGTTAATGTCGCTCACACTCATTATTTATTCTCATGATATGAAAGTAGGATTTTCAATGATAATTTACCTCACCAAGACCGAACTAACCGTATATGCCACAGTGCCATTTATCTACGGTTCCATTTCAGGTTTCACCATAAACAAATTTTAATATGGTTATTTATAAATTTTTGACCAAGTTCTGCTCCAGGTGTCGTATTGCAAAACCTCTTTCCAAATTTATTTTCCAAAAGCATTCCAATTATCTAAGTTACGTCCCAGGTGGTTATATTCCAGAACTCTTCAATAAATCATTTTAGAATCTCATTTTAATCTAACATACCCAATTCCATCTTAATCGGTTGAAAAGTGGCTGAGTTCCATCCCAGCAGGCCATATTCCAGAACTTCTTCCAAAATCATTTTAAATGTCTAGTTCCTTCATGATTGGCCAAGACATACCTAATATCAACATTACGGGATTTTTAAATACGGGGTTTTGAAATACGGGATTTTCAGCCGTTGACATGATATTTTGCGCAAATTAAGCGCAAAATTATTATAAAAAAAATTAATTTCCCCATCGTTGGAATTACATAATTTGCGCTTACTCTAGCGCGAAAATTAAAAAAAAAAAAATGTCAACTAGGTAAGTGAAATAGAACGACGGAAAGTTGTCGTTGCGTAGTAATGAATTTTCTCAAGTTGCAATATTAGTACAAAATAATATATTTTGCGCATATTCATTTTACTAGTTTTAGGCCAAGACCAGGTATATAAAGCGAAATACAATGAGCCGAGAGTTCGGTGGCATGAATGGATGGCTTTTAAAAACAGAAAGGAAACATCATCACAACTAGCTACCTCTTTCATAGAACACTATCACTCTTAACGAATTTGGCCTAAGTTCTCGAAAAGTTAAAAGAAACCCTAGGCTACTTGAGCTTAATAAGAAAAATTGTTTAAGTGGTTTCATCAAAATAAAATAAATGTGTGGGACGCCCATTCTCACCAGAGTTCCGACTTAACCCAAATTGAATTATGGGCATTCTAAAGAAGAAAATCAGTACAAGAAAATGTTCATTGATTTCTTAGCAAAATTAGGACGTGGTGGGGAAGCTTAAGCTCCATCCTGTAGGCGACTTGTGGATAGTCTTCCAAGTGTTATATTTCTTATGTAATAAAAATAAGTACGGGCCCACAAAATATTAAAGTTAAAATTTGTACCACCAATAAAAATAAATATTAAAAACAATAACAATTTTTTGTCGGTATTGGTGGAAAAATTTCATAGATGGCTACCCAGATTTTGACCCTGGTTGTATATTTTTATTTATTTATTTCAAGAAATCGGTTTAGACAAATTCATTAAAGATTTCAAAATTAAGATTAAAATACATACTTTAAATCTATTCGATTTGTTAAACGATGGACTGGGAAATGCAAGGATGTGCTAATGTAAGACCTCAAGTTCAACATTTTCTCTTAAATCTAACATTTGAACGAAGATGATTTTCAAATGAGTAATCTCTTGCACTCTCAGAATTTCTTCAGAAAGTCGGTATATATGAATTCGTTACTCGTATGTTGTCGATGTAACCTATAAATTCCAGGGTCCAATATGTGATGTTTGAGGAGCAACATTAGATGTCAGCTTGAAAACGTTTTTTTTATTTCTATGTATTACATATTGCAAACGGTTTTGTAAAATAGCATTTTTCATGCATTTCTGGATATCAGTCGAACCTTGAGAATATCGTACATTTTTGCAGTTCTTTTTCATTGGACTCGATGCATGGAGAGTGAGACAAATATACCACATTTTTCATTCGGTTTTATTCTGGAAATCGCTTTAATTTCCCGTAGTTTGTGGTTTTGAGTCCCTGTACCACACCAATCTTTTAATTTTTGTTGGCACAGTTATTAAACCTCGTAGTATTTTCATTTGAATCGGTTTTGATTTATAAAAGATACAAAATTGTTGTCGAATCGAATTTGATCTACGTCTGTGTTTAAGTCTGCCCGAATTTATCCTGAAGACCGAATCACTAATTTGCACTTCATTAACTGCATCCGATTTTAAAATTGACACATTTTGAAAAAAGTACCTTTTATGGTGTAATTTTTTCTATGATTTTCACCCCATCGACCACAAGCATAATTAGAAAATTTTTGGTATTGTTTTTGTATTACGTAAAGTAGTTATCTGTACTGGAGTCGCCGATTTTACTTAATTGCCTTAAAGAGGTCTAGGTCAGGTTCGCTCTGTCTAACCTCCTCCTAACAGTTTCTATTTATACACAAGCAGTGGGATTTTGTACTCTGTTCTTTACTAATAGCTTTTCTTCAGCGACCCAAATGCCCATTTTGATGCTTGCAACAAATCCCAGTTACTGGAAATATAGATTTTATAATACAAAGAAATATGAAAAAAACTGGGTTAAAAAATATAAATAACTAGCTGAATTCCCCTGGCGTTACGTGGGAGAAATTAGAAATTGAATGCTGCTAACTTTAAATCAGCTCTAAATTTTTATATTGGTCGACTATCGCAGGTGATTTTTTTTCTAACTTTGTCTCACTCTGTTCATTTGTTTCAGGACTGCTAGAAAAACTTGTCCTGCTGCGATCGTTTTCATACCGTGTCTCACGCTATTCACTAGTTTCAGCAGCTCTAGAAGAAGACGTGATTCGTACCATATTTCAGAGTCAAATTGTAGATATTTTTGGGAAAAATTGTATGGAACCACTTAGACCCATGGGTCGACCCCCTACAAAAATATTACGAATACCTGCTCATTTTGATATAAAATCCCTCTGCCAAATTTGAAACTGATTGGATGAATGGTGTGGAAAATTATAAGAATGGTCCCCTTGATCTGGATAGACCGCTCGGATTCGAACATGTCATTAATTTCATATAACTCCTTTCCTAAATTTATTCCCGTCATACAATTTAAAAAAGATTTAAATTTTTGGAAAAAATTTGTACCGGGACTCTAGACCCCAAGGATCAGCTCCTTCACCAATATTGTAAGGTTGGTTCCGGACATGTAACTTATACATAGTAAAAAATTCACGACGTTCGGTCGTGGCTGCTGAAATGGCCATTCGGAACAAACAGATATTTTTGGTAAAAATTGTATGGGAGCACCTGGATCCATTGGGCCACCCCCTTCAAAAATATTACAAAAGTCTGCTCATTTTGGTATTAAATCCCTATGCAAAATTTCTAAAATTTGAATCTGATTGGATGGATCGTGTAGAAACTTATAAGAAGGGACCCCTTGGTCCAAGAGACGAACCCTCGAATTCTGGGAATGACTCCCGTGAAAATATTTTCAAAAAAATGAAAGAGTAAATATCGATAGAATAAATTTGTACCGGGGCCCCTAGACTCGGCGATCCAACCCCTTCAAAAATATCTTAAGGTAAACGGACATGCCACTTATACATGTTGAAAATTCCATGATGATTGGTCGAGCGGCTGAAACGTCCTTTCCGAACAAACAGACATTTTTGGGAGAAATCTGTAAGGGAGCACAAGAACTAGGAGGCCGACACCCCTTTAAAAATATTACGAAAACCTGCTCATTTTGATATAAAAGACCTACGCAAAATTAGAATCCATTTGGTTCATACAGCTGTGCGGCAACCTATAAGAACGGATCCCTCAGATTCGAACATGTTACTAATTTTATATAAGCCTTTTCCTAAACTCATTCCCGTGTAAACATTTAAAAAAATTTAAATTTTAGAAAAATTTGTACCGGAGCCTCTAAAGACCGGGGTGCAGCCATGATTGTACCAACTCAGAAATCTTCACGGGCGTGCACACAACAGCTCACCAAAGTTTCAGCATATGGCACACACGTAGAAACATTCATTTTTATACCGGTTTCGAATCATTCAGTAGTTAGAATCGACAAAGGACGAATTTGACAATAGCGCCAAAATGGTGGATTTGTGAACTACATTGTCGATAGCAAAATTCTTGCATGGTTCAAAATTTATATGCCACATTTGCCTTCAGTGACGTAGTAGTAGTTTTGAGTACTAATGAGCTTCAGTTAGTTTTGTGGGGGATTCTGAGGAACCTCTAAATGATAAACGATACTAATAATTGGCCAGCAGCGCAAAAACGGCCGATTTGTGAACTAATTATGCCACTTGATTATATTATTGGGATAGAATGTATTAGCGTAAGGTGTAGCACCATACCGGTAGTTTCGAGTACTAAGGTGCTTGTGGTGGTTAGAAAGACTGTAAAGTCATATCGTGGGTGGTTTTGTTGTGAATTCCTATAGCAAATACCTGATGCTCTTCGTCATACAGGTCCTGAAAGCTTTTTAATTTCCCAAATTAAATTAAAAGAAAAATAACGAGAAAAATGTAATCCGCATGAACCGAGCGGTATAGTCATCCAGTCATCCAAGGTTCAACTTACTCATAGTAGCGAAGCAGCTCATTTTCGTATTGGTATTTTACTATTCAACTCGAACAAAATTGTCAATGTGAACAAATATTGTACAAAAAAAAAATGATGTCCAGAAATACATGATAGGAGTCTTTGATAAAAGGATGGTTAATTGCAAGAAAATAGCAAGCATTTTTTTGTGGGGGTCCCACAATTCAACAAAGATTACGAAAGCTTGAATTATACTAAATTCTCCACCCCCACCTATCTATTTACGCTTTTGTGAATGCTGGGAATTAAAATTCAAAGACATCTCTAAAATTTAATATAACATTATTTTTACGTGAGCTTTATAAAAATAAAATAAAATTGTATTATAAATAAATAAATAAAAATCTATTATATTTTGATACGCGCCATTTTTCTATCTTATCACACCATCATAGCGCAACACAATTTTTTTGTTAACAATTTTTTGTGTAACACGATTTTCTTTACATAGAGATAGCTTACATAACAAAAAAATGCAATAATATTCAGCTTTTTATCTCCTACCCATATAAATTATTGAGCTTTCTCGATTAAAACTATAAAACTCTATTTAAAGAGCCTCTTACATTATATATTCGTGTCTGCCTTATAATAGTCGTCCGTCGTTTTTTTTGTCATACAAATTTAATGAAATTCATGAAAGATTTTGTTCTTAGAATACTAATCAAACGATGTTATTGTTATTTAATTAGTGAGTAGAAAATGAAAATAGAAAAAACAACAAATATAATATTCAGTTTGTTGTTGTTTTTAAAAACAACAACAATATAAAGTGTATATACGATATACGCAACCATGTGAAACTAATTCAAAACACAAGAAAAATTAGTATTCATGATACTTATCACAAACCGATCTGGGTAGAAAATGAATGTTGTTACGACTTGTGGGATACCTAAATAAAAAAAAAGAAAAATTAAATAAAATTTTTTTCCTAGGCAACATCAGAGTTTGGGTAGTTTTTTTGTGTGCTCCTAGGGGTGGATGATGAATTTTAACTTATTCTGGGAATTGGAACTAACAATAATGAATATAAAATAAATCATTTTTCTTTTGAAGTGACATTTTCCAAAAATTAGTTTTTTCCTATTTTTTTGTTGAAAATGGTTCAATGTTTGCAAAAAGGTCATTATTATTTTTAAGATAAATTATTTCTTGGAAAAGATAACAAATGTAATATTAAACTTTACTACTCTCGTGTATCCGCTTCCTCATCGTTAAAATTATCGTACAATTATAAGTTTAGACCTTTCGGCATTGTCGCTTACAATATGGATTACAACCGCATTTGTGGTCTGCGAATCATTTGAAAATAAGGGCTTCGGATCCAAACACCAGTTATTGGATTGTTTGTGACTTTTAAATTATACATAAATTAAAATTTATACAAGTTGCTAGGTTATCCTGCCTTAGTTGCTTGCTCGCTCAGTTGCCACTAATCTTTTTCTAATTTCATCGCACAACATCCTGAGTAGGCAATTCCCGCGAAACGGCGGTACATGAGCTCTCCCCATCAGTGTGGAGCTTGGTTATTGAAAAACTTTTCTTGATGATATTATTGTAACTGTTTCAGACAAACACTTAAAGGTCGTGTTGATGTAACAAACTCTCCTCATTGTGAAGGCATGGTGTATTGAAAACGCTCTCCATTTTAAACCATCTAAAACCGACTTTGTAGTTTTTACTAATTGCAGAAACTTCTCTTGCTCTTTTTGGGAGCACAATCACAAAGATCGTGACAATCTTTTCAGAATTATCTTGATTTTTTTATGATAATGAAACACTAATATTCTATGGTTGTACAATAGACTCTAGGAAATTTCTGGTAAATCGAAGACTTTCGGTAAGCGGTCAATTTCATACACAAATTCGGACCTTATTAGTCTGAAGGTAATTCGGAGCAGTATGCTATTTTAAACATCCCTTTTTTTAAAATAAAGGTTCGTTGAAAAAAATTTTATTATGAAAAAAATGGATTTGGATTCTTTAAATTTTCAAACTATTCAGTGACGTCATGCTTCAGTTCACATTTTGTTTGAACTTATAATCAAAATTTAAATAAAAACTGTCAAGAAATGATTAGGTTCCTAAACTTAAAATTCCATATGCATTTACGATTCAAATATGGGTAAATTCTACGAGAGTGGATTGATAAATGTTTAGCATAACGCCATCTATGAGTCACTAGTAACAACTTCTTTGTCGTGAAGTATGTTCTTTTAAACGAAAGCTGTCAAATTTTTAATCGGAGTGAAGTTTATGCCAAAATAACAAAATATACACTGTTGCCTATAAGTACTTAGAATTGAAAAAACGCTCAAATATTAAACTTTTTTAACATATCTGTATTTTTTTAATAAACACAAATATTTTTACACTATACGTAGCAAACATCTAATTTTTGTGGAAAGTTTTGAGTGAATTTTAAAAAATGAAATTTTTTACAACAAACACACTATGAATTGAACAGAGATGATCGAAGTTGTTCTGAACTAGTAATTTATGTAAGAAACCAATCTTATTTATCCACATGCTCGGAAATCTCTGAGATTTTTGTTATTCGAGACAGAACGTCATTGAGTGAAATTCGAAAATTCTCAACCTTCATCCTTACAACCAGCATACCCGGGTATGTCCATATAAATATTTTCAAATAAATATTTTCAAATGTTTAAGAATTTTCGTATTTCACTCAATGACGTTCTGTCTCGAATAACAAAAATCTCAGAGTTTTCCGAGCATGTGGATAAATAATATTGGTTTCTTACATCAATTACTAGTTCAAAACAATTTCGATCATCTCTGTGCAATCCGTAGGGGCAGTTTCTTGTCTTTCGTACTGAGTTGGTTTGTGGAATGGTGAAAAGAAACCAATATAGCATATTCCATATTGTTTCATATTTCATTTGTTCTTAATATATTTTTTTAAATATTTGATAAAATCAAAAGGTTTTTTAAATCTTGCCACTTCCGGTATACCGATTTCCGCAAAGTAACTGTAAAATTTTCTTGTTTTTGGAGACGGTTTAAGTATGAAATTTAAACCTGTTCAACTTGTTTAACTATAAAAACTACAATTTTTATATAAAAACCCCGTTTTTATAATCGTCACTTCCGCTTAAACTTTGCGAAAATGAGGAGGAGTATTTTTGTTGTAAATTTAAAATTATTTTACGCGTATTGAATCGATTTTATAGTAAATGCTATGAAATGATTTTTTTACCGCCTGCACGGTGGTCGTCAAATCATCTTGGTTCATCGCACGCTCCCACCAGTATCGACATCCTATTGTTCGCAGAACATTCGACGTTGTCGCGCCAGCAAAGTCTAGGTCTTCTCTTTTATCATTCGTTGTATTCGGGATCTTTCAATGTGGCCCAACCACCTTACTCGGTTGGATTTGATGAATCGGATAATTTCACATTCTCCAAGACTGTGTCATTATCGGATTCATCATTCTCCATCTATATTCATTAGTGGTCAACTTCCATTTCCGAGGGTTAGCACAGATTTTATCGTCGTAATTCCGGGATTGAAGAAATTGTCTGTTATTACAATCACTATACGTTTGCTGGATATATGATTTTCGATCACTCATCTATTTATACGAGTAGTAGCTAATTTTTATTTTAATATCTTCCGAAAATTATTTTAGAATCCTATTTCCATCGAACCAATCCCAACTAATCTCGTCATAATATTTACACAATATTTTACACAGTTTTGTATGAATTCCAACCCAATTTTGAGCGTATACGCTCATTTATAACGAGGTTTTTGAAATTCATAAAAATTTCCAAAATGACGATCATCAAATTTAAAATTTTCATCTGACACCATGTATCAATTTTATGCACTCTCTACAAGGCTATTTTCTGTTAAATTACAATGGTCCAATAGTTCGATTCATGTGAGTAACAATCTTCACTCCCAACTGTGGGTGCAGCTCAATACAATACCCCAAAAGTAACATGAGCAAAAATTAAACAAAATATTAAATTTTGGAAGATCAGGAACATAAATAAATGTGACTATTTGGCGCGATAATCATGATCATTTAAGAAATTGTCGTGTTCTGTCCCAGGTGGCCATATTCCAGAACTCGTCCTAACAAATATTTTATAATCCCACTTTCATCCAATATCCCTAATCGCATCATAATCGGCTAAGAACCGACCGAGTTGAGTCCCCAGAAAGATATATTTCAGAATTTTTCCAAAATTAGTTTTAGAATCCTATTCCCATCCAACATACATATATTCAGGTTGATCAGTTATAAAAAAATGGCCGAGCTTGTTTATTTTGATTCCAGCAATTTTTAATTCCAGGATTTTGATTTCCGGGATTATGATATTCGGGATTTTTGGTTTTCGGAATTTTGAATTCCGGGCTTATTTTAAATTCCAAATTAAGAAAAGTTGTTCATGTGTTTGATCAAAATTCATAATTATGAAATTATTAATTTGTATTCATATTTGCTTACTACTCTTGGATGTGTTTTATAAAGGCCTTTACAAGATCATTTAGATTAAATTTGTAATGAACAAATGATGTCTTAGACAAAACACATTCCGATAGTACTAATTCAACTATTCCACGGCAACGTGAGTCTGACCTAGGTATGATTTGAGGACGCTTTAAAGGTAATATTCACCATCCCACACATATCGCCATGTAAATAGATTTTTTTTGAATTGGTTGTGAATGTATTATTTTTTCTTAAATCCTTTGAGATATTGGAGCCCGTTCCGGAACTTTTTGTACACTCGGTATTATAAGTAGTTTTGCTTAATCGAAATGAAAATAAGTATCCTACAGTGTTATTATTTTATCGAGAAAATGAGAAAATATTCTTGATAAACATACCAATCGATGCACATGATATTGACATAAATTAATGTCTATGATTTAATTGAAAAACATTTCTAACGAAATTGCTGTTGCAGAAGAATAAAGATTTTCTTGTAACACGAAAATATGTATATATATATAGAAATTTTGGTAGTAGGAGTTGCCTAGTTTTGGATCAGAAAAGTATATGCATATTACTTATTTGCAGTGTTGGACAACTACCCTGTACCTAACTGTGAGCTATCACAACCACAAACCGCGTAAATTCGCGATCAATTTGCCTTTCGAACATCTAAGAAATTAATTAAGTTGAAAACTTGTTCCATTTATTGTTGGTCCTGATTCATAGTTATAGAATTCCTTTAAAATCGGCCTTTCTGTCAATTAAAATTAAAGTAAGAAATGAAAATACAACTCCGTGGTCCTGGTTTGGTTATACCTGAACCAAAACCTCACCTCACATGTATCTATCATACATGCATATCCACAAAATAAACAAAATACTATAAAATGACTAAACGGGATTAATTATTCTAAAAGGATATTATTTTTGGGTTCAATTAAAACTTTTACAAAATATATATGTATGTATGTAGAAAATTACAGATAAAAATTTCCTTTCTAGCAGCATTGTGGTTTATTAGTAAAATCCTATTATGAAAAACCGCAGATTATTACCCTTTTGGAATACGAAACATTTCTAAAAGTGTATACGGGAATAAATCCTAATGAATATTCGTAAAGTTTGTCTTTTGTAGCAATCGTTGCAGGGATACGCTGAGGTAGCTCCTAGAAAATTAATTCCAATTCTTGTCTTCATCAGAATTAGCAAAAACTTTGGTAGAGTAAAGAAAAATATATGTTGGGCATAATGATTTCGATAAAATTGGGTACATAGTATGGGATGTCGAGGCCTCACGCAAATGTTTGAATTGATTGACCCATACAATTAATTTAAACAAAAACCTTCCAAAAAATTGGTTCCAATGGGTAATTCACCGCCTTAGAAATTTTACATACCTAGTAATTATATGCTTAATAATTAATTGGCGATGGTACTAAGCTACTTGGTATACTATTTTATTTTATTTGCTTCTAAATACTTTACGGTAAATTTACAAAAAAGCTTATCTGACTAATAATAGCGGTTTTACATTTAGCTTCATCATCGAGTGGAATTTCCTAAAAGGCATCCTTTAAAGCTTTATTGCAAGTAAAATGGTATCTCCCAACTGGCTCAGTATAACGTCCATTAACCTTTCGGGTGTCGAAACGCAAACCTTACGTCTTATTGAGGAGAATGTGAGTCTGTTTAGTTCCTTGGTGCTTACTAAGCCGAATGGAAAGGTATTCGAAAACACATTCGAAAATTGTGTACTGCGTTTTTATTAGTTAGTAATATTGGTGCGTTCTGTGGCGGTGGATCAATTTGGGCTTCAAAATTTATATAGAGCTCGCCTAGGAGTTTGATATGATATGATATGATAAGAGATGTACAGGCCAACTATCAAGGCGATCCTAAATATGTGTAGCACGTTCCTGGAGTAAGCGTAATCTAATATCAAAACCATATTTGAAAATTGAATTATACTCCAGAATTTTGCGGGCCCAGACCCTGCCTGCATCCTCACATTGAACGTAATATAAGTAAAGGATAAGTTAATCACAGAAACGGCTAGGATGCCACGCAGTAAAGTAATTATCTAACTACTAGGTTAAAGATTTTTAGCCCCTTTCCCTCTTCTCCCCTACACGCTCACAACCACGCCAAACAAGCAACCACACAACTGTCAAATTATTATCACATATAAACTCCGAATCCCCAATCTACTATGCGGCACCGAAACCAACCGAAGCACACACTTATATTGTAAAAAATAATTAATAAAAGATTAAAAATGATGCAATATATATTTGCTAGATGTCGTGCAGATTAGCAAAGAAACAAACCAATAACAAAATACATATATTGCCGCCTTTGGCAAAAAGGTGCCATTGAGGCGTAACACTATTCTCCAAAAATTAAATAAATTTAATAAAATATATATAATAAAATAAATTCCAATTATTTTTAGTACTAAGGCTGTTTTCCGTACACCGACTTATTTGTGGACACTGACTTATTGAAATAAGTTACCTCGGGCGGAGACTTAATTGAATAAGTATGTCTACACAGAAATGTCTCCAAAATTGTGTCTTGACTAAATGTAGTACATATATGCAGTTTTTTCCAAATCGAGTGGCAATGAGTCAATGACCAACATGTCAAGAAATTTTTTTCTTCCATATGTGTCGGTCCACATCTTCAACCACCATAGCGACAAGTTGTAATTAGAAATGCATCGCGTTTTAAATTAAAATAAATATAAATTGTTACCTTAAAATAAGTATTTTATTTTAAAGTTAGTACAGTAGATCCAGAATATT
The DNA here is from genome assembly GCA_932526605.1 of Nephrotoma flavescens. NCBI lineage: Eukaryota > Metazoa > Arthropoda > Insecta > Diptera > Tipulidae > Nephrotoma > Nephrotoma flavescens. The sequence goes on from OW052222.1 coordinate 241,940,088, forward strand.
ATTTCTACATTTGTTGGTAGAAACGGAAACTCATGATTCCGGAATCAAACTTCGTTTCTTTCCCCTTTATCTATAAAACCGGTTTCTTGCGCCGCAATAAAACCGATTTTGTAGGTAAAGGGGGAAGAAACGAAGAAATATTCCGAATCATGAGTGCCAATATGGATGCGCACTATAATAGAAATTGTGGTTTGTTTTTTGTTATTACGTCACAAATAAGTCGGTAAAATGAACTAGAACGACTTGATCGACTTATTCAAGATGGCGTCAAACAAGTCAATGTGGCGTCAAATTCGTCCAGTGTGTATTGTATGTCAGCGTAATAACAAACCAATAAATTCTTAATACTTTACACTTAACTAATGCAAAAAAGCATGGAGAAATTAATAAATTAATTATTAATTAATTTCGTTTCCAGAGGTGCACCTCCTTAGAGCCCGACTCCAGGAGTAATGCAGAAAGTATTTTTTTAATTCGCAAAGTCATAGACTAATCGATATTTCAGATAAAGTATGGCTGGGAACAAACAATGCGACTGCAATTTAAACATATTTACAAGAATGAGATTACGTCTGAAAATTGAACTTCATTTAATTCTCACGTGACTTTGAGAAAGTAATAAAATTTAAGTACCTTGCAACTGTCACCGTAATAAGTCTTTAAAAACGCAATAGATTCGAATTCTGTGTAGCAGGTCCGGGCAACAGTAGTTAGTGAAAATAAAAGTTTTGTGTAAATTTTTATTATTTTAAAATTATTCCATCAATTTTCAATTATTTATTGTTAATTTATGCAAACGTCTATATTTTCATGTAAAGGGTGTTCCATCTGTTAGTTTTTTTTATATTAAAAACAAAAAGACATTGTTTTTTGGAAATTCAAAATTTTCTATTGAAAATGAAAGTTAGTTCTATGCCATTTATGTATGTCGTTCATTTGCCCACCACGGCTCCGTACACTCCTACACCCGAATCAAAATTGCTTATGGCTTGATCTAATGAAAGCTGTCCAATGGCCTCAATTTCAGCTCGAAGGTTGTTTTTAAGATCTTGAATTATTTGTGGATGAGGTGTCAAGTCGCATGATCTTGGTGGCCAATTGACATCAAAATTTCTTGAAATTCTGCGATCATCGAACTTGGTTGCCAATAAGTCGAGTGTTTCACGATTTGCATGATAGGTGGCACCATCTCTTGAAACCAAAGGCCATCTAAAAATTTTCATTTGTCAAAAATTTTCGGGGTTGCCACCGCACAATAAATATTTATTTTAGCTAAAAAAAATCAACAAATGGAACACCCTTTACATCCTATTTATATATTTGATCCATATTTCGTTTGTAGAGATTTGACTTTGCGAAAAACGCTAAATGTATATTTTGTCATTTCTTTTTTGAAACTTTCGACGTTCTTTCTCTCTTTAAGAGAAGTCAGTTTTTTGCATGAGCAAGTAGTATGATGTAGACAAAAAAAAATATTGTTGTTGTATTTCTCATCCAGTTTTTGTTTGAGTCAGAGATAGGAAATTCCAAATCATTTTAAGGCGAACAAAATTAGTCTATTCAGCGGTTTAGAACAGTTTAGTGTGGTGTAGAAAACTTTCGAGCGGTTTTGGTGATTTAAAGTGGCTGAGGGCTGTTTAGAGTGGATTAGTGTTATCTAGAGTAATTTAGAGTGATCCAGAGTCATTTAGAGCCACTGAGAGCAAGGCTGATCTAGAGTAGCAATTTCGATCTTCAATTTACTGCAATTTAGATCGCTCAGAGACTTATAAAGTAGTCCAACGCAATTTAGTGCTATTAAGAGCGATGCAGAACAGTTAAGATTAGTATAAAGTGATCGAGAAAGGGTTAGAGCGATTAAGAGCAGTTTCGAGTTCTTTTGAGTGGTTTATCGTGAGTTAGCGAATTAGAGCAGTTTAAAGTCATGTGGCCGGAATTGAAACGAAACGGTTTTAATATTTAACGACATACTCAGAAATAGTATCGAAAGACATGTTCCGTTGATTAAACAGAAAGCTGGCTTTCGGGAGCCTTGGTATAATAAAAACTTGATTTTTTTGTTTAGTAATTAATGTATGTACATCTGAAATTTCATGAATGCGTGAAAACTAGTAGTTGGTTTCCCACCTTCAATGGCCAGAGTTCGGTCGGTAGTTATTTCTCAGATATTTGTGAATTCTAGATTTTTCGCTTCCGTATATGAACCAGTTTTGATGTCATCTACTGTACCGCAACACTCTGAAGTCTTTGAAAAATTTAACTTTTTAAATCAAGACAACTTAACGTAGCTTATACAGATTTTGCGAAGTCGTCCGACAAGACTAATCCTTCCAGTTCTTATCACTAAGTTTAGGCATTTGGGGTGCTTATCCATTCCCAATGAGTGAATGCACTTGTTCCAGTCAGCCGGCTGGCAAACTGTAACACTTCTGGATCAATCTTCTCAAGTATTTTACGCGACATCAGCTGTACCACGGGCTAGTCACTTAGGCCCGTTGCAATTTTCATGTTTTATCAACGATGTCGTTAACAACTTTAAATTCACAAGTTGCTTTCTTTTCGCAATGCCATGAACATTTTCGCTCGGGCTTCGATGTTAAGCCGACTGTAATAAGATTCAAGATTATTTAGATATATTTTGTAAATAGTTAACTGACAATAGACTACCTACCTTAATGTGAATAAATGTAGAAATGTGACCTTTTATCGTATCCACTCCCCTATATTGCATCAATATCGTTTGCACAACGAATTTATTGACAGAGTTTAATTCATGTTTAGCCTGGGAGTAGTGTTTTCAACTGATGCGACTTTTAACAGACATGCCAACACTATTGTTCTACTTTTTACGCTATTTGCCGTAGGCACTTGGCGAAACACACTTATACTTAATAAACACATTTTTATTAATCACTTGTTTTTATTTCGCAGAATATTTTTCAAAAAGTTTAAAAAATCACTCGATCGATTTCGACTTGTTAGGTCATCATCAGGAGGAGTATCTCCTGATGAGGAAATACTCCTGATGATGACCTAACAAGTCGAAATCGATCGAGTGATTTTTTAAACTTTTTGAAAAATATTCTGCGAAACAAAAACAAGTGATTAATAAAAATGTGTTTATTAAGTATAAACTATTGTTCTAAAGGCTTACATCGACTTTATGGTCACCATCACACCAGTGCCATTCGAGGAGAATAGAGAGTGTTCAAAATCAAATTGGTTTGTAAAATACAACGTTTGGATTATCGACGGGATGTTGCAGCTGCAGTCTTAGCTATAGGTATTTTCGACTCTCGTATCGATTGCACGAAACTCCTACACTGGTTAAATCTCTCTCTATCGAACAATCTTGGACAAACTACGGTATGTCTACACTAATTATGAGAGGACAGGAAATTATATTTGTTCATTACAGAATATTTACGTGTCATTTTGTTAATATCTGGAGAAATGCCACAAAACTTCAACGAATCGTTAATTTCTGCATCAGCACAGAAAATCCTGCAGATTTTAGTGATAGAACATTTCCACCTGTTAGGAGTATTTGGATTACATTTGAGTTTAATGAGGAATAGCAATGACGTAGGCAAGAGATCCATAGATTGATGGAATATGCACCATTTTGATCCCATAGGCCTTTGCAAAAAAGATGCGCAGTGACGTACTAGAAGCAGGTTTATATTTTTGCAAAAAAAACACCCCCGATTCGGCACTCCACCCCAATATGATGTGTTTATATTCTAAGTACTAAAATGGTAAATCAAATCAATTCCAGTCCAATATCAAATTTTTTGTTGTTTATTTATAAATAAATATAAATTTACATTGAGAAAAACATTTTTCTTAAATAAAAAAAAATAATAATAATAAAAAAAAAATTTGAAAAATTTTCTTTTTATAAATTATGATTCATCAAAATTCTAAAATTTATTTGCTACATCCTTACAACAACAACAACAAAAAAATTGGAAAAACCTAAATGGAAATCTTAAAAAAATCATATTTCAAATTTATAGACGAACCAAAAACATAAAAAAATAAATAAAATGAAAAATTACTTGTAACCAAGTTTTCAATTTGATGGGCGTCGATTAAACAGGATGGTGAGGCGGTGATGTTAGTGATGAGTCTAAAAACATTCTATTCCCTGTATGACGCCCTACATATTATAAAATTTTAGAGCTCGGTTCAATTTAAAAAGCACGCCGGCTTAAAAATCGCATCGTATACGATATGCTTACATAAAAGGAGTGTGTGGGCCCGATTCCCATATTCCGCAACCTTCACCCAGATTAAGCTTATATATATTTTTCCTTTTGTCGTTGTTGCTGTTTTTGTTAAGTCTTCGAATGCTTAAAGTTTAAAAATAAATACGGAGATGAATCCGTTTATCTCTTTTGTTTTTTTTTTGTTATAACACGCGAGTTCAAGGATGCGCGCGAATCTAAATATATAAAGGAAGACAAAAGACGACAACAACAATCAAAAAGGATTCTTTATTATTTACAATCATTATGAATAAGTGAAGATTTTTACTTAAATCTAATCCGTTTATACTAAATGAACATAAATAAATAAGAAACCAACTTTATTTTTTTTTGTGGAAATTAGGATTTTGTTTTTCTGTATTTTTTATTATCAAGGATTAAAAATTAAAACGGACAGATTGCTAAGATTAATCGCATAAATGTTTGTTCCTTGTTGCTATTGTTGTGTGGAACTCCTTTATGATTTTTTTTGTGTTGTTATATGTTGATTAGGGATTCGTAAAACTTATCCTGATAAACCGATGGACAAAAGATAATTATAGATAAAAGCGCATGGGCTGTACGAACTTAACAGATCGTATGCTTAATATTTACGGTGCGCTCGATTTTAAATTAATGATATTTTTTATGCTTTGAAGGAAATCGTCTCGTTTTCGTCATGTAACGCCTAGCGAATTATAAAATTGTTCTAGTACTGGGATGTATAGAGTGGAAAAAGTTTTATTGAATTTGTAATGTCATTGGGAACAAAAAAATTGATTTGAAATGTGACATGATGATATATTTTACATTTTCTGTAACATTTTTGTTTTTGTGTTTTGTAAAAGTGATGATTGGAAATGTTTTTAGAATTTTCTGTTACGTTGGTTATTTGGTGATGAAGTAAATGTTTTACAGTTCATTATAGTCGAAAGGCGGTGAGATAACCCTAAATATCGGAAAAGTGATTAATTAGAAATTATTAGCAATAAAATGGTGATTCGTCACAGAATCCTAGTGTTGGTTTAAATTGGAAAAAATATTACACTCTCTCCTTTACCCTACCTTAAATGTAGCCTGAAACAGCGAGCGTCGCTCGGCCAAAGTTAATTAAATTGAAAGGTTTTTTGGCATTATGTAAATCTAATCTTTCGACCATCGAGGGAATGGTCCCACGTAGGAGTTTCTAAATCTCTTTCACGGTTTTAATCAATCAAATGTTACATGAACTAACTATCTAATTGCAACCAAATTTGCCGAAATCATGGTCCACAACTTTTATAAAATTCTAAGCAAATTTTCCTCAAATTGGGACTCAAAGCAATCGATTCATGACACTATACAAATTGTGGTATTTTATTTTAAAATTATTTCCCGGACATTCCTCGTATTCGTCTTCCGGCAGTGAAAAACTGTGGCCACCAACGTTTATTAAACTCGTTTTCCGAAAAAAAAATTCAAAATCTTTTCAAGGCCCACCCTAAGCAAATTTTCCCGTAATCTATATCCATTGCAATTTCTTCTTGGATGTCGAAAATCCTATACGGAATCTTTAAACACGAATTTTCTTTAAATGTGGGATCACCCCAATCGAATCCTCACCCTTCACCAATTGTTATCAAAATCGATCGAGCCTCTTCGAAACCTCTTCTAGAGCGATCGGGCGCATCACCAGAAAACGCCCTAACCAATTTTGTAGAAATTAAAACTCATTGCAATTGATTACGCCTCTATACGGGGCTAGATTTTTTTTTAATAAAACCGTTAGACACCGTTGTAATCCATTAATATTTTTCTTGAAATCACTATAGTAGGAAGCAAGCGCAAATTTTATAGTAAATAAGAAAATAGAAAATTTAATATTCCGTGTTATTTTTCCTTAAAGAATCATTTTTATTGTTGGCTAAACTTTGCACTTGGTAGCTATGAAGGAGCCATTGCAAACGATTTCTGATATGCGAACCCTTCTGTCAGCAATTTTCATCAATATAGGTTGAGATGGGAAAAACAAATAAAAATAAGTATTCCGGTCGTATTGAAGAACCCCAAAACGGTTTTCCCCAAATCATGACGTACCGCGATCAATTCCTGATACTCGAAAACCTCCTTTCACCAATTTTCATCAAAATCTCGTGAACTGAGAAAAAAACTTAAAACTATAAACCACGGTACTAACGGAGAATCCCCCAAAGAAATTTTCCCGAAATGAAGATCCTTCGCAATCCTGGTATTAAAATTCACCTATTTTCATTTCGAAAGAAAAATCATCGTTGAGAAAAAAAAAAAAATGAAAAACCCCTGGCTTTATCGGAGGCTCCCTAAACGAATTTGAAATAAATTAGAATCCATCGCAGTCGTTTTCTGATATTCGGAAGTTTCGTCAAAGCCTTTACAGTTAAGAACAAAGAAAATTAAAAAAATCTGGGTCCAACTGGAGATCCTCTAAATATATTTTCTCAAAATCGAGCGCTGAGCAAAAACCTAAGACGCTACCAATGATCTCCTAAATTTTCAGTAATTTTCACCATCGTTGTTTAAGGTGAGCTGCAAAAAAAAACAATTGAAAAAGTAACACCAGAAGACGAAGGATCTTTCTTAAACGATCTTTTACTCTTCTTTAGCTAAAAAAATACATTAAAATGGAACCCGGTCCGAATCGGAGAAGCTCCTAAACGTATATTTCCGTAATTGGGCTCCGTTACAATCGTCAGCAATCTTTATCAAATTCATTTCAGCCGAAGGAAAAAACCAGGCCCAATCGAAAAACCATACAATGAATTTGCCCAAAATCAAGATCCGTCGGAATCGATTCCTGATACTCGATATTTCATCGAGTTTTATGGAGGACCCACAAAACGAATTTTACCGGAATCGGTTCTACCGGGGTTCCATATTTTATCGATCGATTATCGATTAAAATTTCACTTCAGCATTGCTTTTATTTGTCTTTCCAAAATTTTTAGAAATGAGGTAACATGATAGGTTCATGATCTGCGGAATAACAACGAAAGGTTTTTCCCGCCTTTGTTAAAAATATAACATTAACTTAAGTCCTTTTCCTAGTAATGTCATAAAGTTTCAGATTTTTTATATGGCTTAAACTCACAGCAACGCCAAAACAGTTGACTATTGGACATTCGCAGCGGTGATATCATGAGGTCCTGCCAATTTAAAGAGATTAAAACTGATTGAAAATCGCGCGAATCAATTTTTTTAACGGAACCGTTAGACACCGCTGGGCTTCTTTTTATAGAAAATAATTGGATAGAAAATTTTATTTTTGCATGTCTTTGCAGTGCCCATTGCAATTGATTTCTGGTATTTGAACCCGTCTTTCAACAATTTTCATCAAAGTCGATTGAGATGAGAAAAAAATATAAAGGGTCCTTCCATAAGGAATATGAATGACTCTCTAAACGAATTTTCCCGAAATCATGGCCTATCGCAACAGGTTTCTTGTACACGATAACCTCCTTTCAACAATTTTCATCAAAATCTTGTAGGGGCTCCCGGAGAATATAGGGCTATATAAAATATAGGGCTGCCGGAGAACCCCTAAAGAAACTTCCTCGAGATAAGGATCATTCACAATCCTGGTATTCAAATTCTCCAATTTTCAGTCCGAAAGAAAAATCGCCATTGAGAAAAAAAATTATACAAAAATCGGGCTCCACCGAAGGAGGACTCCCTAAACGAATTTTCCGCAGGCCATTTCTGATACTCGGGAACCACCTTTAAGAAGTTTTCATCTAAGTCGTTTTAGATAAGACAAAAAAAAACTTATAAAAAAATCCGGCCCCCTACCGGAGAACTCCATAGGTACTCCAAACCTCTTTCAACAATTTTTATCAAAGTTGCTTCAGCTGAGCAAAAAACTAAACAATAGAACGAGGCCGCTACCAAATGACGTCAATAAGAAATTTTTCCGAAACTAGTGCTTTCCAAACCGATTCATCTCGAAAACCGTCGTTATTTAAGCTGCACAATATAGGAAAAGTAACTCGGGCTCCACTGGAAAGTACACCTAAACGAGTTTTCCCTAAATAAGGATCCGTTTCAAACGATTTCTGTACCCACCAACCTCCTTTCACAAATTCGTTTTAGCTGAGAAAAATAATTTAATATGGAACCCGGGCCGATTCGGAGCACCCCAAAATGAATTTGATTCCGACATTTCTTAGTTCGCATGTGTACGTCTGAGGGCTTCATTATAGGAGTCCCAGACGTCAGCAATTCTTGTTTTCTTAGATTTTCTAAAGAACTTGCTGCGTTTTTGGCTAGTGCTAAGGGAACGAAGGTACTAAGCAGATACGTATATTTACAATAGTTTTATTATCATCAAACAGCTTAACCGTCAGCTCGACAGCCTGCTCGTCCTAATGACTGTTAAATTTTATTTCATCAATGTTAGAGATGTTCACGAGTAAATACAGGGCCTATTTTTTTAATTCAACCTGAGAAAGCAGTGTGCTGTCAAAAAATATTCTGTGTTTTTTTTATTCAACCTGTGTAATTTTACTCTGCACACTGCGTTTTTATTTTTGAACTGTGATTACACAGTGCCTACTCGGTTCTTCAAATTTTACTCTGAAATTAATGTCAGTGTACGAAGTGTGTGCAAAATAAAAAGTAATTTATTACTCTATGCACACCGGATAATTTTACCCAGTACAACCCTTGCGCGGTGTACACTACCCGGGGCAAGCTTGCTTGCTCGGGTTGAATTAAAAATAGACCCACAAACATGGTCGGGGAGCTTAATCAAAATCCTGTTGTATTTGTTGTTGAATGGGACATATTTGTGTTCTGCGTTATGACGTTTATGGTTATATCTCCTTTTACAGACATGTTCACGTGTTCTTCTTCACGTATTCGGAGAGCACAATATATTTTCTATCAATGAAGTGAATACAGTGGTAAAAATCGTAAATCTAGCGGCGTTCATCTGATCGGTTTATACTTTTGGATAATGCAGAGTTTATATTTTAGACTATCCTTCTGACTGGGCTAGTGGGGGTATGTTTTGATGTTCTTTACTAAATTTAACCAAATTTAGGAATTTTTACGATTTTTTACAAATTCCAAATTTGTTCTTTGTTGGTCCTAAGAGATTCATTAATTGTTGGGTGGATCTAAGGGTGCTCGCTCAACACTTCAAGGATCGGTTTAAAGTCGTGTCCCGTAGTAACTGCGCGGCAATCAGTACGTTCAACGAAAGTTGACGGAGCCAAACAACACCTTTGGGATTGGCCACTTTACATTAACTCCTTTGGCGACGGTCTATACGCAAACGTCGTACCAAACACAAAATGGTGTGTGTGTAATGACCCGCTATGCATCTTTTATTTTTTTTTTCAACAAAGTCACATTTGACAAGGTGGCTTGATACCAATAAAAAAATCAAAAAATTTAAAAGCCGTCTTGATTTATTATTATACTCGTACAAAACAATTATTTTACACTAAATGTATTTTTTATTATATGGTCAATCACATTTGTTTTTGTTTTTTCGACATATTTGTAATTTATCGACCTTCGAATTGGCACCTCAAAATTAAAACAATCTCCAAAATTAAATTTTTGCTTTATGCACTTTATGCAACAAAAATTTGCAAAACCAACCAAATATACAATCATTTGGTAATCGCCAAAAAGTAACTGCCTCTTATCCCGTTTCAACCGATTCAGCTGTCTTTTATCTCATCTTTCCGTTTTTTGTCTTTTTGCTTTTTTTTTTTTTGAGATTTTTATTTTATACTACAAATTATGAAAAGGTATATTGTTGTCTTTTATTAATCATCATCGATCGTAATTAACCTCCATCATCATAAGTCATGCCACTAAAGAAACATTTGTTATGTCACCCAGGGAACAATCAAGTGTCACGTTAAATCGTTACATCTTGATATTTAATTGTTTCTGGATGCTATAGTTATCATGGGGTTTGGTTTCAAACAAATCTTATCTGGTTTGAAGAGAAATGCTTGAAAACAACGTCTGATGGATATAAATTCATTAAATCATAATGGAGCTTGAAGACAAAAAATAAAATGCCTTTAGGCAAGTTAAAATCATCATAATTAGATTCCTAGATGAGACTAGTAAATATTAATAAATATTATAAAAAACTCCGTGATTTCACCATTAGAATTTTCTAGGCTACTCTTCGATAACGTAGGTAGGATCGTCCTAACATTTTTGTAGTGAGTAGAGGGCATTATTACAGGTAGTTTTGCCAACCTGGCTGACGGAACTTCCAGGAGTTATTAAACGAAATCCGAATCAAATTTATTGGCTTATTCAGATATGTGACTTTATGCGCCAGCTAAAGCGATATCTTCGTTTTGACATTTATTTGGTGACGGGAGGACATTATGATTAACCGGGAAACCGAAAATTCCTGAAACCATATTTGATAGTATGGGATCCCATGGCTCTGCATCACGTGTGTTTGGCCCAGCGTATAATTTATTTTACGTCATGGTTCCCAGAAATTGCATGTTCCGGAGTAACCACTTATCATAATTTCCTTCACTCACCATAAAAATTTATCTTGTGTGATCATTTCATACAATATATTTGATGAGTTTTAGCTATTCTTGGACTAAATTACTGTACATTTAAATAAATTTAATAAAATTATGGGCTTGAATGAAAATGTAACTTTGATGATGATTTCCGGGGTTTCGTATATATCTTTAAGACAGAAGTTTAAAAATAATTAGAAAAATTTAAATTTTGCAATGCAAATTTTAGTTATTATTTTTTGTATGAGTCTCTCAATTTAATTCCTATTCCATTGGTCAAACCTATATTTTATCGACATTATCGGATGTTAAACTTTTTCCATTCTATGTGCTTAGTCTATGTTTTTATTGAGAAGATTAGTGGCCATATTTTCAAAATGTTATGCTATTTGATTTACCTAAATACTAACCTAACATTTAAAAGTTTATTTTTGTTATATTCGTATGCTATTACAACACCAAATCGAATCTACTTTCACGATAAAATATCAAGATTTACACCACCCACACTATACATGGTTTTTTCTCTCAGAACTATGTCTTCACTCTTTATTGTGTTCACTTCAGTCTAGACAAAAAGTTTTATTTATGGCATATGCCTACGCTAAAAATCTAAAATTTTATGGATTGTTCGAGGAGCAGCAAATATATAAAAAGAAAATCCTATCATAATTTCAAAGATTCATGCATAATGAGGGTGGTTAGGGTTACGGTGGAAGACGGTGTAAAAAATTATTATATGTACATAAATAATACGCCCAAGTGCCTATACTTTTCTAATACAACATTTCTTTTTTTTTTATTTATTTATAGGTAAGTCGATAATTCATCACTTAGTGGTGTACTGCTTGTCTCACCTCATCAAACGTTTTGGGATTAATAAGTGTTTAAATAGTTTAATAGTTGTCAACTTGACTATTTGGTTTGTATAAATGCCAGTTAAATTATATGTTTTTATTGTATACGATAATTATTATCATCATTACACAGAGTTTATTGTATCGAAAATAAAATTACTATTTTCAGTTTTATATACAAAATACAATGATACGAGTATAGTAATAAATTCACGTATCTACACATATTGTAATTAAGTTTGTTGGCCATCGATTTTTATTATTGGGCGCATCGCACTCGTTCAGTGTATTATAATAATGAAATTCCCCCGTATCGCGCGTAGGATACCATTAAATATGATATTTTATTGTTGAACTGTGGTCGGAAAGTCTAGAATATAATCTGGATATAGATAAATAGTATCATCGTACCAAACGATTATGACTAAACTGGAAAAATATTTGTTGAGATATTGCCCCACTATAACGTGTACGTACAATAAAATCCACTTATTATTATATTTTTTTTTTTTTTTGGAAGAGCACGAAACTAATGTAGACAACGTATGTGGCGCCAATAAAAGAATTTCGATTATAAACAATATGTATACGATTTTCATTTAAATATTTTCTTTATAAAAGGAAAACTAGAATTCTACAGTTAAGAAATTACCGAACTATATTTAGAAGAATGTGCGTTACTCATAAGTTATTATATTACATTCTTTGAGTTGAATACGTAAGTTTATGTTATCTGTAAAGTTTTTTCAGAAAACGATTAAGACATTGGTATGCCAGATTTGATATTCGGAGGTTTCAGGTTTTAGAAGATCCGAAAATTACCCCGCAGTCGCAAGTTGGAAGAAATTATCTGTTGAGTTTAATTGGATGTAACTGTTGTGATCAACAGCGGACTTCCTTCGGAGATCTCGAATACACCACGCTTAATTTCTAAACCGAAAAATTGAACCTACCGGATCTGTGATAAAAATTGTCTGGTATACTACAAATTCATTATTGCTGCTTAAATTTCAGGAAACCAACAATGTATGCAGATCTCCACCACATTTCGCATAGCTTTCTTTTATGGAAAAAGCTTTAGTAAGAAGTTTTGGTAAAGCTTATTTTTGATCAAAACTCGTAATTTCCGGTAAATTTTAAAATACGATCTGAACTAGGTTTGTTTGAAATTTATTTTACAATCCTTATACTATTTATTACGCTAATTTACTAAGCTGCTATGTAAGTTGCCACTTCCAGTGGACTGATCTTGGCCAAAAATCACTGTGATCTCTCAATTTATGAAAAAAGCTTAAAGAGTCAAATTTTAACTGAAAAATAGTTTTTTGACAAGAATTGTCAATTTCGTTTGCGCGTAAAACAAACTCTTTTCCGTATTTCTTTCTAGATCGATAAAAATTCAAATTTTTAATGATTTTAGATAAATTTTTATTTTCTGTCATTTTGCGCGTGAAAATCATGTTTTAGTATCTTGTTTTTATGTATCTTAATAACTTGAACCATGAAGAGTAAGTAATAAGGTTGAATATATTGAATACAATTAAGTAGTCAATAATAATCATACAGTTTGTTTTCAGGTTTAATAATTAATATATGTTTACTGAGTTATTTGGCTAGTTTGCAGTGGATTTATTAAATGCTAAGGGTTTTAGAGAAATTATTAATAATTTAATGTTAATTATTAATATAATTCAAATTATTATTATTATAATTCAAATAACTATGGTTTCAGGAAATTATATTGTAACTTGTGGAGTTGTAGAGGATTAAATTAATAAATATTTATATTATTTAGGAAACCGGTAGATTAATTAAGAATTAATTTCAGGAATCTTTAGATGGTATGAATTAATATTTCTTTTAAATATTAATTGCTGGTTGTGTAGATTAGAATTGTGCTGTCACTATGTTACTAACTAGTGGCTTTACCTAGGTATTTGTAACCGGGCTATTTTAATGTATTAATATAGAATTATATTACAGAAATTTCCAGATGCACGTGAAATAATATTATTTTTCTCAGGTTGCTGATTTAGTGAGGCAATTGTTGAAGATCAAAGCAATACCATCGTTATCCATTAAACCTATTAAACCTTTATCCTTCCTCTAGTAGATTAGAAGTAGATTAGAATTGTGTTGTGCCGTACGATCGCTAGGTGTCTGCAACCGGATCGTTCCGTCCCAAAAAAAAAAAAAAAAAAAAACCTTTCCTATCCTTCCTATTGTTATGTGTAAACAGGCTGTAGGAATAGGCCCGGCGTTATCCGGGACTCTTGGCTAGCACTTGGTTCTACAGTCCAATCCAATCAAGAATTGTCAATTTCGTTTGAATTTTGAAAACTGTTCTGGACCGGTGTTGTTGCAAAATTAATTTAGAATCTGTTAGTTTCTGTTAGTTTTTCTCGAAAATGATATACTTTCCAAAAAACTTATCACTTCAGGCTAAAAAATGATAAAGTTCGTATAGAAGCTGCCACTTTCGGTTGTCTGGGATTTCACTGGGATCTCCCAATTTATGTAAAAAGCTTAGGTATGAAATTTTATCCCGATCCATCACATCTGGGCTGCTCAGGAATCAAATTTTCGTTGAAAATCGATTTTTGTCGAAAATCGTCACTTCTTCTTAAATTTTGGCAAACTGTTCAATAACGATATTGATGTAAATTTTATTTAGATCCTTTAGGTTATAATCGATTTTCCCGTAAATGATAAAGTTTTCAAAATATTTGAAAAACACGAAAAAGTTCCTATAAAAGCTGTCATTTCCGGTGAACCGATTTTGACTTAAATCCACCGGGATCTCCCAATTTGTGAAAAACGCTTAAGTATAGTTTCATCCCAATCAATCAAATGGTCTGGGCAGTATAAAGTAAAATTTTTGTCAAAAATCGTCATTTTCGCTTGAATTTTGGAAAAATTATGTAGACTGATATTGTTGCAAATTTAATTTAGAATCTTTTAGTTTATAACCGTTTTTTTGTAAACGATACACTTTCCAAAATGTTTCCTTTGGAAGCTATCGCTTCCAGTGGACCGATTTCGGCCAAAAAACACTGGGATCTCTGGGTTAGAACGGCACCACGCACATACACATGCACACTCAGACAGATTTTTTAAAACCACCGTAGCCAAGCCATTCAAGTTGGCCTGTAATAAGTTCGAGTCAGTAGGAGTTGGGATGTTGAAAGTAACGTATTCATAAACGACACATTTGAACAATTTTGGAATGCAGGATAGCTTTGCAATTCGCTTATAATTATTAATGTCGAATCTGCAGCCCTACAGAGTCAATAAAACAGCTTCCTTTGAAAACCGTATTTTAAGTTAGTAATTTTCCCAACCACAGTGTCTTAATCAATCTGGATGGAATCCAAAATATACTTGAAATAATCCTCGCCCGGATCTGAATCGTTGTTTGCAAAAGCTGTTTGAAACTTCCTAACCAGGACAGCAAATTTATTAAACAATTTTGTATTTTATTTGAGTTTGGGTGGAAATGGTAAACGGCCATTAACACGCCTTTTCAGAGATTTGGACTCAGGTTCCGTGAGCACTTCAAATAGGTTGCTAAATTGCTCATCCAGCCAGCCCGATTGAAACTTCCTAACCAGTGGCATTATTCCGACATTCCCCGGGAACACGGAATTGGGAAAAATATTTTCATAGCATTTTTGTCTAAATTGTATTTTTCTGGCCTACTGAGGGAATAAGTTTGCTATAAATATTTTCGAAAAGAGTTTAAATGGGAAAATATTTTTCCCTATAAAAATTGTGTGGAATAAAAGTTTTCCGATTCACTTTGTTTTGAAAATTTATGCACTAAACTTATTATTTCAGTAGGCCAGAACAATACCATTTCGATAAAAATGCTATGATATTTTACCCAATTCCTAATTCCTAGGGAAAGCCAGAATAGTGCCACAGGACTGCAAATTTGTTATGTATTCTTATATTTCTATTTTGAGTTTGAGTGGAAATGGTAAAGGGCCATTAACACGCCTTCCCATAGATTTGGACTCAGGTTCCGTGAGCACTTCAAATTGGTTGCTAAACTGCTCATCCAGCCAGCATGATTGAAACTTCCTAAACAGGACGGCAAATTTGTTAAACATTTTTGTATTTTACTTTGAATTTGAGTGAAAATGGTAAACGACCATTAACACGCCTTCCCAAAGATTTGGACTCAAGTTCCGCGAGCACCTCTAATCGGTTGCAAAATTGTTCATACAAACAGACTAATTCGAACTTCCTAACCAGGACAGTAAATTCGCTAAGAATTTTTGAATTTCTATTTTTAGTTTGAGTGGAAATGATAAATGGCTAACACACCTTCCCAGAGATTTAGACTTAGGTTCCGTGAGCACCTCAAATAGGTTGCTAAATTTCTCACCCAGCCAGCCTGATTGAAACTTTCTAACTAGCAGAGCAAATTTGTTAAGCATTTTTGTATATTATTTTGAGTTTGAGTGAAAATGGTAAACAACCATTAACACGCCTTCCCAGAGATTTATACTCGGGTTCCGTGAGCACCTCTAATCGCTTGCTAAATTGTTCATACAGACATATTAATTCAAACTTCCTAACCAGGACAGCAAATTTGTTAAGAATTTTTGAATTTCTATTTTTTGTTTGAGTGGAAATGATAAACGGCTAACACACCTTCCCAGAGATTTAGACTCAGGTTCCGTGAGCACCTCAAATAGGTTGCTAAATTTTTCACCCAGCCAGCCTGATTGAAATTTCCTAACTAGCACAGCAAATTTGTTAAGCATTTTTGTATATTATTTTGAGTTTGAGTGAAAATGGGAAACAACCATTAGCACGCCTTCCCAAAGATTTGGACTCAAGTTCCGCGAGCACCTCTAATCGGTTGCTAAATTGTTCATACAGACAGACTAATTCGAACTTCCTAACCAGGACAGCAATTTTTTTAAGAATTTTTGTATATCTATTTTGAGTTTGAGTGAAAATGGCAAACGGCCATTAACAAACCTTCCCAGAAAAGTGACTCAGTTTACGCGAGCACCTCAAATAAGTTGCTAAATTACTCATCCAGCCAGTCTGATTGAAACTTCCTAACCAGGACAAGAAATTTGTTAAGCATTTTTGTATTTTATTTTGAGTTTGAGTGGAAAAGAGAGCACATCTTTCCAGAGAATTGGACTCAGTTTTCGTGAGCACCTCAAATACGTTCCTAAATTGGTCATCGAGCCATTGAAACTGCCTAACCAGGACAGGAAATTTGTTAAGCATGTTTGTAGTTTATTTTGAGTTTGAGTGGAAATAGTAAACGGCCACTAACAACCAAGACATCAAATTTGTTAAGCATCCTTGTATTTCTATTTTGAGTTTAAGTGAAAATGGTAAACGACCATTAACACGCCTTCCCAGAGATTTAGACTGAGGTTCCGTGAGGACCTCTAATCGGTTGCTAAATTTCTCATCTAGCCAGCCTGATTGAAAGTTCCTAACCAGGACAGCAAATTTGTTAAGCATTTTTGTTTTTTATTTTGAGTTTGAGTGGAAAAGAGAACACACCTTCCCAAAGAATTGGACTCACTTTTCGTGAGCACCTCAAATACGTTGCTTAATTGGTCATCCAACCATTGAAACTGCCTAACCAGGACAGAAAATTTGTTAAGCATTTTTGTATTTTATTTTGAGTTTGAGTGGAAATGGTAACCGGCCATTAACACGCCTTCCCAGAAGAAATCATGGGCTGGAGCAGGTGTAAAACGATTCGAGCTAACGATTTGTGATCGGCGTTCTCTAGATAACCGAAGCCCTCCAGTTGTAAATAGTCTTAGCTGTATATATCGATTTCTTTGTAGAGGGGACTACTCTTATCCGGCACTTGTAGAATCACGATGGAAAAAAAATATTTAAATCTAATTAGCACCGAGACCAGCAAAAGTGCTCTGCAAAGGCCGGGGCAACAGAAACAAGTAAATCAACTCGTATAATACAAACCAGCCAAGTACTAGGAACTAGGAAAATCCAAAGGGACCTATGCTAGAGACTGGTCTATTAAGGATAGCGAATAGATCCTGCTTTGACTCAGAAAGAGTAGCGTTTGGCGTTTAGAAGCCTAGAGCTATCTCGGAGGGGCAGTTAACCCGGAAGCTATTATCGATATAAGTAATGAATAAGGGAAAAACAATTTTGAAAATTGAAGATTGTGCGTAAGGCACTAAACTCGATCTTGAGTAAGATACTGAGAAAAAATCGCAAGCCTCCCAATCTCTTGTACCAAGGGCGTGAAAAGCTGACTAGATATGTAAACCAGAGATCTGCGGACCTTTACGAGAAGGCAGTTGGAAAGTTGTAACCGGACGCCAAGCTGGTGTTTGATGGCAAAGAGGAAATCACATGCAAACCAAGTGCTCACCTTTGGTGTCTGACCAACCGAAACGTGGATCAAATTATAGAGATTGCTCAGATTAATAATAATCTATCAAACATAAATTGAAAAAATGTGAAATAGAGGGAGATTAAATGGGACTCTAGGTATTCCACTATTAAAACCAGATCCTGTTGGCGATAAACGGCTTCAAGCTATTGGGGGTACGAATAAGTTTTGAGTGATTAACAAAAGGTGGCCTTACTAGTATTAAACCGCATTGGGCCATCTTGTTACTATATTCATGTTAAATATTATATCTCTTGCAAGCTTTTACTTTCGCTTCAGCGTTGTTTATTGTTTCATAAATAGCAATAAAACAAAAAATTCAATTTTTTTATTTAATTTAAACTAATTCGGCGAAAATTCATTGTTAAACGGCAGAACATTTTTCTATTTTTACCAATGGCGTATCGCATTCTAGTATTTTCGGCTGGGGGTGGTTAGAAATCTTTAATCAAGTTGATTCCATTTTAATTAGCTATAGAATCTAGGTCAAGCTATTAAATTCGTATCCTCCCTCATTCATATACTATAGAAATTCTAAATTATCTCGCTCGGTTTGAACTAGTTTACACTCGAATAAATCTTCGGTCGAATTCACTAATTTCAAATATATTTCCCTCCAACCATTTAAAGTCAAACAAGTAAAAAAAAAAACTTTTATCAGACAAAAAAGCAATAATTCACTCTGGGCACAACATAATTAGACATTATTAGAGGAACTAAAACAAAAACTCCCCCGCGCACAACCAAACCATTTAATTTTCCAATAAATCTAAACCCTAATCTCGTCTGTGTGTGTAATGGATGTGCATATACATACATAAATAAAGAAAAATAAAACTTTCCCACTACACTAATTAATTATTAATTAAATAAACTGAATTTTCTCGAATACATAACGAACCGCATACCGACGAGTAAATAGTTTGAGTTGATTGATTCGGATTTAAATTCAATTTACGTATTCAAGCGATACGTCGCCGCTACGCCACAAATACCAAACTCCGTGCAGCTCTAACGGAATATGTTGTGTGCGATGTTTTATAAACTATCAGCAATCAAAAGTAAATTTCTGTATATTTTATTTTTTAATAATTTTTAATTTATTTATTTCAATTAATTTTCAAGTAATTTATTATTATTATTATTATTACGTCGAATAAAGGAGTGGGGTAGCCATATTTCAAAGAAGCACAACAAACTGTAAGCTTGTGCTTCATTAAATTGAGAAAACTGGTACCAAAAATAAAAATATATATATATATATATATATATATATATAGAGCGTACGACTCGAGGGTTAAAAGGAAATCATTATTAATTTTCATGTCATTTTCATAATTTATTTGTTTTTTTTTCTGTTAATAAAACAAAAATGAAATAGAAAATTTACAATGAAAATAAAACAAAAAATTTTTGTTTCATCTTTGGTATATAGAGTTTTCATATTATATTTTCCTACACTGTATAGAAAAGTTTGCTGTATATTACGGTGAGACATTAAATGTTAAAACCATAAATTTAACAAACAACAAAATGTCGAGTTATTTTGTGGTATATACTCGTATAGTTTGTCGTGTATATACGAGGAGTTAGTAGAAGAATACTTTGAAGTTGTCTAAATTTATTGGTTTTGATTAAGATCGTGTTTCGGATCCGAAATTTGTCTTTGGCGTGATAAGCATAACTTTAAGTTTTTCCATGAGACTTTTGTTAATTTTAGTGATTAGTTGTTCTCGTAAACTAAAGTTTTGTTTAAATTTGACTTCATGTTAAAGTTTGGAAAGCACTGATTACACTTCTTGGTAGACTGTTAGTTTTATTGTTTTGACACATAGTTTTACAAATCTGTATATCTATATGGTATATACATCAATTGAGATTAACAAGTTAGTAGTTTAACTGGTTGTGCTTTATTTTTAATAAAAGATGCGTGGGATTTTGAGCTAATGAATTTTATAATCCATCAAATGGAGGAAATTTAACTACTCAAAAAGCTTCTGCTACCTTTCTGAAAATCATTGGTATGCATACAAATTGAGTACACTCATACCCCGCTTTATGGAAGGGATTCGTTCCGAAAAAGCTGGCCGTTTATCGACTCAACATTTTTCATATAAATTCCTACAAATTATATAAGCAATCCGTTCCCAAGACGCTACAATAAATATAAATAACAAAGAAAATTCATATTTTTTTTAATTAAACAGCGATTTTTGGTTTATTTCAATAAATACATAATATTCAAATTACAGCCTTCGTCAAAAGTATTGAGCACCCCATGATATCTTACAATTTTTTTGGGAGTATCAATTTGAAATAAATTGAAACAATTTTTATATAGGTTCACATTTTAATATTTTTGTGGGCCCACCCTTTGCCTTAATTGCGGCATTCTTGGTGGAGACAGCGTTTTAGGTCTACTTTTTTATTTATTGTGTGGCGTCTGACTGCGTTTTAATGAACTCTATAAATGTTCTATGGGGTTCAGGTCCTGTATGGGCAGGCCACTGCAGAACCTCAATGCCATTTTTTCGAAACCATGCCATTGTGCGGGCAGATTTATAGCATGGCGCGTTATTCTGCTGGACGCCATCTTTGTTTGTATCACCAAAAAGTACTAAAAATGTATTTGTATTTTTCTTTTATTTTTTTTGTTCGTATTTGTGCCATTTTTATGATGAACAGTACCAACATAGTTTTTTTTATCATAAATTTTAAAAATAAAATATTAATTTGCTCAATATACAAAAAAAATCGACATAAAATAAATCAACATAAATAATTGTCATGACCATTTACCTTGATGAGCTCGGTTGCGTCTCACTACAATAATCAGTAACATCACGACAAATTTGATGCAGTGTGTGTGTTATACACAGTAGCTAACACCTGTGATATTTAGGTCGAGAGATGCTGGGTTCGATCAGATTTTGATCGGCGTGTTGTGTGAGTGAATGGAAAATAAGTATTGATTGGTGGTCTTCAATGGACAAAAAAAAAATCATTGTCATCATCTGTTAAATCCATTATCATCATCTGCCGTTTTTAACAATTGCTTTTTCCGTCAACGATGGTTTTTAGTTAATTTCTTTTTGCTGAACTTGACATCGGCCAATTTTCGATTCAGCCAACATTATTTAACATTTTTACTACAATATTCATAGATTGATATAGCGGCTGAACTTGCAATCTGCTTCAGGTTATTTCACATCAGAATGGGCTGTTAAAAATTAAGGTCGCATTTTGCCGTGTTCGCCACGCTCACCGGAACCAAACCAACTATGACACAAGAAGATGCATTGTGCACAATCTGATTTCTCAACCGGAACCATACAAGCTAAAAAACAAGATTTTTTAAGCATGTGAAATTATTTAGAACAACTTCTAAGTCATTGGCACTATCTAAAATTTCAGCCGAATCCCATGATTTAGAAGGGATCGACTTTATTGTGCAATGATTCAAATTGTTCTCACTAAAGTTCCGCCTTGAGGATCTGATAGCACTAAGCTCGTGCTACTAGTGCCATGCTTGGTTTGGTTTCGGCTGATAAGGCTCCTGTTTTTTCACAATTTAACGCTTACTTTACTTTTGCGTTAAAATATAGTCGTTTTCCTAAACATTTTAAAAATTTCGGGATCTGTAAGTTTTATAAGCAGTAACTAACCAAGCAATTTTTCAGTGGCTGATTTTTTGAATGACCTTGCCGAAATTCGGAGGATCCTATGCCATTCACAGACCTCTTATAGAGTAAATCGATGCTTAAGTACCAAAATCCAATTGGGGGCACGTTGCAGAGAGAGCAACCATTGCTTGGATTAGTGCAAATATGGATTACCGCATGGGGACAGCACAAATTGCAATTGTAAAAATTGAAGGAAACGAGTTATGAAATGACGTGTGAGTTTGTCGTTTAGTTCTACGAAATGGCATATGAATCAAAATTAGTTTCCGAAGATCATGTCCCACTTTTCACTTTCTCAATAAACATTCTCAATAGCACTAATTTAGTAAATAATGCCGCACTTAATTAAAATTTTAGTTGTTGTGCTAAATGAAACAATTACATCATTTTGAATTATTCCAAGCCTGGCCGGATGCATATATGTTTACCCCAATTTTGTGTTAAAGCAGTATAATGAATCTTGGATAAATTTATAAATATTTCGTTCTGATAACAAGTTTCTTATCTAGTTTTGTTTCGTTGCACAACAATTTTTTTGCGATCTATTTTTAATAATGAACCTAATAACCTTATTCGTGTTATCAAGATTGTTCTATTTGCATAAGTTTGATTCACCTTTCAAGAATTTAATATCAACGACCTATTAAACATCAACATGTATAGCTTTTATTGATCAATACTGAGTCACCACAGTATACTCGTTTGAACCTTGCCAATTATACGCTCATATACGTTATGTAATGCTCTTATATTTGAATAGATGTGAGTCGCACTGGAAATCTTTTAAATTCGAATGGCATATCGAGTGGCATCATTGGTATTCGTGGTAACAAGGCATGCTCTTCTTTGAATTTGCCATTCAATATTGTTTCTTCGATAATGTAATATTCATCAATTATTTGACTGCAAGCCTGGTGCCATTGCATGTCAATGATGGGTGCACCAATTTTCAATATCAATTCGTGCGGTGTTAATCCTGGCACGTCAAGTGAATTCAGGGATTCCACCATATAATTAACAACTTCTTGCTGATTCATGGCACAATCAACTGAGTTATACTTTGTAGAACTGGTATAATTGTTTTTGGCCGCCAATAATGCACGTTCGCTTAGCCATTGATGATTTTTGTAATTGTAATTAATGTTTGGAAATACGTTGTTAATCAATTCACCAATTGTCTGTGTAAATTTACATAAATCTGGTGGAATGGTAATGCAATTTGTGGTGTCATCGGTTGGCATTTTCCCGTTTCCACGACCTAAAAGAACAGATGACTTGAGGCATGCGTTTAGTTCATCGGCTGGTGTGGAACGTAGTATAACTGTTAGAGCCTGACAAAAATTACCAGCAAGCAAAATGAGTGCACCTCCGAATGGCTCTGTATTATCTCTTAAATCTTGGAGCGTCCGATTGATTGCTTCCAAAGATTTTTTGTAGGCTATTGTGCATTCATCCCATTCTTGAATTCCTGTTTATGTTGCACATGGGTGTCTCAGTAAATTGCATGTTCAATGGCAATTTGAATGCAAAGTGCGCAGTTCTATCTCCATCCAGTTGCTGCAATGCCAGAAGATGCGACGGCCAATGCAATGCTGTTTTGTGAGCGAATACTCGCCAAAATATGTTAAAATAATCGACCACGGTTTAGTCGTCAAATTAGCATTATGCGAAAAATAAAATAACTTTTTCAAACTAAGTTTTGCCCGTAAATTTTACACGTAAAATATTTTGTAGCTACATATTTTGAAGATGCAGTTTTTGGTAATTGGAATGGTATTATTTTGTTATTTCATTTATTTGTTTAAGCTTCACCATTTTATTAAATGTTACAGAACAGCTTAAAAATGGCAAAAATCCAAATTAATTTTAAATTTAAGTATGGTCTTCTGTTCACTGAAGCGATTCCATTCCCAATTGCTGACGATTACATCCTCATAGAGATAAATCGTTTATATGGGCTCCATATATTTTAGATGGAAGTATAATAACGAACAATCAAATTATTGTAAAATACCATTTCTTGATAGCTCTGATTAATTTGCAATGCAAATTTTGCGTATTTTGGAAAATATTTGTATGGAGTACCAGACCCAGGGACCCGATCCCTTGAAAAAAATTATGAAACTGTACATTGGTAAAAAATCCGTATGCAATGTTTGAAACCGATTGGATAAATGGTGTGGCAAATTATAAGGCGAGCCCCTTGACCTAAGGGTCAAACCCTTCGGATTCTAGCATGCTTTCCCATCAAAGAATTTAAAAAAAAAAGTTTAATTTTAAATTAATTTGTATCGATGCCCCTCGAGCCCGGCGTTCGGGGTTGAACCTCTTCAAAAATATCTTAAGTTTGGTTCTGAACATGCAACTTATACACGGTCTCAATTTCAAGACAATCGGTTGAGCGGTTCGCGATATTTAGTAGTGTGATTCGTGCGCCACTTATTGTAAAAAAATCGCACTATGCTCACGACCACGCTCTTGCCGCGAGATACACATTGTGTGAAAGTTTCATGTCCATCGGCCGTATAATCTTTGAGTCATTCCACATGGGTTGTCAAAGAAGCAGCTTGATCTTCGTTTCTTTCCCCGTTGACTTATGATACCGGTTTTATTTGCGTCTCATTTTTCAACAAGTAAAATAGAAACGAAATAAAAAGAAAGAGAGAGTGAGGTGCAGATTATAGTTAAAAAAAATTTTCGAGAGAGCAGAATAAAACAATACAAAAAATGGTTGCGTTTAAATGTGAAATAAGGTTTTAGCTATTTAAGATTTTTGCGAACAAACATACAGACATAATTTGACTTTTATACAGGGTGTACCGAAAGTGGCTTACACGAATGGTACCGTTGGATTCCTTGTGCTGTATACATACTTGTGGAAATTATTGCGACACTAATATATCGCACTCGCTCCGCAGTATGAATATATGCATGCGGGCGCGTTTGCGATGTATTAGTGCCGCACTAATTTCCGCAAGTATATATGTATACAGTATTGATGAAAAAGAATGTGAGGTTACATGTATCATTTCGCACGTTGAAGCCCCCTATCAAGTTATAGATGTTTAAAGAGGAGCCTCCCAACATAACACCTTGATGTAAAAAAACTGCAATATCTTGAGAACCAAAATTTGATTGAGAACTGTTAATTTTTTAGATAACATAATATAGCAAATATGACAAATAGTTAGCTTTTCTGAAAGCTAAGAGTCTGAACTATGTTTCCGTCAAAAAATATTTACTGACGTCGAGTTATTGTTAAGAGCTCAATGGAACTAAAAAAAAAAAATTGAATTCTAAAAGTTTTGTTTAAATTTGAAATACTTTTTAACTAAACATTCATAATTATTATACCTTATTTAAAAGAGAATTTTATCAGCTTTTTAATGAAATTAGTACTTGAAAATAAAAATGGTATTTTCTCAAGATATTGAAGTTTCTTTAATAAAGGGTGCTATGTTGGAAGGATCGTCTTTGAACGTCTATAACTTGATAGGAGGGCTCCAACGTGCGAAATGGTATAATGAACCTCACATTCGTTTTGATCAAGGAATCCAACGGTACCAGTCGTGAAATCCGCTTTCGGGACACCCTGTATCCTTGGATGGTTTACATTCACAATTGGACTCGATAGGTGGCGCTGCCATTGGGTTCTAAGAATTTATTTTTAATTTTGTGACGATTTTTTTTAACTTTTCTCGCATATCAGAACATATAACTCCAAAATTTCATCCCCTCCCCCTCTCCAATCTTTATATATATATAATTCTTCTCTACGTGTGTATGTCGCTGAACTCCTCCCTAAACGGCTGGACAGATTTTGATAAATTTTTCTGTGTGTTTTAGTGGGTCCCTGGATAGTTTAAATTTACGATTAGACTCGGTATGTGGCGCTGCGATCAGGTTCTAAGTTTTTTTTGAATTTTTTGACGAGAATTTGTTTGTTTATTATTTTTTTTTGAAAGAATTTTCGCATATCAGAACATATAACCCCAAAATGTCACCCCTCCCTCCTCCTTCCGCAAAAAACCCAATTTTTGTTTATATAATTCTTCTCTAAGCGTGTATGGCACTGAACTCCTTCTAAACGGTTTCACCAACCCCCAATCTTTATACAGTCGACTCCGTCCATCTCAAACTTTGTCTATGTTGAAATGCTTCTTATGTCGAATTGAAATTAAAGTATTTTGTGATTTCCTAGGAGAAAAGCATTTCCTATCACAAACTTTTTCTATATAAAACTGCTTTTTATGTCGAAGTAATGTTGGAGGAAAACAACGAACAAATTCCTCTTTCTATTTCGAAATGTCGTTTTATGGGCTTTCGTTACTCTTATAGTATACTATGTATGTATAATTAAAATTGCAATGCTGCTAACTCACCTAACTGTTTATTTTTTCCCCTGCAATAATCTTACTTAAATCGAGAAATCCATTTTTTGACGTGAATAGGTCTTTAAATTTGCTTTTATATCGGGAGATATAGTTTGATGTTGCAGCTATACCTATCATCTAGGGAATCCAAGTCGGTTCTACCCGAATTCGTGTAGTTGGATAATTACTTACTCCCCAGAGACACCCGAAACCTTCGGGAAATGCTGCAATCAACCGAAACCGACAACCCTCCTATGCATCTTAACGAAAATGGAAAAAAATAGAAACGTATGTTTGTAGAAACCGGTGGGGCCGGGGGAATGGTAAAAAAACGGAACCGAAAGTCGGGTACCCGAAATTCGGGTAATTGGACTCCCTAGTCGGGTAATTGGATTCCGTAGTACATACGTTTATGTTTTTTCCATTTTCGTTCAGATGCATAGGAGGGTTGTCGGTTTCGGTTGTTTGCGGCGATGCCCGATGGTTTCGGGTGTCTCTGGGGGTGAGTAATTGCCCAACTACACGAAGTCGGGTAGAACCGACTTGGATTCCCTACCTATCATCTACATCCAACATTTAATTTCTGGCGAACGTTAATCGGTTAAGAAAATACAGAGTACCGCCCCAGGTGGCCATATTTTACAACTTCTTTAAAAATCATTTAAGAATCTCATTTCCGACCAACATATCCAATCCAACGTAATTGGTAAATAAATTACCGAGTTCCGCCCCAGCAGGCCATATTTCCGAAGTTCTTCCAAAAATCATTTAAGAATACAACCCAATTTCATCATAATCGGTTAAGAAGATACAGAGTTCAATACAAACGACGAAATTTAAAATGGTGATGCTTCCTTCTCCATCGCAAGCTATGCGTCACCCCCCTCCCCCCACCCCCTTGGAGTTGACTGTATATATAATGCTTCTGTACGTCCGTGTATGCCACTCAACTGCTCTTAAATGGCTAGATCGATTTTGATGCAATTTAGTTCCTGGCTGGTTTAGATCCACAGACCCGGTAGGTGGTGCTGCGATCGGGTTCTAAGAAATGATTTTTTAATTTTAACGATTTTTTTTAAGATTTTTCGCATATCAGAACATATAACCCCAAAATTTCGATTTCGATTGCATGGAAATACACAATGCATTAAATTTCCAGACAATTTTTGTAACATGGCAGCCACGATAGATAATTTGATTGAAAGCATAATCACAAATTTGTGCGGTAGCGTGAGAGAGCTATATTGGCCGCAAAAAATAGCCGCTGATGAAGCAGTCAACTATGCTGTTGAATTCTTGAATTCACTGGATTTACCGGTAATGCCACTGCACAACTTGTGATTAAAAATTGGTTCACCAATCAATTTGTTTCAGAATTTAAATGTACAAAGGTATGCAATGGTACATTTCTCTGCTACTCGCAGTCCATCTTCGGTGTACATATGGTTCAGTGGATCCACAGCGTAGAAGCGTCCATTTTCATGAGTCGCCACATCTCCAGTCACCTGTAGATGCATTATCAGGTGACGGACCAACTGATACCACACAGTCTTCTCCACAAGCTAACGAATAACACAGTTGTCAGACATTTACACATATACAACAACAGCAATATTCTTTCATTCTCACGAAAAGTACCGCCTCTTGGCATGGTACAAGTACAAAAAAGGTACCAATGGATAGGTATTGGAATAGACTTCCTGCATTAAAAAAAAAATAAACAAATATTGGATTTTTTTGATATTTTTGAACTTTTGTGGAAAATTGAGTAATGCGCGATTTTTTTGCACCCAAGTGTAGTTAAGTAAATAAAAATTAATTGTAATTGTTAAGTTAGCATAGATGACTGTTGGGCTCAACAGTTATAAAAAATTATTTAAGTTTGAAAAATTTTCTATACCACTTCCCCGCTTAAACGACTTCCCTGATCCAAAAACACCAAAAAATATTTTCAAATTAGTTTGGATTAATTACGAATCGTACGTAACCTGTATTTTATCAATACAAACTTTATCAAAATCAATTTTTTCTTATCACCCAACACATACCACACGCACACATATACAAACTATTACCTTATCAAAAACTCATTGTTTCAGAAAAATATTTTTCCACAAATAAAAATTTTAATAGCCGTGAATTTATTAATTTATCAATAAATTACTATCGCACGCACACAATTATAACGCCAATTAATCATAACAATAATAATAATAAATTAATTCATTTTCATATCTATATAACGAAACTCACTTTGATGATGAATTTTATTATGACACATCTCTCAATCCCAATCATGAATAAAATTGATATCAAAAAAAAAAAAAAAAAAAATAAAAAAATTCCGCACCTCATGATTCATACATCGCGCGCACTCGACGCCGCCACCGCAATGTTCAGATTATTTCAGAGAGGAAGAAAGCGCATAATAAAAAATATTTGGGCTCATCTTGCGACTCGATTCCATCCATGGTTGTATGTATATTAATTTTTAGTTTTCATCAGAGGAGAAACGAAATGGAAAATTAGCTAAAAAAAAAATTCTTTCGTAAATAAAGGAAACGAACTTTAACCTTCATATTACCTTCAAATAATGTGTGCGTGTGTGTATATAAAATACATATATACAAGCAAAACGGAAAAGGAAAATTACAACGGCAACTACAACAAAAAGGAAAATCCAATTCAGATATAAATCTTTTTTAAATCCTAAAATAATAAATGGTTGTTATTGCTATTTTCCATTTTTATTTTTCGTCGTTTCGTATTCGATTCTGTGAAAATTTTTCATGTGCACTGACTGTTTTTATATACATATATATATATATATGGATATATCGACTATATAATAGCTATATATGAGAGAATTATCTCGTCATATGTTTCGAAGGAAACATTAAAATTATATGGAAAATGTTATACATTTGTTGCGATGATAACAATTCGCACACACACACACACACACATAGCAAAGGGAAAATAGATTTTATATTTAGATATCTCGTAATAAGTTCATGGTGTAAAAATTATTTTCCAGAATCCAACAAATTTTTACTTTAAAACATATTTATGTATACATAGCATGAGACGGAAAGCGAATCGGGAAAAACTTTTATGTGATGCTTTTAAACTTTTTCAGTATCACTTAAACATACGGACTATTAAAAGTTCTCTCCGTATACTCGTTCGTATATACGAGATTTTTATTTTCCTTTGCGCGCTCTAATAGTCGTTGTCGTTTCAACATAATTATTGCGTTTCTTAAAAATTGTAACTTACCACCCATATACTTTCTATATTGATTAATTTTCTTCTGTTTTTTTTTTCGTGCAACTAAACAACAGCACTAAAATTTAAAACTGAAAAAAATACGAGAAAAGCTATTTTTCCTATTTTCGCTCGCTTTTTTTTTTTGTTTAAAGTGTTTTCTTGAGAATTGATATTTTTAAAGAAATTTCCATTAGTTTTATTAAATCTAATTATATAATGTATGTACGAATATGTGTGTGCTATGTGTATGTACTATATACAGTCGCTTAAGTAAGCGGACAAATTGTTATTTGGTTTTTTGTTTATATCTTTTTTATGGATTTTCTTTTCTATTTGGAAAAATCAAATAATAAAAAAAGGTTAACATGTTTTACACTTGGGGTGGTATGTATGATATGTGGAAGAATTATGAAAAGTTTGTTCCATGCTGTACATGCTGCAGATATACATAGTTCAAATATTTAATAAACAATTTGGACAATCTGTTGGGGAATGCAATGTGGTGTGCTGAATTCATATAAATTTTCGGTGTAAATTGTTGTTATTGCAGATTTAATAGTGTACACGAGTATACTGAATCGTTATTATTTTTTTTGTTGCCAAGAATCATTATCTTAGTAGCTGCATATTATCTAATTAAACAGAATAAGCTACAGAGGCGTTACTAATGCTCAGAAAAGTTCATTCAATTAAAAAAAACCCAGTCTTCTCGCATGTTCCCAAAAAGTAGTGTCCTGTCAGTATCCCTACGACCAATCCTACCTCTCGTTTTCTCACGGATACTAGTGCCTTGGAGTACCGCGATTTCAATTTTGGCCAAACCTGTTTTACTACCCCGTACATGAGAGTGGTAGTTCATCTCTCATTGGTCAAGGCGATTGCCTTTTTACTGAGCGCCCTTCCGGATGCATCTGGAGAGTCATACCGTACCTAGCTAGTTCGTTCTGCAGTTTCCCCTGGCGTCCTAGTGACCAAGGACCCAGATTATCTGGATGCTGAATTACTCGCTCATCTCTAGTGACCTGACCGCCGCCTGACTATCCACATAAATTGCGATATCCCTCACGGACAGCACGTCACGCTTCAACCATATCACGACTTTATCGCCACCACTTCAGCCTTGGTACACGCTGCAGCAGTCAGGAAGACGAACGGAAAAATTACACTGCCTCGTTCTCCAGTATTGATCCGTTCCTCCAGGGTTCCCTCGAAACCCTTATCGAACCCTTATAGCCCGAAAACCCTTATCGAAGCACAACGTTGTTTTAATATAATCTAGATTCGCCAGGTCTTCCCTTAGCGATTTAACTATCGTCGAGTGTTCCGCCTGAAGACACTTCCACTGAGAGGCAGCCGAGAGTATCGTAGCCCCATTGGCTGCCATCTGTTTATCAAAAAATTCGATTGGAATAAGGTGGAACATAACCTCTAAAACGTGTGTAGGTGTTGTCCTCCGTCATCCTTATACATATACGTTACCTTATCCAGAGCTGGGCACCACACGCCCACCCTGTAAATTAACACAAGTCTTACCACTGCTGTATATAGCCAGTGTACTATCTCTGGTTTCAAATCCCATTTCTTACCTATGGCGTTCCTACATGAGTAAATGGCTACATTCGCCTTATTCAATCTTTCCACAATGTTAGGCGTCCAGCTGAGTTTACTATCCAAGATTATGCCCAAAAATCTGGCTCTGTCAGCAAAAGCCAGTCTAATTCCGTTCACGGTAGGGGCAGAGACGATACCCAAATCGGGGACGCTTTCCCGATTACAGAGTTTTTCAAAACGTATATCAAATGTACAATGAAGGCGAAGTCCCTGGTCATCCGAGACGTGATGGAACAGCATTAAATGATTTTTGGAAAAAGTTCTGGAATATTGCCAAAAATCCAGAATTTCTTCAAAAAGCATTTAAGAATCCCATTTCCATCCGACATACCCAAACCCATCATAATCGATAACCGAAAAATGGAAAATTATCCGTTAAATCGAACATCCGTTAAATCGAGGTCCGTTAAATCGAGCGTCCGTTAAATCGGGGTCCGTTAAATCGAGGGTTTACTGTATCAACTGAATCATAAACCTATAAAGTATTATACAAATTCTTGACTGCGGGAGGGAGGTTACAATTCATGATTTGGGTTTGGCCTGGATCCAGTTAATTCAAATGACTTATTGGAAAATTAAGCTATATCGTCGATCTAGTAAACGGTTTTTGATGTTTTTCAGGCTGTGGCGGCCATGTTGTTTTGGTGGTGCCTGTCTAATTGGTGTTTTTTTCGGTGACCGATGCCAAATCACCATGACAAGTTACATGATTGAGCAGCACGTCCAAATGATAAAACTTTATTATCAAAATGGGTAAAACCCTCCAATGTTTTGGAGGGTTTTACCCATTTTGATAATAAGAGACAACCGGTTTGATAAACAATCGCCAACACCCGTACGTCAAAAGAACGCCAGCTCGGCCGAGAAAATTGCCGCGGTCTGCGAAAGTGTAAGGAGAACCCGAGACAGTCAATTCCTCGCCGCGCACAAGAATTTGGCCTTTTACTGACTTCACCTTGGCGAATTTTGCGTCGGGACTTGAGCCTATACCTGTACAAGATCCAACTGACCCAGGAGCTGAAATTTAATTAC
The DNA here is from genome assembly GCA_932526605.1 of Nephrotoma flavescens. Lineage (NCBI taxonomy): Eukaryota > Metazoa > Arthropoda > Insecta > Diptera > Tipulidae > Nephrotoma > Nephrotoma flavescens. The sequence continues at coordinate 241,972,100 of OW052222.1, forward strand.
CATAGACAACGCCGTTTGTTCACTGACTGAGCTTCGGAGCATTTGGGAGACGACCCCCAAGTTTGGTCGAAAAATCATCTTTAGCGCCGAGGCGAATTTTTGGATGAATGACTATCTATGTTAACAAGCAAAATACAGCTATATATACAGAACGACGCCAACCGGTTTCATACGGATTTTGGGCGGCGTCGTTGGTCTGCACTTTTTGAAAATGACATTGGTGAAGCTATCACCATCAACGGCGAGCCCCGCAGAACGATGCTCATCGATTTATTTTGGCCCAAATTGAACGATATTGAGGTATAGTCGACATGTGTTTCGAGCAAAACGGGGCTACGTGGCACACAGCAGACGCAACGATGAACATTCTGGACATAGACCCGCCCCAATTGAAAAATTCAGCTTAGTCTGAAAAATGTAATCTGTATTAATTTTTCTGGATTGTATTAGAGAGGTTATAACTTTTAGCTTGGACATTTCACAATGCACTCGACCCAAGGTAATAAAAAAATATTAAATTTTTTGGAAAATTTAGGGGAAGAGAGTGTCTGTAGTACTAGATATTTACTTATACACATGATTCAGAAAATTTAATTTTTTTTAAATTTTTTTCGAATCGAAAAAAACAACTCGTCGTTTGAGTTTAAAGTGCCCTACAAATCATTTTTAACAAAACTGAGTTTTAAATATAGTCCTACTAATTTGACTATGATCTTTCAGAATCTGTTATCAGAATTTCTCTACCTATAGTAGTTTCCATAATATTTTTTTATGCTGTTGTCCTATAGACCACAATTTCAAAACCACAAAGTAGTACAATTTTCTATAGCAACTTAATAATTATGAGTTTTTTTTTCTTATAAGTCTCATATCTCATATATATGGAAATAGGACAAAATATCAGAATAAAAAAAATAATGACAGTTTTTCTTTAAATCTTCTTTGTCCATAAAAACTGGGATATAGGACTATGCGAAAGATAAAATATGTAGTTCCTACCAAATACGTAAATACACCAAAATATGTCAAACTGCAAGCTGCAATATTGCCGAAACTTGTGAAATTAAATGGAAAGTCGTGGAAAGCGGATTTCGTACCAAGTGGAATTTCCCAAACTGCATTGGAGCTCTTGAGGGGAAACATTGCACAGTTCCAACAATTTTTTTATTGCGCTGTTCTACTAAAGCTAATTTTGTCTTAATTTTAGGCCTTTCATAATAGTGGAAGCAGTTGCTTCAATTACAAAAATTCCCACAGCGTCATACTAATGGCACTATGTGATGCGAATTATAACTTTAGTTGTTGACATCGGAGCATCTGGGAGATTCAGTGATAGCTGTGTATTTTAAAATACTGCTTTTGGGAAAGCATTAATCGAAGGCAGCTCGTTTTTGAATATCCCTCCTGATCAGAACTTACCAAATACCAACATAAGTGATCCTTATGTAATTGTCGCAGACGGGGCTTTTCCAATGGATAGGCATATTATGAGGCCATTTCCGGGAAGAAATTCATCTATTGGGCTACCCGTACCGGAGTCAGATTATAATTATCGTTTCTCCAGAGCAAGACTTCTTTTGGCATTTTATCCGCTAAATAGTGAATTTTTCGGAGGCCCATACACGCAAAGGGGGAAAACGTGCTACAGTTTGTTAAGGCGACTGTTTGTTTACACAATTGGATACAACAAAGAATAGTTTTTATTGCCCAGCTGGTTATACAGACGTTGAAAGTGAGAATGGTAATTTTTGAAGGACGATGGCGTCGAGAAGCGGGAGAAGACAGCAATGGAGCAATTGCCACCACTTTGCAGGCGTTCGGGTTCAATGGATCTTATAACTCGGGTAAAAGTGTATCAGACTCGGTTTCGGCAAAAAAACTCTGTTAAAGAAATACTTGAAGATCTTCTGGTTTCTTCATCAGTGTCCATTCGAATAAAAGTGCTAGAAAGAAAGCTAACCATATTTTAATTATTATTAAATAAATCTGTATTTGTTTGAGGTGAAAGGTGTATACGTAAGTTGGATTATCGTTTTTAACTGGTTTAAGGAACCCCATTTTATTAATAATGAATACTTATTGAGCTTAGGTGCGCTCCCAAAATTTTTTATTTTTGTTCATATCGGAAACTGTTCTCTCAATCTTTTTAATTTTTTTGGCATAAACCAACTAAAAATTGAATAAATTAATTATAGTAATTAACTTAATATACATGTGGGATTTTATTTCCGCGTATAAACTGACTCGATTACTGTATATTAAACAAAAACAAAATGGTTGTCCCCTACAAAAACTCAGGGATGTATAACACAATTTTTCCAGGGATTTGAAACCCACATACTAATGTAAGATTATATTATAAACCAATCTGGAATTCGAATTTCTAAACTAACATCATTCCATAATATTTTCCTGTACAAAAATCGTGTTTTCTCCACCGCTCTGATGTTTTTCATCGGTCATACTATCCATAGTATTCTTTGAATGAAATCACTGCCACTGGAACAAAAATGAAAATACATATGTCCAAATTGGTACGATATAATTTACACAAATTATACACGAGAAAATGTAGCAATACAATAAAATTCGAGGTTACGAAGGGGTTGGGAATTTTTTAGCAAATCATTAAAATTCGCTAAGGCATTGTGATTATACTTTGATTAGTTCAAAGTATTTTCAAAATTTTTGTAGTTTGGTCACTGCAATCTGATGAGACGACCGAATTTTTTAAATACAAACAATTGTTGAATGTTTCATTAGTTCGAAACCAAACCTCCCCAAAGTCTTGGTAACCTCACCTTGATTAAAAACACTATCTGGCTATTATCCAGAATAACCCAAAATTTCAGTTTAAAATATGATATTGGACATTTTGCGTCCTACGTGTAGAACCGAATAGCGGGACTTTGGTGTACTACACACTACCATGCATGTAGTAGTAAGACAGTAATAAAATATTGAATTATAATTTTTTTCTGGGAAAATCTTTTTATTTTTTTTATTGTTAATGTCCTATATCCATGGAAAAATTGAATTAGATTAAAAAAAATATATGAGTTTTAGAAATATGTATATGGGAGGTGGTCTATATCCATTTTCACCATTTTTCGGAAATATTAATTTTCTTTAAAACGGTATGACTTAGCAAAATTTTGAAACTAGATTCAAATAAAAAACAAATTAACATCGACTTGAGATTGTATCAGAAAACCAAGTAAATTTTCTTTTAAAGTTAAAAAATTGATTTCTCAACTATTTTACAAGTGGTACAGTACTTTAATACTCACACGAGGCTGTTGTGATGGACATTTTAACAATGCACTGGACGTAGTCTGGTATGTGATGATTATTATCAAACAAAATAAGTATATATGGCTTTTTAACTGTCATCACCAAGCACCAAGACATGTTTATCTAAAGTTCAGGATTTCACGATAAAAATAAAAGTTTTTTTTTTTTCAAAGGGCCATATAGGAAGAAAAGATGAGCTTTCTAAATTTTGAAAGCTCTTCTATCCATTTATTTAATTTAATTTTTAAATTTAAGATGAAAATTAGGGATTATAGACAAATGTATTGTATTAAATCCACAACACCGAATTATTAAAAATTTCAAATTTACCTCTAATTGTTATCAAATATTATCAAATTATTTATATCGCCTAAAACCTCATACGAGGTAAAGATTTCATAATATAAAAATTCATAGGTAATACCTCTGTGATGTAATAAACCGCAGAAAATCTCCAAGAAAAGTAACAACAACAAAAACCCTGCAAAGAAAAAACCACAAAACGTTTACGAAAATTACATTCAAAATCCATTTGTGTATTGTGTAAATGTACAGTAAGAGTATACAGGTGTGCCACGCATGGCAACCAAAACTCCTAAGTCGATACTAAAATATCAATTCGATATACATATTTCACAGTTGACTTGTATTCAATATGCTCCCCATGTACATTTCACCCTATGCATGTCTCGGTGGGAGACATTAACAAAAAAGTAACAAAGTATATTCAAGTATAATACGGCTTTCAAACACAAAAGAAGAATTAGTATGTGCTGTTTGTTGTTGTTGTTGTTGCTTTTCTTAAGATATGCATGAAGTCACCAGATACAAATTAAATATTACTACTTAAGTTTTTAATATCGTAATGGTTAAGAAATGAAGTTATAAATTTTTTAATTGTTAAGATGATTGCACAGTTTTTTCGATTTGTAACGATTTACATATAAAAATGACAGAGGCGGAAGACACCCATGATGGTATTTAATAAAAGATTCCTATCGTTCGTTATACCTCAACTTTTGTCATTTTATGTATAGTTTCCGATTTTATCTCTCGACATTTTCTTGAAGGCAAATAAAAAACCAACAACAAAAATGTTACCAAGATTAGTAACAATTTTATATATAACCAAAATTTTGTTATTTTTAATAAGATCTCAATCTTTTATTAACGACTACGTTCTACATTCTTCTTCGACGCGACTTCTTCCCGTTCGGTGAACATACATATTATACACACAGTAATGTCGAATAAAATGACATTTCGAGTTTTTAATTAAATTTTTTTGTTTCGGGATACATTTTTTGGTGTTTGGTTTGGTGAATGTTAAAAACATTTAGACTTTTTTGTTGTTGCTTTTGTTTTAAAGCTTAACTATGGTCGATAAAAAGTTATCGACCAAAAGAATAAAATCCGATTAGAATGAGGGGTCGTGTAACGGCGGTGTGAAAGCAAAGGAGCAGAAAAACTGTGTGTGTGTGTGTGTGTGTGTTGTTTGGTTATTGATCTGTGTTTTAATGTTTTATAACAACCCGTATATATGTTCGTATATACATTCAGAGCGACAGACAAGATTTGGTTCTAAAATTTCATTGATTTCGGTACAATAGATTAGTTTTTAGTTAGGGAAAAAAGGTTTTTTTCGGTTTACTGCTGTTTTGGGATATTTTGAATAGGATTGGGATACAAACAAAATTTTTTAACTGCTTAATTCTTTTCTTTTTTTAGAATGGTAATTTGCAATAAACTTTGATATTTGATGGTTTTAGTTGTTACTCTAGTTTTATTTTAAATTTCTACTCCTGGTCCTACTCTTAACGTAAAGTAACGAAAACACAATTAAATATTATGAAAATGTTTTAAGAAAATAGCGAGCGTAACAATCAAACGATGTTTGTTTGAGCTACACTAACGTTCTAACTAAGACTATTTTAAAGATATTATAAACTTTAATTAACAAAAACTTATTTAACTATAAGCAAGGCCCTATTTAGGTCCTACGCCGATTCTTCCAAAAATATTCTCCACTAGCTTTAACAACGACTACCAGTCTCGACCTTTTGCTACTTTTATCGGATGTGATATTCCTCTAATCAGTCCTCAATTTTTGGATGTTGGGCTTCTTTGTTAAGTATTACTTCAACACAGATCAAGTTGAAATCACCTCCGTACTTAAATGTATGAACTACATAACGCGTCATAAAGTATTTTTTTTTTTTTGGTACCGAGTAAAGAAAGATCGACTTAATACTGTTGTTTCAGTCTAATAAACTACTTAAACTGTAACTTAAAACTTAACGTCGGTAAAGTTTGCAGAACCCATCAAGAAATGATTTAAAAACAATTGAAAAATTAAAGGCTAATAAATGCCCTATTAAAATTTGTTTGGTCCGTTCGTTCTAGAAATAGTACTAGACTGTTCCACTTCAAAACAAATAGAATTCAAAGCTAAAGCCGAAATTAGAAGGCAAAACAAGACCTATTCAAATAATTTTAAGCTCATTATAGCCTAATCATATGCTCCATTAAAAAATGTTGGCCTCCATTCATTCCTGACCAAACTAAGACCTAAAGGTTATATTTAATTTAAAGCTAGCCGAACTCAAATCGAAAATCAGACCAAAATCGAAATAAGAACACTAAACAAAATCTATTGGCATACAGATAGTTTTAGGCTTATTAAAAAATGTCTGGCTCCACTCGTTCTTGATCTCAAGCATAACAAGCTAGCTAAAGGTAGCAGAACCGTAATCTAAAATAATGGCAAAGCCAAAATTAGAACGCAAAACAAACTCTACTGACAACCAAAATATTTTAGGCTCATTGTGGCATAATGAAGTGCCCCATTAATTTTTTAGGTTATAATGAGCCTAAAATTATTTGTATGCCATTAGATCTTGTTTTACCTTCTAATTTGGGTTTTGGTCCTATTTTCGATTTGGGTTCAGCTTACTTTAAATAAAATTATCTAATAAAGCTTCATTCATGAACGAGTAGAGCCCAACATTTTAAATTAGCAGCAAAATAGAATTCAAACATACTACAACTTTTTATGAAATTTTCTCCAGTGGCACTATTCTGGTAATTCCCCGGGAATAGCGAGACTTACTGAGGTAAAAAGTTGTGTTAATTTTTTTGAAAAGAAAATTAAATGGGAAATAATTCTCCCTGCCAATTAAGACATGGGCAAATTATTCCCAATTTATAAATAATTACATCAAACTTTTCTCCTTAGTAGGCCGAAAAAATATTTGAACATAAATTACATATAAATTCTTTCCCGAGTTCCCTATTCCCGGAGAATTACCAGAATAGTGTCACGGGAAGCAGTAAATAATCACTGCAAATTGCGAGAGAAATTTAGGCACGGTTCAAACGGACAGCTGTTAACTGTAATAAACAGAAGCAACAATAATAGCATCTGAAACTCCGTCCAAAAATTTCACACCCAAATTAGGAATTAAAACCGCAATCCATATATTTTATACTTTAAAGTGCATCTGAACATAAAACCGTCAGAGTGAAAACGTCGACACAGACAATTAGTTTATGCGTAAATGTTTAATTATCCTGTCAAATGTTCATTTGTAATTCTCAATCAAAAAATCATAAAATGTTTTAAATCCGGTTGAGAAATTTCACCTTTATTTAAAAATGGAATAACCACAATTGTAACTCATTTGTAATCCCATTTTCATCCTACAAACCAAGTTCCATCAAAATTGCTTCAGAAATAGATTAGTTTAAGATCCTAACTGATTGAAAAATGGCTATATGTGAAAGGGTTGCTCTTATCAATTTTTACAAAATATTTTGAGACGAAAGTGACTCGGTTCTCGATATTAGAAAACTTTTGATCGTAAACACTTTTTGACACTCGTCACCAATTTTTTTTTTCATAATCGTCGTTCGAACTGAAAAAAGGATTAAAATGAGGGCTCACCGGGTGACTCTAAATAAATTATCTTAAACTTTTTATCTTGTGTCAAAACCTTTTTTGACATACTATTTCAAAGCGTTCGAATTGAGGGTGAACCGTGTCCTTGGGCTCCGGCCCCTTACAATATATTTTCCTGCTTATTAGAGCGGTCGTAAACTTTTTCTGGTATTCAAAAACTCCTAATCAATTTTTTTATGTTCTGAAAAAATTGTTGAAAAGAAATCTGAGCCCATCTTACCCCACTGCCTTACCGAAGTATTCTGAAAGCAAGATTTATTGCAATCGCTTCCGCGCACTCGAGAATTCCTTCTCACCAAAACCGAGGGCGGCCAAATAAATTAATCCGAAATCTTTACAATGAAGGCGGATTCCGTGTTGCTTTCGTTCGTTCCTTCCTTCCTTATGATTTTTTTTTTAAATCAATCAAAGTTGCTGAAAAAATTCACAAAAAAAAACGTAATTTTTAACCAATTGGTTGAAAAAAAAAATTAAAGAAAAGGAAGGAAGGAACGAAAGAATGCAACACTGAATCCGTACTTGAAGCCGTACATCTCAAATTTTGAGTGAGAGGTGCCTGTATTCTCAACACCTAGTATTTCGAAATTTAAGATTATTCATTATCTAATAAGGTCCAAAACCACATTTCTCGACGTTTTTAAGATCCTTGAGCCCTGAGATATGAATTTTTGTTTTGCTAAGCTTTTGATATAAGTACGTCAAGGTGCCGAGTACCTATCATAGCAAATCAAAAAAAAAAAAAAACACTGAACACCACGACGTGGTTCTAAAATCTTTTTTATTATATCATTTGAAAGGTCAAGGATTAAACAACAATTTTGACAATACCACTTAAGTTCATAAACTTGTCGTTTTGGTGCTGTTAGCTGTGTGTTGGTACCGTGCAGACTAAATGTCTGTAGCTTTTGTACTTCGAAAATTTTAAAAATTTTCCAAAATTTAAAAGTTTTCCAAAATTTTAGCGAAAATAACGATTGATTGATCGAATCGAAACTCAAGCTTTTATGATAAATTGGGAGGTCTCATTGATGTTTGGCCGAAAAAGGTCCACCGGAAGTGGGACTTCCATATGAGCTTTTCATTTTGTGTAAATATTTTTAAAAGTGAACCATTTATGAGAAAAACGACTATGAACCAAAATACCGGTGCATACCAGTTTTCCAAAATTTAAGCGGTTTTGACGATTTTTGATAAAAAACGCTGAAATCGGTCCATCACAAGTGTTAGCTCCTTAGGGCTTTTTCGTTTTTGTGCAAATATTTTGAAAATAATATTTACGAAAAAACGATTAAAGCAAAAAGATTGTAAATTAAATTTCAAACAAAATTAATTCAGACAATTTTATATATTTTACCGCAAATGGCGGGTTTTCATAAAAAAGATTATTTCATAAAAATTCAACATCTCTACAGTCGTCCAGTGGCAATATAATTGGGGAACATATTTTCATAGCATTTTTGTCAAAATTGTATTTTTCTGCCTTTCTGAAGGAATAAGTTTAGTGCAAAAATTTTCAAAACTAATAACGAATTCTTTTACGTTTTTGATGTAAATCAAATTTCCGATAGTTAAAAAGAATACGAAAAAAATTTGATGTGTTTTTATCGTAGTGTGCCTAAACCCGAAAGGGATGCCAAAAACAATAACAAACCATTTTGAAAAAAGTTCAAATGACGCGTTTGACGTATTTGACAATATTTACGATTGACGTATTATATGTATATAAATATGTGTATGTGGTAGTTAAAATGGAAGTAAAAAGCTGCATTTCCATTTTTTGATGTACATCAAATTTTTTTGCTATTTTTTCCGCTAAAAGAACGCGAAAATGTGATTTACATCAAAAAATTTTGATGTACATCAAAATTTTTTGCCAGTTTTTTGTAAAAAGAAAACGACACAAGATAATTGGGAAACTTTTGATCCACAAAATTTTTTTACCACCAATGGCTGGTGGTGTACAGTGGCACTTGCGAGTGACGTCTTGCTTGTGTGGTTGGTATGGGCGAACGGAACTGGATTCATCATACATGCAATGATGCATGCACAATTTATTTTGTTCGTTTTGCTTTACTTGTATTCATCGTGTCGCTCTTTTGTTTTGGATTTGGAATACTCGCTCGTCGTATTATTTCGCATTGCCTTCTTGTTTGTTCATTTTTTGAAAACATTTTGTTAATCAAGAATTGTGGTAAGCAACATGGGTGGCGATTTAGAAACGAGCCACGTTTTATGTTGCTTACCAGTTAGTTACACGTGGTTCAATAACCGGGTGGCGATTTTCAGTTGTGTCACTAATTGCGATGAGATTGTGAGATGCTGCATTTGCGACATGTACGATTAGAATATTTTGTTGTAAAGTTCTAACCGTTATGGAACAATTGGAACGAAAAATCTAAACATATAACCTATATTCCTTATAATTTGTTACAAATATAAACATATTGTCAAGGCAGAACTCCATGGACAACTTCCATCGTGGTAATATGGTGGGTGGTATCCTTTCTTAAACGTTAAGTAGCTGAATGCTTGGTTTTGACAATGTTTTTCACAATATACTTCAAAATAAACTAAATTTAAAAAGAGGTTGGTCCACATCCTATACAAGATGGAACGAATTAGTGAAAATAAAGTGAATGAACCTATTTGAAAAAAATGGTCAACTACTTTACTCGGTATTTCACCTTAAACGTAAAAGTAAATTCTCCCGCATTTAGAGTAAATACCGGATGGACCAAACTAATGTCCGGCTGATTTCGCACTAAATTTTCAAAATGTTGAAACTTTGTTTGACTTTCTCGATGTCGACAAAAACTAATTTTTAAACAAAATTAATGATGATAATTATAAATGTACTTTCTGAGTCAACGTTCTTAGTGGAAATTTTCGATGTTCTCAAATTTCCCGAATTTCTCCGGGTTGTAAACTTTCAGACCAGTTAGATAACATCGTGCAATCTCAGCTCTTACCACATTTCTTTTCTTCTTGTATTTACGGTTTTACTCTGATTTGAATACATAACTTCAACACGTTGTTGTTATCGACCATCTTGAAAAATGGCCGCCGACTGATTATAGTTGAGGTAGATTTTTTTTCGGCTTTTCGTGCAAAACATTACTTTTAATGACATCCATACAATGTTTACGATTTTTTTAGTCGTATAAAACAAAGAGGCCATTTATTCACAAAATTTCCACAACAAAAGTAGAAAAATGCACTTCTCCTCTATTTTAAACCCAGGGTACTTGTGTACACAAAGATACACAAACCCTTAGAAAAATGAAAACTTCCTTAGGTCACTTATTGACAGCTCGGTTTCGTACTAATAAAAAGTTGGTCAACTACCAAACTGCAAAAATTCAATTTTTGCTCTGTACCGATAGTACTAAACAAGAACTTATCGATTTAGCGAATTATATCACCAAATCAGAAACTTCAGCAAATTCTCACTATGTATGTGTACTAAGCTAGCACATATAATTGAGAAGTATTTCATAATCGTCTGTGATATTTTGTTTAAGATTTTTTTTTCGGTTTTTCGGGCAAAATATTACTTTTAATGGCATCCATACAATGTTTACGACTTTTTTATACGTAGAAAACAAAGAGGCGATTATGTTATCTTAAACAAAATATCACGGAAAATATTCTTTTAATAAATTAGCAATTTTATTAGTTTGACCTGCTTTACCTTATAATTATTTGATCTTTACAAACTTTCGTTCCTACTTAATTTATAGGTTTTAAAAAAGGATCTCAAAATTAATCCTAAAATTAATAAGGTAAAGTTAGGGATTCCGTAACCCAAAAATACTAAAACAATATAATATTGAATTTTATATTAGGTCAAAGGTTATTCACTTTCAACTTTTTTTTTTTTTGGTGTAGTCGCTTAGAGACGAACATTTACGCAAAAAAAAAATGATTTTTGGAATCTGTTAAATTAACCACCCACCTGCACATCTAGAGATACTAAAATTTATGTGATATATTGCGCATCGGAATGGTATCTAATCAAGAAAAAACACATCCACCAGGAATTACCACCAGATGTAATAAAATTCTGATACACATACAGTAAAACCGTGTGGTTAATACACTTACTTTGTACATGCAAAATGTACAAATAAAATGTGTAAAATGTTTCGTTCTTCATTTAATCTAATTTTCCATTTAAAAATTCGTTATACATTTTTCATGAAAATGGAAAAGCTTTACATACGTACTTTTTTGGTACTGCTGCTTGTATGGTTTAGTCGAATTTTATTTTAAATTAAATATTAAATACTATTTTAATGATCGTCTTAAGGGAATAGTATGTGTATTACAAATATATATATACGTCTATACGTCTGCTAGCATAAAAATCTTTAACCTGAAGATACAAACAATACCTACGTATATATACACAACACATATACACTAAAAAAAATCTGAACCTGTAGCTTAATGCTGAGATTTATAAATTTTTTTGTTTAGATGTAAAACATGTATGGATATTTTTTTGTTGAAAGGTAGAAAAATATTTATATGGTGTACCAATTTATGGAGATTATGTCATGGGGTATTATTGATAATCTACCATTCATATACATACATACATAATTTTTCTCAAAAATATCAACGTAAACTAAACATGATATTTAGTCACAACTATATAGTTCTTAGACTTCTTAAAATACTGTGTGTACACGTACTTAAGTTTCTGTGCGCTGCTTTCACACTTCGTACACGATTTAATCTGTAAGCCCAGTGAACAAGAATGGGTGCGAGTGACATAAAACAAAAATTTTAGACATCGTTATCTGCTGTGCTTTATTTTAACAAATACGATTTAGTCACACAGCTGGAAATTTTTTATATCCTCTTTTATGATTTCGTTGGGGATGTGTGATATATTATTAATGGTCTGCGATAAATTGATAAGCGAGAGTGCGTAAAATTTAATTACTTAATATTAAACAGAAACTAAAATAAAATATTTTTCTAATTAATATTTTTTTTTTCTTTTATTTCTAGGTAAGTCAACTTTATGTACGAGTTCACAAATTTGTGGAACTTAAATTTAGAGTTAATTTGTAAGTACAAACAAGTAGAGTACTCAGAGTTACAGAAACGAAATCTGATAAACGTAACATAAATAATGTTTTTCAAACCCGAAAATTATTCTAAAAATATGAGTTCTTTGATTTATTTTCAAAAATTCGCTTTAGCAATAACTTTCAAATAAGCAACACATTTAATTGTTAATACATGCCCCCCAAAATATCATTTCTGTCAAATAATGACAAACTGATTATAAAATCCACATGTCATAAAGTACAAATTCTTTGTTGTGATACTACAACTTCAAAGACAGATCGTATTAATGGTGCTTGTATACTTCTTGAACAAAGGCTAAATAAGGAAATGTTTATGTTTGCTTGCCACCATCATGTGTATGAATTGGTGTTAAAAAGCGTGTTTGAAGTAAAAATTAATCAAGTGACTACAAGCCACTCTTCCACTCTTTAAAAAGTTCCGAGATAACTGGAAAAATGTTGATCCCGATAAAATACAGTTCTATAGAAAAAAGCTCACATTGCTTCTGACCATTTCCGAAATTGACAATTTGATTGACTTTTACCGAACTGAACTGATCAAAAAAAATAATCAGAGATGATTATCGCGAGTTGATTGAGCTTGCTGTGCTATTTTTAGGTGGAGACACAGTCAGAAAAGTTAAAATTCGACCTCCAGGTGCCATGCACCAAGCCCGATGGATGGCGAGAGTGGTTTATTCTCTGAAAATATCACTACTTAATGCTCAATTGAAAATTTCGAGCAAGGATAAGGCGACACTGTTAGATGTTTGCCTGTTTATCGTGACATTCTACGTTAAGCCTTGGCTCCAATTCATTTTGGCAGTAAAAGCACCTTACCAGGATTTGTGCTTTTTGACTTCGATGAAGGCCTATGATATATACAAGTCGTGTCTTAAGTTTTCTGTTTATTTCATAGATTTGTTAACTGGTTTTCTATTTTGTATTTTCAGAGAAAAACATCTACGACTTTATTTCAGTCAAAAGCAAAACATTGTTTCATCGTCTTAAAATTGATGATAGTTTTCTCCAGGAATGTCCTACTTTATGGTCAAATAATATTGTGTTTCAAGAAGCCAGAAATAAGGTTTTAACGCTGAGAGCAATAAACGATACTGTTGAAAGAGCGGTCATGTTGACGCAGGACTTTCGTAGTTTAATCACGGTGCAAGAGGAACAAAAGCAATTTTTATTACGATGCGTACAAAAACACCGGAAGCTTTATCCTGACTGCAATAAGCAAACTTTGAAAAGAATATTTTAACAATAATGTTTCTTTAATGCAAATAGTTACAAGATTTGGCCATATTTGAATTTTATTTACTAAATAAACTTTAAGTTCTAGAATCCTTCTAGCATCAAGTCGGCACGGGTTTTCATGATCCAATAGTAGACATTTTTTAGAGATTCCTGTCCATGTGTTCTAGTAATATCGGTTGTCTAGATCAAATACCAATTCAAAACCATTTGAATCTTCACGACTCGTACGTAAATAATTAAGGAATTTCAAAATTTATGAATTTTATTCCGCTCAATGATTTTATCTCGCTTTACGGAATCTTAAAAGTTTTAGAATTTGTCGACACTCAGACTGGGTTTATACTTGCGGAAATAAAAATTGACGCACTCGCTTCCACACTTTGAGTGTGAACCAATCAAATTTCGTGAAATGCTTTATGCCCCGCCTACTTTTCCACACTCGAGTTGAAATATTTTTAAGTTTGTTGTTCTCATTTTGTGTGATTCTGCAGAATTTTTTCCTCAATCGCTTCCGCATGTCAATGCTATTCGCTCTCATTCATTTATATTTAAATTTAGAATAAAATTATTAAATTTGTATTCAAAACGAAAGCAGTCCAAAAACAAACAATTTTGTATGAAACAAGGAAACTTTTATATTCATATTTCAGTTGTTGCATTGGGTGATTAATTTTGAGGTACTTTTTCAAAAATAACAAAAATAATAAACGAAATCATTTTTATCGAGCAATCTTTGTTATCATAAAAAAGAACCATTCTTTACATTTATTTTTTAAAACTTCATTCTGAAGTTCCAATTTTCGATGACGCGTTTCGGAATTTCGAGTTCTAATTTCTCAATCGTGTAACCGGCTTATCCATGTAAATTTTGGACTTTACGTAGCCCCAAAGGAAAAAGTCTAAAGGAATGTTGTCACATGATCTAGGTATCCAATTCATGTTTCCGACGCGTGAAATTAACTGTTCACCGAATTGTTCTCGCAATAAAGCCATGGTTTCACGGGCTGTATGGCAACTAGCGTCGTCTTGTTGGAACCAAATGCCGTCAAGATCACGGGCTTCAATTTCAGGCAGCAAATATGTTAGTCCGTTATCATAGCGCGAAACGGGCGCGATTCACAGTTACGTTCCGGCCGGCCTTGTTTTTGAAAAAATATGAACCGATGATATTCGGGTTGCTCTTCAGCCCAAATACGGCAATTTTGCTTATTAACATAGCCATTAAGCCAGAAATGGGCCTCATGGCTGAACAAAATTTTGATCGTAAACAGTGGATCTTCTTCAAGCTTTTCTAGAGTCCAAAGACTGAAACCAGCTTCAATTCTTGCACGAGTTGAATTTTGTTGAGAACAGCGCCGAATCACCTTCACGGTCATCGCGTACACTCACCTATCGACGCTGTATTTTCTTCACTACGTGCTGGATGTGTTCGTCTTAGTCGCGTATTATTCAATAATGAAAATTGGATTTCAAATTTTTCGATAGTATAGCGAATTGTGAGTTCGGTAGGCCGATTATGTGGACCATAAGTTGCTCTAAGCGCACGAAACACATTTCTCATAGAACGCTGATTTTCGTAATACAGTTGAATAATTTGTAGATGCTGTGCCGGGCTAAGTTTTTTCTTGATGAAATGTCAAACAATACTGAACAAAAATACCATAACTGTTTCACACAACTCACACGTGATCTGTCATAAAATCCCTACTGAAAAAAGTACCTCTAAATGAATCACCCGCTATAAGCTCTTTTATTATTATTCTAAGATGTTTCTTCCACCATTTACAGTTTTATTTTGTATTATTCAAGAACAATTCGTGGTTTAGGCATCATTACCACAAATACAATAGAACTGAACAATTTATTGTCAATTCTTCGACAATTTATTGCAACACGGCTTCAAACGGTCAATGGATAATATGCCTTTGTATATTCGACCAGACGATATTCGATCCACCTTCCACTTCTTGCACTAAATAACGATCATTGCTAATATATTTAACGATCACATAGGGACCACGTTGCTGAGAATCCAATTTACGATTCTCTCCCGTCGCAGGTATGTCATTTTCTACCATCACGAAGTTCTTGGGACTGAAAATTGGAGCTGTCCGACGATGTTTGTTAAATTGCTTGGACATAACTTCTCTATTTTTCTCCAACAACGCTTCAACGTCTTGCATTTCATGTTCCTTTCCATTATTTACACCGTTGATTTCGTCTATAAGTTGGTTTTGTTTTAAGTGTCTCCCTTCGTACCGGAATATTATCCTAAACAGCGTTATTTTCGTGATACGATGCTCTGTATTCTTAATGGCATATTGTACCTCCACCAATTTGTAGTTGTACATCCTTTCCTTCAAGTATCTATTGGTGTATCTGTAACGATTTTGTGCATTTTCGGAAAGTATAAATTTTCTCTTAATTTTGACAATGTTTTGTCTATTCCCATATGACAAACGGATTCATGGGCATCTTAGTTATCTTGTATACTCGGGATTTATACATTGTAAATCGTTCATGCACCTCACGATTACCCTTTTCTAATTCGTTGCGAATTTTCAAAATATTTTTATCACCACGTTGCAATGCAATTACCCAGTCAGTTGCATTTTCTATTCCCAAAACAAACCTATTATCTTGGAGTTAGCTCTCCTTGTTCATTATTTGGATTCCTGTTAGGGGCTCAAACTCGGCAATTCTTAAAAAACGTCCAACGATTCTTGAATTTAAGACGCGTTTTTGCCAGAAGTTTGCAACTGTTACAGTCAGTTCTGATTACAATTTTGTTTTATTCCAGTAGATATACAAGGAATTTTTCTAGTCCTACTACGATCGCTAATACTTCAAGTTCAATGGCGCAGTACCGGCTTGCTCCTTTAGAGGTCTTCCGTCTATAATAACAAATAGACTTTAGGAATCCACTTTTTTAACGGTGATACAAGAAAGCGGCGACGCCATCAAATTACAAACCCTAGGTACTCGATTTTTAAAAATCTATACTTGCTCTCAGGTTTAATATGTCAACCTTGATCGCTCAATGATATTCAGAATTATCTCTAAATTTATAAAACATTCGACCACTGATTTAGACGGTATAATGATGTCATCCAGGTATGAGATTGCGATGGTATGCTAAAATTCCCCAGAATGGTTAATCAATCTTTGAAAAATCGCCGGACTGTTGCTAAAGACAAACCTCATTCGCTTAAATTAATAATGCCCGTCAGGCGTAACTATGGCAGTTAATGCTCTAGTTTCCCTCACAATAAGGATTTGATTGTAAAATAACGATAAATAACGTTATTTTACGAGGCTGGTAGTCGATCCAAATGAGCATGTATGAGTGGGAGAGGAAAATGATATTTCTTTGTTATTCGATTTAATGCACGGTAATCGACGCGCATCCTAACCTTCCACTTTTTTACACACTAATATAATATGCAAAATCGGTTGGAGAAATGCTGTCTCCGATGATGTCAGCCTCCTTCAATTCCTTAATAATTTCTTTAACTTTTTCTCACTCGACTTGCTCCGACGATATGTGAATCGAATCTTCATTCTTCTTGATTGGCCCTAATCTTCGCGTGGGCTACAAATCTCCTTGTGAATAATTCGTTTTCTTTAAGTCTCATATCACTCTCCGACAAATTCAAAATTGGCATCATCCCGTCGCCATATTCGTTCACACCAAACAATTTTGAATCACTTCGCCAATTTTTTTAATGTTGCTTTCAATACAAACTTCCTCATTTTCCAGCTGTCATTTTACTTCGACATGAGCAACAAAATTCTTTGGGATAACTGTTGCGTTCTTCGCCCACACTGTGCCCTTACCATTGGTGTCACCATTTCGTTGTCAATTTTGACACTATCACTAATAATTCGGATATCAGTTCTCTCGATGCATTGATGTACGGTACGAGGTAAATAACCACATTCTCTAGACGAACGTCATCTATTTCCAGTGAACACTTGGCATTGTCCATATGACACTTACAAAATCTCTTCCGTATCCTTTAACTTCTGCAACGTCAGAGGCGTCATAACTTATTTGCAAACGTGTGTGTGTATTTGTGTCACGTTCATTATTGACGTGTATCACAGCACTAGGTTTGCACGTTGTTGCAATATAATTCGATTTTTATCTAGGTTGTTCTCGTCTCTTTGGACAATTACTGGCAATGTTCTTGATCGATTGACAAATGAAACAGGTGCCTCGTTTTGCATTTGGACACTTTGATGCGTAGTGCCCTTTTGTTTTACATTTAAAACACTTATTATCCACCGTCTTATTGCCGTTTGTATTGGCGTCATGCTCTCTCATTGCATTTCCATATAGGTTTGTTGTCCAGCAAACTACTTGTGGCTACTAAATGTTGTAATAATTCTGGTGGGCTGTCATATCTTGAGATTGAACCCAAATGTGTCATGTAGTCAATGCTGTTCAAGCCCCGCACTATCCTAGAGAAATGTGTGTGCCCCGAAAAACCGGCCTTCGGACTTCGGGTATAATGTTAAGCTTCCATAACCAAATCTGTTTCACTGCGCACATTTGAAAATTTTTCCAATAATATCATTTTCCATCCCTCCGCTGTTCGTTAGCCACACTATTTTTCCACAATTTTGCATTGCCCTGCAGTCCATTGAGCGTAAAATGAATTCAAGCAATATCGTCCCAATAGTACAACATTCCATTGATTCCCATCTGTTCCACTTAGTTTCCCATATCGATTGTCCCTTTTAGTTGGTCATATATCGGCAGATTTTCTCACGTCGTTGTCGCACGCTATAACTTGTATCATACGCACCGATGGAACCAATTTGATTGCTTCCAAGATTTGTACAACTCATCTTTCCGCAATCACTGTAAAAAATTTCAGGAATCGCCGAAAACTCCGCACTCACTACTGCACTAAAATTATTAACTCCGATATCACAATTTTTCAAGATTTATTTTTTTATTTCTGCTCTAATTTTCTACAGCTTTATTTTACAATTTTTTCCTATATATTCTCTTTTTTTACTCTAGCGACGCTCTGTGTTGAGTTTTTGCAACACGACCGCATACACTAATATGATAGCCTAACTACCGCGAAATATATCACGGTACCATTTCGAATACAAATTCATAAATCTAAATTACCATATTTGTGGTCCTTAAATTTAGTTTTCCCAGATTTCCTACCAAAAGCATTATACCATTAGATTGACCTTGACAGACGTATGTTTGACTTGGTTTTTTCACAATCCTAAAATGCTAATTAGAATTTTATCTGTCTAATATATATTTGGCGAATGTATTCGGTTCTACAAGAGATATTTTTCAAGGTTAATGAAATTCTCAATTTGTATGCGTTGTGCCAAATCTACATTAAAATATTTAGAACTGGACATAGAATCCACCAACCAGTGTTCTTTAAACGTTAAGCTAGATTGGTCTGCTTCTATCCGTATGTTATCTGAATTTAAATACGTAATTTTGATTTGTCTACGACCAGAAATAACAATTCTCAACATACGTTCCACAAATTAGTTCCATGTGGCTTAAGAAAATAAAAGCAATAAAACAACGGTTATTGTATATTTTAAAGATTAATTTATGTGCACTGAACCAATTCTGTCCCTAACGAGCATCGATTATCGTATTTTTTGATATTATCTCAGTAAATGGCTTATTAAACTTAAGTTCCACAATTATTTTTTGAACGCTTACTTTAAACACCATTTTGCAGTTTAATATATCTATCTGTGTCGCTTAGTAAATGCATTATTCTTTTAAAAATAAAAGTTAAAACTGTAGTAGTCTCAGGGCGGGTAGTAGAGGGAGATAATGCGACAACAACATCATAAATGTCAAGCAACCGTTGCTTGGGTAAATAATAATCGGATGACCAATAATTGCATGGGAAAAGTATAAAATGTAATGCTTAGTCTGGCTAGGATTCATACTTATCCCGAAAATAACTTGATTTTGTACCCTCAACAAATGAGGCGGGCCAATCCCTCTATGGGATGTATCGCTAGTAAAATAAAATAAAAAAATTCAACCTATAACACCCAACTCTGATTTGTGATTACTACCATCAGAAATATATAAACATAAGTACATACCACGTATGTGTCCATGGTTTAGTATTATAATTTTTTATAATCCCTCATTTGAAGGCGCTTTATAATTTTAAATTGATTTTTCAATTGTTAAACATAGGTTCCACAAATCTTTCCATCCTCTTTACAACCGCTATTTAAAAATTCTTTCTTGGCTCTTTGTAAATTTAATTATTCACCATAAGTCCCACAAATTTATATGTAGTACTTAACGTAACTACCAATTTATGATGAATGAAATAGTCGAAACTGGACATACACACTACAGTTCACTTGAATAGGAACAACCGTTTTTTTGGAATATTTTAAAATCTGCCTAACATTTTCAATATTTTTTTTCTGTAGAGTTATAAGTTTTTCAATAAGCAGTAAATTATTAAAGAAGAAAAAATGTATGTTTACATGATTAATTGTGCTTTCTGGTTTCTTTTCTAAAAAGAATGATAAATTTGGATGTTCACTTGAATAAGAACGATTAACAAATCTTAAAAAAAAGTTATTTTTTGATTAAAAATATAATAAAATTCGATTTATTTTTAATAATTAATTGGATTTATTAACTGCACACAACCTGCTGAAGATGGAGTCATATAATGATTTTAAATAATCTAGTGAAATCTCTTACAGGTTTCTTTTATCGCCCTAATAAGGCTTTGCTGTCGAATTGTCGACCACCTTCGTAAACTTTCCGAGAAAGCAGACCCCACACGTTTTCCATGATAATGAGATCGAAAGAATACGGTGGCCATGGAAAAAGTTCTTTGTTGCAATACCCAATCCGACTAGATTAGCTGTATAGATAGGGTTATTATCTTGCTGATATATCCATGGTAATGGCTCAAAAGTATCAATGAAATAGAGAAATGCTTTTTCAAGGATGTATTTGTAATTTGATGCGGCCTTTTTCCGTTTGGAGATGACAAATCTCCTAGACCATAAAATGATACAGCTCCCCACACCATAATGCCTTCTTCGTAGCTATGTGAACTGCAGTGTATTTCACAAATTCTAGAATTTTTCAACCTCCTAGCTGCTATCGGTTCAATATTTCTGTACCCTATTTCAATCTGTGGTGAGACTACCATCACAAATTCAGACAATCAATATAAGTTTCATAAATTAGTTCCACGTGCCTTACGAAAATTAAAGCATATAATTAGTTTTAACAAAATAAGTATCCACTCTTATTATTTTTTATACTGCTTCAGTAAACAACGATTTGTATTGCACTTTTTAAGTTGGATTGATTAATCAACTGTTAAAATTAGTTTCGCAAATCTTTTCATGCTAATTTCAAGTTTACATTTTATAATTCCACCTTTGCAGTTGTAAATTCAATGAAATTATGCAATTATTAAACATAAGTTCCACAAATCTATTTCTAAAGCTTCATAATGAACGTATAAAAACCAAACGTGGACATATATTTCACAAACCGCAGTATTCTTCAAGTAGCGGGTGGTTGATTTAATGTGTTACCTAAAATATTTGCCTGCTCAATTCTTTCTTGTATATCAAACTATAAGTCCCACACGTAATTTTCATATGTTTTATTTTATAAATAACGATTCGTATTAAACATAAGTTCCACAGATCTCTTTCAAAAAAGGTGTAATAAATCTAATAATAAACATAGTAATGCGGAAGTTCAATGTAATTCGTATATCATAAATTTTTAGGTTCCACAAACTGTAGCATTCTATAACTGTAGTATTGTACCTAATTCTGATTTGTGAATTAAACTACCATTAGAAATGCACACTCAACGTAAGTATCAAGTAGCTGACAAAATAAAAACATAAATAAGTAACGATCTTTGTATTCAAAAATTTATTTACATTCAAAAGTGGTTACTCCTTTTAATAAATTACGTAAGTGCTTATTCAACTCTGTTCCATACTAGCATACTATAAAATTTAGCCACTTAAAATACGTTCCACATAGTTTACTATTACTAAATTTATATTATTTAGTTTAATTCACCAATTCTTAATTTTAGGTTCCACAAATCTTTTCATATTGATTTCAAATACAGTTTGCTAATTATGTGTTAGATTAAGCAATTATTAAACACAAGTCCCACATTTTTATTTATATTGCTTCATTAAGAGCATATAACTAAGTTATTCTTAAAGATTGGAAATACCCTTCAAGCATGCTACCACTGAAATTTTTATTAAAATAAGTCCCACACATAAGTTCCATACGATTTATTTATATTTTGCTTTATATTCCTGCAGTAAATAACAATTTGTATTAAAGAGCGTATTGTGCTAAATTGTATGCTGAATCAATCAACTATTAACCATAAGTTCCACAAATCTCTTTTAAATTGCAGTTACCTAAGTCTAGTGATGCATTATAAAGTATTGTTGTTACATAGAAGTAATGGGAACTTATTTGTACATTAAATCCAATTAATAAAACATAATACATGTTCTATGTACAAATTGAATATAATGGTGACTTATTGAGGTGTAACAAGAAGTATATCATAACTCTTTTACATAAATACATTATACATGACTACAACGTATTATGTCTGTCTGACGAAACATTGTGGATTATATGAATATATTAAAAAAAATTGTTGCCGTTTTGAAAATCGTTTAATCGGATAATGAACCATTCTGGATTTCCTATTCATTCTCAGCAGCACACAAAAAAAAACAGAAACTTATACATATTTTTCCAACGATAAGAAAAACATCTCAACATTATGCTTCACTATTTCATTTTTAATGATTTTCTTCTCGATATTTTTTTATTAAAACTGAAAAACCATATTGAAAATTTTATATGCATTTTTTTCCAATAACTGCAGTTTTTTTGTTGTAATAATCACCAATAAGAGCTTTCGATATCTCATTACTAATATTAAAGTTTTTTGTTGTTGTATTTGTTTGATTGCGATAAATTCTAATTAAAGTATTATAGATTTAATCTCTTCCATAAAATACTGCATGTACCTAAGTGCGTCACGTACTCAGCTTTGTACTATATAAAATCACTAATATACATTCATAAACAATGTATTATGTATGTATGTGTTGTGGGGATTATCTCTATATTTTAGTAGGTCATTTCCCAATTTTCCGCCCAGAATTATTATGTTCATAACATACATATTTCATATTTGAAAATTATTTTCAACGAGATGGGATTGCTTCTAATTATTTATATAACATTATTTTATTTTACATTTTCAAAAAAAAAAAAATTATGGAAATGTTTTTGAAAGATGGATGAAATTTTTTATTTTGTGCTCTTTTCTGAAAATTAATTCAGTGTTTTATAAAATGAATTTACTAGTAGTTTTTTATATTTGAAATTTAAATGAAAAGAAAACACCTTTTTGTATATACAATTCGTACTGAAAGCGCTCCTCGTTCCGTTCTCCCGTGTGCTTGCTTGTTTTTTTTTTATTTTGTGCAGACGTTTTTTTGTGTAGGTTAAAAGCTCTGTGATGCAAAAAATAAATAAAAATGAAATAAAATTTTTCCACCCGAATACACTACAGTGAAAATTTATATGAAAATACAAACACAAAAAGGAATGATTCTATAAACTAAACCAAACATCATCATTTTGATTCATCTGGTTCTTGTGTGATGTGCGGGGGTGGCGATGCCGGTGGAGGTAGATTACGTCACACAAGTCACAAAGAATTTTCCTTTTATAAATATATATATATATTTTTTAAATGAATATTAAAGTTTGATGAATTTTATTTTATGAATGAGGATGACTAGTTTTTGTTTTGTTTTGCTAGGTGATGGAAATTTATCTTATTGGATTTAGTATAAAATTCTGAATTTATTTTAAATAACTAATAACTAACATTTTAAATCTTATATTAAAAATATTTCTATTCTGAGTGAAAATCTCCATTTATCATAATATCAAATTAACAAAATCGATTTTACTGATATTTCTCGTTATATTTTGAGTATTGTGGGGTTTCAGTACCAGTTCTGTTTACATGAACGAGGCATACTAATTTGGATGGACCCCAGTACCCGAAACTCTGAGATTTTTGGGTAATTCAATATAATAATTAAGAATTTCACTCATATTTTTTGCTATTTCACTCAATACGCGGCTTCATAATCGATAAGCTGAAGCAAGCCCTGGTGCAATGTTGTGCGAATGGGTGACATTTGTGTGTGTAAAATAAAAAAATATTTAAAAAAAAACATTAACTTTAGCGCCATCCGAGGTACCTTTTTTTCGTATCGGAGAAATTACAATTTTTGCCATAGATGTCACTATTTGGAATTTTCTTTTCAAAAAAATAATAATTTCAAAAAAAAAAAAAATACTCGAACTAAGCTAAACTGTCACCTGTGGCACTATTCTGGAAATGTCTCGGAAATACGAATTTGGGGAAAGAATTTATATGTAATTTCTATTTAAACATTTTTTTTCTGGGAAACTGAGGTAAAAAGCTAGTGTTAATTTTTTTGAAAACAAAACTATGTATATTGGGAATAATTTTCCCTGCCAATTTGCCTATGGAAAAATTATTCCCAATTTATAAATATTTACAACAGCATTTTTTCCTCAGTAGGCCGAAAAAAAATATTTGAACAGAAATTACATATAATTTTTTTCTCTATTTGACTATTTCCCGGGAATTACCAGAATACGGTCGCTGGTACTTGAAAAAAGAATGGTCGCTACTGCCAGCGGTAATTTACTTTCGATATCGAGCACCTAAATTTGTGTACGTCTATTGGTTGTGCATTCTAAACAAGCTAAAACGGTCATTGTTGACGTGATTATAGATTATCGAGTGATATCCGTTTGCGCTAATCGTAATAATTTCTTCAGAGCATTTGTACTGGGTCTGGGTCGTTTGCCCACTATTAAAAATCCCGCTTTTCAAAATCCCGCCTTTCAGAATCCAACTTTTCAAAATTTCGATTTTGATAATAGAAAGCGGGTTTTTAATAGTTTTAAGACAGTACACTGTCGCAAAACGCATTGATAGATCCGAAGAAAGTTGAATTGGAATTCTAACATGAGAAATTTAAAATTTTTGAAGAAACTTTAAATTTTGGTCGAAATGAATGGAACTACAAAATAACGTCAAATTTGGATTGTGAAGTTCTCAGTTATAAGGAATGTAAATCGGCCGTTTCTTAACTGATAATTTTGAAATTTGAATAAAATTGTACAGCTGTAGTGAAATTTGAACATTAATTTCAGACACAATTCTAGAGTCCGCCAATGCTTTACGGATTCAGGTACTTTCCCGCAAATACTATACACCCAACATCTTGTGGATTAATTCAAATTTTCGATCATAGATTTTTTATAGTTTAATACGACTGGTTTATTGATTATACATATTTGTATTCTTTTTTGAAAAGGATGGCTATTTTTTAATAAAATATTTACATCATAAATTAGCTTCAAATTAGCTAAAATTCATTTGATATACAAATCAAATTTGACTCTAATACAGCCAAGAAATTCATGGCCTATGGTTCTATACAGCTTTGTCGAATTTTGGAACTCTCCTAAATTCTTCTGGCCAAATTTCGTATAGAATTGTCGAACTCCAGAATTCATTCAAAATTCACGTTAAATCTCATTGTAGTTCTACAAACCAAATTTAATCATGATTTGTTATGAAATTGCATACATTCAGCAGGGCCAAATTACAGAACGGATACGTACGATTCGCAAAATCCAGAATTCTAGAATCGAAATTCCCAAATAAAAATTCTAAAAACCCAAAATTCCAGAAACTAAAATTCCAATAAAAAAAATCCTCAAAAACAGGATACAAAATGCGAATATTAGTTCCATTCCGTAGGCCATTCCAAGGCACACCAAATATGGCAATAATTGGATAAGAATTTGTCAAATTTCTTATAGGATCGTATAGAATTGTCGAACTCCAGAATTCATTCAAAATTCACGTTAAATCTCAATATAGTTCTACAAGTCAAATTTAGTTAAAATTTGTTATGAAATTGCTTAGTTCCATTCAGCAGGACCGAATTTCAGAACGGATTGGGTATGTACGATTCGCCAAATCCAGAATTCTAAAATTGAAATTCCAAAAAATTCAAAATTCCATACTCCAATTCTAAAAATTCCAATAAACCAAAATTCCAGACTACAAAATTTCAGTAAAAAAATAATTCTAAAACACAAAATCCAAAAATTCCAAAATAAGTTCCATTCCATGCCCCATTGCAAGGCGCACCAAATATGGCAATAATTGGTTAAGAATTGGCCAAATTTCGTATAGGGTGGATTCAAAATTCACGTTAAATCTCAATCTAGTTCTACAAACCAAATTTAATCATAATTTGTTATGTCAAATTGCTTGCATCAACAGGGCTGAATTTCAGAACGGATTGAATATGTACGATTTGCCAAATCCAGAATTTTAGTAATTGAAATTCCAAAATAAAACTTCTACAAACTCAAAATTTCAGAAATCAAAATTCCAATAAAAAAATCCTCAAAAACAAAATACAAAATTCCAAAAAAAAGTTCCTGAATTTGTTATGAAATTGCTTAGTTCCATTCAGCAGGACCGAATTTCAGAACGGATTGGCTATGTACGAATCACCAAATCCAGAACTTTGAAATTGAATTTCCAAAAATTCCAGAATCTAAAATTCCAATATAAAAAAATTCTAAACCAAAAAATACAAAATTCCAAAATAAGTTCCATTCCATGCCTTATTCCAAGGCGCACCAAATATGGCAATAATTGGTTAAGAATTTACCCAAGTTTCGTATAGGATAGTTGAACTTCAGAATTCATTCAAAATTCACGTAAAATCCCAATTTATTTCTACAAACCAAATTTAATCATAATTTCTTATGAAATTGCTTAGTTACATTCAGCAGGGCCGAATTTCAGAACGGATTGGGTATGTACGATTCGTCAATCCAGAATTCTAAAATTGAAATTTCGAAATACAAATTCTAAAATACCAAAATTCCAGAAACCAAAATTCCAGTAAAAAAAAAATCCTAAATAACAAACAAACGGTTCGTGTTCCAAAAGAGCCAACCCTGTTTGTAGAATCGTGAACTGGTATTTAATCTGGTAAAAACTGAATTTATGTTTGTGTAATAACTAAATTTAAGAAGTTAAAATAATTAAATAATATAAATAAGAATTTTTGCAAAATGTTGTAAATAATATTAAGCTGATTACGTGTTCTCTTCCAAAACTTCATTGACAACTTATATTAGAAACTAAAAGGGGATCTTGAAATGCAGGATTTTTATAATGTTTGAGCTTTCGTACCGGTTCCATTTGTACTTTTCACTGTCCAGTATTCAGTGATGCTTTTAAAATGAGTGCATTGCCAAAGCTCATCCGTCGAATTTCCTATGGTATATAGTATATAAAACATAAAACGTTTATCCTCCGGCCATTTAACCGATTTTAGGACAACCATAAGAAGAAATCTACATCCATTGTCTACCATGTAGAATATTAATTAACTATGCGGCGTAAACAGTTCGGCACAACATTGCTCTCATGTCATATCCAGCTTGTTGATATCAAACGCTTGATTTAGAATATAGCTCCGAAAGCTTTGAAGTTTGCTGACAATTATCCTTATCGTGTATTCTACCCGTTTTTCTTAGACGCCCTTACCATCAACGGCGACCGTTACAGAGCCATGCTGATCAACTTTTTATGTTCTCCAATCGATGCTATGAATATGAACAGCCTTTGATTTCAACAAGATGGCGCCACATGTCATATAATAATCAGCTGTTTTGGAGCAGCTGCGATTTGATGCCGTTGGACTGTATTCTATGAGGTTTCATTAAGAATAGATATTATGCGGATAATCCAGAGACAATTTCAGCTTTAAAACATAACATTGCGACAGTTTAAATTGATAGTCAACCCCTGCTGACCAGAACTCATACTTTTGACGAACAAATATTTTTTCCAATTTGAAATAATTATATTTGCTTACATTAACATTATTGATACTGTATACACTTCTCCACCATTTCAAGTGTATATCACATACATAACTAGCCTATCTATCTCTCGAATCTCGATACCGCCCACTCAGCATATATACCCTTAAAACTATTAACTTTAAAATAAAATAAAATTTTAAGCTCATGTTGTTATGTGCTTCAGCAGCTTAATTTGGATTATCTTGACAAATATTTTGGTAAAATTTTCCAAATAAAATCCAAAAAAGAAAAAAATTATCTGAAATATTTATTTAAGATAAGTTATGTCATTATGTTATCTCGATTTTTTTTTGTTGTTGTTGGTTTTTATTCTGCTTAGACAAAATTAGATATATATATAAATTTTTTTTTAAGATTTATATATTTTTGAACATTCAACGAACGAAAATGTTATTTATGACTATGTCGATAAATCATTGGCCCAATAATGTATGTCGCAAATAAGTTATCTAATACAAGATGTCTTGTGATAGCTTGAAAAAAAAAATTATTTTTTCATTCTATTTCTATGTATATATTGTTTAGATTGAAATTAAATTCTTTAAGTACTACGGCTGTAGGTCATATAAAATTTATGTACTTTTAAGCAATAATATATAGAAGTTTATAGATCCGCGCGTTTTATGTACTTAAATTAAACGAATATAATACAGGAATGACCAAATGTTCTAATTTCCAAAACATTTATCACGTTCATACATTTTTCATTAGCACATCGTGTTTGAAATAGAATCGCTTACATGTTTATGTTGTAAATATATTATATTCAAGGTTGTGAATTTAATAGTTTACAGTGCTGCTTGTTAGATATACATTGTTAAGTCCGGCTAGTCTGGGCGATAACACTAAACAACAGACAGGTGTAGAAGCGCCTTCACTCTAAGCATTACTTCAGCACCCGAAACATTGAATTCATAACTTAAAAAATTCGACCGTCTCTTCAGATGACCAAGCTATAAAAATATGGAAAATATTGCCTTAAAAATACCTGAGGGATTTTGTTACAATGCTACGCATTTGTTACCTCGTTTTTAATCCCGAATTTTATTCTATTTAAACCGTATTTACGATTTCTATATGCAATTTAGGGTTATTCTCGAAAGTTAAGTTCGAAACCAAACTGCCAAACGTCACCTCAATTTTAAATATGTTCAAATCGACTCGCTGTTCTTGGTTATTATATACTATTGACCGAGCTCCGGCGGCGTGTAAGGACCGAAAATATTTTGATTGAACAAACAATTTTTAAAATGAAAATGAAACGCCGGTGCTTCGAATCGCCAGAAAAATTGGAATTTTTCAATCTACCTACCTAACCCGCGATGTTGTTACCATCAAATTGGATATTTTCATAGTACGAACCGAGTTCCATACATTTCAAATCACATCAGGAACTCATTTTGCAATCGTATCCGATTTTTAACATACAAAGAGAAAGTTGGTTAAGAAATGGCTTAGGGTAGTTTAAATGGACAAATTTCTCGAAACATATCTAAAATTTATATTAGATTTCTATTTTCATCAAGTAATCTGAATCCCATCTTCTTCGATTGAGAAACGATATAGTTTTATTGTGGGACTCTAAACAAATTTCCAAAAACCTTGATTCACTGCAGATGTTTTCTTGGCACTTAAATTATTCTTCTTCAAATTGTTTATTAAAATCGTCGAGTAGATTTGTTTTAAATAGGGATTCAATTTTTTCAGAATATAGACCTCAACACAATCGATTTTTAGTGCACGGAAACTTCTCTCACCCATTGTTATAAAGATTCATTAGGATCCAAAATTAGGAGTCATAGCAATCCATTCCTGTCATTAGAAAACTCTTATCACAGCAATGTTTTATCTAAAATCGGACCCGCCAAAGGAATTTTTCCTAAAATTAGCACTCATCAAAATCGATTCCTGATATTTAAAATCTTCCCTTGACCATTGTTTATCAAAATCGTGCTAACCGAAAAAAAAATTAAATAACGGAATCCAGCGACCACCGGATAAGTCCCTAAATGAATTTTCTCGAAATCAGGACCCATCGCAATCGGGTACCATCCGAAACATCCCTCATCAAATTTTTATCTTGCGATTAGAAAAAAGTGAAATAAAGCGAACCGAACGAGGCCTATCACGCGAAAGAAGAAAATGCGAGACAAGAACGAAGGTCAAAACATTAATAAGATGCTATAAATCAATATTGTTAGTCAGATCAATCAACCATCATTTTCAAAAGGGCGTACAATCCAATCCTTGTTTAAGAAATGCCTCAATCAACACAATTTTTATCAAAAACGATCGAGCCGAAAACAATTCAAAAATAAACCCGAGCCTTAGAAAAGAACTCCCAAAACTTATTTTCCTGAAATTATAATCCGTCAAAATCGATTACTGGCATTTGAAATACCCCTTCACCAATTTTTATCAAAATCGTGTGTGCCAAAAAAAACTAATGGAATCCAACCCCCCATCCAAACGCAAACGTTGTTTCAGCAATTTCTTATGAAAATCGTGCGAGCCGATAAACAATTGAAGAAAGGGATAATAATCGGCGGGAATAACGAAGGGAATATGACCGGGGTATCCTCCGGTAGGGGGGAGGGTGTCCTGTAACGATATACATATTGTTACCGGTTGGCACGAAGTCAACCCGTAGGGTTTTGGGTCGTGAGGAGGTTGAGGCTTGCATGCTCCTGGCCTACACCGTGTAACAGGACAAAAAAAATAAAATTAAATACTGAAACTAAATGGAATCTACCAGAATCCGTCGGCCGAAATTTGAGGAAAGTGAATAAATATAATAATAACCGGGTGTGTCCACCCAGGAACGACTGGATCTCGCCGAATGACAGATACGATTCCTGCTGATTGAAAATTAAAAAGAAATTTAAAATTGAAATTGGAGAAAATGTAAAATTTGATTAAACAAAAATAGTTAAAAAAAAAAATCGGTAATTTTGACCTCATTGAGGTTGACCTTGAGGCTTGCGGAGTCCTGGGTTGCCGAAATAGGTTGTTCGTCTTCCCGCCATTAACCAAAAATTGACCTTCGGCGTCTTCCCGTCGTTAATCAATTTGGCCTCGATAGGCGGCCGCAAATGTTGGGCGTCTTCCCGCCGTTAACCAAAAAATAACGTTGGGTACTTACCACCTGTTAATAAATTTGGTCTCGATAGGCCGCCGTAAATATTGGGCGTCTTCCCGCCGTTAGCCAAAAAATAACGTTGGGTGTCTTCCCGCCGTTGACCGAAAATAACGTTGGGAGTCTTCCCGTCAAAAACCGAAAACAACCGTTGGGCGTCTTTCCGCCATTATCTGAAATGTGAATGGCCTCAAGTGGCCACCCGTACGGTGCAAATAGCGAGCCTCTGTTGGCCGCCCGTAAATATTTGGTATTACCATTTGGCGTACCGTTGAAAAGGTGGCACTCGTTGTTGTTATTTGCCACCCGCTACAATTGCGGCAATATCCCCGTTATTCAAATTTATAAATGGCCTCGTGGTTGGCCACCCATAATATGTTGCGACACACACTTGTTGATAACAATTATTTACACTCCGCGTTCAAAATTTTACCACTGACAAGAATTCGGAATATATCGGCATGCGCCGCCACCATAAAGGCAGCCAAATCGTGTCCCATCTAGGACACGATTTGGCCGCCTTTATGGTGGCGGCGCATGCCGATATATAAAATACTACTCCGTTAGGCAATAATGTATATTGTGGATTAGATTATCTCGCCGATGAAAATATTTCTGCGGTACTTCACCACTTCAAACAAAGGTTTTAATATAGAACTTCGTATTGTCACAAAACCGCCTACAATTGCTGAACCAATCTTCTCTACTAAAAAAAAATATTTTCAACGCCAAAATAACAGAGTTTTCTTATTTTTTAATGTTTTTATTCTATCACAAATTTAATAAAAAGTTCCATTATTTTTTCGTATTATCATTGTTTTAAAAATTTTATTTATACACTTAAGTAATCAAAAAGGAACTATCTACCCCCAAAAAATCAAAACTCACACGTTTTACATTCAAAACTTGAGTTATCCAAAATTTAAACTAGACTTTTATTTTTGAAATCTAAAACTAGACTAACTAAGTTTTCTCGTATTCAAAAAATCTAGAAAAATATTTTCGTTTTTTGTCGTGCGCGTCACTCGCCTATCCCTTCACACCGCACATCAATCCACATGCCAAAACGAGCAATGTACCACAAAAATATTGTTCTATATTTTCACTGGTCGCACACACGCACCACTTGCACATTGGTATCGCACTCAAATTTTTTCGACGTTTACGCGATACAGCAAAGGTGAGGAAAACGTAAAACAGAAGTAAAAGCTAATTCACAATCACACAAAAAAAAATCTTAGTGGCAATGGTCGAACAGATGGCAATGCCATCAGTAAAAGGCATCATTTGTTCGGTGGTAACGAAATTAAAAATTCAAAAACAAAACTACATATGAAATAAAGTTATGACCCCTCAACGTGTCGTAACAATATATAAAATCATTCCCGTCTGAGATGATGTTCGTAAGTGGCGTTAGTCAAACATGACATAATCGTGTTTCTCTTTGTACTGCCAAGATTAACCAAAAAATATTTTATGTGAAATGAAACAAAAGTGATCATTTAGATAATTTTCCAACAGGAAAGTCGGTGGCGACATACTAAAGTAGTTTGAGATGTGTGAGATGAATCATATATGACATGTCCGAAATGAATCGTACAAGACGTGATACGAATAGTCTGTGACTGGTCATATGTATTAGGTGGTATGTTACTTTTAGATATTAAGAGAGCTTTTTCACAAATTAAATTAACAAATCAGTTCTTTTTAAAGTAAACATTTGTATTTATTTCTTGAATTTATTATTAAATATAATTTTAACTTGTTTAAAAAAATATTAACAATGAAAATCTAAAATTTAATTATTTGTTCAAGAATTTATGGTTCATAGAATCGTTCTTAGAAATTTTTGTTTCTGCTACTCGCGCACTGTTCTTGAACATAATCCCAACAGGAAAGGTATTGACGACGCACTAATGACTCATCAGCGGCAGTCAAGCATGACGTATATATAAATTAAATTTATAAGCAAATGGGACAAATTTTCTTTTGTGGCATATTTAAGGTTAGTCGTATATCGAGAGAAGTCGTATGTGGCATTTCGGACATTTACTTATGTACATATATAGACAAATTATTTTTCAACATTTTCCTAATAAAACAATTATTATAAAATAAAAATATCATGATGGCATTGTCACAACGGAAGAACATGAAATGAAATGAAATTTTTTTCATTTCTCTCGACTGTTTATCCACGACATTTCATAAAGTACGTGACAGGATGAGAAACTTCAAGACATGCCAACATGTTTCGCTTAAGACATTGCTATGAAAGAAGAAATTCATATGACATGTCTGACACTTTTCGGCGAACGTGGATAGTCATTGGACGAGTTATTTGAGAAACTAATGTGATTTGTCATCAATTATTTATTTAGTCAACATAGCTACAATTTTTTTTCCACATACATTTTGAAAGAAGGAAAGGAAGAGAAAGGTATGCTTTCATAAAAAATTCTTCACATGCATGTTGAGAAATTTCCAATTGGTTTAGAAAATAAGGAAAATTTTAATTAAATCCAACTTTGTTTTAAATTTTGCCATATTAGTGACATTTTTAAAATTGTGTTTTATGTTATTAATTATAATTTTAAAATATATTAAACTGATAAATTCAATTTTAACATTGCAGATAAATAATTCACAACAAAAACTCCGATTTTGAAATGTTTGTTCTCAAGGCAGAAAATTTAGAGTTTCTTAACCTTTCCTTAAGGCAAACGGAACAAATTTTCTAGTGAGAGAGCTCTGTTGCCTGTTCGACAAACAAAATGTAATAACCGTATACAAAAAATAATAATAAATTTTATTTCTTAAAATATTTGTGATGACGTTGCGACGAGGAGTGAACATGAAATTAAGAATAATTTTTTATGACTCCCGATAGAATGAGAACCGTCGAAGACATGTCATACATGTTTCGCTAGAAACATTGTTATAAAGGAAGAACGGTATATGGCATGTCTCAAGCATGTCGCCTAACGTTATTGGGCAAGTCATTTGAGAAACTAATATGACTTGTCATAAATTAGTCATTTAGTCAACATAAAATAAAAAAGTATGTCTTTGATAAAATATTATTCACCTGCATGTTGGTAAATTTTCAACTGGGATATTATTGGCATAAAACACATTGGCATAAAAGAAGAATTATATATGACATTTTCCTCGTTAGTCTCTGATCATGGTAAATCATATTACGCATCGGAAATCATTTTTTCAGAATTAGCTGTATTTAGTCGTACGTCCCCAAACTCAAATTAAATTATGTCGTGCATAGAAAACCATTTCGAAATTCTATTTTATACTTCCATAGGTCGAATGTCATTAATACACGAGGATTATCCAACTACCACATACCATGAACTTTTTTGTTTGTTTGTTTTTTTTCGACAATTTCATGGTAATAGCAGTTCGATATTCGATATCCTCGATAATTCTATTACAACAACTATGTATTACATTTATACAAATTTTTACCATAAATTAAACAAAATGTGTGACAAACGAAATTTTCCATTTAAAATGTTCAGCCTTGAAAGCAAAAACTAATTTTATGTTTCGTGTTTAAATATTGCACTTTAATTAATGTATAAAATAAAATTACAAAGCGAGATAGTTCATTATCTGCTAGTGCGATAAGAACAACAAATCTAATTAAAACCACAACAACAATGGAATGAAAATCAAATTAATTTTTTTTTTCATAATTTTGTGTTGATCTTGGGTTAGAGATAAATTCGATATTGCCGGATGGCACACGCATCATATAACCGAGATCGTTCCAGCAGATTTAAAAAATAACCAAGGCGACTGAATCCGTCCGAATTTTCTTTCAATTACTTATATACTCCACCATATACATACATATATACAAGTGGTGTTAAAATTAAAACCCATTTGATCAAGAAAATTTAATATAGGCAGCCAGCGAGAGGCAGGCGAGGCGAACAAAGAATATAATCAAAAGAATTTTCTAATCAGATTATGTTATCAAAATATTGATGGAAATTCTTTTTTTTCTGTGTATGTGTAGTACGCTACCGCTGTTGTTGTTGTTATTGTTGATGACTGAAATTCAATTTTCGGGAAAATCTAATTAGAAAATATTTAAAATATCTAAATGAAAATGGTTTTTTTTCGCTTTTTGTTGCCTCTTTTCACTTTGTGCCGTTCGTTTGGGAACAAGATGAAGAAAACGTATATGACACAATAACGTTAAAGTAAATAAATAATATCGGAAAACCAAGAAAATTAGAATATGTATGTACATATATACACAGGCATCTTTAAAATTCCCACATACATACATAATACACAGACAATATGAGATACTATTATCACGTATTTTTTCATTAATAAATATACAGAAGTACGTGCCTTCGAATAACATCAGCGTTACAATGATTACGATAGCAACAACAATGGCGAGAAAAATATGATTCTCGACAATGGCGCAACAACAGAGGGCGGATGAGCAACAGCATTTTAGAAAATATTTTTTTTTTTGTTGTGTAGTCAACTTTTATCGAAACCATTTTCCGTTTGTGTATATATACGAGTATATCGGTTTGTGTACGAGTATATTCCAGATACAATTTATACTCTGGAATTTCCGAAAAGCGTTAATTTATCACAATATAAGTTTTCCCCCGTTCTTGCAAAATAAAATTCATATCCGAATATATTTGTTGTTCGGTGAATGCAGAATAAATATAATCGGTGGTAGAGTGGTTTGAGTTTGTAGATAGAAGTTTCAGCCGCACAGTCATTTGAAAACCATTTATTTTGTTTGTTCCCGTGATCAAAAAGTTAATCAAAAATAATGGTTGACATTTATTTTTATTGTGCATTGCAATAATTTATATTATATGATTTAAAAATAATGAAGTCACTCCAATATCTCATTCGCATTTGACATACTCGTAAGCGGCCGTCCAAAGCTTTGAACATTTGTCTTAATAAAATATGTACAACCCTACGAAATCCCGGTTTTCAAAATCCTGGTTTCAAAATCCTGGCAAACATGTCGCACGTAAGATCGGATTATAAAGAATCTATTAATGGCACCTACTAAAATGAAAAATAATTGCACCATTTTGTTATGCAAGATTTTGTAATTGTAAGATTTTGTTATGTAAGATTTTGTAATTGCAAGATTTTGTACTTGCAACATTTTCAACCCCATCTAATGACAATATTCCAGAAGTTTATCAAACATCATTTTAAAATCCCATTTAGATCCCACGTGTCGATTTTCGACATAATCGGTTAAGAAATGGCCAGGTTTCATCTCTATCCGTCTTATTGCAGAACTTTATCAAAAACGCATTTTTTGACATGTCGAATTTCAACTAAATCAGTTAAAAATTGGCCTAGTTCCATAGCTATGGCCATATTTCAGAACTTTATCAAAAAATTATTTTAGAAATTCATTTCCATCGCACGAGTAGGATTTCAATAAAATCGGTTTAGAAAAGGCCTAGTTCCATCTTCATTGACCGCTTTATCGAAAAATCATTTTAGAATCCCATTTCCATCGCACGTATCGAATTTTAAAAAAATCTGTAAAGAAATGGCCAAAATCCATCCCTATTAGCCATTTTATAGAACTTTATCGCAAACTAATTTATGAATTTTGTCAAAAAATCATTTGAGTCCAATTTTTCCACATGTCAAATTTTAAAAATTCAAACCAGGATTTCCTAAAAATCGGGATTTTTTTTATAGAAAACCGGTATTTTGAAAACCAGTGGCGAGATTTTGTACGCTGTTCTCATGAGAATTCTCATGAGAATAGCGTACAAAATCCCAGGCTAGGATTTAAATAGGCAAAAGGAATAATAAAGAATTAAGTATAAACCCAAAAATATTGCCGGAAAACTAATTTATTAGCACCCAAATAAAAAAAAATCGCAAAATCATTCGTAAAATTATTTTCACTGCAAGGTCATGAAACAGTAAAACATGTGAACATCTTGTGTAGAACATGTGATCAAAACGTGGTTGAACCACTTAACCTCTAGCGCTATCAAATAGTTAGAAGAAATGTGTGCTCATCCACTCAAAGAAATTCTAAATGATGGACCAATTTTAATGAAATTTTGTGTGTGTATGTGTTCCTGGAATGTTTAGATTCACAATTGGATCCCGTAGGCTGCACTGCAATCAGGTTCTAGGAAATGTTTTTTTTTTGTTTTTTGGCGACCTTTTTTTCAAATTTTTCGCATATTCGAACATATAACCCTAAAAATTTCAACACCCCACCACCCCAATCTTTATATATACATACACATATACAATTCTTTGTACGTGTGTATGTGACTGAACTAAACGCCTGGACCGATTTTAATGAAATACTATATTAGTGCTATTACCAGTGTTCAAATTTAAAATTTATTTTTCCGTTTGTGTATTTATATTTTTTCGACTCTCTTCCAAAGTTGTGTATATTTTATATGGATTTTATTTTCTTTTCTTTTTGAAACAAAAAATCGTTTAGTATTTTCCTCCTCTAAGGAAAGAAAAAAGTTAAAATATAAATTCTTTCTTTTGGAAATGTAAAAATAACAAAGTCAAATTCTCTCGTAGACGTACGCTGTACGCCATTTTCTGTATAGAAAAAAAATACCAGTGACGTATATTGCACGTTAAAATAGCGCAACAAGTTAATAAGCGACAACCTTGTCCACGGAATAAAATATCGTTATAAAATTTATAATGATCAATGAATTTACACTGCAGTTCACTTGATTAGACGCACGTGCAATTTTACTTTTTAATGTAAAATTTACTGTAATTTCTCGCGGAACCAAGAATATATTGTTGCTGAGAAAAGAGAGAAATTATATTATTCAGTAAAATATTAATGAATAAAAATTTAAACATAGCAATCTAACTACACTTTTCTTTGTTTTTTTTTTTGGAATATACACTCGCGAGCAACAAGATCGACTCAAACCTCCGCGCATACAAAAAGGCGTATTTTTTTCAAACGGTTCAACTGATTTTCATAAAACAGGTTTTTTGACAGCTTAGTATTTTATCTTTACATGGACATCTTTATCATAAAAATCTATACTGTACTTTTCTAATTAAAGCAATCGTAGCTTGATTTTTCGGCGAAAACAATTAGCGTGCGCTGTCTCCTATATAACACCACGTTGACCTATATTTGCCATCAATCACTTAACAGACGTTGGCCTGACCAAATCCCTACCAGTTTCATTCGTTGTAACGAGAAGTCACTAGTCAGCTAAACTTGAGCCAATCTGCTGTCTGAAGAGTATCCAAAATATTTCAGGAAGCTGGTACCTTCAATAGGAGACCACATGCCAGCTGGTATCGGTGTACATCTAAGAGGGACGATAAATTCATCGTCCTAACTTCACTGCGCAATTGCCATATATATCATTTGTGTCGTTGGGCAGTTCGTGCATGCTAAGGGTTGGCATATCGCTTGAGGGAAAAACAGTTCTCGTTTTCATATCTGGTCAACGGGCGAAAAATGGAAACCTTACTGAAACTTGATAACATCAAGTTAAAATTAGTTGCAATTTTTTTTGTTTTTATTATCGCTGCAATCTTTTCTGGAACAAGGCTCCAACTCTTTCGCGGTTTGTTTTTCCGTCCATACTTTTACACCGTTGCCAGCCAATTCGAGGACGTACGGCTATAGGCCCGATTTTTATCGCCATCTGCACATTGCATAGGTCCATGCCAGCCTATACTGGCTGAAGGATGGGTCGGTCCATGAGTTTTGCACTCCGACAGGGGGTTA
Source organism: Nephrotoma flavescens (assembly GCA_932526605.1). Classification (NCBI taxonomy): domain Eukaryota; kingdom Metazoa; phylum Arthropoda; class Insecta; order Diptera; family Tipulidae; genus Nephrotoma; species Nephrotoma flavescens. Next base: position 242,010,703 of record OW052222.1, read on the forward strand.
TACATATGTTCCATTTCTTCACAGATCATAAACTGTAGATAAAAATTCCCTTTGCATCCTGCCTCTATCGAGATTCGAACCCGGTACCTCCCGACCCAAACACCAAAGATTTAACCGCTGTGTCATTTGGTCGGTAGTTACAAATTTAGAACAACTTCAGTTTTATCGCTGCAAAAAAAAACAAAAGTCAATGAATGACTGCAATTTGTTTCACTCAAAATTGTATATTTGCGAAAATGAGTGGAATGTAAAATTTAAATTTGTAAGTATAAAGCTATTGTAAAAAAATTGATTTTATCAGTCAAGCTTAAATTAATCCTAAAGCACTACCCGCTTCCCCACAATATTAGCCACTAAGAATTTAAATAAGCTAAACTTATTTTTCTAAATAACACTCAACTTCTGAGTGGATTTAAATGCGTTAGGCCACGTGTTTCACTCAAAATTGTATATTGATCCTATACACAATGAGTTGGATAAATAAGTGAAACTAAAACAATAAGTATAAAAGCAAAATTTTTTATCAAAAGACCAAAGGTCAAGCTTTTAAGTGAAATAAATTTTAAAATTTGTTGAAATGTATAATAAAATCCACTCGTTCAGATTGAGATACATTTTGTTTAAATCCTTTATGATTTACCACTAAACTCTGAGTTCTTAAACCAGCACGGTTAACATAAAAATTTAGTTTTTAAATTAGGTCATAACTCAACGTCTACAGTCTACAACGGTCTGTCAGTCTAGTGTGATTTATAACTGATAAACATTAATTGAGCTAAACGTGTTCATAAAGCTCTAAAATATGTACGTCACTTGTTCAATTTTCCTAGAATTTCAAACTAATTTTAAACAGGAAAAAAAATTAATGTGTTTCACTCAAAATTGTACATCGATCTTTATACGCACCGAATGAATAAATGAGTAGAATTACAAAATGTGCAAAAGGTTAACTTTTAAGTGATTTAACTGAACATCCAGGTTGAGTTAATTTTAACTTAAAAGTTTAAAAGAGCTATTTGAGTGAATTTAAATGCAATTAAAAGAAGAGTCATCTGTTGGACGGTCCGTCAGAGCTCTTACACCAACACGGTTTTAAAATAGCAAATAAATCGCCGTCTTCAGTTTATTAGATATTTAAATGATAGAAATTATTTGAGTGAAGTTTTCCAATTATAAGAGTGCGAGTTGGTTTTAAAAAGAGTTCGTCTTTTGTTTCAATCAATATTGTATGTCGAGGTTATATACAACGATAAGATTGAGTGGATTTTAAAAAGTGCAAACTAAATTAAGTGAAATATATATCGCCCATACGCTGTAAAAGTGACACAATTCAAAAATTTTAATTTTTCAGTAGAGCGATTTGAAAATATCACTCAAAATTATTTGTAAAAACGGCGATTTTCAGAAGTAAATAAAAATACATTCTAATTAGTAAAATATTTTTTTTTCTATTCCTACATTGAGGATCTAAATTTTTTTAATTCTTTAATATTTTGCAAATTTTCTTCGGATAGTTTCCAACATCTTAAAATGTTAATTTCTTTCACGAATTGAGTGATTTTTGAGTTGTGTCACTGTTGCAGCGAATGTGCGATATTGTAAGAAACCTCGACCGCAGTTACTCGTTATTTTTCGCGTCGAGCCTATAAGGCGAGCGGATAAATGAATTAAATTGCAAAAAATGCGAAAGGTCTAGCTTAAATGTGCAATAAACCCAGTTCAGAATGAATTCTATTTTGGTTAATTCAGAATTCAATATGTATACTAGTTAAACATAATATTATTGTTGCCATTCAATAGTTGAGAGAATCAAATAAACTGTAATTACGAGTTGATTTTAATGAGAGGTCGTCTTGTGTTTGACTCAAAACTGTCCGTCAAAATGAGTGAAATTTGAAAAATGCACAAGATGAAATTTTAATAAAATTTATTTTAAAAAACGTGATTATATCAGTCAAGTTTAAATATACAATAAACCCAACTTTTATGAACCATTCAAAATTTGAGTGAAATCAACTATATACATACTTTTTTTGAGTGCAACTGGCTATACCAACCTAATTAAATAAATTAAATTAACAGAATGAGACGTCATTTATAGGACTTCAAATTATGAATCGCTAGAAATAATCGATTCTTCCGAAATTATGAAATGATTTTAATAAAAGCTCATGTGTTTCGCTCAAAATTATTTGTAGAGCTTATATACAACGAGTGGAATGTAACAAGTATAAAAGTTAAACTTATAAGTGAAATAAATTTAAAGAACTCAGTTCAACATGTGTTTCAATCAAAATGTAGCTGATTTATAAACGAATAGAATAATGAGTGAAATTTACAAAATGTACAATCCAATGAAATTTATTTTAAAACAAACTTGATAGTAATAGCCGAGTTTAAATGTACAATAAAGTCATTCAGATTGTGTTCATTTAAGTTAGAATTTAAAATTTAAACTAGCTAAACATAACATTGAGTGAAAAATTGAGTGAAATTTATTTATAACGTTAAAAATATGTAAATCACTTAAAATGTTCGATTGCCTGGAAGGGCAAAAGTTAAAATTTTAAATGAAATGATTTTTTTTTTAAATTTGATTACATCAGTCATTTTGAAGTAAGTAATTTCCACCGAAAGTCCGCTGAACGAGAAGATGTCTACACACATTGAAAATTTTATGTTTTCTTACAAAATTTTTAGATTCTGCGTTGTTTAATACATAGGCATATTTTTGGTATCATCGCCCATTGTGTTTTCAACTCTTACATTCTGGGGGATACTTGGTCCTTCATTTAAAAAGTTCAATTTGTTCTTGACTCTTGGAAAAAGGATTTTCGATGAAAAACAAATAAAAAAAAAATCGAAAACGTAATCGAATAACGCAACCCCAATAACAATTTTTGAAAAGGGTATATCGCCTTATCTTGCAACCATGTCCTTCACCCGAATTTCGTTATCACCGCCCTATCCTTGATAGTGTGATTTAGTGCAATATTCCCGCAAATATATTCTTAGATCTTTTTTTTAACCAATTTTCCTCCTCCAAACCATGGGCATTAATTTCGTATTTAAATCTCTTAAAATTTCCATAAAGTTGATTTTCAGATTTTTATTTTACGTATGTATGTATGTATTATGCTAGATCAATACTTACATAACTTTCGTTGATTGAAAAAGAGGAAAAAAAAACGAAAAATATAATAATAAACCAAATATAAAATAAAATGGAAAATTAGATAAGAATTTTTTTTTTTATGATCTAGAGTTTTTCTTTTGGCTTGGCTCTATTTTGTTTACCAATTCCGGAAAAATAAATTTTCTTGAAGTATTGTCCTATTGTTATATATATTATGTATGTGTATTGATTTTGTGTAAGAGGTTTAAGGTTTTTCTTTATTTCTTGCCATGTTTTTCCTTTTACAGCATTATAGAGAAATGTATTCGATGTGTGTTGAATTTTTCTAGAAAAACATCGGAATAAAAGTGATATAAATTATTTTGGATTAGATAATATGTTCAAAACATCATTTCTAAGTATATTTAGTATGTGTTTAGCGAGGATTAGATTATATGGTTGGATATTTAAGTGCATGGTATAGTTTTTCCGATGAAATGGAAATCCTGTAAAGCAGGGCAATTAGGATAAAATAATTGGGACATATTTTTGCTACTTAAATATTCAATTTTTATTTTTCCGGTATATGGAAAACGTGGTAAAAATTGTAGTAGAATGAAAACTACTATATAGGTACTGTTTTCCAATTCGGGAAAAAGAGTGCGGTAACCCCAACGTGATTTACGGTCGGCTCATTAAGTTAAAGTAGCTTAAAAATTAGACTATAAATTTTCCTGGAAAATCTGCAATTATCCTCTTTACACATCATCCCCCACCATCTCTATAAATTAAATTTAATATTCCATCTATTTAATTTCCTAGCTTCAAGACATACACAAATACAAAAAAAAAACCTTTTCATTTTATTATATCGAATCAATTCATAACGGAAAAGCTCCTATTTTCTTTTCGCACACAAAGTATAATTACAATGATGAATCATAGTATTAGGCAAATGAAGTAGAGAAAAGAAAATATACTCGTTAATATTAAACATGTTGTTAACAACAAAAAGAGAAAAATCGATGTAAATTACCTTTTCTTATTGCCGCGATTCCATTTATTATCGTCATCATCATCGCATAAGTCGAAATTTGCATGGCGGTTAGGCGAGGTTACAACCGCAATAAAACACAAATAACAAATAATTTTCAAAATTCAATTTTCCTATCTTGAAAATTTATATTTACCCTCCAAGGAATTTTGTTGAACTAAACAGCGATTTATACACGATGTAAATTGAGTATATTGATCCGCGCGCAATTGACTCCAAATATTTATGTTAGACGCGCGACTCTATCTACGGCGGGCGGCGGGCTAGGTATAGCCGCGGGTGTGTAATAAAATATTTCATTGTTTTGGAAAATTATTATTATTATTACTTGTACGCCTTCCGCACTCTATATTGTGTAACCGTCATTAGCGGCACACAATATACACCTTGTAATATTAACAGAAAATTACTATAAAATGTGAAAATTGCACGAAAGCTGTATTTATGTCTAATTAATAATTTTAGGAGGGAAAACTTTTTAATGCGATCATAAAAACAGAAGAAGAAAAATTTGTAATTATTGTATTTTATCACGTTGTAAATGTTGGACAAGGTTAGGGACAGTTAATAAACGTCAAAATTACGTTTGATTTGGAATCTGATATTTCGTCGACTACGACAAAATTGAGTGCATTTTATTCTTAAAAAAAAATCGGCAAAATGTGTTTTCTGCACCATTTTTTGAGATCTGCGAACATAAGTATAGCAGTCGCTGGAAGTCAGATCCAGAGAATACGGTGGATGAGAATTGTCTTGGTGAAAGAGCATTTGGGACAACCTTCTTCAATTTTGGCGACTTCTTCCTTTAAAATCAATAATTGCGCATACCGAAATACAGAGGTCCAAACCTTATCCTACTAATGATGGAGCCTTTCACCGGCTGCTATCTACTTGGCTGATTGACGAATTAATTCGGGAGATCGGTTTTGCCCACTTCTTTTAAACTATGTTCATTGCTAATTGAGCTTATCGTAAAGAGTTCTGTTCGCCAACCATTTGTAAATGCCAATTTTATCAAATAAGTTTTACCTTATCATTGTCCACATACTAATCAATTTTGCCCACCTTTTAATTAGTTTTGGCCGTCTCTCTAATTCTAATGGAATATCGAAGTTACCGCAAGCAAAACCCTAAATCTCAAAATCAACTAATTTTGCTTACACATGTGAATCACTTTTGCTCACCAATTAATTAGTTTTGTTCACGTCTTTTAAACAACATACATTACGAAATGAGCTTTTCGTAAATTCATTTAGTTTTATTAAATAAGTGTTGTTTGCCTTATCATTGTTGACATGGTAATCATTTTTGTCCACTCATTTATTTGTTTTACTAAACTCTTCAAAACTAATATTTATTTGAGGTCAATTACGAAATATTTCCAAATCAGTTACAAATACTAATTCAACCAAAAATAATTTTACCTTTAACTTTTTTTGTCCACCTAATTATAATAATTTGGCCTTATGAATGTCCACTAGTTTATCTGTTTTGCTCGCCCATTAATTAAATTAGTTTTATCCACTTCTTTTAAGCTTTATACGTGGCCAATAGAACTACGCAATTAATTTTAGATAAATTTTAAAATGTATGTAGACATTCTAAATTTCAGTTTAATTTAATTGTGCAAAATCTAAAATGTTGTCCACCTATTTATTAAGTTTGTTCAAATTTCAAGCAATCTTGAGGCTTTCTTATATATTTTTAAGCTAAATTGTGAATTATAATTGTAAGGATGATGGTTCATATCTTGATCGATTTTGGCCACCCATTAATTAATTTTGTCCACCTCTTTTAAAAAATACATGATAAATCGGGCTGGTAAACAGAACTAACTTCATTTCTATAAATGATTAATTCTTTATGGTTATTCACAACAATTTTGTTCGCCAAATAATTAGTTTTGTCCACCTTTTTTAAACTATTCATTGCGAATTGAGCTTATCGTAAAGAGTACTGTGTTAAATTATGAAATGCTGATAAATTGTCACTAATCCCACCTCCTTAAAGCTTCACTTTTGAATTAAGTCATTAAATGTTCGCAAAACATTTACAAATGCGAATTTAATCAAATAAGCTTTGCCTTATCATTGTCCACGTACTAATCAATTTTACCCACTTTTTATTTAGTTTTGGCCGCATTCCTATTAATGGAATAGTGAAGTTACCTTAAAAAACCGCTAAATTTCAAATTAATCAAACGAATTTTGCTTACACATTTCAATCACTTTTACTCACCAATTAATTATGTAGTTTTGTCCACGTCTTTTAAGCTATTCATTACAAATTAAGCTTTTTGTAAATATTGTTGAAGTTATGTGTTATGAAATTAGCCACTTAACGCCAATTTAATTAAATGATGTTAATTGATTTAATTGAGGTTGAGTACGAAATGGTTACAAATCTCTTCCATATACAAATTTATCAAAGGAATTTTGTCTTTGACCATTTTTGTCCACCTATTTATTAGATTTCGCTGCCTAAAGACTACAAAAATGCCAATGAAGACGTAATTGTCAATTTAATCGTAATAATTTGGTCCTAAATAAATGTCCACAAGTTGTTCTGTTTTGCTCACCCACTAATAAGTTTTGTCCACCTCTTTCAAGCTTTGCAATGCAAATATAACTTTGTAATGAATTTTAGATAAATTTTATAATGTACGTAGATTTTGTAAATTTCAATTTAATTTAATTGTGCCAAGTCTAAAATTTTGTCCACCTATTAATTAAAATTGTTCAAACTCATAGCAATCTTGAGGTTTTAATATATTTTTAAACTGTAATTGTGAAATTATAATTGTAAGGTTGGTTGAACACATCTTGATCAATTTTGGTCACTCATTATTTAATTTTGCCCACCTCTTTTTTTAAAAATACATGGCAAATCGGGCTCTTGTGATTTCGTAAACAAGCACTAACTGTTAATTTCAATAAAAGAGTAATTCTTTATGGCTGTCCACAAGTTGTTCTGTTTTGTTCACCCATTAATTAGTTTTGTCCACCTCTTTCAAGCTTTACAATGCAAATACAACTTTGTAATGAATTTTAGATACATTTTATAATGTACATAGATCTTCTAAATTTCAATTTAATTTAATTGTGCCAAGTCTAAAATTTTGTCCACCTATTAATTAAAATTGTTCAAACTTATATCAATTTGAGGTTTTAATATATTTTGAAACTGTAATTGTGAAATTATAATTGTAAGGTTGGTTGAGCACATGATCAATTTTGGAACCCATTAATTAATTTTGTTCACCTCTTTTTTTAAAAATAATGGCAAATCGGCCTCTTGTGAGATGAGTAATTCTTTATGGTTGTCCACAAGTTTTTCTGTTTTGCTCACCCATTAATAAGTTTTGTCCACCTCTTTCAAGCTTTACAATGCAAATACAACTTTGTAATGAATTTTATATAAATTTTATAATGTACGTAGATTTTGTAAATTTCAATTTAATTTAATTGTGCCAAGTCTAAAATTTTGTCCACCTATTAATTAAAATTGTCCAAAGTTATAGCAATCTTGAGGTTTTAATATATTTTTAAACTGTAATTGTGAAATTATACATAATTGTAAGGTTGGTTGAAAACATCTTGATCAATTTTGGTCACCCATTAATTAATTTTTTCCACCTTTTTTTTTAAAAATACATGGCAAATCGGGCTCTTGTGATTTTGTAAACCAGCTCTAACTGTTAATTTCAATAAATTTATGGTTGTCCACAAGATGTTCTGTTTTGCTCACCCACTAATAAGTTTTGTCCACCTCTTTCAAGCTTTGCAATGCAAATATAACTTTGTAATGAATTTTAGATCTACGTACATTATAATAAATTTTATAATGTACGTAGATTTTGTAAATTTCAATTTAATTTAATTGTGCCAAGTCTAAAATTTTGTCCACCTATTAATTAAAATTGTTCAAAGTTATAGCAATCTTGAGGTTTTAATATATTTTGAAACTGTAATTGTGAAATTATAATTGTTTAGGTTGGTTGAACACATCTTGATCAATTTTGGTCACCCATTATTTAATTTTGTCTACCTCTTTTTTTAAAAATACATGGTAAATCAGGCTCTTGTGATTTCGTAAACCAGCTCTAACTGTTAATTTCAATAAATTTATGGTTGTCCACAAGATGTTCTGTTTTGCTCACCCACTAATAAGTTTTGTCCACCTCTTTCAAGCTTTGCAATGCAAATATAACTTTGTAATGAATTTTAGATAAATTTTATAATGTACGTAGATTTTGTAAATTTCAATTTAATTTAATTGTGCCAAGTCTAAAATTTTGTCCACCTATTAATTAAAATTGTTCAAACTCATAGCAATCTTGAGGTTTTAATATATTTTTAAACTGTAATTGTGAAATTATAATTGTAAGGTTGGTTGAACACATCTTGATCAATTTTGGTCACCCATTATTTAATTTTGCCCACCTCTTTTTTTAAAAATACATGGCAAATCGGGCTCTTGTGATTTCGTAAACAAGCACTAACTGTTAATTTCAATAAAAGAGTAATTCTTTATGGCTGTCCACAAGTTGTTCTGTTTTGTTCACCCATTAATTAGTTTTGTCCACCTCTTTCAAGCTTTACAATGCAAATACAACTTTGTAATGAATTTTATATAAATTTTATAATGTACGTAGATTTTGTAAATTTCAATTTAATTTAATTGTGCCAAGTCTAAAATTTTGTCTACCTATTAATTAAAATTGTTCAAAGTTATATCAATCTTGAGGTTTTAATAAGTTTTTAAACTGTAATTGTGAAATTATAAATGTAAGGTTAGTTGAGCACATCTTGATTAATTTTGGTCACCCATTAATTAATTTTGTCCGCCTCTTTTTTAAAAAATACATGGCAAATCGGGCTCTTGTGATTTCGTAAACCAGCACTAACTGTTAATTTCAATAAATGAGTAATTCTTTATTGTTGTCCACAAGTTGTTCTGTTTTGCTCATCCATTAATTTGTTTTGTCCACCTCTTTTAAGCTTTACAATGCAAATAGAACTTTGTAATGAATTTTAGATAAATTTTATAATGTACGTAGATTTTGTAAATTTCAATTTAATTTAATTGTGCCAAGTCTAAAATGTTGTCCACCTATTAATTAAAATTGTTCAAAGTTATAGCAATCTTGAGGTTTTAATATATTTTTAAACTGTAATTGTGAAATTATAATTGTTTAGGTTGGTTGAACACATCTTGATCAATTTTGGTCACCCATTAATTAATTTTGTCCACCTCTTTTTTTAAAAATACATGACAAATCAGGCTCTTGTGATTTCGTAAACCAGCTCTAACTGTTAATTTCAATAAATTTATGGTTGTCCACAAGTTTTTCTGTTTTGCTCACCCACTATAACTTTGTAATGTAACAAATATAACTTTGTAATGAATTTTAGATACATTTTAAATTGTACGTAGACCTTCTAAATTTCAATTTAATTTAATTGTGCCAAGTCTAAAATTTTGTCCACCTATTAATTAAGTTTGTTCAAACTCATAGCAATCTTGAGGTTTTAATATATTTTTAAACTGTAATTGTGAAATTATAATAGTAAGGTTGGTTGAGCACATCTTGATCAATTTTGGTCATCCAATAATTAATTTTGTCCGCCTCTTTTTAAAAAAAATACATGGCAAATCGGGTTCTCGTAATTTCGTAAACCAGCACTAACTGTTAATTTCAATAAATTTATGGTTGTCCACAAGTTTTTCTGTTTTGCTCACCCACTAATAAGTTTTGTCCACCTCTTTTACGCTTCACAATGCAAATATAACTTTGTAATGAATTTTATATAAATTTTAAAATGTGCGTAGACATTCTAAATTTCAATTTAATTTAATTGTGCCAAGTCTAAAATTTTGTCCACCTATTAATTAAGTTTGTTCAAACTCGTAGCAATCTTGAGGTTTTAATATATTTTTAAACTGTAATTGTGAAATTATAATAGTAAGGTTGGTTGAGCACATCTTGATCAATTTTGGTCACCCAATAATTAATTTTGTCCACCTCTTTTTAAAAAAATACATGGCAAATCGGGTTCTCGTAATTTCGTAAACCAGCACTAACTGTTAATTTCAATAAAAGAGTAATTCTTTATGGTTGTCCACAAGTTGATAAGTTTTGTGCACCTATTAATTAGTTTTACTCGATTCTTGAGTATAATTTTTATCGTACATATTTTTGAGTGAAATTAAGTTCGAGTACGTAATCTATATGAGTCGTTAATCGGTTTAATCTCTCAAAATCGATGTTACACTGTTTTGTAAAATTTTTTGATTTATAACGTCGTCCAAATAAAAATCATGGCGCACAATCAATATTGATGTTTGTCAGGAATGTAACAAATAATTCATTTATTCATACATGAAACACTCACACGCCCCAAACAATAAACCTGCACATCTACACATTATATATTTATGTCAATTTATAGCATATAAAAATACCATTCGGTGTTAGTGTTTCAATATAGAATATCTATTTAAAGCTAATATCTAATGAATGAATACCATGTATTGTGTTAGAATTTTGTTTAGAGTATGCATGCACATGATTCGATTTATTTTCTTAAACAATTAAAAACTTTTAACGTAATATAAATAACTATATAAGGTTAAGGTGTGGATGTTTAATATGTAAACGGAATCACTGTATACAATCAATCACTGCGGTTTCTTTGGGAAAATCATTTACATTTAAATCATATACATGTCAGTCTCCCTTGGTGTTTGTGTAAATCAGGGGAAGGAAATCACAGACATGATTTTAACTTATTCGAAATGCAAATATTGATATTTATAAACTAAAGGCAAACGAAAAAATAACCGAAATAAAGAAAATAAACGGAAATGTTGAAAATTATATACAATATTTTCTTTTTTTATGTATGTATATAGTTTTTCCCCGCGCACATATAAAATTCTAATTTGAAATTCAAATTTATTCACATAATGTATTTAGATGCCATCGTCAATTTTCAGCGAGATATGTCAAGAAAATAGAAATTATCGTGTACACACATATATATATATACAACAAGAGTATTTGGCGGCGTTGTAATACATAATTTCCACTCGAATTATCATCATTTGCGTTATTTAGAGGTAGGGTCTCCTTTATATATCCAAAACAATATTGTATATTTGTATATTATATCCAAACCAATTATATTCTTTATCTAATTTTTACATCATTTTTCAACATCAAAATTCTAGATATATTCAACACAGTTAAAATCAATTTAGAAATCATGTATAATTTGTTGGTGTAAAAATATGTTTTGTACATACATAACATACAAATAGACACACGCTAAATATGAAAGATGATTAGTTACATATGGAGGTTGGTTATTATATGCGGGCAAAATGATTTATGATGTGATATATAAATGAGAAGTATTGAACGTGTATCATTCAATATTTAGCGCACCATTTTTGATATTAGCAATTTAAAGCTCCACAAACCACATAAACAGCTACAATGTAATCGTGTTAACACCACCATCTGTATATTTTCCCTTACCCATTTCCAAAACAACAGCGCGTCGCAATAAAACGACAAAGTTTATATAAAATTATATTTTTCTGCAACAAACCTAAACACAAAACCCAACATTTTATTGGCTTAAATTCAATTTCGTTGAAACTCGATAAAAAAACAAGCGAATTCTAAAAAAAAAAAAGATAATTCGATAATTTCATCATTTCTCGAATATACGACACAGACATCATCCAGAGAGCGTTTTTTTTTTGTTTCGCAATTCCACACGAAGTCAGACAACTAATTAAAATTACAAAGTAATTATCCTTAATCAATGATTTGGAAATATCAATCGACACACAAAAACTATAAATATAGTCGTCGCTCAATTATCATTTTGCGACCTACATTTATTTTATAAGAAAACCATTAAATTGATAAGAAATGACAAAAAAGTAGTCTGGCATAATTATCATTTATTTTGATATACTATAGATATTTTTCTATTGGCAAAAAGCCAAAAATTGGCAGAAATAACTATTATTATTTTGACAACGGTAGAAATGTTTGTTTTTATTGTCTGCATTGATAACCACCCACGCATATTTATTTAGTTTACATTTTTTTTGACAAGAACATGTAGTCTAGCTGAGTTGTTTTACAACTGGCCTACGAATCGGAGTCCATGTCACTATTGTTACTTTAGAATTTTAAACGAATTTTGGATTCTACCCTAACACAAGCTACAATTCTTCAAACCTTTATGATTATTTCTAATTAAACTACTTACCAATAGATGGCATCCTAGGTTTACCACAAACTTGATTTTACCATGTTATCTCAGCTCATAATTTAATTTAAAAAGATAAATATTGGCCGTTCTCGCATCTAATCCGGTATAGTGGCTCCTCGCCACTTTTTTGAAAAGCACTACAACTTCTGGTTCTGGAAAATGGCCAAATTGAACATAATAAAATTAATTGTTTACCGTGTGTGATTAATTTTACTATTTTAATGATGGAACTGGGTTGCCAATATACGTTCTGGTGGAGGTTCTGGAAAATGACCAGTACACGAATGGAACAATAGATTTGTCAATCGTTTATAATAAATCTAGATTTGTATATATTAACAATATGGGTTTTCAACAAAAATGACTAATTTAATTTTACTGGAACTAAGCTGTATCTCAACCGATTGGAGTGGAAGCCATTTATATGACTGAAGCCTGAAATGTCACTTAAATGAGTTCTATCCAGTATGGTTTGGGTAGTGGCTAATTTGAATGAAACTAGTTATGAAATACGGATAATGATTCATAAATTTAAAAAAAATAGGCATTGTATCCGAGCCAGAGTTTAATTCGAATATGATTCAGTAATTTTAAAAATTATCATAGCTAATTACGGGAAGCTGATATTAACATTTAATTGCATATTGAACATACTACTGCTAATTAAAATTCAATTGATTTTGTAGTTTGGGCACTTTTTAAAAAAATTGCTTAATTGCTTTCAAAAGGAATACTTTCCAGAACCCAACGATTGTTCCATTCTTTTCCATCGAACAAATATTCATTCCTTCAGAAAGACATTCGGAACTCGCTTTTGAATTGTATACCCCTATTATCGTTCTCGCCTCACCATCGCTTCACCACTCTTTCGTCGTGACACTCAAATTCGTGTGAGCAGTATTTTGGTATCATGGTTCTCGCCTTTATTTTGGTGACTGAAAGTATGCGGTGGCGTGCGTTGTTTTTAAGTTTTTTTTTAATTTGAAGCTGAACAACTTTGACACATTATGTGTTGGTTTATGTATTTATTTACTGATTAGTTTGTTGAAATAATTAAAATATTCTAAAACTAGTAATTAAAAATCTTAAATACGATTAACTAATAATAATGATGAATAGTATCAATTTATTTTTTCGTGATGAAATTGAAGACGAAAACCTAATAAAATTGGCACAAATCAGAAGAACACTACGAAATAAATCTGATCCATTTGAACTAGCGGATTGTATGTATGTTTATAGAATAAAGCTTACATTATCACTGTGAGCCATTTTTATTTGTATTATTAAATCCAAAAAAAAATCGCACTACATCACATAAAAATTTTAGGCGATCATTTTTGACATCATTCTCGCTCACCTCGTTTTCACGGCAAGAATTATAATAGCAAAATGTGTATGAGGTGACTTGACATCGCCAAGTGACGCGTAGGACATAACCATGATAGAGGCACTAATTTCATCAAACATAATCGGTTAAGAAATGCCTTAGTTCAATTCAATTTTTGTCATTTTTAAGAAACCCATTTATCATATAAAACCCTACCCATCTCAATAGTTTATTCTACTTTAATCCAAAGAAGAAATAGTTGGGTAACTCAATTTTTATTATTTTTCAACTCCAGATTTGAATCCTCTTCCGTTTCGAGATCCTCTTTTAATTTTTAAAACCGAGTTGCATTTCCAATGACTTGATAAAGGCTTAGTTCCATTGAAACTAACATTTCTCTAGACCTACATTCACAGACTCACAATCGAATTTTCTTCTTATAATGCAAATTGTATTCTAATTGGTTGAAAAGTGGTTAATTCATTTTCATCTGACAAGCCAGTTTTAAATTAAATTAAATCATTTTTGAGATACCGCTAAGTTCTATGAAAATTAGCTATTGTCCAAAAATATGATGGAACTCCCATTTAGAGCTAAAGAACATTTATCTGGTTGCAGTCAATCAACTTTCTATAATCATTTAACTTTAGAAAATCATACAGCTAGCTAAATCCGTTTCTCACCAATTACGGATCCCGCCCTGTTCTATTCGCACGTTCGTATAATATGACTAATACGTCGGGCAATTAAATGTACTTCAGTATACCTTGAATTTTGTTACTCGTCCAATGACTAACCGCTTATCTGCTATCCCCCTTGTTTATTAAAAAAAAAAAATCCGTATAAACAACAGATGGTTGGGACGATCAATAGATTAATTTTTATTTCCTATTATTTGCCTTCTTTTTTATTTTTTTTTGGCCTTCACCTACTATACATAACTAAATTTTTATTTTTACAAATCAGTAGATACTCCTGAAGATACTCCTAACAAGTCGAAATCGATAGAGTGATTTTTTAAACTTTTTGGACAAATTTTTTAATTAAAATATTCAATTTAATTTTTACGAAATAAAAAACAAGTGTTTAGTAAAATGTGTTTATTAATTATTTTTTGGAATTGTTTTGTTTACTATGGGTTGAGAAACCATTTAATTCCATTCGAAGTTGAGAAATGGGTTAGTTTAATGCAAATTGGCCACTTTGCAAAACCACATCTTGAGCTAATAATGAGTTCCCATTTTTATCGTAAAACCGAGTGCGGTTGAGAATGAAGTAGATTAATTCCATTTGAACTGAAAATTTTCCGTAATCGCATTCGGAAATCATGTTGTTGTGTTATAACAATAAGTTCTTTCTCATTGAGTTGAGAAATGGCCTAATTCCATTGTTAATTATCTAGAAGCACATTTGGAGCTCATATGGGAATTCCAGTATTATCATTGAACCCGAGTTTACTCTTAATCGGTTAAGAAATAGCTTAATCACAAATTAGCCGTTTTTCAGAATAATGCCCGGAATTCCTATTGTACAAACGAGGAACGCTTGGCGCTCGATAAGTTCTCTTAAATGTTTTGCAAAATCGTGCAAACAGAATTATAATTGAAAATATAATCCCTATTATGTCGATTTCGAAGAATTATCGTGTTCAATGAATATTAATTTTCTGTGAACTGCAGTTTTCGATAAATGGTCGTTTTGGGTAAATTGTTGTTTCTTTGAACTATCGTTTTCGGTGAATTACATTTCGATGAATTGTTGTACTGGAGTGTAGCAGAGTTCGCCGCTCGTTTAGGTTCAGAAATATATTCAACCTTGCGTCTAGTTGCTCTAAATGAGTAGAGTTTCCAATTCCTGTAATAAACAAAGGGATTCGGCTCGGTTTGACTAGGCTTATCAGATGGAATGTAGTTGGTGTTATTAACAAACAGACATATTGATTATACCTAGATTCAATATTTACAAATTTGCATGTTGTGAAGGAAAGTGTAAAACTTCGCGTTAATCTAACAAATAATGAGATACAGCCTGATCTGCTTGGCTTATCAGAGGTAGTGGACGAATTGTTTAGTAACCGACATTGGTCCAAAATACGTGCAATTTTTTTCTGAGCGACATGTGACGGTTTATGTCAGTGCGATATCAATTCAGCACCTAGATCAAGATAAACCTATCCAAGATAAATCAATCCATCACAGCCCCGACCGCACAACATACAAATCGGCTTGATATACAGATTAAGGTAATAGCGACATGAGCAAGTATCATATAGCATGCTATCCATTACTGGCCCCTGATAATCGGAACGGTCTAAGCCGAAGAAATTTGTTTTTCATGGGAACTCGTTATATCCCATCGACATAATCAATTTGCTGGGTCTACTCCTAACCATCCATGTCTCTCAAACTACAGAAGGCCAGTTCCCCGGTATCTTACATCCTACACTTGCCGGCATCCCCTTTATTTCTTGTTGCAATTGATGAACAGTTTTGCTGCCATCCATAATTAACCAATAATCTAAATTTAATTATTAATTTTTTAATTATTCGTATTTTAATTTAATTTTATTTTTTATTTTTAGGTAAGTGCCCGAAATCCATGCAAAAGTAACCTAAATAAATTAACAGAAAAGCGTAAGTAGTTTCAACACAAAATTAAGGTTGGTAGTTAAACTGATGATCAAGTGTTCGCTGTGTTATTGAAGGTATATACTCGTTAATCTACTGATCTTTCGAAATTTATATTACAACTGAGCAAAAATGCGGTGTCAACCACATCATAAAGTGAACGGTTGAACTTTATACTTATACATTTGACCACAACCGTTTTCAGCGACGCTATTCAAGACAAAACGGCAAGGTTTCGATAATATTTTTACTGTCGAACCGGTACATCATCGTCAGAATTGGAAAGTTACCCCTTGGTTGTCAAACCTCGTTACTATTAGGGGATATACACAATTTTTGCTTTAACAAGTTTGGACACTTGCATTTTTTGCCTAACCCCCATAATCGCTTCAACTTTCGAAAGCGACTGCGTATATGTTTTGGGGCCACTGGAATTATTTTGAAACTTTGTTTGTAATATTTTTGATTAATTTGATTGTTATTGATTTAAAACAATTTTTTGTCGTTTTATGTTGCTTTGATAACAAGTTTCATATTGTTCCTAGTGCTTGGAAAAAGGTCCGGAAAATATTCGGGAACGGGTTTTTTGAAACTGGCTCTGAAATCAGTTATTTGCGAATCTTAAAATTATTTAATTCTATGGAGGGAAATTATTTCAAAATGTTGTGATTATTTCATGCAGTTTAACAATGAAAAAAATCGTTTTTTAGGTTGTGTCATGATGGCTGTCCTTGGTATTGCACATGACGCACTATTAATCTGTATATGGTTCGTTAGGTGAGTTCTTTCTGGTGAGAATATCTGTTCTGACCCTCTCGTAAAAGATTGTTATAGTAGCTTTCTTTGAGATTCAGCTGAAGCACGGCATTTGCTTGACTAGACCTACGGCGAAATGCACCATCGAAAGCTACCTGTGAAGCTTGCTTTAAAAGCTTCAGAAGTGGCGATTTCGACATTTAGGATAAATATCACTGCGGAAGACCAAACACATATAAAGACACCGAGATGCAAGAGTTATTGGACGAATATGATACGCAAACTCAAGATCAACTTGCGGATACATTAAACACGACTCGCCAAGGTATATTCAAATGTTTGCATGCGATGGTAAAAATTCTAAAGTACGAAAAATGGTTGTCGAATAAGTTGACTATGAGCGACATGGAAAATCTGTGGAGATGAGAAATGGATCTTTTTTAAGATTCCGCGAAAAGTCGTAGCTTTCCAAGCAAGACCATGCTGTGCGTTTGGTCGGCCCAGAAAGGAATCGTGTACTATGAGCTGCTGAAACAAAGCGAAATTGTCAATGGGCAATGCTACCGACAACAACTCCTCAATTTGAACCATTAATTGCACGAAAAACGGCCAGAATGGGATACGAGATACGAATGAGTGATATTGCAGCTCGACAACTCTCTCTCTCTCTCTCTGGCACTATATCCCATCAAGGGATTTGGCCGCCTCAAATGAGGTTTCATAATCATATTTTCATTTCGGATAATGAGTGATTAATTCATTGATTCTAAACCAGCCGTGACATTTTTTCACCACCGGGAATCGAACCCGGGACCACCGGTCACTGGAGCAAGCATGCTGACCACTTTGCCACCGAGGCGGCAGCACGACAACGCTCCATGCTATCGCATTCCCCTCATTCAGGACGCCATCAAAAAGCTGAGATGGGATCTGCTACCGCACCCGCCTTATTCATCAGATCTGACCCTCTCGGGTTATCACTTGTTCCGGTCGATAGGGCATGGCTAGGCATTGGTACACCTGGCCAGTTTCGAAGAAATGCGATATTGGTTGGATGAATGGTTTCAGTCCAAAGAGGAGTCGTTTTATTATCGTAGTATTCATGTATTGCCAGAAAGATGGCAAAAATGTGTAGATAGCGAAGGACAATATGTTGAATAAATCTTTTCTTATATTTCTGTTGAACTTTTCCATTTTTCATTTTTCAAAAAAACCGGAAATTTGGTTGCGCACATATTAGGTCGTTAATGAGTATTCTCCGAAGAAGGAGGAATAGCACCCCATTTCGCTATGTTTTACTCACAAAATTGAGTCATGGAAAAAATGGAGGATCCTGAGTAGCCACAACGATCCTATTTGTAGGCATGTGATATATTTATCCTAAAGGTGACTCGCCTACGCTCTAGACATATGAGCGCCCGATTGTCTGACATTTATAAAGACCCCAACTCTATTCGGAAAGGTTACTATGAACAATTTCTGTTCCTAAAGATATTTCTTAATAAGACAAATAAAGGAATGGAGTGCAGTTTCCACAGATTTTCTCTTACAATACGCGTGTCGAGGTTTCCATTTATTCATAGTCTTAGTTATAAATATAACCTTTACTTCGGTCAATTTCCTATGAATGTGAGCAAGTTTCAGGCTGGCTTTGAATATACGACGCCCGACATACTAGTAATCCTTGGCAGGCGGGATTTTGAGTGTTCAGTAGCAGATCCAAAGATTCTTTGCTACTTCCAGTCCAGAGTCCATTCGGTCGTCGAAGATAACTCGGAATGGTAGGATTATCAGCTCCTACTTTAGGTAGCTTCGAAACCGCGTGAGGTTACTGAATTTTATCGTAGTAAAGTCTCCTTGCGTTGGTCATGGCACTTCCTAGTTCATATTTGTACGTTAGAAAGATATATAAGCATCGCAGTCTTCAGTGTTTCTTGTTATCTTAATTTTAAGAGCTTTTTGCATTTTCCAAGGATGTTTTGGAGTTCTTCCGACCACCTTGGTCGAGAGTTACTCAAAGATCATGCGCATACAGTAGCTTTATTTTAAACATCAAACAGTTGGTGAATTCCTTAGAATTCAAAGGTATATATAAATATATCATCTAAAAATATTTTTACTGGCGTGTTTATATTCATTGCATATTCGAGATAACAGAGATCAGAAAAGGAATGCTCATTGGAAATCTTTCAGTTCTTTACTATAAAATAAGAGAGAAGAGTAATATCTAAGACTCCTTCACTTCAAATTTTGACAGAGATTTCGTGATCATACGGCGTTGCAGTAATTTAGTAGCAGAAAAATGTTTACTGTGGCAGAATGGAATCGGTTCAGGATCGTTCCTCATCGTTCAGTTGGTGGCGGCTTGAGCCTTTTCTACCCCAATTTTCTTTCACAATACCTCCGTCTTTCTGAACCTTGTTGGTCACTACTCACTGAAGATCATCTTTATCACTGTTTATGTTCGTTTTTTTGTGTCTTGGAGATCAATCCTAAAGACCCAATTTCGACCAGCAATAGTTCCACCGGATTTGTTAGAGAGCTGGACTCCAGTTTTTTTTTGTTTTAGAACAATATAACATCCCATAAGTTTTTATACTGGATCGACGATCCAACGGTACCATCCATGTCTGTCATTTGCGGAACACTCTGTATGTTTGGACTGAGTAACTTCACGTTACAGTAAGGGTAATTTTTATTTGTCCATTGGTGAATCTATTTTTATTTTCTCTGATTGAACCTTTAAGCTGAGTGCAGATTTTGTTCGAAAACTGAGACTTGAGAGTTAGGAGTTTTGCTGCTGTTTCACTAATCTAGAAACAGCAGCAAAACTCCTAACTCTCAAGTCTCAGTTTTCGAACAAAATCTGCACTCAGCTTAAAGGTTCAATCAGATTCACAAAATTAATATTATAGTTGATCGATGCAAATTATAATTAAATTTTATATTTATATCTAGTGTGCTGAAAAATTCCCAACTCTCAAGTCGCATTTTTCGAACAAAATTCGTATACTGGTAACTTTATATGCGTTATCTAAATGGTAAATCTACCGAAACGGCCTTTTATTACAAATTACAGTGGCATCAATTTGCGATATTACTTTACCAGACTTATGATAATGGAAATATGAGCCACCACTGTCTGTAGGTTCGACTAAGTGATTGGGTCATTTTTAACAAGTGTTTTCGAAGGAGAATACTTTCTCTTCTACAGTGGCGAATGACAAACGGCCTTATACAAATCCGGAGCAATCGGGGTTATCGTGCCCTTACTTGTCGAGTTATTACCACATCTAGTGTTCTGATTATGTAATAAAAATAATGATCATTATGAAAGCCCAATTTAGTGAACCAAAATGAAATATAATCTGATTTTTTTTTTTGTACTTCACGATGTATACTCGATCTCGTAGTACTATGAAAAGCAACAATATCGGCAAACTGGGCCATTACTCCAGTACTACAAAAAATATTCGGTGATTGTTCTAGTACGAAGAACTAAGAGTTTTTTTTGTGCAGTTTTGCATAAATATCCATTTGGCTGAAATTCTTAAATCTTTATTTATAAACCCGTTTAACAGAATACCAGTGTTGTGTACGTAAGACTAACAAAAAGTGGTGTAGGCCGATTAAAGTCGTGACGGCTAGCCATATACTCATCCATATACATAAATTCGACTTTCTATATGGTCATGTTACTCATCAAATAATTGTGATGTCACTTTCCACATTTTGATTGATAAAAAAAAATCAACTACACTGCACGATCGATACACTATATAACAACTATAAACACTTTATTATATACAACAGTAGTTCACTTGGATACATAAAAATTGCAAAAAGTAAACGGATATTGGCATGTTAAAAAATTAGTGACAGTGATATATTAACTTACAGCATACATATATAGGATAGGAGATGCCACAGGTATTTTTTTATTGTAAATATTCGTCGACTAAGTGCTTTCACCTCTTTTTATTTTAATGGTTTGTTCCCATTTTTTTATGTATCGAGACGACGAGTTAAGGGTAAGGGATATATATGAATATTATACGAGTACGAGTTTGTCGTTCGATGCTTTGTGTACGCTTAAATATTTGTAATTCTTGTATTTACAAAATTAATTTCTAGACAGCAGTTATTTCGAAACTATGCACACTGCACAAAATGTTAGTTTGTAAATTTATTTTTAGCCCGATATAGACGAGAAGAGAATAAAATGTAGGATGTTAGAGTTATGTAGGTTTTTGGATGTAAAAGTATTTTTGTATGTGACAAAGATGGATTTAAAATTTGTGCTATGCTTTTTTTTATATGAAGATGACAACCATGTTGATGAGTGGGTTGGTGAGAGTCGTTTACATGTTTTTGTTTTTGGTTTTATAATGGATGTGGAATAGTTTAATTTTTTGAACTCGTACATGGTTTACTTAAGTGAGCCTTAATTTGGTATTATGTTGAAAATTGTTTGCCGTTTGTGGTTTACATTAATGGTTACTCAAATTTTATTGCCGCGTTTATGATGCCATGTGGCCTCTACAAATGAATTACATATTAAATTATCAAGAATGATGTGGTTTACAAGCCAAGATGAGGAGATTTTGTGATGATAACGATTGTTACACGATATGCCACAAGATTATATGGGAATGGGAGAAAATGTACCATAACGGTAGTCTTGAGAACTGTGGTGCTTCGATAAAATTTGTATCATTTTTCAAGACCTTTTTAATGATATGCGATACGTATATATAGGAAACGGATAATTTGCTACCAGCGCCATGACAGTCAAGCCAACTCGCAAATTTTATCTAAACACGCAGAGGCCTCTCTCACGGTGATTTTGCCGACTAGATCTCAGAGTTTTTGGTCGTTGTGGCTTGCATGTTCCTGGCCTACACCATGTAACAGAATAAACACAAATTCAAAGCAAACTAAAAACTTACATAAATTACGTTAAATTTAAACCAGAAATCGCCGACCAAAATTTGAGAAACATGAATAAATTTTATAATAACCGAGTGTATCCATCCAAGAACGACCGAGTCTCCCCGAATGACAAGTACAATGCCTGCTGAAGAAACCCCTCCGAATGATCCATCGACCCCTAGAGACTGATGACCAGCGACAACGAAGTAGTATAAAAGAGTATGGCCGTTTCTTCCGCAGATAAAGCCTCTCTTCACCCGGAGAGACCTCTAGGTAATCTCCCACAATTTACCGGAGTACCACGGGGAGACCGTGTAGATTTTACAGTCGTACTCGAATGGATGACATATGCTGGACTCGCCACTCTGATCCTGTGGATGTCCTGCCAAGAGGATGATGGGAGTGACAAGGCCAGCTTGCCAAATATGGAACCGACATGAAATGAGAATTCCCCTCCCAACATACCGACCCGAAAAGATTTTAGTAAAAAACAAAATAGGTAAAAGGACCCGAATAATAACTGGACAAGGCGAAAGAGTAATAAAACCGAATGCCAGGAATCGTCGTGCAATTTTTTATTCAATAAATAGAAAAAAAAAATCCAACGAGAAGAGAAATCAGGAACGGAAGAAGGAATAAAACAAAAATAAATCAAACTAAAACGGGTTGAGAGGCAAAAAAAATCGAATCAAAAGATGGTTGTGCACCTCGATCACGGGCACAACGACCGCTATTTGGTGCTCGATTACAAAAGATAATTTAATAGAAAAAATTGAAATTTGGAATTTAAGTAAAAGTTAAAATAAACAAATCAAGAAAAAAATTGCACCTTTCATCCTTCTGTATGAATGGTCTCAACTGACCACCCGTGGGTTGCAGTGTCACCGTTACAAACCATATTTACAAAGGGCCGGTTGGCCCTCTGTTGCAACTGGGTTAGGCGTCTCTTCGCTTTTGACAAAAAAAAATGCTGTTGGGCGTCTTCACGCCTTAAACCGTAAAGTTGAATGGCTTCATCTGGCTACCCGGAAACCATAATTTGGAATGGCCTCAACTGGCCATCCGTAAACCGTAGCTATCGTTGGGTCTTCCCGCTTTTATCCGAGAAGTTGGCCTCAATAGACCGCCAAAAAGGTTGGGCGTTGTCTCGCCAAAACCGTATACCTCGTTGGGTGTCCTCCCGCCTTTAACCGTAAATGTAAATGGCCTTAACTGGCCAGTCGTAGATTGTGGTGCCTTTGACCGATAACAAATAAAAAAATTTCCAAATGGCCGGTTGGCCACCTGTATGTAGCGGCGTACATCCGCCGAAAACCGAAGAAATGAGGCTGCAGCAAACACAAAGCGCCTCCGTAAAAAATTAGGCAGCTTGAATATATTTCTGTAGCAATGATCGTCTCTCGTATCTAATTCACGACCCACAAAATAAATTGACTATGACAAGGTTGAAAGATAAAAACAACGAATCCAAAAACACTTGAACGGTTTGAGAAAATAAAAACCAAATTTAAATTGTGACACGCGATTTAACTGAAAAGCACTTGGACGTTTCGTATTGATTAAAAACTATAAATCGCGGCTAGTCTCTAGTATCGCAGTCAAAATTGACTGTTGCGACATTTTTTTCAAAATGATCGTAATTTTAACTAAATATGTAAACATTGTCAGACGCCATCTTAGATATATTTCAATTTTTTATATATTATTTATAATTTTTCTACTAACGAAGCTAAAATTAGTGGTACTATCAGCAGAAGCGATACGAGCAATACTTTCGTTTTGTTCTGTGTCTGCAAGGTTGACGATAAACAAATTCAAATCCCATGCGTAATTCGATTCTAACATATATTTTCGTAGATTCCTCTCTTACACAACGAATTAAGCTAACATTTGTGGTAGATCTATCACAAGAAGCGATATGCGCGATACTATCTATTCGATCTGGGTCTGCAAGATTGACGAAGCATAAACAAATACAAATCAAATATACGGTAATTTCAATATTGTCAAGCAGACCTTTTGCCTTCACCTAAACCAATTTTGAAACTTAATTTGATTTTTAATTTTAATTATTTCCTTCCCTTCCCACCAGCTTTAGTATCGCATACAAATTTTTTAACAGTCTAAGCGACGGTGCTGCCACTTTGATCAAAAGCAAAATTTTAGAACTAAAACAAAAAGTGTCCCTGCTAAGTATTTTCGGAATCGCAAATTAGTGCCATCTATTGAAATATAAATGAACTAGAATTTAAAAATGTATTCTTTAATCGATGGTAAAATAATTTTTAATCAAAAAATAAAAAACTTTATTTAAAAATAAATCAAAATTAATATTTTTTGCAGTTGCAAGATTAATAAAAACAGCAATATTTTGAAAATGCAACATTTTGAAATAATAACATAACGGCTTCGATAATTCTCAGGGGCACGCGGAAGGTCGCTGTGCTCCCTCGCTTAGCTCTCCGAGGCGCTTTAGATTTGAATTTCGTAGGACGTAGAAGCCGGGATCAGCAAACATGTCGCACTGCGTGCCGTATGTAAGAGCGGATTATATAGAATCTTCTGATAGTTCTACCATAAATATCAAACACATGTAACTTATTAAAATTTATTTTATTTATAAACCAAATATTTACATTTTTTATTTTATTTTATTAAATTAATCATTTAAAATTATATATTTTACTAAACATTTAAAAATATTTCATATGTTATAAATTCAAATTTATTTTATTTATAAAAATATCTCCAATGCTCGGTGGCACAGAAAAATGACTAACGGCCTGTTAGATGTGCGCCAGTTAAATGTTTTATGTGAAATCTGTTTTTACAGTCACAAACAAAATCATCGCAAACTTGATTAAATATATATTTTATTCCGTGGAAATATTTAGCTTGTGTATAAAAATTTGAATGGCAAATTTGGATTGAATAGCTTTTAACTAGTCATTAAATTTCATAGAATAAAATATATTTAACCCAGTTTGCGTTGATTTTTTTCTGACTGCAAAAACAGATTTCATATAAAAGATTTAACTGGCGCACAACTAGCAGGCCGCGTTAGTAATTTTTCTGTGCAACCGGCCATAAGATGGCAGTTAATTTAATTAACAATTATTTAGTTAAAATTATAACCACCTAAAAAAAAATTGTAGAAAAATTTAATCCAAAAGCGGAAAAAAATATAAATAATATAAAAAAATTGAAATATCGTAAGATGGCGTCTGATAATGTTTACATTTTTAGTTAAAATTATGACCATTTTGAAAAAAATGTCGCGACAGTCAATTTTGACTGCGATACTAAAGGCTAGCCAAAAAACACATTTCTCGAGATTTAAGAGTATAATTATGTGCTATATATAATAATTATTACATTATGCGGCCTTACGCCGAAAATTTTTATAAATATAAAAATAAATTTGACTCAAGAAGTTAAACTCAACTTGTCAAAATTCCACACTAGACTTAATTTGGTCACATTCAAAATCAGACTGTATTAATGCAAATTTAAAACTAAATTAATAATTTTGACTAAAAATCTTCTCGCACCAAAAAAATTTAGAAGAATATATTTTGTTCGTTCGTTTTTGTTTCTTCGTACGCGTCACTTGCACACCCTTTCACCCGTGAATCAATCGCACACACCAATACGAGAAACAAAAGAAAAAAAATACTCAATATTTTATCTAGTCACACACACGCACAAGGTACACGTTGGTCTCGCTCCACAATTTTCTCGAAGTTTGCGAAATACAATAGGGGTGGGTAAAAAAACATAATACAGCATATTAAGGCCCATTCCCAATTAAACTTTAGTGTTAATGCCGTAGGGTAGATGGCACCAATTATTCGATTATAACAAAATTTTTAGAAAGTGAAATTCAAAAAACAAAATAAATCAAGTAATGTTATAAGAACCCCTTAAGATATTGTAACAGAGTTTCTCAACAATCTATTCGATGCTGTTGAATGTCGTCATAAACAAAAGCCAACGTTGCACAATCGAGAATATTTCTCACTGAAGCCTTACCTGCAAATAGTTGTCCCTTATGTAACGAACGAGTAAATTTAATGTATGAATTTGGAGATTTAGGGAAAATGGCATTAGCCGGTGGGGTATGGGTAGTGACAGCCAATCAGTGTTGTTTGGGCGTCTTATTACCGACCGAATGGCACAGTGGTTAAAGCTTTGGCGTTTGGATTGGGAGGTACAGGGTTCGAATCTCGATAGGGGCAGGATGCAAAGTAAAATTTCATCAACAGATTACGATCTGTGGTGAAATGTAACATATCTATGACCCCCTGTCGGTGTGAAAAACCCATGGGCCGACCCATCTTCCATGCCAGTCTAGGCTGGGCAATATAGGCCGAGCGCAGTCGACTTTGCTAAGCTAAATAACTAAATTAGCCTCGTTGCATGGTAAGCCAGGTTGTCACGAATAAGGCAGCATTCTTTCCTCAGATTATAGCTATTGGATGCAGCTTTACTAGCCGAACTGATCTGAGCCAATAGTGGATATTGGACAGACATAGAATCAGTCGTATAAGTATTTGTATTGTTGGGAAAATTGTCGACATTGCACCCAAGAAAATGGAATGCTTTTGTGGCTAACGGGGAAAGTGTTTGGCCCACGGGTTGTGTGTTTGACCACGCTGAAATTAAATTTTGGTAGGAGCCAATTTTACCGTTTTTTTTTTTTTGTTTAGGTTCTTCAATCTGAAGTATTTGTTCTGAGTAGCTTCATTAGATGTTATAACATCTTACAAAGCGAGTTTGCAGTTTCTTTTCATTACTTTCACATTCAATTTCCTATTCAAATTAAAATTTAATTGTTTTCAATATCGCCAACAATCTTCGTATAATTTCCAATCCAGTCTAAACCAACAATAAATTTTAATCTCGCAAAAAAAAAAATATTCCTGATTTCTTCGTTGCCGGCAAGTTAATAAACGGAGATTAAATTAAAATAAAGAATATTTCGATCAACAAATCACTTTTTAATAATAATCATTTTTTGTTGTTGCTTGTAGCCAATTAAATAATTGATTATCTTAACAATAAAAATAATTTTCTTACAATTTCGTTGTTTTTTTTCTATATTTTTTTTTTTATTATCAGTCGAGTCGAGAGTTCAATCAATAATTTTATTTTTTGTTTCTTGGATATTATCCAAAATCAATAAAATAATTAAATTTATTGTTTTATCGCACTTGTTATTTAATTAAACGAAAATAAATTAATTTTAATTAATTTATATAATATACATGACAATATAATTCGATTTTTTCGTTTTATATAACACAGTGGTGGCGTAAATTTGTTTAATGCGTAGTAAGTTCATTGAAAGATTGCAAATTTTTTTAAATGTTTTGAAAATTCAAGTTTTTAAAAATTCAAGCTTTTCAAAATAATTAACTAATTTGTAAAAAATTGCAAATCAGATAGTGAGGGTTTTCCTTTTGCTGGATATTGGGGCAACTCAATGCGAGGAGTTTTGGCAGAGCTAATTGTCTCGAAATAAAACCGCGTTCATAGACCCCCTCAGTTAGCACTCACAAACCTGTATCCAAAGTGGTGAACATGAGCTATCGTGAATTTCTGAAGTCACCTCAGGGGTTCGGCAAAGAGATGTTCTGTTTGATGCTACGCCCTATCGCTTGCAGATAATAACAAGAGGTTGTGTTTGGTACCTCAGATCTGAAGTTAATCTAAGATTTTATCCAAGAAAATAAACAATTTTCAAAACACTAACCAATGAATTCCATTTGTGTGAATTAACTAACTACGAGCCCAGGAATTCATTAAAAGCGAGATTTGCAAATAAAATAACATTTAATTTGGTATTTTTTTATATTACGCAAACTTCATACAATACCAATAGGCTATTTACTGGAGAGTGTTACCTGATGGAAATTATTTGTTTTCTGGTATCGTACAGGAATCTATGACTTAAAACAAATAATTTTCATGAAACAACACTACTGACCTTGGTTCAAAATCCCAACCACAAAGTGCTATGGCAACACTCAAATTAAAATTTCTGACATATCGTACATGTCAGCCAAAAAAGATATGTTGTGTGAAGATATTTTTGTTTTTAAGTGTAATAAGAGAGACAAATATAAAAATGTATGAGAATTTCAAATTTGCCTCTCCATTAAACGTAAAAAACAATTAATTTAAATTAATTTTATTTTTTCATACCGATTTTCTGTTCATACAAATAACTCTCTCTAAGTTTTATTCTCATTGATATCGGGTAAATTTTTTTACGAATTATCACGATAGTAATATTCGTATCGTTCACTCTCAATCTAAAATTTGTTTTTGTATTTTATTAGTCTGATAAAACGCTCTAAATGTTTGTGCACAGTGCTTTGGAAATTGATGTTTCGAATGCCAGAAATCAATTGCTATGAGTCGCTCGAAGTTCTTCTGTGTTTTTGGTCGTTTTTACACTTTATTCAGCAACGGTATTGTAAAAATCGGTGAGAACAGGTTTTCGAATGCCAGTAACCGATGCATATTTTCCTAAGTTTATGAAAATTCGATTGGACGATAACCGGTGGGTACCGTATTCCTATTTTCCAGATTTTCGGCTCGAACAGTTTTCATAAAATTTCGAAAGGCAGTCGTCATGGTTGGTTTCTTTTTTATGTATTTTGGGTTCCAACGATATTGATAAAAGTTGGGAGAAGGGAAGATAGAGTGTATGATTGCAATCATATTGAATCCTAAGTTGTTGAGTTTCTGCTTCATGTTGCAGGATGCTGCATGATGTTGCATAGTGCTGCTGTTTTTTGCGATAAGTTGCATGATTTTGCTGGATGATGCACCGAGTTGCGTCGTGTGTTTTATGTTAATCTGACGTTGCGATGGTTGGATTACGGCGACATGTTGCGTTAATCGCATATTTTCGAAAAAAATCATTAATCTATTAAATTTATACGAAGTAAATGTTTGTGCCCTGGGTTGATTTCCGAAACGCGGTTTTTTTCGAGTGGTGAAAATCAATTGCTATGAGTCCCTAATGTCGGCAAATTAATTTATTAGTTCTCTTCGCGGACTGGGGCGTTTTTCTCTCTTATCATGTTTTACTTAGCTTTCGTCCACGGTGTTTTGCAATTGAATTTTCACCAACCAACTACCCAATAGAATAGGTTATTCCGGTGTTTTTTTTTCTAAGTATTTTCGTTTCCAATGACGTTGATAAAAAAATGGAAGGAAGCGGATTTAGAGTGCTGGGAAGTGATTGCAATCATGTTGAATCGTAAATTGTTGAATTGTGACATATTGAGTCCTTATCTCAGGAAATTTAGTTAGTTCCCCTTAGAGGAGTTTGCCGTGTTTCGCTACATTGCCCCGTATAAGTGATGCTGCTTCATGTTGTAAGATGCTGCAAACTGCTGCATGATGTTGCATAGTTCTGCTCCTTTTTGCGATAAATTTGCAAAAAGTTGCACTAAGTTGCGTCGGATGTTTTGCGTAAATCTGACGTTAATTTGTATCATGTTTCGTGCTTCTGTGTTATTAGGCATGTTATAGGGCTTCAGCCAGAAATTCATTGCTATGAGGCCCCAATGTTGACAAAATTGATTTATTGGTTCCCTGGTGGTCACTTTTACAATCTTAGCATGTTTTACGTAGCTCGTGGTTTTTTGTCGATCTGACAGGAATTTTGCCATTAAATTTTGACCAACTTCTTGACTTGCCATATCGCTCAAATTTACAAAACAGCTTACTGTTCTGTTCGATGACAATGCGATATTCAATTATTTATAGCAAGTTGTTAGCATATTTGACGCCATTTTGCATAATTTACTGTTTTCGGTTTGGACGATTTTCATTTTTCATTTGTGGTGATCTTCGATGACGCTCGTATTACTTTATGCTTTTTGGATCGAAGTTGAATAGCGGTTTTGATTCCCAAGAAGCCACTCCAATGAAACATGTTTATGGGAAATTGCTTATGGGTCTTCCGCTAAGGCCGTCATGTTTCACAAAAGAATTACGTTATTTCTCAATCGATTGGAATGGAACTTAGATTATATAGTTAAACTGCAAATCTAATATAAAATCTAGAGTTGTCCAGATTGCATTTAAAATAGGATTGTAAAATGGATTGAAAATGAACCACAATAACATATTTTCGAAAATGGGTAAATTGTGAGCCATTTCTCAAATGATTGGGATAGAACTCAGTTGCTATTCTGAAAATGTGCAATTTGATTTACATAAATTGGCAATTTTGAATATAATTGAGCCGTATATGCACCAGGTGCAGCGTAATTGATCCAGATAATTGATTCAGTGTGTATCTACATGAGGTAATTGAGAGAATGTTTATGTTCGACAAACTACCGATTCGAAAAAGAATGATGATTCCAAAGTTATGTTCAGAAATAATTATTTGACGTCGCATAATGTAGGAGTCTCGATTTTTTGGCTTGCGGTTGCTCGTTGATAATTTTAAATTAGATTCAATACAAGTTCTTTTTAAGAGTAAATTTTTGGATTGAATGCTCAGTACATTGCTTCAAAAACCATATATTTTCTCTAGATCATAGTGAAGTTGTCTTCACTATGATCTCGATGAGCACATCCTCTTGCGAAGTTGAGATTTTCGATTATTGGACATCAGTCTCACTATAATCCTCGAGAAGCTCTTGACCTAGCCTTTTCGAGAGTAGAATTTTAGAGCATGGTATTTGACGCCTTATGGTGAGAATGTCACTATGAAAGTTGAGGTTTTAATTATTAGTCATCGGTTTTACGTCCGGAAGGAATTCTGGGCCTAGCCTATTCTCGTCATAAGGTACCAAATACCCCAGTGCCTCCTACACCAAGTTTGTCATATTCCAGAATTTATAAATAAAACTAAACCCTCTTTCACTGTTTACAGTTTGTTTTATCTGAATTTAGAAAAATCCTTAACGTTTGGCAATTTGTCATTAAGTACAAAACTCGCAGAGAACCAATCCCAGCTCGGTGGTATAAGGTACCCAGTATTTTTCCTACCTCAAAAGATCTAAAAATTGGAATAGAGTAGGTACTATTTTCAACAAATCATGGCAAAAAAAACACAATAACTGCACCATTTGTCCAAAAACAGCAATTATTAAATTAATTTTACCGGATTACTGGCGCTTTTGGTTCGAGATGTTATGTTTGGTTTTGGTTTAAAAATAATTACGAATCCGGAGAAATCTGAATGGCAGGTCAGCCAAGTCTGGATAGCAGCCGCATAAATGTGGAATAGTCATCCTCAAAATATGCTGCCATAAGTTGTATTTCCATTTCGATCCCTTAACCTATTCTGCCAATTATTATTTATGGCACCCAGGGTCTTCGGTACCTGTAGCCTTTCCAAATTTGAAGCTAAACGACCATTTAAGTGATATAAATCAATTTTCGATTTAACAATTTTATACAAATACAAAATATTTTCAATTACAAAAGTTCCCCATATACATACATTAATTTTAAATTGTTTATTTATAAAGAAAATTATTTTCCACTTTATTCTATAAAAGTAAATTTAAATTAATTCAATTCCTATCCCACTATATAAAACTAAATTACTCCATCAATTGCAGTTGATTGATTTTACTATGAATATTTTCATACGTTTGTTATTGGTATTCTGCTATGAAAATTTTTTCCAGACAACTCGTCGTAGATCAAATTTCAATTGAATTTTAGTTTTTTGACGTAGTAAAAACTTAGACGTATTTTAAATTCAATTACCAAGTAGTTTAATTTCAGTTTTTAGAAAAAAAAAATACACGAAACGATGAAAGATAATCGAAAGCGTTTTTCTTTCTTGCCAGCACTTTATACGCAAATTGGAAATTTAATGAGAAAATGAATATTGGGGTTGAGGAGTTATACAAATAACGTATACGAGTATAAGATATGCGGTTACCTCGAACAAATTAAAGCATAGGGTGCATAGTTTGTCACATAGACAATATTGTATATTCACCTATAAAAATCAGGTTGTATAAAATGTTTAAAAATGTGATATATTAAGGTGCACTTGTTTGTGTACAAGTGAGTACATTATCCACTCCTGCAATAAAATGGTGATAATCCTTTTTTGCCATGAGTTTGTGATATACCTACTCGTGAAAATATAAAAATTAACAGTAATCTCAACTCTCTTATCATTACGATGCCAAAAAGCATTTTATACAAATTTTTATAATACGAACATAAAAAGCATTACAATGCTTTCATCCAGTTATATATCGCATATCGCAATTTTCATCAAACACCAGTAACAACAACTGTGGAAAACAAAACAAACCTAATTCTCGCGTCTAATTGCATTAGTACGAGCATAAACATAATTAGCCGCAATAACAGCAAATATGTAAATGGGTATACTTAAAATAAATACGGCTTACATATGGCAGGGCAGATATTTATACATACATATATACAAATGAAAGTGGAACACAATGAATTCAATTATCATCTGTAAAGTGTATAGGTTAGATCGATTAGAATTTAATTTAATATTTTCTATTGAATAGGATTAGAGATCAAGTTTCATGTACCATATACACTAATTTGGGTAACTACTAGCATAAAATTTATGTTATTTTAAGGGTTTAAACGAATTTGGGCACAATTACGTGACTAATTTTAATTATCTGGGATAGGAATTTAAAATATTTAAGGAAAACCGTGAACCATTCAACTTAGTCGAAAGTAAACTGGTATGTGTTAATTGTTTCTAAGTTAAAATGAAATTTCATTGCCCATCCATCTCCCAAAGGTGCCGAAGAAATTTAATGAGATTTAAGCCAGAACTCTCAAAAGATAATTTAGAAATGTGATGAACACACTGACAGTCTGATGAATTTTTTCCACCCAAAAATTAATTTTGCCCACCCGATGTACGGAATAATAAAATTCTACGTAAACTTTTAAATTAAAGGTAAAGAAAGTTCTTAAAGCACTTTTAATATTATCATTTTAAATGAATGTTTTAGATTTTATAATATGTAGTCCACCGGATGATTGTCCACCTAATATTAGTTGTGCCATCCTTTATGAACTTGTGTACGGAATATTTAAATTTCCACTTAAACTTTTGAGTTTTGAAGTAAATGAGTTAATGTTTTAGAATTGTCCACCGGGTGATTAATTTTATCCATCCACTAATTAGTTTGGTCCACCCCAATAATTCTATATCTGGAATATTAAAATTTCTACACAAACTTGAATTACATGGGTATCAATATTACATGACTAATTTTAATTATCTATATAAAATAAGTTGATACAATAGGATAGGAATTAAAAGATTTGAGGAAAACCGTCAATCATTCAACTTAGTCGCAAATAAACTGGTCTGTAGCATTAATTTCCAATTTAAAAGAAAATTTCACTAATCTGAGTGCAATTTAGTCCTAGATAATTTGTTTAAAAATTGTCCACCTTTCCAAAAGAGCTGAAAAAATTAGTGAAATTTCAGCCAGAACTCGATAAAGGATAATTTAGCAATGTAATGAACACACTGACATTCTGATGAATTTTGTCCATCCAATATTGATTTTGTCCACCCGGAATAATAAAATTCAACGTGAACTTTTAAATTAAAGTATAAGAAAATTCATAAATCACTTTTAATAATCAATTTAAATGAATGTGTTATTTTAAATTGTTCACCTGCTGGTTTTGCCCACTTAATATTAGTTTTGTAGTTTTGCCATCCCAGATCATAACACAAATCATTTAAATTGATAGCGTTATAAATAAATAGTGTTGCACTTACTAAACTTCTTAAAATTATACCTTAAAGTTTAAGTGGAAATTGGAATCAAACGTAGAATGGTTTATGGGGTTTGGCAAAAATTATTGTTTGATTTGTTGGGTGGGCAAATTTCATCATCAGATGGACAATTCAAAAACGTAAGGTAAATACAAATTGTATTCCAAATACATTCGAAATTCAAGTTTGGAATCAGAAAAAAATACACAGGAAAAATTCCCAAATTGAAAAAATTTATATTCCCAAAATACAAATTTTCAGTATTTTGGCAGTCTCTTCAATAATTTAAAGTTTCGACTATTTAGAGGTAAATTTTGTCACATGTAATTTTTTAAATTTCATTTGTGATAAAATTAGTTCCTTAAGCATGTGCCAAATAAAAATTATTCTAAAAACAGAATTTTACCGTTTAGGATTTTACTTTAGGGATTTTCAAATTTGAATATTTCAGAATTACAAATTATCAAATCCAACCAATTTTCGAAACAACGAATTTAAAAATTTCAGATGACGAAATTTTGAATTCTGAAAAACCCCTGGATACCTCGATTTTCTTAGTCTGGCCTACTAGAATATAGAAAATCTTAAATTTTAATAGAAAGAAAGCCATTTCGATCGTTGCGGATGATACAATTGTGATTCTTATATGAGTTCTGAATGTCGTTCAAGAAAATTCCCTGTTTGAATAAAAGTTAGAAATTTTTTAATCGACTCGGTAAAAATCAGTTTTGGTGATCAAAATTGGATTGCAGAATCTATTTAGCTATATCTGAACCGATTATTATGCTACCTAATTAGTTGTTGAAAATGGAATTCCAATTTGAGTTTCAGATGTGGTTCTAGGTCATTATCTTAAGAGGACTATTTATATTTGTATTTTTTCAAACCTTGTCTTATATGAAATTTTCTTGCAATCACAAAAGGCAACCGAAAATACATACCAACTTGAAAAATATTTTCAAACCTACTCGAATAAAACTGTTAAAATTTATAGTGGAAGAGGGATGATAGTTGTAGTGGATGAGTAAATGAAACTTAGGCAATGATTTATCTATTAGAAGATTTTTCAAATTCAATTTTGGCCGGTAGTAGATTTCCGTACAGGTTAAATTTTTGTTTACTTCTTTTTTCTTAAGTCGACTTCTTTTCATAGAAAAATTTGCTTTAAGATTAAATAAATGCACTGCCACAGTGCCATTGTAATAAAATTGAATGAAACTTCATTGTAAATTTATTGCAATGGCTGCTATTTTTTTGATCTGTGAGCAAAATTTTGATTGTAAAATAATTTGACATTATAAAATATTTAACTTAACTTTGATTATTCATCGAAATATTTTTATTTATCCATAGAAACATTTTGGAACAAACCATTTTTGTGTTCGGACTTCCTGCTTTTGCTCCAGATTTCTGTTTGGGAAGAGACGGAATTTAATGTTGGCAAATGCAAGTTGAACGAGTACCTGGACTGTAGATTTTTGTATTACTTTTGTTTTATCAGATATATCTTCTTTCGCGACTTGAATGATTGTGAATATGTTTCGTTTTAATTCCGGCAAATATTCAACATTATCTAAATAATTAATGGGCCATAATGATCCTACTTGAGTCAAAAATAAAGAATCGTGGTCCGTGCACTGGCCCTTTTCAAGATCTGTGAGGAAATATGCCTCCTCTCAATAACATGTCTGCCGCATTGTTTTTGCTATGTCTCTAATGTATATTCCTCGTCAATTCTTCGTCAACGTACGTTTTTAATTTGTATGGCGGCATCTATGCCAAGTAAGGTAAAAATAACGCTACGTCAAGTTCCAGTGTTACTGTGGAAGTGACCTGCAAGAGAGCCACACTTGACTTTGAACAAATCAAATTCACGACAATACCATCCAGCGTACAACTTCGTAAATATACACAAGCATCATATGCCATTTGGGATGCGTCGGTAAATCCATGAATTTCAGAAGTAGTAATATTCTTTGGTACAATAAACCTATTGAGACTGTTTTTATTGATGTGGATCAATTCCAACTGATACCTTATCCAATATTGTTTAATGGGTGGGCGGCAGTTCCTTGTTCCATTGGCTTTTACCGTATTTGTTGTATAATTAATTTGGCAGTAACAAGTACTGGTGCTACTAGCTCCAAGAGAACAAAAAGCTTATAAGAGACATAATTCAATGGCTTTCCAACAATTCCCTAGAGTTGGAATAGTCTCATTAGAGTCCTGAACTGCCTTACGATGTTCAATAGGTACGTTTTCCAACAATTGATCACTGTTTGAAGACCATTTCCTTATCTACAGACCAGCTGACTCCAACATTTCAAAATGTTGGCGCTGAACTTCTAATGCTTCGTTAATGTCATTACTTCCTGACCACATGTCGTCAACATGAAAACTGCAAAATCGCTTTTGATGCAAGTGGAGAGCGATGTATTACCTCCAAAATTTGTTGCAATAGGGTGTGTTCCGGACAAACGTTTATCTGTCTGTACATTTTTGATGTCTGTTGTCATTATATTTGTATACAATCGAAATTTTAAAACTATGCCACTAAAACAGGCCCTAATTCTCAACATTTGGCGTAATATGCTATCAATACAAGAGAATCCTGGCTTTTCCTGGCATTAAAAAATAATTTAATCTTGGCTCAATACGCTGGTATTTGCCGTTGTTGAGATTGAGTAATATTTGTATTATTTGTTGAAACAGAATAGGCTTGACACATTACGCCGGCACATTTCCAGAACTAGTCAAGTTATTCTGCATGAAAAGTCAAGTGAAGATCTGCATGAAAATATTCTGTGGTTATTTCGCAATTATTGTTAGATTAACAGCTTTAACCTTTTAAACCTTTTCAAATCTTTCTTTCGGGGTCAATTTCAAAAATTCACAGCATAAATTATTTGAATGACCTTTAGAACAAAGACGACACTTTTTTATTAATTGAAAAGAGGCATCAGTTGGTGCAAGTGATTTTGTTGCATTACATGATCTACTTATTGAACTAGACTCTGCTTTGGCTTTGTTATTAAACAACTCATCAAAACATTTACTTCCATTAACAGACACAACACTCGTTTTAGGCGTTATATAAATTCTTATAGTTGCAACCACGTTAGGATTTCATTCATTTTCACCTAATTTCCCCACAGTTTCAATGTTTGAATATCTAAGTTTGTTTTCACATTATGCGCTATAATCATATCCGATAAAATTTCATTTAAATTATTTAAAACATGCAAATGAACTAAACTCCCATCCAGATAATTTTGTAGTTACTGGCCCACTCAGTTCTGACTAGTTTCATGTCGAAAAATTCTCCTATATGCGAATCACCGCAATTGAATGAACGTCATTCTAATGAAATAGTAATGCCTGGATTCCACAGTGAAACAATTTTTTTTCAGTACAAAATACTTGGAAACCGAAAAGAGGAGAGTATACATATTAAAATTACGTTAGAGTGATAAAGACAAACAAATGTTGCCATTTCATACTTTTTATGGCAGCATTTTGTCCGCTTATTGCGAGTAAATTTTACTGAAAATTTTTTTTGTTTCTCTCTAACAAGTAAAGGATTTATATTGTTATCTCGTGTTAATTTTACTGAAAAAAAAAAATGTTTCACTGTGGAATTCAGGCATATTGCATTTCAAGCACCATAGTCGAATCAGAACTGCGTTGAAAATTACTGTTAGTATCCCAATCGCGTAATAGAAATAAAAATTATCTTTAACTCAACGCATCTTAAAAATTCTGGACTAGTTCCTCTGAACAATATGTTTATATTGGTCCATATCCATAACTTTTTATTACCCTAAGTGAACCATACATGCTCGTATTAGATTACAATCCCATCCTATCTTAAAATTTATATTAGCCATCTTAAAAACTGAATTCGACCGTAATCGTTTAAGAAATTGCCAAATTCCAATGAGCGAGGTCAATTTTAGAAGTTTGCCGATAATTCATTATAAAACAACAATTTCATCCTAACACGAAGTTTATCGTAGTTCGTTAAGGAGTTTATCAAACGTGCATGTTAAAATCCCAATCTACAATCCAAATTTGAACAAAATTTGTTAAGAAAAACTTCCAAAACTTATTTATAGTAGTTCAAAAAATAATCAAATTCGACCATGATTAAATTCTAGAACTGCATGGTTAAATTTGACCAAGTCCATTAAAAAATCATGTATGTGAAGTTATCCCAGAATTCTATCCCAGAAAATATTTTTTTTTTTAGTCAGGCAACACTAACATATCAATAACCAATTTGCTCTTGTGTGAAGTTAGCCCTGCCCAGAATTTTTTTAAATTTTAATGAAAAAATATAAAATTTATTAAATTGGATATGTTTTTCATATAAAAAAAAATAAAATCTAACGTTTACGAAAACTGTAAAATTTTGAATTGCATAAAGTAATGGAAAATTTCAGGCAATGTAAGAAACAAATTATTCTGTGGCAAGTTCCCGAAAATGGACTCTGGGCTGGGAATTTCATTGATTTTTATACAAATAATTTTTCGTTCCGCTCGATAAATTTAAAATTATTTCGCCAAAATGATTTTTGGATGAAGTTCTGGAATATGGCCACCTGGGACGGAACTCGACCAATTCTTAACCGATTATGATGGGATTGGGTATGCTAGATGGAAAAAACACGCTTTATATAAAAAAATACATCACAAAATAAAAATCGGCTTTATCGAGCGGGACGAAAAATTATATAAAAATCAATGAAATTCCCAGCCCAGAGTTCATTTTCGGGAACTTGCCACGGAATAATTTTTTTCTTACATTGCCTGAATTTTTCCATTACTTTATCCAATTCAAAATTTTACAGCTTTTGTATACGCTAGATTTTAATATTTTTTGCTATATGAAAAATAAATCCAATTTAATAAATTTGATAATTTTTCATTTTTTCATTAAAATTTATAAAAATTCTGGGCTGGGCTAACTTCACACAAGAGCAAATTGGTTATTGATATGTTAGTGTTGTCTGATTAAAAAAAATATATTTTCTGGAATAGAATTCTGGGATAACTTCACATACGTTAAAAAATTGCAAAATTCCATTCAGTAAAGCCGTATTCCACCACGTTATCCAAAATTCATATTAAAAATCGACTCGTGTACAGAATTCGGTTCTGCCCATGGTTACAAAAAAATGTCAAAATTTCTTGATGATTCCAAAAGTTTGACTAAGAAAAGGTCGAGCCTTCCTCTGAATCTCCATCGCATCATAAAATCCAAATTCTTCTAAAATCGGTTATGAAACTACCAAATAAAATTAAACATGGTCAATAGCCATATTCTAAACATTCCAAAATTAATGTTGGTAAAATCGGATAAAATAATCAAAATCAGTTAAAAGGGCCAAGTCACATCAGTGCGGCCCTTTTTCCGAGTTTAATAGAAATAGTCGCTTTTCAATCGTTCGTCCACAATTTATGTTATAAAATCCTTCATCGTATTTAGCCAAAGTTAAGAAGTCGAGTTCGAAGGGCATGCCCATATTTCGATGCGATCAAATTTGTTACCAGGTTCAGTATGTTGTACCATCACTTCGAATCGAAAAAAGTCGAATCAAAAAAGTGAAAGTTGTATCATTTTTGCTTTTCGAAAATGATACAACATACCGCCATTCGACTTTTTTCGAATTTCGATTCGAAGTGATGGTACAACATACCGCACCAGAATTCGTTTTCGGATTTTGTAATGATTCGAGATTTTAAGATTCGAAATTTTATGTTCCGAAATTTGAATTTCCAATATCTACCATGAACTTTGACCCTGAAGCGAATTATGTTATCACTCTTTGGTGGCCAGGTTACTTGTGAATGACCTTTGAAAATAGTCCACTAGAATATGATCTTGACACTCTTAAGTAACCAAAAATGAATTTTTAACTAAAACTTTTCTAAAATTCACCTTCCATGCTTATTCGAGATTTGCGTCTAGAAATTAATTTAAATTGCCAAATGCAAATGAAATGACAACATTCATATTATAATTTAATCCGTCGGCTGTTCTTTCTACATTTTTTTTATTGTCTTAATATTATTAGATTACTTAATCTTATTCTCGTTAGTTTATTTTTATTAACACAAATTGTCGTACAACCGATTATTATTTATAAACAACAACAGTAAATCAAATTTAATAATCATATCAATTTGATTAGCACAACACTTGAGGGATTCGCATATTCTGCTCTAAATTAGTAAACTAGCTAGATACTAACTTGTAGTTTATTTGTACAACAATGAAATGGTATGATACACAAATTAAATTGAAAATTTAATTGAATGACTAATAAATTAGGAATTGTGTACCTATTTCTGGTACAAGCACTGCAGCAAAAATCTTATTTAATTTAAATTTATTAAACGATTTATTTTTATATTCATTTTTTAGGCCCAGAGTGACGAGGATGATGCCGGGCCGGATGATATTGCGGTTAATGTGGATGGGCGGGACGGTTTTATGGATGAATTTTTCACGGAAGTGGAAGAAATTCGAGAGATGATAGATAAAATTCAGGCTAATGTGGAGGAGGTTAAGAAAAAGCATAGTGCCATTCTATCTGCACCACAATCAGATGAAAGTGAGTAAAATTGGACTAATTTATGATAAATGGCAACAAATAATACAACCAATATTATATATGTTTTTTGCAGAAACAAAACAAGAATTGGAAGATTTAATGGCAGATATTAAAAAGACTGCTAACAGAGTGCGTGGCAAACTCAAAGCAATCGAACAGAATATCGAACAGGAGGAGCAAGGAAATAAATCAAGTGCAGATTTGAGAATACGTAAAACACAACATTCGACGCTGTCACGGAAGTTTGTTGAAGTTATGACGGAATATAATCGAACTCAAACTGACTATAGGGAACGGTGTAAAGGAAGAATACAGCGACAGTTGGAAATCAGTAAGTACAGTGCAACAACACACACACACACACATACATACACAAAAATTGCAATTCATAAAATATTGCTCATCTATTGACGTAATTGGAATAATATTTATTATGTGGGCATCGATTCGCTTCGTATAACTTATAATTGCAATCAATTAATTCTCACGTCATATTTTATCTTTCGTGCTTTTTAATCAGAACTATTTATATGGGATGTATAGTCGACAAACAATTTACCAATCGAAAATATGTAAGCGTATGTGAAACAATAAAGCTTGGAAGCTCTCGGTACAAACAATATCAAGTGAATTTAAATGAGAAATTATATGATTTTAGTTCCATTTCGTTTATGGGTACACTCGAAAGATGGGTATATAAAACGCGCGCGCGATATATGTGCTGCTTATATATACACGGGGATGATGAAGATATCCATTTTTATCTATGTTTATTACAATAAAATTTTATTTTTATTATTCTTACTGTGTACTATTCAGGAACATGGAACAGATATATGGTGGGTATTATATAGTAATGCCTATGTATATGAGATATAGTATAACACAGAGATAATAGAGACTGTGGTTTGATTAAAAAGGAGTAAGAGGATTAGAATATTTTATATTATTCAAACAGAAATTCGATTTGCTCGATTAGAAGTGGAATATAAGCGCTAGTGATTTAGTGAGAGTATTTTTTATGGATTCAGTGGTATTAGGAGCAACAAAATTTAAGGTCGAGACTTTATAATAAAACGGTTTAAATATTAAAACTGAGGCTTTAATAGTCAATTCTATTTTCGTTGCTGGCAATGCTTAAAGTTCGACAAAAATAAGTACAAGTAATCAGTTAAAATAACGACAATAAAAGTATCAGATGTTCCAACAAGTGGTTTTCATTTTAAAATTGAACCGGTTCCAAAAAAATTTGGTTAAACATTTGAGAAGCAAATGTAACAGGTCTTAAAACCGCGAATTCAACAGAAGGTCAGAAATCTAGTATTTTAAAATTTTTGCATTTAGTGTACGATCACAACAAAAATTTATCAATTACCAGATCTATAGATCAAATCTCAACATACGGATCGGGACGACTTACGATTTTTATGGTGGTTAGCGGTCATCATTACAAGTTTACCTGAATTGATTTACGAATCTCGTGGTTCGTGAGAACCATAATTAACTACAATTTATATGCCTATATCTTCAATTTAAATATAATACCCTTGCCAGGCTAGGATTTAGCTAAACGCGTTTAGTTAAACTAGTTTAGTTAATCTACTACAAATCTAATTAAGTTGACACACTATGAAGTTTAGCAAACCCTGTTTCAATAATAAAATACGGTAACGCTATGTTTGTCCGGAATCAGTATTAAACAAATGTTATTGTGGTACAAATAAAAAATATTTTAATTAAACGCAATTTAATTTATAAAGCCTAAACTTTGTCTTTTAATTGTATCCCAAAATTCGTATTCCATTTAAATACAAATACAACATAAAAATGTAAACAATATAAATGAATATATATATATATATATATATATATATATATATATATATATATATATATATATATATATATATATATATATATATATATATATATATATATATATATATATATATATATATATATATATATATATATATATATATATATATATATATATATATATATATATATATATATATATATATATATATATATATATATATATATATATATATATATATATATATATATATATATATATATATATATATATATATATATATATATATATATATATATATATATATATATATATATATATATATATATATATATATATATATATATATATATATATATATATATATATATATATATATATATATATATATATATATATATATATATATATACATATATATATATATATATATATACAATATATATTTAATACATCACTGTGTATCCGCCATATTTTTTCTGCGCGAGAATTGTCAGATTCCAGCGAGATTTGAATACGGATTAAAAAAAATATGAATTCCAAATACAATACCATGGTATATTTTCCGGCACTAGAACATATAATTATGTGTAAGTTGAAGACAACAATACACATTTGTGCATATCGCTTAATTTTGTTTTCGTCAGAAAAACAACACTAACTATAATAATAATAAAATAATTGATGTTATCAAAAACAAATATTTAATATGTTATTTAATTGATGTGTTATCAAATTATTAAGCTTTTTTTTTCAAGAACTCCCATTGAACTAAGATCCGTTAAAATACGGAAGATATTACGACCTGTCATTATTAACATACACATTTGTGTATCTTGAACTTAAATTGGAGCAAAAAAACTATTTTGAACTCGAAGCGGCATCTATCATTGTATCACAGTACTAAATGGCATTGTCCTATTTATAAATTTTAACCTTCATTGTTAGATGGCGCTCTCGCTAAACCCATTTTTATGCGATAAACTTCAAAATATTGAGAT
Organism: Nephrotoma flavescens; assembly: GCA_932526605.1. Lineage (NCBI taxonomy): Eukaryota > Metazoa > Arthropoda > Insecta > Diptera > Tipulidae > Nephrotoma > Nephrotoma flavescens. The sequence goes on from OW052222.1 coordinate 242,054,033, forward strand.
ATTTGTGCACTAAACCGGTTTAGTTACTAAACCTAAAACAAAACTCGTTTATATTTTACGTTGTTGTTGTTTTATTGTAATGGTTTTGTTGTGATTGTTCCGTACATTGGTCTATTTCAGTATATCTCGAATTAAATTCACAATCGTAGGAAATTCTTCCATTTGGCGTTAAATCTGTATGACAACGACTATGATAATTCATACTTACTTATACACAATCAACTTCCCCACCACTCCATACTTTTTCTTTCATTTAACGCTGGATCGCGGATAAATTAGAATTTAATTTGAATTATAGATGGAAGATTTGCAAGAATCGCAACAATCTGTTTCGAACTTAATGAGATTATTGATTTGAAAAAGTCAGTCATCTCATCAGGCCGCGGCGACTGACGTTGATATTTTTACATAGGAATATTGTCTATATATAGAACAATACCATGTAGTTGTACTACTAGCGAATTACTGCATAGCGTACGAAATTCGATTCTTTCATCCAGCGTTAAAGGAAAGAAAAAGTATGGAGTGGTTGGGAAGTTGATTGTGTATAAGTAAGTATGAATTATCATAGTCGTTGTCATACAGATATACTGAAATAGACCAATGTACGGAACAATCACAGCAAAACCATTACAATGAAACAACAACAACGTAAAATTTAAAAAGTAATTCGTACACAACGAAAAGTTAATTGGTAAAAATGAAGTATGGATGGAGAATATGAAAGAATCGAATTTCGTACGCTATGCAGTAATTCGCTAGTAGTACAACTACATGGTATTGTTCTATATATAGATAATATTCCTATGTAACAATATCAACGTCAGTCGCCGCGGCCTGATGAGATGACTGATTTTTTCAAATCAATAATCTCATTAAGTTCGAAACTGATTGTTGCGATTCTTGCAAATCTTCCATCTATAATTCAAATTAAATTCTAAAACTCGTTTAGTTAATCTCGAAGTTGACACAGAGTTAAACTCGAAAAAATGATTAAACGCGTTTAGCTAATCCTAGTCTGTCAAGGGTATAACAATCAGTTTAAAATCACGATGTGGTTTTAATCCACTGGGTCAAACACATTTAGTTAGACAGAGCGTCAATATAAACATACAGATCGAGTCAGGATTACTACGCAATTTCTCAACACTTTTAATTTTATTTGAACTTAGCCCATGAAATCATCCCAGAAAAAATGAATAATTGCACCAGGCAACACTAAATATGTTTCCTTCTAGCCCAGAATTTTAGTCCTCTAGTCATTTATTGGGCCAAACACATGTGAGCCTGTAGTGCCAATCAGGACGACACGATTGACTTAAAAGTTTTATGGTACGTAAGAAGCATAATGACGAGTATTTACTATCAAGTTTGGTTTTCCGAACTCTTTGTTTCCGGAAGTTATTTATGTAAATCCCTGTCCAACGTGTTGGCCCATTATGTTGAAATTTTTATGATTAGTAACAGACTTGATGTGTAGTGGTTACTACCAGTTTTCGTTTTCGGAACTAGCGGTTTCTGGAGTCCATAAAGTAAAACAGTTCATGTATTGGGCCAAATACATGTAGTCCTGTAATTTGAAATTATTTCTAATAGTAACTTTTTACCGACTGTGACATTATTCTGCCTTTCCTAGGAAATAGAGAATTGGAAAAAATATTTTCATGGAATTTTTTCGTAAATTGTGTTTTTCAGTTGGTTGATTGGTTGCGGTTCCAGCGTGACAGTGGTAGTTTTGAGTACTAAGGTGCTTCAGCTAATTTTGTGGTGTACATACTTAATAATATAATAAATTGCCGTCATCGCCAGAACGAAGGATTTATGAACTATAGTTTTATTATTAAAATTGTTATCTGATCTAAGGTCTTATGACACTATGCTGCAGGAATATAAGGGAATAATTAAATAGGACTTAAACCACCTATCTTGTTGTTGGGTTGAATAACTTTCTAAAGCAGGTATTCAACTGCCTTCGCATACAGGTCCCAAAAGCTTTTTAATTCTCTGAATTATAAATAGAAGTTGATTGAGATCACATCACAGGGACCTTAAAAAAATCGAGTGAAGCATGGAGTCATCATGCGGTTTTCATGGTGACTAGCGGTTATCATTTAAATGTGAAACCACGTGGTTCGGTTTGCGGCACTCGTAGTTCTTGAGAACCGTAAATTAAAATTTAAAATCTTTATACCTGGACATTACCTATAAGTCGTTTGGTTTTCAGAATTTGACGTTCCGGAAACCGTTAATAAAAACTGTGTTAATTACACTGGCGGTATTAAGGGCCGACGGCCATTACACTTTTTGTCCCATCCATTCCAGTTTATTTTTGGTTACTTGTATAAGAAGAAAAAAATATTTCTATTAATAAATCTAATTATTTCAAAATCCACGACAATTAATTGAAAAACAATTCACCTAACGCGACAATCCACCGAAAAAACCATTCGCAGAAAAATACTTCAAACGTAATAAAATATTTTTTCTGTTCGAGTATATTTTTAAATATCCTCAAAATCTGGAATACACAATTGGTGCCAGTTTTCGGTGAACTGTCGTTTTTGATTAATTATCGTTTTCGGAAATTTGTAGTTTTCGGTGACTTGTAGTTTTCGATGAATTGCCATTTTTCGGTGAATACGGTGAAATCGTTTTCGGCGTACCGGGACACAAGTCCAAATTTGTAGAAAATTCGTTCAAAGGGCTCCCTGTTTATGCACATGGGACAGACCTTGAACTATCACAAATTTCACTCACAATACTGGACATGCTGAACATGCTACGATAATTTGGATACCAGTTGCCCGGGACTCTTCAATGTTTAAAATGAGGATTTTATAAATACAATGCAGTCGGCGGCATGTTCGTTTAAGAATATAAGATCTGAGTAACAAGAGACAGAGCGAGCATAATACAGTAGAAAATATTTTATCTGGCAGAACATTTCGGTTGGCCATTCCGTCTCGGGTGGCCATTTTCCAGAAACTCTACCAAAAATTATTTTAGAACCCCATTTTCATTCTACATACCTAATGTGGGTCATTTCGAGAAAGAAATGCCCTAGGTTGGCCCCCCTATTCAAAAATTTCTTCTCAAAATTATTTTAGAATCTATTTTCTACCGACAAAATGGCACAGTGGTTAAAGCTTTGGCATTTGGATCGGGAGGTACCGGGTTCGAATCCCGATAGGGGCGGGATGCAAAGTGAAATTTCATCAACAGATTACCATCTGTGATTAAATGTAACATATATATGACCCTCTGTCGGAGTGCAAAACTCATGGCCCGACCCATCTTCCATGTCAGTATAGGCTGGCATGGAGCTTGCAATGTGCAGATGGTCCTAAAATTGGTCCTATAGCCGTACGTCCTCGAATTGGCTGACACTGGCGTAAAAGTAAGGACGGAATAAGCAAACCACGGAAGAGCAGAGGGAGCCTTGAACAGGCCCCAGAACATATTGCAATTGATAATAAAAAAAAGAATATTATTTCTATCCTACTTACCCAATTTAGTAATCTAGTCCTGGTTGGCAATATTTCAGAAACTTGCTAAAAATTATTATTTTAGAATCCAATTTCCATCATTCAACCGACCATTGACAGTCAAAACAATTATTATATGAGTTATTTTTATATGAGTTAACAACGCCAAACAAATCAAAAGTGGAGAGCACCGACACTAATAGTGTAGTTTGGCTTGAGTTTTTTATTTGTCATTGGGAAATTTATGTCATGTTCTTTTGAAACGAAAAATCAAATTATTTTTGATTAATTAAAAAAAATACGTTTCATTGTGCTTTTGGCCAATAAAAGTTTATTTTCTTGATGTACATCAATTTTTGGAAATCTCATTTTTTTCGTAGATTTTACCACTCCGCACTAATACTGTACTTAACCTTCACTCTGTGTATTGGTGTAATAAATTACGTCAGACCTACAAAAATGTAAATAAAAAACGATTGTAGAATATTATCTGCCTTTGAAAAGAACGTCATTCGTTTCATTTATGGTCCAGTTAAGGTTGCGAAAAACGAATATCAGATTCGAATGAATTTCAAAATCAAACGTCTCCTTGTAGATTGTGACATTATCGTATTCAATAAATCCGATTCGAATCCATCCATCTCAGGGGAAGATCTAGACTACGCTGGCGTGACGACGACGAACAAGACCTGGGGCGGTATGTTGTACCATCACTTCGAATCGAAAAAAGTCGAATCGAGAAAGTGAAAGTTGTATCTTTTTTCTTTTCGAAAATGATACAACATACCGCCATTCGACTTTTTTCGAATTTCGATTCGAAGTGATGGTACAACATACCGCCCCTGATATCGAAACTGAAGGGAGCGTGCGATGAACCGAGATAGTTGAAAGACAAGACAGAAAGAGAGAGAGAGAGAGAGAGAGACCGGGATAGAGATTAAAATTAAAATTATCATTTCCCGTCTTCGCAACTCTCGGAATATCACTAATTTTTCTCCTTGAGCACTAATTAGAAAAAAAAATCCTTGCTGCAGTCATCCGCAAAGTTAATCGAAACTCATTTGTTAATTCAAAATCACAGGGTGTTTCAAATCAAGTTTATATAATATATACTGCACATTAACAATACTACATAAACAATGTATGGTGAGTCCGGAGGCATCCTGTGGATCCTATGTGAAACCTGTGTCGTACATTCAAAATGAATTCCAATAAACTTCTGCAGTTGATGAAATGTTACTCGTCCTGCAAATTCCTTATTATAAGGTAAGGCAGAGTTCAACTGTTTGCCGGGTTGAATTTCTTCCTGTTTTATAGTCTGTATTTTGTTTCTCTGTTTCATTTTTTTCATTTAAAATTCGATTTTACATCGAAAACGCGGATCAATCGTTTCAATCTCCTGGCGGAGAAATAGTTTTGAGATAGTTAATCCAATTACATCAATTGTGTATTAATTATATCTAAATTGTAAACATAAATTTTAATTAGATATTTTTTTGTAAATTACTATAGCCGGTAGAACAACAACAAATGAAGAGCTCGAGGAAATGCTGGAACAAGGCAATTCAGCTGTATTCACACAAGGCGTATGTATATCCGTCCTATAAAAACACATAAATAAATTATTACAAAATATCTATCACACAGATTATTATGGAAACACAACAAGCTAAACAAACACTCGCCGATATTGAAGCACGACATGCAGATATCATAAAATTAGAAAATTCAATCAGAGAGTTACATGATATGTTTATGGATATGGCAATGCTTGTCGAAAGTCAGGTAATGTATTCCATTTTATATTGTAAAATATTGATATTTAGTTGACTTTTTATTATAAAATTAATTTATTGTTGATATTCAATATAAATATAATTATAAAAATATACGGAATAAAATAGGGTGAGATGATTGATCGTATTGAATACCATGTTGAACATGCCATGGACTATGTCCAAACGGCAACGCAGGATACTAAAAAAGCCCTTAAATATCAAAGCAAAGCTCGCCGGGTAAGTTTATTTACAGAAATTACTAACATTGTTTTTTTTTTGTTTTTTTTTATAAATCCCCGATGTTCCGAACAAACCATCCCCGATACTCCTTTATCCTTTATAATAATTTAACATACACCTATTTGGTTTTTCCGTGGGATTCTAATGAAAAAAATATTTTTATTTTATTTTAATGGTTGGAAATTGTGTCTGTTTTTTTATATATAAATATTATATGTAATGGTGCATGTGCTTTATTATTTTGATTAATTATTTAATTTATTCATACTTGGCATGATTTTGCTTTTATAAAATATAAAATATTTATGCGCCTGTTGTATGGATACAATGTATTTTTAAATGTTATAAAAAATGAAAATATTTTCATAAAATTTCTTTTTCTTATATATATATGGGTTGCTGATGAATCAAATTCGTCTAAAACTACTTCTGACACACAATCCAACAACTTGAATAAAAATGAGGATCAAACCAATTCCTCCTCTTCTAATCAAACAAATTCTATTTCTACTAATTTATCTACTACTACTACTACTACCAATACTACCACAATTCCACAACCAATTAAACCCAATTCCAATAAGGTACAAAATGAATCGTCACCATCGTCGCCATCACCTAATCCGAATATAAAACCGCATGACAATCGTTTAATAAAAAGGGTGAGTTGGTTGACAGTATTGAACACCACGTTGCTTCAAGCGGGAACTACCTTATATCGGCACGTGGAGAATTGGACTCCGCTCAAAAATATCAAGCAAAAGCCAGAAAGGTAAAAACAACAAATTATCTCTACAAAAAAAAACACAAACACTTTTTGTTTACCAGCCAAACAAAAAAAAATCGATAAATCATGCAATAATTTTCAAAATTCTAGTGAACAAAAAATATACTTAATATTTATTCATAAAATTAATTTGTTAAATTTTGTGCTACACACTAACATTATTATTAGAAATAATCGCATGTCCCTTCCTGAAATAAAAAATATAAAAATAAAACTATTTTCTATTAGTTTTCGTAAATATCCATAATAAAACTGTACAGTAATAACAATTTTTTGTGGTTTCCTATTTTTTTTATTTTACGTACGTATCGTGACTATTTACTACTATGGGTTGTATGTTGTTTCGAAAATGATTTTAGGATGTAGTGTGGGAGTGGATTATAATTCTGAAAATTTACTAGTTATATGTATATGATTTCACTTATATGTTTTCTCGTTAAATAAATACAAAATAAAAACCTTTTCAAATTATGTTTAAATATAAGCCTTCTAATCTCGATCGAATATCGAAGCTCTATTAAATTAAATTCCGTAACATTTTATGTAATCCCAATTTATGAAAATTGAAATTGGAAAGTGAGAAAATTTTAAATCTCCCCGTATACAATTCGGGGAAAAAATAGACTTTGTAAATTTACATATTTAGTCATTAAACTATCTAATTTATTTATTTTAATTTATAATTTGATGGTGGTGTTTTACCTTTGGTATGCAAGCGAGCAGATAATGGCGTTTTACTATTCTTCTGAGTTGTTTTCTGCAAATCAAAATATCGAAACAAGTTCAAACACTAAAAGCTATTTCCAGTTCAAGAAAATAATTTTTAACGCTTTCAAAATATATCGTATTTTGTTCCTGCTACTTGAATCGTTAAACATAATTCTTGGGGTCGATTTTGTTCAAAATTCGACAAGTTGTCGAAATAACCGCAAGTATAAAGTGCGCCATTTAATTTTTTTGGTTATGACATTTCTAGATAATATTTCCATTTATAATTTAAAATTTGTAAATGCTAATATACTTTAAATAAAATTAAATTTATTTAATTTTAGTTTTAAAATAATTTCTAATTCTGTGTTTCTGCGAAAACAAAACATTTATTCCACATCACATTGAAAAAAAAAAATTAAAATACGTGTAATTAAATTATTTTTTTCTTAACACATTGACGCACACCTTCTAAATGTGTGTGCTACTCAGAAATACATTTGATAACTTTTTAATTGCAATAATATTTCATCGCAAAAAGGAATGTATTGTTGAGAAATGAAAAATATGACAAGTTATTTCTTAAAAAATTCAAGTGGTTTACGCGAACGTGTAAAAAAACGAAAAAGTTGTATGACTGTTGTAGCAGACATTTGCGCGAACGTGTTAACTCGCCACTCAAAGGGGTCGATTTTGTTCAAAATTCGACAGACGAAACATGACGTTTTCGTATAAAGAGTATAGTATACAATTTTATATTAGTGTGCGTAATTTATCTGTGGTTAAGTTTGTTTGTTCTCTGCGAATGTAAGCATCAAAAATTATGAATCGATAAAAATCAGTTCAGTTTTTGGTGCTTATGTCCTTTCGTAGTCTCACTTCTTTGACATCTCACCACGTATTTGACTAGCGAGTTATCACGCTCGCGCAAATGACTGCTATAGCAGTCATACAACTTTTTCGTTTTTAACACGTTCGCGCAATCATATTTCATTTTTTAAGAAATAACTCGACATATTTTTCAATTCTCACAATACATTCCTTTCCGCGACGAAATATCATTGCAATTAATAATCAATAAAACTTAATGCGTTCCGAAGTAGCACGCACACACATTTAGAAAGTGTGCGTCAAAGTGTTAAGAAAAAAAAATTTTAACTACACATATTTTAATTTTTTTTATAAATGGAAATATTATCTAGAAATGTCATAACCACAAAAAAATGGCGCACATTCGCAGTAACACAAACACACATACCACTACTATATACTTGTGGTTAGCTCGTCAATTTGTCGAATTTTGAACAAAATCAACCCCAAATACTTGGACATAAGCACCAAAAAGTAAATTGTTTAATTATTTTTAAAATAACCTTGGTCATGCTGTCTTTAGTCGAAAACACGAAGAAAAATTTTCTTTTTTGTCCTCTGCTTGTGATCGCATTCCTCGTATGTTCGCATACCTAGGCCTACCTTCTGAGCTGAGTCTTGAAAGTAGTGATCATCAACAATCTTGTTCTAATTTCCTGCAGTACCATTATACTAAACCTATTATATTTCCGCAATGAATGCCGATCTTCATGATGCGATCTCGGCCATATATCATTTTACTATGAAACTGTTGAAATTTCAAGCAATAATAAAGGGGTTCCATCTGTTGGGCTTGGTAACCCGAAATTTTTTTGACAAATGAAAATTCAAAATTAACAGGTGCCGCAGTGGACACATGAACGATGTTGTATTCCATTAAATGGCATAGAATTTCCAACATACATTATGAGTTTATTTTAATAAAAAAAAAACTAACAGATGGAACACCCTTTATTTCGTATCGTTGGCCTTTATATAAAAATGCTAAAGTAAAATCAAATGCTTGAGATAATAAAAATGAAACTTTAACCTGCGACGACGACCACGTAGCCAACGTTTAGCGGTAAGGTTGCACGCAATGAATGACTATTGGCTCACAAATCGAAAAGCCAAACTCGTTCGCTTATTGGTGTTACCTTCCTCTTCATGACTGCGAGGTCATTATTAACTCAAATTATGTTTCAATTCTGTCTTATGATGGGGTTACGATCTCAACAACTTTTTAACTCTACTTTGGTTCTTGTTCTTAAATTAATACACAGCAATTCTCTTGGGTACCTTTATTGTTAGGTCGCCTAGTCTCGTTAACTTCGGTTAACTTTTGCTTTTAGAACTTGCCAATTGGATCGATTTTGGAAATTGGTATAGAATTGTAATATTTAGATTTTAGAACAGAGCTATCAGTAGGTATTTCAACAATTGCTCTTCTTGGCGAAATAAAGCAAGTAGCCGAGTTCATCTGGCATTATATTTCCAAAAATTGGAACTGGTATGTATTCAACAATATTGAAATAGTTAAGGCATATAAGTAAATTAGACCCTACCCGATTTCCAGCTTAATATGCTGTCCAGAATGAGACCCACATACATAACCTAGTTGTTTGTTGAACCTTAGCAAGAGTAATGTCATCAGGTTTTACCGTCTTATATGATTTGAAACTAAATTTTCCACAGTATTTTTCTCCTTCAATTATCTTATTTACGAGATATTTTCTGAAAGGCCTTCTTTATTTTTAATTAAAGGGATTTTTGGAGTTTTTCCAAGATCCGCGGTGCAAATTTGGCCAAAGATCTACTAAAAAGACAGACTAGCCGATCTAGCAGGTCATCAGGCTCTTGATACAGTGGATTTGAAAACCGCTACCTGTAGTGAAATACCTGGAATAAATGTACTAAATGTGCCAAAGCCCGTTTTCCTGCTTCTATACATTGGTTTATTGGTTTGGTTTTTATCCAATTTGTATTAGAGTTAACCTTGGTCCTAAAATTCTAAGGTTGTGTAATGCGATTTCGCATCGCTACCAAAAATGACTTCGACTTGGCACTTTTGAACTCCGTATTTGCTTCCTAAAATGATTAGTTTCTTTCATGGAAAAGGTAAGCTGAACTAGCCAAAGATTTAACAATCCATCTATGCTAGGCGTCTGAATCATTTGAAAAATAGAAAAATATGCACGAGTGAAACTTACCTGAGGACTTTGACGCTTGAAATCCCGGAAATCAAAATCCATACTGCGCAGATTGAAAAAATGCCTAAATCTATATGTAAAAGACATTTCAATATGGTATAACGAAAATGGAATTCTATTTTGAATTCCGAATGACATTCGGAACAATGGCCAAATTGGATCGAAACTGATCCTATCTCAACTGAATTCCTAACATATTCCGTATACGAATGGTTTTTTACGAGAACGGGATTCCAATATTAGATTTGGGTCTAGTCCGGGGACGTTCCAAACGAACTTATATGAGCCTACCGTAGCAGGTATTCCGCGATGGTTGGTGGAAAAAAAACTACAGCATGCCTCAATTTACCCTGCATTGCACCAAAGCTACTTCATATACTATTTTTCTGTAGCTCCACCGGTTAACCCGAGGCGGGGTACTCAATATGAAGCAAGACAAGTATCAAGGTAGACTCTGTAAAATTGGACAAGCAGAAGATAAAGTTTGGTCAAGGATTGGAGCTCTTCTAACCACCAAAATATTTATTATTCTCGATATTCATCCTTTTCCCGAAATACCTTCAGGAATCATAGAATTATAAACTGCATAGGCGAATGGTAACAAATAGCTAGCTATTAGGGAGGTAAACTGTTATCGCCAGCAACCTAATATGAATGTTTGGAAAGCTGGATTCTAACATAAAAGTATGTGAAAAGCCTTCAATAAAGCCAAAAGTACTCCCAAAAGCACTAGGAACTATTGCTAGGGAAACCTAACAGGGCTGATCAAAAGAATATTGGTAAAAGTATTAATTAAGGAAGTCTTGGAAACTGTTGTGTGATGAAATATGGGGTGCTTCGTGATTTATCGTCTTAGAGAGATTTTCTCTTTAAATTTGTCCATTCATTTTGGTTTATGAAACCTTATGGTTTAAAATTACAAAAATTAAATTAAAAATAATTTTTTAAAAATGTTGGGTCATTCCGCGTTTGTTGAGCCTACCGAATTTCAGTAGACACACTATTTCTAAGTTTTTTGGATATCCAAATTTTCGATTATCTTTTCATTATTCATCAGCAATAATCCTAATCGGTATCCTACGCATAGTCAAATTTCAAAATATTGTCCAAAATTTTAAAAATTCGACAGTCGATTAAGAAATGACCGAGTTTCTATTGCCAACATGGCCAAATTTCTATTGCCAACATGGCCAAATTTCTATTGCCAACATGGCCTATTGCCAACATGGCCAAATTTCAGAAGTTGCCAAAAATTCATGTTATCCTTATTGAATTTGACTGAAAAATAAAAATACTGGATTTCCACCAAACTGTGTTTTGTCTTTGCTGGTAATTTGAAAACCAGAATTTGTTCATTTTCTTAATTGATATCTCGGAATCCAAAATTTTGGTTTTCGTGATTTTGGTTTTTAGGGATTTCGATTTTCGGGATTTTAATTTTCGGGATTTTATTTTTCGGGATTTTGGTTCTACTCACTTTAGAACTATAAAATATCTTTCTATCTATCTTGGCCCTTGAATCGGTACCGATGAAAGTAGAACCTTGGGCAAATATTGTTGAGGTGGCCAAATCCCTTCCCTGGTTCTCGTCAGTACAATAGCCAGTACTGATTTTTTAAAATGAAATAATAACAAATTTTCATTATTTATTATTTTTTATTTTATCCAACAGAGGATATTAATGTTTATTACATGTTATAAATTTGACCGAGTGAATTTTTACGAATCGTAAATATCAAATTATAAAATTCTATTTAGTTGGTAAATCAAACACAAATAAACAATCCTATGCTTCTACAACGCGTCTCCTCCCATACAGTCAACTGCTTAAACATTAAAAGCTTATCGCGAGTACGATCAAAAATGTTGATGGGCTTTAATTTTCTAACCAAAAAACTTGCTACTAATAGCCACAATGACTAGAAATCATTATAATCCACTATCTTGGTAATTCGATACCCACTCAAACGCCAAACATCAGGTCACGAACAACAATTACCGTCAGGGTACGTAAATAGTCAAATGTAAACTAACATAAAATAAACAAATAATACTCTACAGTAGTTTGTGTTGTCGATTTAACAAATAAAACCATAATATGTAAATATAGATCGAGGAGAAGCGGAAAATGCAATACTCCTACGTAACCTCGTAACACAAATAAATCGAATGTGCGTCAAAGCCACAACAGAATTGCATACAACCTAGTTGGGACACCAATAGTAAATATTTAATAAGTATGCATGCTTATCGAAACAGGTGAAGGTGATTAAAAATATTTATTTTCCCCAGGACGATTTATGCCGCCTCACCGCCCTATGGGTCGGTATGCGTTAAATTTCACTACATAATTTATGAGGTTTTTTTTTGTGTGTTAACAACACAAAAATGACATTCACGAAACATGAAATTATTTAATCAATCATTTATCATCGAGTGTTTTTTTGTCGTTTTGGTTTTGTGAAAAACTGAGTTTAGCCCACATTGAAGTGGATAATTATATACAGCAAAATTAAATTAACGGTTTACTTTTTTTAAAATGAAAATCGATACTATAAAATTATATATTTCCTGTATTTTTCCCCGATCCAATAAACAAGCGTAATATTTTCTTTCAGCATCACACCACTAATCTGCTTAGTATTTTGCAAACTGCTGTAAGTTGGCTGAAAGTGATTTGTATAATTTGGTGAAATATGGTCGTATGTGTTATTTCTTTAAATGTGTGTGATGTAATATTATTCATGTCCAAATTTATCTTCTTGCCCTAGCCTAGTATACTAATACTAATAATAGTGAAATTCGTTATCAATTTTATGTTTTAAATATTGATCAGATATTTTATTTTCTAGATCACGTTTTTCTGAAGCGGGAAGAAATGCACGTCACATGAAAAATGTAGGCAAATTTGTGTAAACGATGTCATCTTTTTCTTGGTTAATGACCCATTGTTGTTGTATCACATTCTACATTTTTTTTGTTCCTATCTATGTGCTGGTCCATTGTCTAGTATAATTGTAAAATCTGTTGAACACAAAAATCGGAAGGAATTGTTAATATAGTAAATCTTCAGAGTTTCTTAAATAATATTTCACAGCAAATTAAATTTGCTATACTTATTTTCCCAATGGAGTTCTAAAGTTGAAGCAAGACACTTTAATGTAATTTCAAGTCCCTGACCAGAATACTGGTAACACAAGGTACAAAATTAAAATAAATTCAATATTGCGTTTTTCTATTTTTGTGGTATTGCGTCAAAACAACGTTACTTCGAGCTAGTGAATCAATTACAGCTAAATGTATCATGTGTGTAAATATGGAACTGAAATTTACTGATAAATGACGCCACCTGTCAATGTACCTTTCAACAAACCACGTCATCGGCGCCAATGTTATATTTCGATTTGCGGACATCATTGATTTTTTGTTATCATTGAAAACTGCTACAGAATCACATTGAAGGGTTTTCAAAGTTTATGGTGAACATGTTCTTGGTAAATCACAATGCTATGAGTGGTTTAATAAAATCAAAAGTGATGATTTAGACGTGAGAAACTAAGAACGTGGAAGACCACCAAAAAAGTTCGAAGATAGTGAATTGCAAGCATTGTTGGATGAGGATGACGCTCAAACGCAAAAACAACTCATTTAAACATTTAAAAGCCACGGGAAAGATCCAAAATCTGGGAAAATGGGTCCCGCATAGACTGAATGAAAGGTAACAGGAAAATACAATAGACCGCTTGTGAAATGAAATTTTGCTCGCCAGATACAAAAGAAAGTTATTTCTCCATCGAATTGTGACTGGCGATGAAAAATGGATTTATTTTGAGAATCCAAAGTTCAAAATGTTTTGGGTTGATCGAGGATAACCATCGACATCGACTGCAAGGCTAAATCGCTTCGGACGGAAGACAATGCTCTGTATTTGGTGGGATCAGAAGAATGTGATTTATTTAGAGCTGCTAAAACCTGGTGAAACCGTAAATACTGAACGCTACCAATAACAAATGATCTATTTGAATGGAGCTTTGCGTGATAACGACCAGAATATGATGAAAGGCAACACAAAGTGATTTTACTTCATGATAATGCACCATCACATAAAGCAAAACCGGTCATGTACACGTTGGATTAATTGGGAAATACTTTGTGACTTACCCGTCAGACTTGGTTCCGCCCGATTACCACTTCTTTGCATCGATGGTGCACGGGCTTGCTGAAAAATCGGTAAGAAGGTATTAAATCGGAAAAATCGGTAAGAAGATATTAAATCGCATAGTTATACTGTGTGCTTGACGCCGGTTTTTGATTTAATTATTAGCAAGCCATAATTTTGTTAGTTCTTACTAACGATTATATTCAATTAAATTGAGATTTATCAATCTCCACTAGTAAATACTCCAACGAACGATAAACGTCAATCTTAATTGTAAATTAACACGTTAACAACCATAGGACGCATATTTGCGTCCTGCGTTTTATACAACGAAATGTTGTTCTATATAACCGGCGACTCGGTCGTGAACGTGTTAAAATTATAATACAAGCAAAATCATGATATCTGCCATCTATTGCGTAATGATACGAACTATTATCAATTTAGTCTGTAATTTAGCGGACACAACAATTCAATAAATTCTTCAGCAATTGGTAGATACTAATGCGCCATTTATTAATAAAAAAATGCGATCTAACCTGTGTGAGGCCAAAATCCTTTAAATATAATAAAAGTTCGGTCAAAGTGGCGGGAGCCACCGTTATTCATAGTGGCAGAGATATTTATTCAGTAATACTGATCAAGATTAAGTGTTTCAAGGCATTGACAAAACAGGCGAGACCCCCCAAAGCATTTAAATTGTTGGAAATAAACAATGACGTTTGATGATCAGTAGAAAGGAACTATACCAATCTGTGATAGAATTAAATTTTAGAATCTATGCAATAATGAAGAGATTTTAAAAGTTACAATTTGCATTCTTTATTTAACAAAGATCAGCCAATTTTATGATTGTCTTTTGTTCCGATGTGGAACTTAAATATTTTAACGAAATTTATGTTGAGCCACTCCAATACTTAAAAGTGATCGTAGAGCAAGATAGAGAAATGTAACTACTGAAAATGGACACAATTATCACCTTTCTGAGGTGAGCAAAAAGTTTCCCTCGTTCGATTATTTTGGCATCCAAACTACTTATACTACGTGATCCTCGAATTCCATATGATTATAGGTGATTCCTACCTTATTTGGGTTTGGCGAGAATACAAAGGGGGAACATGTTCCCTTATAATCAATTTATTGATTTTATAGGCGACCAAAAAATTGATAAAACGCCTCTGATCTCTTAACTGTTGCTGGTATTTTGAACTTTAAGAAATAATTTTTTTTTAGTAACAGTGTTCAAGGTGGATAAATCATTTTTCAGGAAGTTGTTGCAATGAAAGGAACGTTTTTCACTAGGAATGTAGTTTTAGGGCATTTCTGAATAATTCAAATTGTTTGCCACTCGAACAAGGTGGTTCCGAATATCAAATTAGTTCCATTGTCTGGAACTCATTGCGACTACTCTGGCTGATACGTTCCTCTATGGGTGTTTAGGAGACCTGAAGTAAGTTTTGATTTTCTAGCTTCAATGAATTCATTTTGATTTTAAAAATTGTAAGGTCTTGCCATTATGAAATAAACGCCCACTTTGCTAATTCGTGTAAGGGCACCCAAAATAATTTTTCTGTTCCCAGTGTTCCCAGTGGGATCATTAGTACATTCTGTACCTTGCCATACGTCATCAAGTAAAGTGACCGATCTTTATTCAATTCATTTGCGTAATTCCTATGAACCCACAACTAATTTTTGGCTCAAAACCAAAAAATTGGTTTATAGGCGTAACCCTTCGTTTTCTTTACAAGATCCTAGTGATCGCTAATCACAATTTGGATATTGCTGTCTTAGAGGATTTTAATTCCTAGAATATCACTGAAAAACATAGCGAAAAATGTAGTTTCCACTCCGGTCTCCTTTTGATTTTGTATCTATTACACACTAAAACCACCTCGCCTCCAGAAAAATCGGTTGACATTACTTTGGAGGAAAGGAGTCTGAACTAGCATGCACGATCATATCTTGTACGTGATTTCAGCCTTCTGCGGTATCTCCATAAGATTGGCCGTTTAGTAAAATGTGAGAGCATGGAGTGGATTTCTTTTTTGTGAAAATCTGAGGTTTATGTCTAATGGAAATAATTTTTTTGTTGTTGTTGGTTTGTAATGCTTCCATATGCGTTTCTCCTAAGTACAAATAAAATTTGATGTCTAATGCAATGTCGCAGACTGAAACGTTCGGAAAATATTGTAAGCATAATCTTCCAACCCTTTGGCATACTTGACTTAGTTCAAGGTACTTTATTGAAGGTTTAGAGACAATCGGATAAGTTCAAATCTGGATGAAAATTATTTCCAAAATCCTTTTGTTAATAGTAAGCTCGCGTCTGTTCTGAGCACAACTTTTGTCACCTCCCCGATGAACAGAGTGGGAAAAATAGTATACATGAATTATAAATCATTGGATCGAATTTTTTTCTCTGAAAGACTTGGCATTAACTCTATGCTTCTGACACTCTTCCTCCTTTGGTTTGTTAAAATGCATATTTTGATATCGATAGAATTGAATAGTATCAGGAGTTCAGTGCGCTTTCAAGAAGCTGTATTGGTTATGTGAAAAACTCGGTCGTCGAAACTCATCTTTCGGTTGCTTCTTCTTACCGATTACAGAACAGCCTTTCGAGAAATTTTCATCCAACAAACGAATCGAACGAAATAATGTTGGGTCTGCTGGTTGGGTTTTACTCTTCGTTAGCAGTGTCGTTCTTCAACGACAAGAATTGTACACCTCCAAATACTATTCTATTTTCACTTACACTCTTGCTCAGCAGTTTAAGGCCAATTTTTTTTTGACGTATATATTCCTGTTTTTATTGCTAAATCTGATTTTTTTTTCTCAATCTAGTTTACCTTCAGTTATAATAGATAGGGTAAAAATCTTGGTTTGAAGTCAAGTAATGTTAGGTTATGATTTTGTCATTTTGTAAAAAAACATTATTTTTGCTTGCGTAATTCATTAGCTTATGACCAACATGAAAAGGCTGAAATTAAACTATAATGTAAAATTTTTTTCACTTTTATTAGTGGGTGTTATCCCTATCTTTTTTCATAACCTCAAAAATTCGGCTACATAGTAAATGGACAATAATTTATAAATAAGTTAATCTTATGTCGGTCCACACTATTTGTATGGCCACTATTAAAGGATTCACGTTCTTAAACTGCCGTCCCCCGTACACTTTTCGTGACAGCCACCCTCAAACGTTTCCATTTATATTGCGGTCTGTCGGTTACGGTGGCCATATTAAAATATCAACATTTTGTTGAGATAACCAGTTTTGACAATCCAGTCGTGATTTGGTGCAAAATTACTTCATCCGTCCACAAATCATGGTATGTAGTAAAACTTATAACCATCTGGTCCGTTTATGTTAAATTTCTTTTCTTCTGAGAGCAGTATCCTTTTCTCCTTCTTTCATGCTGGTTTTAAATCGTCTTTGTGCCTTAATTTTAGTAATAGCAAACGCCGAATTTGATGCGTTTCTTAATATGTTGCGTTTCGTTGCCGTTGCCACAAGTTTGGCAGAATAGGTGTATTCTCGATTTTGGGGAGCATACCCAGCAGGGTTAGAGAGTTAGTTGTGTATGGCAGTTTTACTATGCCCAAGTTTTTGTGTTATTGCACGACCATTTCTTTAAATGCTGCGATTTTGCCTTCAGCGATTAACTGTTTTCTTTTCTGTTTCGGTTTCTGTTATCACTTTGAAAATATTGCAATTTTATTTCACAAAAGATGAACGAACATTAATTGTTTTAACGAATGTGAACTAGATTGTAAAAAATTATCAGATTTGGCAATAAAAACAGGAATATAAGAACGTAACAATCGGCTCTCGCTGATCTTACCATTTCCGAAATACAGTATCCAGCCTATAACATTTAGATTTTATGAATTCGCGATTTTAATCATCAATCAAGGTGCTAGTGAAGAATATTCAACCACACCTCGGGTTTTATCATCGGGTTTTTTCTTATCTTCGTTTTTTATAGAACTTCAGGGGGGTGCTCGTTCTCTACTGTGGTTTCAGTTTGCATCATAATATTCACACCTTGCGTTGGCTAGGTTATACGCTAGCGAACCCTCTATTTTAAAAGTCCAACTGTTCTCTTTATTTCATATAGTGATTGTTAGTTTTTCCCTTGTGCACCATTGAGATTAGGGAATTTGGAATGGAAGTTAAAACCACTGGTACTAGGATTTCAAAATCGTGCACCATACTGTGGTTGGTTGGCTACATCTTGTAAGCATTTGAAATCTGCCTTCATGTCCATGGGCCTTTCACATATCGCCAGCCGCTTCTGACATGAGAACCAACGCTGATCGAAGGGAAGTGCAATACAAAGCAGCAGATTTGTATGCATTTATAAAAATGCTGTAAATTGCATAATTAAATAATTAAAGGGTATTAATAATAGCCAACATTCAGGGAGTTGCCTCAATTGAACCATTTAGGGGTATTCGCAATTCTTCCGTTCGTAGGACCAATTTATTGTAAAACTATTTAACAAAAAGAATGAGCAAGTAAAAGGATGCCCGTCTGATTGTCGGTGCCGACGATACCTAGCGAATGGCTTATAGTATTTTAATTTTGTTTTCGCCAATCTTTCTTACTTTTAGTTCGGAGAATCGACCGTATGAAATTACATCTAAAAACTATAGAATACTATGGTCTTGATTCAGTCTTAATTGTGGGATAGTAATAGAATAGTTCACAAATCCACTGTTATGGCGCAGGTGGCAGATTATTCGTTTGTTATAAAATATATACATGTCGCATATCATTGGAAAAGTTTTGAACCAGGCCACCAGTTTAAATAACTGAAACACCTAAGTATTCAAGGCTACCGTTGTGGTGAGTAAATACATGGTTTTCATTTCCACATCATGTGGCCTAACGTATAGAAAGTCTTGAATCAAAACAATTGTGCTATCAGCACACCGTTTTTCCGCTGGTATATTCAAAAAATCTTGATGCAATTTAGTATTCAAAACTACCGCTTTGGCGCTGGTAAGAGAAACGTTTTTTCTCGTTTCTAAATTTTCCGAAATTTTTATTTCGTTTTTAGACTAGTATTCTATTTTAATTTGTTAATCAACATTGGTTTTTTAGGACCTGCTTACTACTTTACTATCGACACTACTTTTTTAATATTACGAGCATAATAAAGTTTGCAGCAGCTTCTGAACTCGATACTTAAATTTAATTGATCCCAACTATTCCACAATATAATAATGGATTGACAACTTTATTGCCATAAAAAAAATTCAACAGATTCATGCAATATAAAATTCATTTTGAAACATACACCAGACAAGTAAATAATAAAAGTTTGATATCAGATTGTGTGCTCAAATTGAAACATAACTTCGTACCCACACAACAAGTTGTATGTAACGTATTTTTTTTTTTCGAAAAACTTGGTGATGCATACACATACGCTGATCCTTTTATTGGGGTGCAAATAAATATAAAATAAAAAGAAATTTAATATTATGAAGCGCTCGATATATCCTTCAAAAGTAAATATTAATAAAACAAAAATTTTATATTTTATAATAAGCAAAAAATACAAAAAAATTTCCGTGTGATAAAAAAAAAAAGTTTGCAAATAAAATAATAAAAAAAAACTCCTGAACAATAAAAACAATATTGGCTTGAAGATTTTTGTGATATAAGAAAAAATTGTTTAGTGTTGTGTGCTGATCCGCTATTTTTATATAAATTTGCAATGTGCTCTAGCTTAAATCACACTTGTTTTGTAATAAAGCTTTTTATTTATTTATTTATTTCTGTTACGTTTCTAATATCTTCCTCTTTATTACTGCTGTAAGTTGAAAATTATTATTTTAGTGTGCTTTTTATTTCATGCTTTATACTATATATCATAATTTATTACTGGATTTTGTTCATATTCATTTTTTTTTGTTGTAATTTAGTAATTATTTTATCTAATTATTTTTTAAATTTATTTTGCAGAAAAAAATAATGATTGGTATTTGCCTGTTGATCACTTTAATCATTTTGATAGTTATTTTAGCGATATATATTCCTTCTGGGTCATCATCGTCCTAGTTTAGAAAATCATAAATATTTAATAAAAAAAAAATATTAGGAATTTGATTTGTTTATATAATTTTTAAGTTTAATAATTTTTTGTTTTTGTTATAAGCTTTGTTATTTATTTTATTTGTTATTTAATAATTTTACCAGCGTTGCAATTTAATTGGATTATTGTACACTGCCAGTTTTGCCATAATATCCAACGGTTCGATAATGCAATGACTATACGCTCGTTTTGCACACATCACCACATTCTGTATTGATTTTACCACAATGACAAAATTAAATATTCGGTAGGATACAAAAAAAAAAAAAAGTTAATCAAAAGTAAAAATAAAAAGTAACATTTTACAATACTCCAATTAAATAAATAACAACAATTACCATTACTTTTATGATTATTTATCAACAATTATTATTTTGTAATTTAACGTAAAATAAATTACAAAAACAATAAAACATAATAATAATTTTATTAACGATTAAAACAATTAAATAATTTTCATTTGGGATAATAAAAATAAAAATAAAGAAAATTAATTTTATTTTTGTTTAAATACAAAAATTTATTAAAATTATTTTTGATTTATATATTTTTGATTGGTCACCATTATGTGTAATTTATGTATAAAGAGAGGGAAAATAGGAAAATACTCAATATGTGTATATTACTATTTTTTTTTTGGAAAATTTTATAATTAAAAATTATTACAATTATTTAAATAGTTCCTTTGTTAGTACTTTTTTTTAGTTTGTTCAACAAAAATTTACATTTCTTGTGTATTTTTTCAATTACTTAAATAATTAATTATTTTAGCATTTATTTTTAACCCGTTCCGCTATACAATAAATATAATAATAAATAGGTCCTGAAGGAATTTTTAATTATACACATTAATTATTATATACACGTATAGTTTTGGTGGAAAAAAATAAATTTTGCGAAACATCACAAACTCGGTTCATTTACGTAGTATATACATTATAATAAATATTATTTCGAGTCGCTATCATACACATTAAATTATCATGGTATATTCTACTTATCTCACTAGTCATTAACGTTTTTATTTTATTTTTTATTATTTGAAATCATTTTGTGACGTATTTTTTTTTTTACCCAAAACTATACTTAACAATATATTGTACTCGTACGTCAATTACACCGTTCAGATATTCAAATTTGAAATTTATAACCATCGACAATATTGAAAAACGTAATACGGGTTTTCCGTATTTTGTTAACTGATCGATATTGATCAACATCACAGCATATCAAATTTATATGCAACATAATTATGCGATAAAGCTGATTTAAGAAGGATATGGGAAAATGTTTTTTGAATAAATCGCAAATGTGAGTTTAACGAATTGGGCTAGAAAACAGTTTTGTCCATAATGAGAGAAATATGTGTACAATAATAATTTTCCAAGAAGCTTTTGGAAAATTCAGATTTAAATATGCAAATTACACCTTGTCATTGGTTTTATTCACCCAATAATTAGTTTTGCCCATCTCTTAAAGCAGTGAATGTTGGCTTTTTAAAACAATATTTGACAAAATTTATATAATATTCGCAAACCAACTCAGTTAATTTTCCCACAAGGATATAAATTTTACCCACTCATTAATTAGTTTTCCTAACATCCGTAAGTTATGTTTTTTAGCAAAGTGAGCTATTTTTGCAAAACACAAATAAGTTAATTCGAGAAGCTTAGCTCAAGCGAGCGATGTGAGCTAATTTAATTATCTCCAAGGCGATAATAAAACATTTAAAAATGTTGCTTTAAAGATTGGGTTGAACCTGAGATTTATCTACAATATTTCTCTTATTTGAGTTTTGGAACCAAAACCGGAAACTGTATAATGAAAACAGGTCACATCGGTCAAAAATATAGCTCAAGCGTGCAACGGGCCTAAACCTATATAGGAAATATTCTATTGTTGACGTATTTTTTGGAGTCAACAATAACGAGTTTTGTCGACGTGAATTGATGCTGCGTCAACAATAAAAAATAGAAAATAGTAGATTTGTTTGTTTCTTTTTATTTTTTCCACTTGTAACATAAAAATTAAAAATATAGAAATCATAATTTGTTACATTATTGATCATTAAGTCGCCGAACAATTCACAAATGACTAACAAAAAATATTTAAAAATTAATTCAGTTAATTAAAAATAAAATAAGTACTACTAAATTACCATTATTAAATTTAATAAATAATTTAATAATCAGAAAGCTCATTACTTTCTGTTTCCAAAATGTTACTGGTAAAATGTTTAAATAGAAGTTTTTTCGGTATATCCATCAACAATCTATTCCGAAGGTCATTATGTTTGTAGGCCCAGTTAGAATAAAAATCTTTCAATTTGACCGTAACTGGATGGAGTTTTTAAAAGTTTTCTGACCAAACTAGAAATCTCATGAGCTTTCATGTGAGTCGTAGTCCAAAAAACATTGGGGTTTTAAATATTTTTTTCTTCAAATAATTAAAAATATTTTTTTCTTTCTAAAGTCATTCAACTCAATCAGTCCGGCAGTATCAAGTTGTGACAAAGGAAAATCAGTCACTGGCTTAGTTTGGCCCTTCGTTAAATTGTTGTTGAATTTTAGATTCAGATAATATGGTGTTAACGAATATTTATTTAAAATTTTTCTTCGGAGTATATTGGATTTTCCGACAACAAAACCGTAATTGCACCACATCCGAAATATTGCAATCTGGGTTTTACGATGCGTTAATTCAAGTTTTAATTAAAGTCTGAAATCTTTTATAATTTCATTGGGCTTCGCACTATACATAATTTTATTTTTTCGTCTGATATATGTAGTCTTTCGGTATGCCAGAAGGAAAAACCAAAAAAAGAAAGAAACACAATAAAAATTTATCAAAATAATTTGACGTTACGTCATTGCCGACTTAAAAATGACATCGACGTAATGTTGACGCATTATTGACGCGCCGATGTAGACAATAATACGACGCATCAAAAATTAAACTTTTATTTAAGAGTTTAAATTATGAAACACATTTATTAAACGAGTTGTGCCCACAACTACATACTGATCAATTTTGCTAAAGTACTTTTATTATAATGCGGGTTACTCAAATCTCCAAAATGACGCAAGAAGTAAATCGTGCAAAATTCGATGAAGTGATAAGAAACCTAAAAACAAAAGCAAACCACTCGAAAGTCCTAATTAATCAATCCATATTCAGGAAGTATTTAAGGCAGCCATTTTTTATAGGAGTTTAATTTTATAAAAAAATTTAATCAAGAGCATCCAATGACAATATCTGACAAATCTCCAAAAATGTGACCAATTTGCCTAGATAAGATTTTATTCTGGGATCTTGCACTAAAAATTATCACCAACTACCACCAATGCTGTTAAGGTTCGGGTCTTTAATATGTTGATATTTCTTTCATTATACTTACAGCCATAATGTGATTTGTAGGCCGCCCAAGAAGTTGCGATGGTACATAGTTTGTGTTACACATAACCGTAATCACTGTGATCTGGGGTTACAGTCATACTGTAAATATCTCAACTTTTTTGGAATCAATTACAAATTCTTATTAAATTAGGAACAAAAAATTATGTAGTGAACTTGTTTTTGACAGTGTTTTGTTATATATGTATTAAGAAATATAGGTTTTGCACTCCAAATTCAACCTTTTACAAATCATGTTCATCAATTTCCAAATAAAATTCACCTTTATTTAAAACATATTCGTCTCCGGTTGAATTTGATTTGGAAAAGGATGAATATGATTTGAATAAAAGTGAATTTGATTTGAATAAAGTTTGATTTGAGTTAGAACATTGAATTAGATTAGATACTCGCTGCACGCAAGCAATTTACTATTCAAAATTCTAACTACTCAATAACTTTTACAAAAGAAATTTGAATTTCAAATTTTTATAAAATTTTCGTTTATTTTTGTGATTGCACTGTTGCAAATTTTACTGAGCAATCCCCAAAATAAATCAAAATTTTACGATTCAAAGACGAGGCTGTTTTAGCCTATAGCCCACCGAGCCCATAGTCTAGGACCCAATTTAACATGGGTTCCAATCAAAACTCGATAGTATTTAAAATTATACCATATCGACTAGTATTCCATCTAGGAAAAATTTATAATACTATCACATAGAGTTTCTTTCGACTGTTTACGTGGCCATTATTATCGTAACCTGAGGTTGAATTCCAGGAGATTATCGGTGATGGTAATGTCGATTATAATGTTAAAAAATATAATGTCGATAGTAAATTGTGCAACGGATTCCATTACAGCTTCCAGAAATCTTGCATTTAATTGGAATGAATGAGATTATGTTATAACTTTCTGATCGGTGGAAGCAGTGTGAATCTACAGATTTGACTTTTATTCCAATTTGTTGGTGTTGTACTTGAGGTAATGATAAAATTTAGCACGCGAAGAATAGTAGAGAAAAGTGGGAAATCTCGTGTTTCACACAATATTTTCATCCTTAATTACTAAAATCATATATTTAATCGTTGTTTAAAGTTTATTATTCGATCTTTAAATA
This sequence comes from Nephrotoma flavescens, assembly GCA_932526605.1. Taxonomy (NCBI): domain Eukaryota; kingdom Metazoa; phylum Arthropoda; class Insecta; order Diptera; family Tipulidae; genus Nephrotoma; species Nephrotoma flavescens. The sequence goes on from OW052222.1 coordinate 242,078,870, forward strand.
ACTATTTATCTAATCTAAAAACACTGAAAAAGTTTGTTAGTTTGTTTGTTCAACTAGAATTTTTAATTTCAGTTGAATTTTCCTACTCTCAAGCAATTGTGCTAAGTTGATGCACTCAATGGTTGTTTTTTATCTAAAAAAATAATTCTAAAGCTTGAATTCTAGCCAAAAATGATTTAAGGACCGATTCGAGCGCTAAATCAGACCAAACCTTAATAATAGGACTGTGTGGTTATTATGTGTGGATTTCAAATTAGAATTGGAATTAAAATTTTACATCTACATAGGCATATTGTTTAGAGCCGAACGAGAAACAAAAATACCAGTTTGGTAGAATGCAGTTAAAGCAGCCTCTAATTGCATCCAGCCTTGCATGTGCCACACACTTATTAAACCTTTACAGTTAGTCTATTTCTCCGAAACGTGTCTTATGCAAAATACCAGGTGTATTTGGCCAGAAGACGAAAATTTATTGAAAAACAGATATCTCATTTTATTATGCTATATCCCCTGCCGGATTGGATTTTTTAAAAATAGGAAGTCAACGCATTTTTTGCATCCATTTTTTTAATGGCATCGTGCTCGTTTATGTATTTTTTAAATAAAAGTAAAGTAAATATTCCTCGGAACTTACAAACAATTTTAAAGTTGGCACTTGCTTTCTTAGAGAACCCATCTTTGTTTGTTAGACCTATTTGGAACTTATGTAGTTTGTACCACGAATACGACCACCAATCTTGTTCAGCAATTTTTTAAAATCCAGTTCACACCATTTATAACCAAACTGTGAAGCCAAACTATCCAACCAAACCGGTAAAGGTAAAGGAAATGGTCCGGCACCTAACTACGCGGAGTCTATCGTTTTCGAAAACTCGGAAGAACAAAAATAAATAAAGCTTCGAGTAGGATTGTTATCCGATGTCGAAGGCTAGACAATAGTTATGCTCCAGTAAAGCCGAATTTATGCCGGTGTTTCAAATGAAGTTTTGCTGACTATATCACATAACAATCACATAGCACCAACCATTTTATTTGGAGAATCGGTCCCTGGATCTAGATGTTTTAATTCGAATTGTGTTCCCCACAATTAAAATATGAAAGGAAAATTTGTTTATCAAATAAAATGGCTGTTTCTCTCTTTCAATAGACCATTTTCCTCAAAAAAATTTGACAGCTGTATGGCAAACCAGAACAAACTAAAATTTATTTGTAATTTTTAAAGTTTATGACACAACTATTAAAGTTTAATGTTTAAAACATAACCACAAACAATTATACTGTTAAATTTTAATAGCATTGTGAGAATTTATGAATAAAATAAAAAAATAGAATTTTATTTTAATGGTTTGCCATACACGTTCAACTGTCATAAAGAAAATGGTCTAAAAAATTAAAATACGATACGAGCTAAGCCGATCTGATTTAAAACAAAATATAAAAAGATATTAGATATTATTAAGATAAAGACCATACAGGATGTCCCGCAACTAACGTACACGGACCCGAATGAAACCCAAATCCTATTTATTGGGGGTATAAATAAGTTTTAAGGTTTTTTTTATAACTTCGACGCTTTATTCAGTTCAGAAAAATTGGTACAATGTATTGTATCCACAATATTGTTCATCGTTAGCTTCAAGTTTTTCCCATCTTTCAGGCAGCATAGATATTCCACGTCGATACAATTTCTCGTGTTTTGAGTCATTGACCGGAGTAAGTGGTAATCATAAGGAGCATTGTCTGGTGAATACGGCGGGTGGGGTAGGACATCACATTGAAGCGATTCAAATGTCCATGACGACTCTTGCAACATGTGGCCGAGCATTGACGTACTGAAAGATCACTTCGAACTGATTCCACCAGATGCACAACATTATCTTGCCATGAATAATCGGTTTGACGGTTGAAGTTGATGCATGACCGGGACCCCACAATTTTCTGCGCTTTGGGTTGTCTGCACTTTTCATCACGATTCGATGCAAAAACCCTTCCGATTTTGCCTTTAGAGCAGCTCGCACGTGTAAAAACGGCTTTCGACGTCTCTTAACTTTAGTTCATACGGAACCCAATTTCCTTGTTTTTGCGTTTTCAAACTATTTAACAACAACTAACATTCTCCTTTCGCATCCTTTGTTATTGGTGTCAAAATTGTCACTACTAAAACGGCGGAACCAGTACTCACATGTTTTTATTGATGGAGCATGTTCCCCGTATGCTTTACACAGAAATTGATGTGCAATTTTCTTCAAGTTAAAACAAAAAAGCAGCGCTTTCCGAAAATTTTGTTTTGCTGGCACAAAGGTTGACATGGTTAGAGCACAAAAAATATGTTGGTTACACTTCAGTGAAATGACACATAGTTACGCCATCTTTTATTAATGTTTGCCATGGTGCTAATATTTGGTTTGAGCGATATAGCAGTTTTTTCAGCACGGAGTATTTCGATGGAAGGCCTTTAAAGGGTTATCCACGTGCATAGTGGTACATGACACCTTCGCTTTGATTAAGGAAGCCCTTGGGACCATTCGTGTCGGTCAGTAGGATGCCCTGTATATCAGTTTTAGTTTTCCATACAGCCATTTATTTCTGATATATATATTCTCAAATGATAGTCTACTTTCATCTTAATAACCTTAATAACCGATCCAAGTTACCTCAAAAGTTCTAATCAAACTTACCATTTTACGTAACTATATTTAAATCTTCCATTGAAACTCCATGTTTATTATAAAAGTTCGATATAATCGGTAGAAAATAAATGGCTTAGTTCTACTTAAATTGGTATTTAAAAAAATACGTCTAAAACTGGGACTAGACTAGGCCATTTCTTAAGCGACCAAATGAAATGGTATATTGGATATATAGAAATGGAATTCAAAAATGAAAAATTTCTCGAATGTGGCCATCTACGAAGCCTATAATCAAGCGAGAGAGTTTGTTGTTTGCTCTAGGCCAACAAAAAACCTCAATAATTCGTACGATTATGCTGAATAACTTATTTGATTCGCAATACTTATGGCAATGTTGAGAATACGATATTGAGAATTTTGCATCCAGAAGCTTAAAGGGTCAAGCCGTTAAAATATCTTAAAATGAACATTTCTTAAATGCAGTCCAATCGGGAGTTTGTTCAAGCAGACACAACAAGAGTGATTGAACTGTGTAATAATAGACTGGGTAATGACAACCACGAGTTGTGATTTTGATACGAAATGTTGTTCTAGTAATATATAATTTTTAGTTTCTCCAGCTACGTGTTAGTATTCCAATTATAGGAATATTACCTTTTTGTCGTACATAAAAAATAAATTTTTTAGAAATGTATATGACATGTCTCACACTAGTCGTCTAACGTTAACCGTCGTTGAACGAACCATTTGAGAAGCTAATGTGACTTGGCATAAATTAGTCATTTAGCCAACATACCACTAAATATCGGCAAAAAATTATATTTTCTGTTTTTCATACACATTTGGAAAAAAGGTAAAAAATGAAAACGAACGTCTTGGGATGTCATGAGGAATACAAGCTAAGCGAAAAGATACTGTAATAGAATGTGTGACAATTCTGGTTTAAATCCATATCGCTATCGAGATAAGTTCTTTTCAACCAATTGTTGATCTTATTAGGCAATGCAAGTTTCGCAGAGATCCTTTTTAGATATAACGAAATATATATTATTCCTCTTTAAAGAGCCGGTGAAATATAGCATAGGCATATTGTTTATTTGCCGCTTTGCAGTTCACTACATAATCTCTGTGAATTTCCACCAAAGAACGACTACCATCTATAAAGTTTCGGGTTGTGTTTGCTGTTGTACACTAGAGAGTAGTGACTCTCATTTTTTGGAATCGCGCTGATATGCTGTAGAATTCCATATCGCATGACTGGATTTAGCATATTGTGTTTCCCACGTTGATGTTGCTTGAGCAGATCATCAGCCACCTTATTTAATTTTTTCTGGTTGGTGGGAACGTTAATATCTAAAGTATTATTGAAAATACCGTACACACCCGAATTTTTTCACCGTTCTTGAGAGAAAGAGCTGCTGTCTTTTCTCTTGACTAAATTTAGTAGAAAATACTGCAATTTACATTTTTTTTATTTCTATTATGAGTTTTGTATGATTCCCCACTATTGCTCAATGTTTTTGCATGATTCCTTTCCCACTTTAACGCTTTTACGTTTAACACTTTTTTTTGAGGGGGCTCACCAAAATAGGAATATTCTGGGTAGACGTAGATGGAATATTTGGAAGATCATGAGTGTAGTCCTCAGAACTGCATTCATTACTTCCTTCATCATTTTTCGGATTGTATAAAACATGACGTGACGTATGTTTTTATGGTAATAACATCGTCAAAATAAAACTTTAAAACGAAGTTTTCAATGAAAGCACGTCATTTATAAAGGGCCTTTCAAAAGTCACGCCTAGATGACAGTAGTAAATAATTTCTAAACGCAACCTTTTTTTATGTCATCTTTGACATTTTCTGAAGCAGGCAGTTGTACAATTATAACGATGGATACTTTTACGCTAGAAGAATGCATTAAAGTTATTCAAACTTATTATGAAAATTATCGATCTTTAAAAAAACGTATCGTAAAATTCGTAATTTTTTTGGTCATTCAAAGGTTAGTGAAACAATTTGAAGAGACCGGTCGAGGATCGAAAAAGGTCTGGCTGACCAAAAAGTCAACGTTCTAGTGAGAACATTGCTGCTGTAGCCGAAAGTTTCACAAGGGAACCTTCAACGTCGATATCACGAGGTTCTCAGGAATTAGAAAATTTATCGACTGTTTTGTGAATTTCACATAAGGATTTGCATTTGCATCCTTACAAAGTATAATTAAAAATTAAACAGATTATCAACGCAGCACAGCCGAAAAACAACATATGAACTGAAATTGATGAACTTAGCGGTAATGTGTGAGCGGGTTTTTTTTTTAAATTTTGATTTTCGTATAGATGCCTTTAGACGTTTTCGTGGTGGACATTTAAATGGTGTCATGTTTCACATATCCCGTTTTCAACCAAAAAAAAAAATGGCTCAATTTAAGTCCAAACACAAGAATGTGTGAGTTTTAGTGTTTTTCTCGGACGAAAATAAGTTTGAAAGGAATACACAAATGTGTAAGCTGGTTCAAAACACTTATAAAAATAAATTTTTGACATTGTACCCTTGCCGTACCCACACAATTGTGTTACCGGGCAAGAAAAGGGATATAATTGTTAAGGCCATATTTTTATAAAAAATAAAAAACATCAGAAAAAATCTAAGTATTTCCATGTTTTATTTTAAAAAAACATCTAGGCGCGTATTACCATAAACAAAAACTATAAAACTCAAAGGTACAATAACGACACTACCGCTTCTGACGGCTAGCATTATTATTCTTTTGAGTTATCACGTTTTATTTAATGAGCGATATTTTAAGAACATTCTTTGCTATATTAAATTTGTTGTTGAACCTAACCTAAAAACTAAATTTTAATATTTCTATTAACACATTTTTTCTTTTCCATTCGAATCTACCTAGTAGAGAAGCTCCGTTTTTATAATATCAAACAATCTCCGACCCTCTATCGGCAAGTTCCTGAATTAGTTTTAATTTGGTAAACGTTTTTTGGAATTTATGGGGAATCTGCTTTTATTTAAATTTTTTTCTATAATATGAAATTAAAATATTTAAAAACAAACAAAACTAGGCCTAGATAGATTTAACTTTATTATTCCAAAAAAATAAAAATTGAGTCTATTGTTGGTGTATATTCCGATCGAGGTTGCACAACTTCTCCAAGTTTGAACCTTTGTGAAGATAGCCAAAATTTCTATGTCCGAAAATCGAAAAAGTTGCTTATGGCAATACTATATTATTCGGAAATATTTATGCTCGAATTTAGATTTATTGCTATCATTGTAAATTAAATGTCGCAATAGTATACATAAACTTGTATACAGCTAAATAAAAAATAAAAATGTTACGAGTTTACTAAAAGCAATAAAAACATATAAAACGTGTAAATAAACAAAAAACAACTTAATTCTACTATCCAAAAAATATACTGACAGCGAAAATGAAAAATTACATTAAATCTTCCTCCTTCACACCTTTGTGAAGATAGCCCAAATTTCTATCCCCGAAAATCGAAATAGTTACTTATGGCAATACTATACAAGTTTATGTATACTATTGCGACATTTAATTAATAATTATAGCAATAAATCTAAATTCGGATATAAATATTTCCGAATAACAGTTAAATAATAAATAAAAATGTTAAGAGTTTAAAAAAAACAATAAAAAGTTATAAAACGCGTAATTAAACAAAAAACAATCAAATTCTACTATCCAAAAAATATTCTAACAGCGAAAATCAAGAATTACTTTAAATATTCCTCCTTCACCAAAATGCAATATTTTTACTCTCAGCCCAGAAAAATGTTTGTGTCATGATAGTTTTAGCTATCATGACAGTAAATTTTCGGGGCTGAGAGTAAAAATGTCGTGATTTTTTGGGCCGAGAGTAAAAAAAATGTCATGATAGCAATAATTAGTGTTGCCATCGCATTTTTCGGGGATGGAATTTGGGCTATCTTCACATACATCTCCTTCACCAAAATGCAATAATTTTACTCTCAGCCCAAAAAAAAAATGTTTGTGTCATGATAGTTTTATCTGTCATGACAGTAAACATTTTCGGGGCTGAGAATAAAAATATGGTGATTTTTTGCGCTTGAGAGTCATGGTAGCAATAATTAGTGTTGCCATCCCATTTTTCAGGGATGAAATTTGGGCTATCTTCACATACGTACATCAAGTTTGAGAGCTAATAACAAAATATTGAGAAACGGAAAAAATAAGCACGAATTTGCCATAATAGTTATTATGAACTTCATAAAACCGTAGAAGAAAATATTCCCACCAACTTACCCTTTCTTTAGTGAAGAGTACTTGCATAAATATTACTTACTTCGAAATTTTCATTGTGTGCTGTTTTATATTTGTTATACTGCAATTAGCGAAGACGCACGAAACTATTTAGTAAAGTAAATATTTTAAAAATGTTAAATTACAAATTTGTCTGATTAAATTATTAAATATTACGTACGAGTACATACATCAAACTTACGAAAACAACTTATAATTAAATTTTTTTTTTATTAAACATACCTCAAAAAAATCATATTTATTATGTAATAATATAATAAAATAGTAATTTTATGCAGTAAGTACGTAGATATACGATACGTAAAAATAAAATATCGATCGGAAAATTTATTTTAAATTATTATAACTTAATAAAAAGAAAATATTATATAACTTATATACATAAGAACAAAAAACTGAAGACTTTATAATATATTATACAATTTATAAAATTTGTTGCCTTAAAAAATAATATCAAATTTATTATTATTATTTTTATTGTAATCCTAAAATAATATTTTATTTTCAGTTTTATTTTATTAAATTAAATTTGAGTTGTAAAATGTGTATAATACAAAATATTTTATTATAATAAATATATATATATTTTTTAGTAGTTTTTAAATTTAAAAATAAGATACATAAAATATATTTTAAAAAATTGTCTAAAATTTACAAAATCGAAAATAAAATAAAAATCTATATATTTTTAGTTATGCATAGTTTTATTATATGATTTATAAATTATCGTATATTGACTTGTTTATTTATTTATTTGTGCCCTGACCCAAAAAAAAAAAAAAAAATATTTATTATTAATTGCATGAATTTTATTTTGTATGAAATGATATTGGTATGATGGTGTAGATTTTATATAGAAGGTAGATGGTATATTTCCTTTTTTATTTTATTTTTGTTACGCTGTAGGTGTAATTTTTGATACTAATAATGCCATTTTATTATGGATTTTTATATATTATTTTTTTGTTTGGATTTTAGTGATGGTGAATTATTATATAATTTTTGTATTCAGAATTTTATATTCATTTTTTGCCAATCATTGTTTATTGCCGGAGCGTGAGAGAGATTATTTGGTTAATCCGAAACCTACCATGTTGGTATAGAAATGTTATTTTAAACATTATCACTGTGTGTCTAGTTAATAACAAATATGTTGAAAGCTATAGATTATGTGTGTAATTTTCGAACGCCTACGTGGAATACGAGGAAATGTGAAAATGTGTTAGACGTCATTGCCCAAAAAATTCTACATGGATTTATCAATGGTAATTTTCAGGGATTCATTAAATGATGAACACCAGCTTAATGAATAGTTTGAGAAACTCCTTAAAACGCAAAAGGAGTACTTCCATAAAATGATGGATTGAGGACACCTGATTTTCTTTTACCACGAGTGTATTCATAGATTTCGAATACACAATTCTTGATTTATAAAGCCAAAATTAAACAATCGGACTTTTGGTAAAACTGTCTTGTATCATCAAAAAACATTATCCCGGCTTAAATTTCAGAAAAGCAACAAGGCCAACCCGTGATCTTCTAATTCTTTGCTTTTTTTGTTTTGTAAATGCTAAACTTTACAACATCATTGCAAAAATTGAAAAAGCTCCCATTGAAGTTGCCACTTCCATTACATTTTCACCCAATGTCGCAAGAATCTCCCAATTAATGAAAAAAGTTGAAGTTTTTTTCAGAATAGCTAATCCGCCTGGAATTTTGATGTAACAAAGTTTTTTTAACCATAAAATTTAAAAATGATTCAACAAATTTTGTGTGAAATTTTATTTAAATAGTTTAGGTTTTTTTTTATGTTTTTTTTTTAATGGTATACGCTTTCCAAAATAGTTGCGAAAAACGAAAAAGCTCTTTTGAAAGCACTTCTGGTGGCCCGATTTCAACCAAAAATTGCTAAGCTTCACGCACGATCAGACAAACCATCTGAGCTTTAGAGAGATTACAGATATTTAGTCTGCACACACAGACACAAGTTGTTTAAAAAAGTATTTTTCTTAGTTCGGCGATATAGCGAAAGGTAAAACTGCAAACATTTCTATAAATCGTTCAAAATATTTGGAAAAAACATAAAAGCTCCTTTTGAATCTGCCACTTCGTGTGGGCCGATGTCGGCCAAAAATCACTGGGATCTTATGGTCTACAGAGGTCGAATTTTTTTTGTTGAAAAGCAATTTTTTGTCAAAAATTACCATTCCCACTTAAATTTTGGAAAATTGACCGGTATTGTTGCAGATTTCTTTTAGATTCTTTCAGCTCTTAATCGTTTTTCTCGTAACTGATGTGTTTTTCAAAATAATCTCATAATCCCGAAAAGACTTTTTTATGTGGTATGTTTCCATGATAAATTCAATCAGCCAGCATAAAAAATGAGGAAAATGTGAGTTTTATCGCGATTCCAGCGCAAAACTAACTCACGGTCGTTATATTTTTTTAAAATTTATTTGTAACTATAAAAACTAAAAACAATTTATAAAAAAATAAATTAATGAATCAATCTGTCTCTTGCGTATTATGAATTATTACAAAATCCTATAATTTTAGAATTTTCAAGGGCCGGTGTCAGAGATGTCAACGCCAACTCGTTCGTGGTTAAATTGTTTCTGTCTTTTATCCCCGTCATATTGTATTGAGATTTAGCTGTCTAATTTCCTAGATATTCATTACCCTGAAGCCACTGCTAATTGGTTTCACTGCTAATTGGCGAACATCACTGAAATTGGGGCTGAAAAATTCGAAAATTACAAAAATTTGTAATAATTCATAATACGCAAGTGGTAGTGATGATTCAATAAATTATTTTTACCAGTAGCCCCCGTCATATCTTATTAAGATTTTTCTGTCTAATTTCCTAATGGTTCAGAAGCCTGAAAACCACTATCCATTTGCCCTAGATATCTCATAGATCGGCATAACAAAATTTCAAATCAACCGAGAAATTCGGCTAAATTTACAACTATTTGAATTATAATAATATTCATTTCGACCGAACTCTCTAAATAGTACAGTAAGCCATAAAACATTTTGCATAGACATTCATGGAATCGGCACAAGAAACTTAAAATGTCTGATAGATGCGAAGACACAAAACAAAAGCCTTTTTGTTCGGGGTAAAAAGATTTCTGGTACATTAGTTGAAGGGTGTTTCTTCCTTTGTCGGTGATGACCAACACTTTTTTGTTTTAGGACGTACCAATTTAGATAGACTTTCAGGTACCTCCCCTCCCCATTCATTTGTGCTATCATCTTTGAACAGAAACCTCTGAATTTTTTATGAATTTGGAAATTATGAATGAAATTATGTGTTGGTCTATGCCTCCTCTCCATATTTAATCGCATCTCGATGTAGAAAACTCAAATCCATTCTGCTAAATTTAATAAATTGGATCCGATCATGTTGGATTTTGCTTTCGCAATTTATTTTCACTTAGAATTCGGCCTTTTTTTTATATTTATTAGTATATTTTTATTATCAATTCATGGCCATTTACGTGTGGGTAACTGGGATACCGATTAAGCCCAATTTGGGGCTATGAAAAATTTAGTGCCAGTCCAGGAACCGAAAAAATGGGAAAATAAAATTTCAAATTTCGCCTGAAAGACGAAACAAATTAAACCTGATTTCTAAAAATAAAACAGAAATAATTTAAGCCTAATTTTAAAACTTTCCAAATGCGGGCAACTGACGAAATTTGTGCTTATAATAGAAATACAATTTTCATAAATTTTCATTTATGATGAAAGTAAATTGAAGAAAAATAAACAGGCCCCTAAAAGATACTATATTAAACAAACAAAATACAGAGGTATTACCGTTCAATAATATTCGTGTTGAACAACAAATATTATTTTATTTATTACAATAAATAATAGAGATAAAATGTTCTAAAACCCAAGAATAAGCAATTCATGTAGCATATTCCTGTTAGGCATTTCCATTGCCATCCGAAAACTATAGTGGCTGAATTTTTACTAATCCAGAATTTGCCCAATTCCATTGAACAACAAAGGCTTTATGTCAGAATATCAAAATTCAACGTTGTTTGTTGTTCAATGAAATTGGGCCAATTCTGGATTATCGCAAATTCAGCCACTATAGTTTTCGGATGGCAATGAATAAACCTTATAGGAGTATGCAATTAGAAGAGTTAACTTCATTGGTTTCTAGAATACTTTATATCAGAAAATCGTTAATTCAATGGTCTTTGTTGTTCAATGGAATTAGGCCATTTTGCTGATGGCAATGAACAGAAATATGCTATTTGAACGGTATGCATACCTCTGTATTTTGTTCGTTAATTATAGTATCTTTTAGGGGCTAGTTTGTTTTTTCTCAATTTATGAATGAAAATGTATGAATGTTATATTTCTATAATAAGCAAAAATTTCGTCAGTTTAAGCGCGTTTGGAAAATTTTAAAATTAGGCTTAAATTATTTGTGGTTTTTTCTTGAAATCTAATACCTGATTTCTAGAAAAAACCACAAATAATTTAAGCCTAATTTTAAAACTTTCCAAACGCGGCCAAACTTTATTTTTCCGTTTTCGACTCCCGAACTAACACTGATTTTTTGGGTGTGCACAAATTAGGCTTAATCGGTATGCAAAGTTTCAAAGTTTCACCAAAACTTCCAAAGGATCACAAACGTTTAAGATATAGCCTTATTCTACTCATGAAGGCCATATTCGTTCACAATTCGTTTTAGAAACCACAATCCATTCTTGACTTTCAACTGATTTCATGATCGGTTAAGAAATGGCCTAATTCCTTCAGGGAGAATATATTGCAGAACTTTACCAAAATTTGTTTTCGAATCCTAATTCCATCCAAACCGATTTTTGCTCGAAATATCGCTTCCTTAAAATTTGTTATATCATAAAAATATTGAATTTTATGGAAATTAATTAAGGAGTAAATAAAAATAAGAATATATTATACGGTTGTCAAACAACATATTAGTACAGTTGGCGACATTGGTTTGTATACCTTATAAGCAATATTTTTTCTATGTACATCGCAAGCAAACTATTTGTTTTGACTGTGCGTGTATATATTTCATTGTCAACATTTAGGCGTACACAAATAAAGATAAAAATCTTAAACAAATATGTTTTGTCTAAAAGCTCAACAACTACAATTTGCATTAGTTGGATTAGAGATCATATTGGTAACAACAATCTTCGGTGGCTATCGTTTTCTGTAGTAGACAACGGAAGTTCTTTTTTTGTGTGGAATGCTACGATACGGCTGGTGAGTCTAATGTTTAAGCGACAAATATATAAAATGAATCAAATAGCGAAGGCGAGTAACAAGTATTGAAATATTAAAATGGGATGTGACATAAAATTTGATCGGTACAACAGGGACGCTATTTATAAATGTAAAAGATAAATTAAAAATCCATAATAATTATTGCATGCCTATAATAAGCCTTTAGTAACCAAAAACTATTGCATGATGTTGCACGACGATTATTTTTTTTATAAATTATATTCTTAAATTATATTACATTTATTATTATTATTAAATTATATAAATTATATTAAATTAAAAATATTAATCCTATTTATTATGCACATATTTTGCACCCCCGCAGAAGAAGATTATGATTCTGATATGTCTCACTGTACTGGGTCTGATTGTGGCTTCATACGTCAGTAGCTACTTTATGTAAGCAAATTAAACAAACAAATCGCATCAGTATAAAATAATACAAATTAAACAAAAAAACAAAAAAGTTAAATTAAATAAAAAAAACAAAATCTTAATTAAAAACAATTAATCAAAATAATTAAAAAAAAAATCACAAGAAAAGTCCTACTATACACAACCACCACAGTATAAGAAAGCATTTCAAGATTCATTACAAGAAAGACTATTAAGAGTATAAAACCTAAGATGAAGATACATGGAGGAAGTGTGTTGTATTTATATGTATAGAGAAAAACTGAAAATCAAAAAACCAAAAAAACACTGTACTACACTAAGTAATAAAATGAAAATGTGTTGTTAACTCATTTCCCTGGAAAGGTATCGCTAGAATTTTAATTTTATTTTTTATTATTATTATTTTGTGTGTGAAAGAGCTTTGTTGAATGTGATTTAAAAATAATATTTAATTTAATATTAATTTCAAAATTTAATAATTTTCTTTTAAAAACAAAATATTTATTTTTTTTTATTGTATTTTAACAGAAGAAGATCATTATATTAGTTTGTCTCAGCATCCTGTTGATCGTGATCGCATCAACAATTGCCGGATATTTCGGCTTTTAATAAAAATTTGAGAACATTTTATTTTTAGGTCTTTCGATTAAATAATTTAAAATTGATATTCTTTAAAAAATATTGTGAGTCGTTTAATAATTTATCATAATAAGTATAGAGCCACTTTTATCCATCACACTCTGGTATTGTATTTTCGCACAAAAACTGTGTGTAGCTAACAACTTAAAATGAAATCCATATAATAATAATAAAGTGACAAATTCCCTATTGTTACGGTCCTGTAATATGATTGCTTGTTGTAGGGTTAAATTAATATGTGAAATACCTCGCACACCATTAGGCTTTTAAAACAGTTTAGATACCAAATTATTTTTAGTCTCGATACTAAACGATTTATATATATATATAAACTCCATCCCCGTAAATACACCCAAGTAGCGCCGGTAGTGTTATAATATTATATTTAGAACTAAATCGATATTTTATAAATGTAATTCAACCAAAAAAAAAAAACTAAAAAGTTTGTCACTTTTTTGAATGCACATACGAAAAGTTCACATTTGTTCGAGTTGTCTAACAAAAAAAAAAAAAAAAAAAACAACCAAACGCTTTCGTGTTCGTGTAATTTTTATATTTTGAGATAACAATAAAAATATTTTAAAAGTTTCCGATTTTAAAATATTTTGAAAAATTTGCCTAAATCACAATAAATCCAGGTTATGTAGTTTTTTTTGCTTGTGATATGTTTTGTAAATCGTTTGCGCGAAACTAAAATGAACCAAAAAATCGTTGGTCGGAAAAATCAATGTGAATGGAACATGGAACCTAAAATATTATGATAAAATTTAAAATCTATTAGTCGACGTAAAATACATAAGGAAATCGCTTCCTCAGGGAAGGAAATAGCGGAAAAGCTAAATTTTATATACTATGCCTTTTTTCTTCGTGACTTTTCTCTCCGGTTTGAGACCGGTGTTTTTCTTCTGCCATGTGGGAATGGGACTTAGACTCACTGATAAAACGAATTAACCTTCGTGAACAATTCGGTTTTCTCGAATTACACCACCATATCTTTATACTGTGAAAGCTTGTATATAATGTCCGACCACTTGTAGAATGAAATATGGAATAATAATTGCCGATGTCGTGAAATTTGCAACTTTATAAGACAGAGGAAGTTTGCCAGCGGGATCACAAAAAACATTTCTGTTGTTATTTTATAACCAGCGGACATTTTTTATTCATTTTGTATCTACTTCTTCACAAAATAAAACACTTCAGCGGAATACAATCGTAAAAGTGTTCCTTAAATTGACAAATTGATTGATCTCCGAGGTAAAGAAACTCGATATATGAAATTTTTGAATATTTGTTAGTAGTATTGGTTAGGGATTTTAAAGTGACTTTTGGACAAAAGTTCTAAATGTGTCCAAACTTGGTTATTTCATAACCGATCCTTATGAATTTTTTTTTCTAAATTGATTTTGGAACCTAAATTTTAGATGGAGCTCTGGTATCTAACGATTCTACACGACTGAAATAGATTTTCAGCTTGAGAGAATTCTGTTAATTCTTAATGAATGGTTGAGATTTGCATCGCAGGTCTATATTGTAATTCTAATATCTGAAATGAGTCAAGGATGGACGCTTCCCGTCCACTTCCTTACTGATAAATATAAAAATATTATAGCTGTGCAGAGTTTAGAATTATCTAAGTGATATTTTCTGCGGTCAAATAATTGAGCTCCAGATTTTGGCCAATATCCCAAAAATTTTGTTGTTCTTCTGATAGCTTAGGTCATGCTGCTTAAGTCACACTATGCAACTGCAATGCAAATTTCACAACTATTGATGTAGAATTAGTCAAGTTATCTTCAGTAGAAAATCTATTTTAATCGGGTAGAATGGACATATACCGGAACTGCATCTAAAATTTATGTTTCAATCCAAAATCAATCTAAAAACCAAATTTTATAAAGACTGGTTGTGAAATTGGCAAGTTTAATCGAAAATGAACAAAACCTAGAATTTTTTCCAAAACTCACTTTAGGATACCACACCATAATTCGTTTGGAAATGGCGGAAAAAGATAAAACATTGTAAAATTTGAAAAATTCGTATATCGAGTTTCTTTACTTCGGAGGACCATCTGTCAATTTAATATACACTTGGGTGCAAAAAAAATCGCACATTGCTCAATTTTCCACAAAAGTTCAAAAATATCAGAAAAAATCCAATATTTGTTTATTTTTTTAATGCAGATTCATGCACGATTTACATGTTCCAATTTTTTTTCCCAACAAATTTTTTACAGAAAAGTAGAACTGCACGCAAATAACAAAAAATTACTAGTTAAAAAGAGTGAGCCATATGTAAACAACATTTGCTCAAATTAAAAAGAAAAAAATCCAATTTTATTTTACTGGAATTTATTTTGTGCTCCTTTTGCAAACGAAAATTGTAATATACTTAACCGTTCATTTTTTACTGGAAAAAAAATTGTAACATGTAAATCGTGCATCAAAGTCTATTTCAATACCTATCCAGTGGTATCTTTTTTGTATATGTACTATGCCACCAAAGTGATTTTTTGTCAAATGCATATAGCAGTCTTACGAATTAAATTCTAAAAATAATTCAACAACATCGATAGCATGCCATGAAATATCTTGTTCGGTATTGTGATCATTCGCATCTCGACGCTTAGCCACAGAATATATCAGAAACGACAGTTAGAAACCATTTTTTTTTTGACAATACTTCTAAAAAAATTCCCACGTTCGTCAATAGATGGCTCTAAATTTAAAAAAATATTTTGTAAACATTAGAAAATTTTAGTAGTGTAAAAATAAATTCTCTCTCTTCGACTTCTGTCAAATTGTTCGCGATTAATAATGCTCATTGTTGGACAAATAACAATGAGCATTATTATTAATGAAAATGATTCGGTTAAGACCAAAAATTTAACAAGGGTACAAAATTGAGACTATTCTACATTCTTTGGCACGGGTATCAAATATTTTTGATCGAATATGCCCAGATCGAGTAAAAAATATTGTCCACGGATTATATGATCCGAATCTACCACACCGACATTTATTTGAATTCGTCATCAAGCTATATCAGAATGAATTTAATTCATTCGACATCGGCATAATTGCCCCTTGCAGTCAACAATGTCGCGTCCGAAGAGTTTAACTGGGGAGCCCCAAAAGTTTCGTCTCGAAGAATTCCAGGAACAAGACATTATACTCATTTCAACCGTACGCGTAACGAAACAATGGCGATTAAAGACCGGCAAAACGCTATTTAATTTGTCGATGATGTAAAGCGAATCAATGTAGCAATTTCACGTACTCGAGCTTTACTTGTAATCTTTGGTAATTCATACTTATTGTGCATCGACCAAAATTGGCGGTAGTTATTGTGTTCAGAACAACACTTATGCCGGATGTAGTTTACCTGAAATTTTTAAAATGAAAACAGCTGTTGATTAATTGAAATTTGCGGCTTTTTGTTAAAATTTTTTCATAAATTCGGATTATTGTGGATTCTCAATTTTATCGGGTAATTTTTTAAAAAGAAAAAATGTTTATAGGTTTCACAAATTGTTTAGTAGTACTTGCAATTATTTTCACCACTTTCTTGTGCTTTAGCTTCGGTTTCTTTCTACAGTACCAGTGGGAGCTTCCGAACGAACCGAGAGCGAATTAATTACTTATTTCAAATAGATGTTGATATGGTGACAAAGGTTGCGTTACCATTATAACATGACCCAATTTCTAGTCAATTTTAGCATCGAGTCCAGCATTACGAATTAAAGTCACAATCCAGCACTCAGCTTCCTCTGATTTCATGTTTAATTTATGACCTAACTTACTTATCGTAATGCCAATAATACGATGATCGGCCGAACTATTTGTAATATAATTTCGTGTGTGGTGTTAATTTGAAGTCTATTTGGAAAACAAGTTTAGTATGCTTGGCTATATATTGTGTGTCTTGGCTTTATTCACAACAATAAGCCAATTCACGGCTTGGCCTTATTAAACTCGTAACTAGAATTTACAAATTATGAGAACACATTCCTTAGTACATGTATAAAATCAGGACTTACGTAATATTTTATCGGGCAAACATTTGATTCAGAGTTCCATCGGATAATAAAAATCGTGGCCACAGATTAAAAGCGTTAGTAATCCCAAACCCATGAATGGTGTTCCACGTTTTAGTATAATTTCAATCATTTCACTTGCGACAAAATGAAATGAAAAATTTGACTTACAGCCGAAAATTCTCTGAACCCAGTATTCATTTATAACATCCTAAATATTTAAAGCGGGTAACCGTATTTATCGATAGCAAAAATCATCTGGCGGTACAAAAACAAAAACAAACGATTTACAACTGTCCAGATGAAAATCAGGATGTAAATCATAAACGGATTTTCTGCTCAGCTATTAATTCAGCTCCAATATATGAACTTTCAACACGACTCAACATTGCCATTTTCGATTCATAAATTTATAATAATTTTAGATTGTCTGGTGTTGTTTCTAGCATCTGACACAATTTATCATTAGATTTTAGGATGCCGTCTATTAAATACGAACGAGGTTATTTGTTCCTAAATAAAGTGGATAAAATTGTATACATACAAGAGCATGCAATGCAATGCGAGCATTTTACATAAATCGTGCCCACCATTACATAACATTTCACAATTTATCGCCACAAATTAAAAATACTTCGGCTGCCAGCTCGCTGATTCACTAATTCGCCATCATACGAATCACCGCATAGTTCCGTCCAAACGGGACACATAACTAGAAATAAAACAATATTAGAATATTTAATTCATTTGCAATAAATTATTAAAACTCATTTCTGTGCTGGAACATCATCATTTGTTGTAATTTTGTCATTTCGCTTTCTAATATGCATATAATTTAAAAATAAAGCATACATGTTGATTAGAAGTGATTGAAATGTATCGGCACTTACTATAATCCATTCGACGATATTATTCAGTATATAATTTAATTTTAGCACTGAATGCTAATGATTCTTGTGTTGTATTGTTATTAATTATTGATTGCGTATCACTCAGTCTCATCAAATTTAATTATAAAACAATGATTTAAA
This sequence comes from Nephrotoma flavescens, assembly GCA_932526605.1. NCBI lineage: Eukaryota > Metazoa > Arthropoda > Insecta > Diptera > Tipulidae > Nephrotoma > Nephrotoma flavescens. The sequence goes on from OW052222.1 coordinate 242,097,209, forward strand.
TTTACCAGTTAACACGTATTGCTGTTGATGTAACCAAAATCAAAGTGACATTTGTTATTGAGAGAACTAATTGAGAGGAAATTTTAGCTGTACACTGCGAAGATTTTATAATATTTTTGAAGACTACTAGCGCTATCTATTATCTACCATTTAAACAATTTTACCACTCCTATTTTGATTAAAAAAATTAAATATTGTGTCGAAAGAAATTCATATAAAAATGAAGTTATGTCGCTTCTATATATATTCTGTGGCTTAGCCTGAACGATTCGCTATTGATTACGTCTTCAACCTGAACGATCCTCTATTGATTACGTCTTTAACCGGAGCAAAGAACTGATTACCACTCCAGAGGTAGCCGCACAAGTGGTTACACTAATTTACGCGGGACAGCACCAAAGTGAAGTGGCTCTACAATTAAATTTGAGTCGATTTTCCGTTCGTCGAGTGTGGCAGAAATATCATGAAACTGGTGGCTTCAGACGGCGACAAGGAAAGAAAAATTAAACAAAATTTGTATTCAAAATATTTAATATGGGATTTTTTTGAACTTTTGTGGAAAATTGAGCAATATGCGATTTTTTTGCATCCAAGTGTATTTAATATTTAAGGAACACATAATATTTTATTACACTGAAGTTTTTACCTTTTGAAAAACGAGGTACAAAAATAACAAGAGAAATGCTATTTTATGATTTGCTGCTACATGTGGCGAGGAGCGTATTTTCTTAGTTTCTGCTGTCTGACAGGATCAATTTATTTCCATCAGGTTTAGAGTCAGTTTATAACCCTTAAACAATTTGACATATCATGCGCTCCAGTATAAGTGATAGCAATCAATTATATAACTGATGTTTTGGATAATTTGTGTTGGTTCCTTTCATGTGTATTAATGTCAGAAAGTTTGGTGGGTGTTTACGAAAAAAAAGTCCTCCCAGATCCTTGGAAACTTTCTTTAATTAAATCTATTTTTATTTTAACCATTCCCAAACTTTTGTAAACATCTAAAATTTCTACGTCTCCACCTGAAAATTGGAGTTTAATTAATTCTATCCTCGCTTCCTCATAACATTTTATCCTGTAACGACCCTTGGATTATTTTTGTGGGCAACTATATAATACTATTGATAGTAGCTAGCAAGTCGACGAAACTGTCAAAAGCTAACCATCTGATTACAGTTGTATTCAACTAGACGTTTGCAATTTCTTAACATTTATGATTCAAACACAAACTTCAACTTGTTTTCAGTGTGTTTATGTTAACGACCGAAGCGTGTTATCATTTATTTTGAAATGTTAAGATTATTTTAGAGTTTTAGTTGATCAAATAAGCGAGTCTATTTCTGGTTTAACGTGATTGTTATCTCTGAAGCACTGCATATCGCTGTGCGTCGCCTTTGTTTTGCACAAGAGAATAAATTTGCGTTCTATTGAAAAGTTACAAGAAAAGTTGGTTTTCATTGGCAAAAAAGAATTTTTGAAAGAAGTATTAGATTAATAATAAAAAGATGTTCCTATTTCAATTTTTTTGTTAGCATGGAATATTCGGAATCGAACTTCGATTTCGGACTGACTTACCCAGTATACATTAACGAATATGGAGTTACTTGATCAACGCAATTAAATTTTCTTTTCTTGTTTGCTCTATTTTGTTCTATACATAATTTATAAGAAGATAGTTATTCAAAATTAAACTACAAAAGCATTCACTAGAATTTTCAATTCCAATTTGACATTCAAAACAAAGTTTTCGATAGAAAAATTGTAAATTATATGGTAACATAGTACTTGAATCCGCCAGTAGGCGAACACAAAAGTTATGGCAGTTTACTCAAATGCAATTGTTGTTGTTGTTGTTGTTGCTATTTTTAATGTAAGAAAACAAACAATAATCATGCTATTGACGATTTTCATCAACTGTAGATAGCGTTGGTTTCTCTGTCTACAAAGGGGACGAGAATTGTCAAATCCATTGTTATTACAGTTTTAATCCCTTTTGCTTCATAGCAAACTGTGATTCACATTTTGTTCACCAGATGTCACCGTCTAGTTAGCGCCACTTCCTAAGCGAGCGAAAGGTGATGTTTTTATACGAGAAAAAGTCTCATTCCATTTTATTATTATTTCATCATTTGTTACAATAATTGTAAACTAATTGAACATTTTACATAATATTCAGTCGAATTATAATCATCTATAAAGTTTATATTACATTAAAATTAGTTTTAATCACTTTTCGCTCTAGTTCCAAAATATTCCGTCAGCTGTCAGCCACTTTGCGTTAAAAGACGAATAAGTGGATCTGACGGCACAACAATTAAACTTGTTGGCTATATTTTTGTATATTAATTTTTATTTTCATAAAGTATGTCGTGTTAAAATTTCATGGAAAAAACCTAACTTTAACAGAACATTCCCAACTTTAACAGTCGTCAATAATACTCAACAAATAAAATGTAAAATTCTTGAAATAATTGCAATGGCGTTGCGACGAAAAGAGTGAACACGAATATAAATGTATTTTTTTTTATTTCTTTCGTTTTTTGATCAACGCCATTTTAAAAAGACGTGGTATAGACCTTCGTTTCTTATATTGTCATGAAATAAGAAGGATATATCACACGTCTCTCACTTGTCGTTGAACGTGGGTTAACTTGTCACTTCCCGTTATTGGACAAGTCATTTGAGAAATTAATTAATTGTCATAAATTAGTCGTTTAGTCAACATATCATCACAAAGCGACGAAAAGCTATTTCTGTTTCCTTTTTGAATAAAACTCCGCAGATTATTTTCGTGTTTTTTTTTTGCTCATAGTTCAATAAATTACAACTCGAGAGGAGAAATTTGAAAAGAAAAATTATGATCTTTGTTAGTTTTCAGTAATTTTATGGGCTCAATGTTTGCGGGAAAAATCCGCAAAATATATTCTGCAACCCGTGCTGGATAAAACAATATGATTTGTCGATTACCACGTATGTATAATCGAACTCGTTGTAGTACCTTTCTAAAGGTAGTATTTCTAACGATTCTTAATTTTTTACCCGTTTTTTATTATAATCAAGCTACGGGTAGGTCCCACCATACGATATATGTAGAAGAAGAAGTCCCCTGTCTTAAAAGCGAACCGATTAATTAAGGGTTAACCATTTCCGGCCGGCACCAGAATCGGTTAGAATTTTTCAACGCCGTTTTAATCAGAAATTACTAGGAGCACCCTTTTGATAAATAAAAAATTCCAAGCCCCCTTTCCCAAGAAAAACAGTGGTCGAAAATAGCGATTTATTAGAGTTCATTTTTTTATATCCTTTCAGCCAATGGTCGACCATGATTTTTTTTAATTTGTGGTTTCTCTTTTTATTTGAATTAACCGGTGTCTTTATTTTTCCTCAATTTTTACGGACAACCAGAAGCTGTTTCTCTAGAAGACTTTCACAAATATTTGAATTATGTTATGACAATGTGACATAATCTTCACTAACAATGTCAAGCAACCGTCGCTTGGGTTGGTACAACTATGTATGACCGCATGAGAACAGGTAAAAAAGTAATTGCCAGTATGTCTTATCCAACAGCGGTGTGCACCTCCCAGCAGCAGGATAGAAAAATTATTTTCAAACATACCTGATTATAACTAACTAGTAACACTAACTATAGTACATTTCCATTCTAAATTACTCGATAATTAAAATGTTGTCGATTACAATTTTGCCGGTTAACTTTCATGAATAAACACCTATACAATTTTCGGTGTTCCAAAAAATCACCTCATTTCCTTTTGATATATTTTGATTTTCTTTAATTTTATTTTAAATTTTCACATTATTATTAATTACCTCGAAAAGTTTTAAAATTAATCGATTCACAACTCAGCAACGTTGCACAATAGTTTTAAAGTACGGCCGAAACAATAATTTAATTATGCTTACACAACGATCATTCCGAAAACATACCGTCAACAACAGGCGCCTACTGTCGAATCGTTTTGGCGGTTAGTGGCTCGAATTGAGCAGGACGGAACCACTAGTGATCTTATACGTACAGGAAGAAGTCGGGCATTGTAAAATATTGAGCGTATTTGAAAAAATACGGAAGAAGATCATCAAACATCTTTAAGGCGACGATCCACACAGTTGAGGATTCCAATAACAATTACGGACAGAATAATGCATTCCGATTTACATCGGTTTCCCTGCAAGTTGCCGCTAGTTCAATCTCTTAATGCAGGTTATTTCATAACACGTGGGATGATTTATTTTGGAACACTCGGTATAACCTACCGCTATTGTAGTATCCGCAACTCGAATTGAAATTTTCGAAAAATCAGCTTTTAATCGTTTTCTCTTGCTCAATCAAAAAATCCACAAATGTAGAATTTCCATGACATCCACTCTGCAGAGGCAGAGTTGCTGTTTCTTCCTCTTTATTTTCATAGCTACGCCAGTAATCACGTGGGGATATACCAAATCTGCTTGCGTGTTTACCTGGCACTCACATTTAGTGGATGTTGAACTGAGCCACTTAGTTAAAAGATGAGAAACTTGGATTTTATCGAATTGCGGAAAAATTTATTTTAGTGCTTTAATCGAAGCCAAGTCCTATCACAATTAATTTTTGTTAAACTCTGTAATGTTAAAGTTTAATTTATAACACAAAACCCCATCTCCAACCTTCCTGGTGTGAATGTCAGTCCCAAAGCTATCCTCAAACTATGGTGTCGAAATAGCTGTATGGCTGAGCTCATGTCTATTTGTTTACCAAAGATTTCCTAGGGTGTAAAGAGAATACTGCTTGGGTAGCTTTACTTTTGTGTGTCATTTTCAAAATTGCACATAGGTCAGTTTATTTTTTGGTCATCAATTAAAAATGCCTTAATTGATTTTGCCATCGTATTTTTTTTTAATAATTTCAAATACTAGGGTGGATTGATAAATGTTTAGAATAACGCCATCTATGAATTACTAGTAACAACTTCTTGTGTTTGTCGTGAAGTATGTTGTTTATTAATTTAAACGTAGCCGCACAACTACAAGTAATGCTGAACGTTCAGAAAAGCTAAAAGAAGTAACAACACAAGAAATCGCCGAAAAAGTCTATGCAATCATTTGCATAGACTTTTTCGGCGATTTCTTGTGTTGTTACTGTTGAATGACCGTCGTATAAAATTGCACGAGATTGTGGACCTTGTAAACGTCTCATATGAACGCGTACACAATTGCATATGAAAAAGTTGTCAGCAACAATGCGTGCCTGTTCCAAAAATAAATCGAATGACCATTTTTAAACAATGTTTGGAGATGTTTCAGCGTAATCCAACTGAATTTTTGCGTTGATTCATAATGGTTGATGAAACATGGATCAACTGGTAAGGTTAAGGCCACTGTCATTTGGGATGCAGAAGGCATAATGATGATCGACTATCTTGAGAAGGCTAACCCCATCGCATGTGAATATTATGCATCATTATTAAGCATTTGGAAAAAATTAACAAAAAAGTAACAAATTCTTTTGAGAGAGAATTCAAGATTGAATCTTACCTGCATTCGTTGCTTGGAGTAGCCTAAGCTTAGGATACCAGTACCTTATCTCAACTGATCCAATATTCTTGGATTTTGACCACTGCCTTGCAGTGGTGAAGGTTGATTTGGAGGAAATTTGAACATTTATATTAGCTCGTTAGTCTCCACTCTAATCAGGCCTTCACTTTGAGCAAGCATGGGTTGGATTACAACATTTTATTGGCGCTGGAATCACAGTTTGTTACCATTGTCCTCCTTGTAAACCTTTAGCGTGACCACCGAATCCGTGGCTGGTCCATCTTTACTACTCTGCAGTGTTGCTAACGATACTCTTTTAATATAATAGTGACTAATCTGTGCCGTCAACCTTTCAATTGTAAGTTAGTAGGTCAGTGTGCCATCGAAATCTCGATCAGCTTTCTTAGAGCTTCCCAGGTCGCTTTGCTGGTCCGTAGATACCATCTTTAATAGTGCCGATGTATCTAGAGGTAGTTTTTAAGGGACTAGCATTATCATGTCTGTGACACGTTTGCTCAAGGTGCCTGGGAACCGGGTAAGAGAGCCGGGAATTTTCCTTATTATTTATTATTTGTTTGTCAGTATGCACTACGAGTTGCGGATACATGTGTTTGTATATGTTTAGATATCAATTTGAATATCATAAGATATGAACCTAGCCGGTACTAAGAACACACCCAACCGATGCTCGAATTATCTTAGCGTTATCCGGGGAATACCTAGGCGGAGTTGTGAATCCCGAACTTCAGCCCCTGACGATAATTGACTTTCGAATCAAATTCATTTTTGACAGTTTTACAATTTTATTCGAAGGGTATATGGAATAATGACAGTAACGATATTTTCTGAATGGGGCAAAATAATCGGGTTTTGGTTAAAAATTTGATATACGATTAACGCGTGACACGAGCTTTGGTTCACCAAGGTACAAAATGTTACGAGTATAGCTCCTCCTATTTTAATTTGCATTTAGCTCCTGACTATATAGGTCATTCATATTAAAGGACATTCTGAGCTCCATCACACATTTCGTTTGATAATGCAATTATTTCTACATTGGAGTCGGTACCTTTATATCTTCAATTTTTCAACAAAAAAAATGTCTAAAATCGTGGTTCATACGCGATAAAAATCAACTACCAATTTCGTTGAATGACCCCAGTTGTGCATATAGCACGGGAAGCGCTAAATTAGCAATTAAATCCTCAACAGTAGATCAATTTGAGAATTAGTTTACCTCATATTGTGTAAAACTGAGTATCACGGAGTGAACGTTATCAACATTAAGGAGAACTCATATTATACCAAAAAACGTAATTTAAGTGTTTTCATGTTCAGTGTGTTATTCTTCAACGATTCCTTCAATTAGGCTTGTCTTGCCTAATCTTTGATGTATTCGTTAATGTAAATTCTCTTCATAGACCGGTATGTTTCAGAAAACCTGAAAACCTCCGATGTGCAACGTTAGCAAATTTGTTTTTTTCTCTGAGAGTAAAATTTCGTCTTTCATGATAGGTTTTACGCTATTTGCCGTAGGCACTTGGCGAAACACACTTATACTTAATAAACACATGTTTTTTTTATTAATCACTTGTTTTTTGTTTCGCAGAATATTCTGCGAAACAAAAAACAAGTGATTAATAAAAAAAAAATGTGTTTATTAAGTATTTCATGATAGTATCATGATAGGTGGTGATAGTATCGTGATAACTATAATTTTGATGGGTGTGTTCACTTCACGGTAACACCTCGATGTGTGGTGTGGTACGGAGTTATTGTAAGAATAACAATGATCTGTAAATTTGTGAAAGCTTGACATTGGAACAGTTTGATGTGCACATCGCAGTGTTTTATTGTCAAAATGTTGTAAATTGTAAAATATAACGAGAACATACAAAAATATTTTTTGTGTTGATAGGAGTCAAATTTGAAGCCAAACATTATGCAAAGAGCCTTAACGGGAACACATCTTTGCATCAGTTCTAACCATCAGTAAAAACTTTACTTGCTTTTTGAAATGGGAGGTTTATTTTTGGGTTATATAGAAAATAGTGTCTAACATTTACTTATATTCTTCTATATGGAATTTATGCCAAGTTAACAAACATTGTGTCTTTTTCGCGAAATATCGATCAGCAGTCTAGCAGAAATGTAGACCGATGTATTATTAATTGAGCGCAAACGATTTACGAACATATTTTGAGTGTGTTGTGTATTCAATAATTAAATTAATATTTTTTTTTATTTATTTGCTCCAAACTATTAACTATTTTTATCACTAATACCAATTATCAATTCCATTTTCAGATGCTGTACATCAGAATATTATTATAAATAATCAACAACGTAAATAAATAAATAAAAATTAAAATCATTCGGAAAAGCAAACAAAAAATTTTGTGCAACATTTTATATTTTTTTATAATTTTTTGTTATATTTTTCTGTATAATTAATTAATAATAAATCCGATTTTTATAATAATATTCTATTTTATTATTATAAAAAAATTAATACATTTTTTCATCAAAAATTTACATAGTGATTTAATATAATATAAAATTAAATTAAAAAAAAAATAAAATGAAATGAAAAAGACAACAAAAAATTTATTCGCTTATAATTAAATTAAAAAAAATACAAAAAAAAAATAATTACAAACAAAAACTATATATAACGTCGTACTGTACTTTCAAGAGAGAAAAAAAAATATAAAAAAATTTAAAAAAAACGTAACAATTTTTAAGTAGCAATTATTATTAATTATATAAATTAAATTAGATTTATTATTTTTTCTTAATTAATAAATAAAAATTGAAAAAATTGAAAAAAATATAAACGCTATATATACATAAATTATATATATATTTTTGATTGTAAGTTATTTGCTAGTTTTTATTATTAAAAAATTAAAATTAATTATTATATTTAAAAACAACAAAAAGTTAATATTTGTTCATTTTATTATATTATATTATTACTGTAAGTATTAAATTTGTTATAAATAATTTTTTTTTCTTCGTTTATTTATATAAATTAATATAGTTTAATAAATATAATTATTTTATTTAGAACAAAGAATTGATTTAAAAAAAAAAATTAATAAATAACATTTTGGATTATAAATAAAATAAAGTAAAATTATAATCAAACTGCGTTTTAGCAATATTTTTTTTATTTATTGTACTATAATAGTTAATTTTGATACTTATAATTTTTTGTTTATGTATAATTTAAATTTTTTTATATTAAGTATATATATGAAAACAAAAAAAAAAATATTTCGAGAATATTATTAATTAATTAAAAAAAAAAACTAAATTAAATAAAAAATTTCGTTCATATAAATTGTGTGATAAAAAAAATATTTAACAAAATATAAAATAAATAAAAAAATCTTTAAAAAAATAAAAACAGCCAATATTTATCTTTTTATTATTATTAAATATATATTTAACTAATTATAAATATATAATATCATTTTTAATTTATATTAATAAACAATTTTTTTTTATTTATTTTTAGTTATTGTAAGATTTATGAAAATTCGTGGAAATTTATATAAAGGTGAAATAATAAATAATTATATATATTTAATTAAAAATTAAAAGTAAAAAACAAGATGATGAACATCTTAAAAATTTCAATATGGCAACAAACAAACATCTAAATAATACTATAAACAACAGAAGTATAATATCGAAATAAAATCAATATATTTTTATTTTATGTTTTGTTTTTTTTTTTTGCAATAAATATATAAATTTACTGTTTTTATTAAACAAACATAAATATATTTTTTATGTTGCTGTATAATAAAGAAATTTATAAAATGCTCATTTCATCATCGCCTTAAAACCCAAAGCAATTATTTAAAAAAAAAGTATAAAATAAATGAATGAGAAATAAAAAAATGAAAATTATATAACCAGGATCGGGCACGGTGTGGTTTGTATAAAAAAAAAAAAATTAAAAATCTAATATAATATTTTACTTAAACAACAATAACAACAAATTGTATATATAAATAACAAACAAACAAACAAAAAAAAAATATTTATAAAAATAATACACTTTTCTTTTGTTTTGCCCCTAAATTTTTATTTATTCATTTGTTTTTGTATATACATATATTTTTTTTATATAAATCACACCATTTATTATTATTGTTGTGTTACGTTTTTTTTATTCCCAAATTGAATAAAATGGAATTTCCGGTTTTATTCTTTTCATTTTATTTTGAAATTTTGTATTTCATTTGGTGTGGTGGATAAATGAAAATTTAGTGTATTTTGTGGAAAATAGCATATATGCGATATTAAGCAAGTCATGTAATAATTATGTGGTACTGAGTTTAATTAATTTAGTAAAATAATAATGACAAATGATACGATACGTGTTGCTTACACTAATTAACGCTTGCTTATGGAATAGTGACGAATGGAACGTATCCATCGTTTTTAATGTCGGTAATGTAGATCCATAATAATGTGATGTGACAATTTTTAATACGTCAACTTTAGACGCGCGTTCATTTGATTTGTGTGTTTCAAAATAAATCAAAATGGCGGTTTTTGATAATGTGATGTGCAAGTAAAAAAAGTGTTTAGTTATTTCCAATTAAATTTTAATTTTGTCAAGTTTATTGTGTTATTCATTAGTTGCATCTCTTGCATTTTTGTGCATTAATTTAATGCTTTTGGCTTTAACTATCAATGAGGCCTTTATTCAATTCATAGGAGTACGTATATCTGTGTTATGTAATTTTTATAATTCCTTATCCTAAATTACAGCATGACAAATTTCACTTATGAGAGATCTTATTATTTCGAACCCTTAAATTACATAAGATCATATGTCTAGCGCCAAGAGTTAGACATTCGAAAAATTGTGAAATGCAGAAAATGTAATTTTCTATGTCAGTAACTGATACGGTTTGCCTCTTAGTTTCATAAGCAAAGAAATTAGCGATTTCAAGCTAACTGAGAGCATTTTGTAATGAAATGATGATAGTCCAGTCAAATTATGAATTTTTTTATATCATCAGCTTAACATGAAAAGGATTTGTTTGTGTTAATTCGAGAGAAATCATGGCATTTTTATCTTATGACATTCCCAGCCTATACTTTATACAGATTTTTTCAGAGCGAATCTCGGAAATATTTATCAAAATATCCTTCTCTGTTCTTTCGATATTTATTGCTTCTACTTTTTTAAAAAACGCTCACTTAACGTGAAATGTTTTGTTGTCATAATTCGATGAAAGGTAAAGTATATGTGTATACACTTTGGGGTGCTAACAACGAAAAAGTAGGTTTCGGAGCTCTTAGGATTTTAGAACACTTTTAAATGGGGATAATATCTACAACTTACCAACCAAACAGCACAGTGGGTAAACCTTTCGCGTTTGGATCGGAAGGTACCGGGTTCGAATCCCGATAGGGCAGGGTACAAAGAGAATTTTCACCCATAGATTACGATCTGTGTTGAAAATGAACACAACTATTATGACCCCTGTAGGAGTGCAGAACTCATGGACTGATCCATCTTCCATCCCAGTACGGCCTATCATGGAACTATGCAATGCGCAGATATGGTTCTACGAAAAATCCGATCGATAGCCGTACGTCCTCGAATTGGCTCGAAAACGGCGAAAAAGTAAGAACGGCGAATATCACAAATAACCACTAGGCAATTTTAATAGAAAAGGATTTCCCTAAGACTGATAAAACATTTTCAACAAAAATAACAGAAAGAGTGATAAGTTGTTGATATACGGGCTATATTTTCTTATTGGCAAGGTATTCACCAATTTCGCAGACTTATTTCTTTAAGTATTATTTTTTATTTATTTTGAACTATATTTTTTTAGTTTGATCTAGATAGGACCTATATTTTGATTTGAAATAAATATTAAATTCGGAACAACGCTGAAAACGAAGTGTCATCCTTTTCTAACCCCATTTTAAAATTTTTTCATACCTCTTTAGTTTTCGCGTCTGTAAAACCAATCACTGGTTTTCAGAATGTAGGTACATAAAGTTCGATACGCGTTATTCAGAATTCTCGACTTGTTGGTGTGGAAAATAGCGTAGACAACGTATTTGGCTAGACAATATCGATAATTCGTACAGTCTAGAATATTCGTAGACAATGTAAATTACATATTGCTTTTTTTGTATTGCCATCCTTTTTTTAGTACGAGGTTGCCAACTCACAGTTTTCCACGTCAAATTTCGAATATTGTGAAAGTTATAATTCAATTTTTACAAATCAAATAAGTGAGATTAGATCGACATCGATCTGACAACAATTGCCAATTTGAGGAGAACCAAAAAGCCGATCAAATTGAGTTTGCCCGGCGCTAGAATGACTATTCATTATGATTGGTTTATTTATGGAAAATAAATCAATTTTTGTCGATTTAAAAAAAAAATATTTTGTTGCCAGGAAAATGCGGATATAAGGTATTGCGTATAATTTTATGTTTATTTCAAAACAACTGAAAATTACTGAGTTTTTGTTTAGGTTTTTCACGGGAGGTTCATTGTCCGATTCTTCATCTAATATTAGCTTCCAGAGTATATGAAAGTAAATCATAAAACGATTGACAATCTTGTGTTAATACGGATTTTAAATCCTGGAGATGGTTTTATGTTTTCGGCAATCGACTGTGGAAAATTTAAAACAGAGGCCTCATTACTGCGACTCGTCGGGAGATCATACAAAATTCCTTTTATGTCTGTCACATGAACATCTCTGCTTGGTCGGATTGTGATATAGCGTTGAGATTCTGAGCCAGTGAAACCTTTGAAAAACTCACAATTAATTTGAATTATTTCTTATGATTCATAATATTGCGATTTTGAAATAAACAGCCATCAGAAATATTGGATGATTTTTTGTAAAGCAATGCCTTCCCTGGTAGAACACATGAAACAAATGTGTCACTGGATGCCGAGCACAGTTGTAAATTGTGAAATAATGGCATCAACATTGGTTTTCAAATAAAACGTGTTTCGTCCAATGATTCTCATCGATATTTTTATTTTCATACTCATTACATATTTCGCATCGAAACTTCTTAGGAGTGAATAGTTTGAGATTTTTGTCTTTGAAAAATTTTGTGAATGCCTTAATGTCAAGACATTGCTTCTGGTTTTAATTACACATTTCATTATAAAATCGATACAATTGATTTAAAGCCACGAAATATTGATCAAGGTTCAATTTATTTGTGTCGTTTCTGACATAATGTGAAAGTTATTTTGGCAAATTGTCCAAAAATTTGATAAAGAACTCTTTTACTCCAGAAAAAGATTTGACACGAGAGTTTCTGTGTTTGCATTTTTGGTTTTTTCCGATTCTAGCTCAAGATTCTACTCTAAATTGACCTAGGCCAAAAGTTTTGAGACACATATCCCGACGTGCTTGTACCAAATCCTGACCGATATGCAATCAAACAGTTGAGAGCACGTTGAATAAAATTGGCGAAGATTTTAGGGGACCTGAAAGCGCCCATTGTCTCTCCTGATGAATAGAAATTTAGATAGCAGAGTTTGTTTGAGTAAAATGTCAAAACCATTTATTATTCTGCTATAGATCTGCTTATTTCGACAACACGTGCTGACGGAAAAAACCGATTTCATGAAAATTGTGGTTAACAGATTCTAAATCATTATCAAAATTTTTATTTGTAAAATTGCAATGCCATATGCTTTTCAATTAACAAACTCTAGCGCCATATATTACATGCATTAATTCGAATTTTTTAATGTGAGTACGAATCCATTAACAAAATTCTTATTGCTAAGAGAAGGAATAATTTTCGACAGTGTCTACATTTTCTACATTGTCGACGTCATTTTGTAATTTTTTACATACATTCTCGATACGTGTAGAATATTAATGATCTATACGCGGTGTAGACAATACCGCACATTGCTGCTTAGTATTTGCTTGCTAGACCGGATTAGAACGGTCCTGTGCATTTTATATCGGTACTACCGTTGTTTTTATTTCTAATATTTCAACAACTTATTCTAACAACTCTCAGGGCAGCTTTAATATTTATTATGCATGGTTGTGACATCAGCTTAGGTCATATCTCAGTTTCATAACGTATGTCGTATTTCCGAGTTGATTTTCCCAGAAACTCATTTAAAATTTTTCTTTTAATAACCCTTAGTTTGCATGAAGTCCCAAATTTTGTAATGCCGTCATTTAAATTCGCGTTTTTTGTTATAGACTGGCGAAATCCCTTAGCGTGTATTCGGATTTGGGTAGCACAACGGTTGCAAGGCACTTTAAAACCCTCCTTCAACTGTACATGCGTTCTGCCGGCCTACCACAGTCGACCTGGTTCATGAAAATCTCACAATATGGGAGACTATGTAAAGCATCGGCCTGTGCAGTTGCGCTCAAATGGGTTAAACTGCCCGTATACGTTATCCAACATATACAGAATAAGGTTACAAATTCAATTTTAACATAAAATCTGTGATGTTTTCGCAGACGTCCATTAATCCTATCTTGTTTCATAGCCCCCATCAAAATATTTTGTTATGCTGATCGATGCTATTTTGCTTGTTGTTTTCATTGGTGATATATCTCGTCAAGTTCATTGTAATTTACTTTTTTGTCTAGTTGTCATATTTCGGGGTTAGTATGGGATATAAGGTTTATTACGTGATGTGCGCGCCTAGTATAACACCTAGTCAACTGTGTTATCTGTTATTGACTGAACTACGATGTTTCACCACCGTCTGGGATGATTACAACTCTTTATAAACTTCACTCCATGGGTTTCTTGATTATACCACCATATTTTTGTTCTCAACCGCCGTTTCATTGCTGTTTCTACGGTTTTGTTACCTCACTTGCAAGACTCGATTTATATGGATCTCTCCGTTACCATCAAGCGTCTAATATTCATTAGATCGAGCATAAATAAACAAGCTATCAATAATGATGGTCTTCCTTGGCTTATATACTCATTCTAAGACCTATCGCCCTATTAGTGTGCACGGTTTGGATATTGGTTTGAACTGGATTTGCAATCCCTTATCGTATGTAATCAAGTCGAATTTCTTTACATGGCGTACATCTTAAACCTCTCGGTTGCCCTGATCCCGAGATACCTCCACTCGATGTCAGTCAATCCCTTCTATGCAAACGAAATTATTCGTACAACCCTATTTGTATTCTCTTGAAGAAGGACTCCTCCGAGTCCATAAGGACACGTTGACTATAATTTTCTTCAACTGTTGAAATAAGCCCCATTCTGTTCCGTCCAGTTAAATCTGACTCCGGCTCTTGATAATTTTTTTTATGGCTCACTTACTCTTGGTAATTTTGGGTTAAACCGCCCTATGTAGTAGAGTAACCCCCAAAAAAATCTAACCTCTTTAATACTCGAACTCGTCAAAATATGACTCTTGAAAATTATCTCACCTGTCTGATACATCCGTTGCTTTGTAATCAAGAATCCGTTTTACTCTAATCTATTCTATCGTTAAACATAGTTTCTGCACACATTTGATAGTCATCTGTGCATACGGTTACTCCACAATTTCAAGAAGTAGGTGTTTCATCACCGTCTGGAATATCAGGAACTAAAATTCCAGTTTCGTCGATATATATTTTCACCTGAACATTTGCCAATTGAGTCTTTTTTCTCATTTACGCCTAGACGCCATACGAGACACATTCTTCAATGTTGTTGTGTTCTATTGTTATATTGTCCTGGTTTTGAACAGACCATACACACACGTGATATCATTGGATAGGTGATAAATTTATCATTTTTTTATCATATGGCATACTTTGATTCAAAAAATATTTCGATTCGCGAGAAAATTAAACAAAAAGAAAAATGCAACTGCACGGT
Organism: Nephrotoma flavescens; assembly: GCA_932526605.1. Taxonomy (NCBI): domain Eukaryota; kingdom Metazoa; phylum Arthropoda; class Insecta; order Diptera; family Tipulidae; genus Nephrotoma; species Nephrotoma flavescens. The sequence continues at coordinate 242,112,631 of OW052222.1, forward strand.
TTTTCTGCTCTCAAGTGTAGTTAGTCGCTTCAGTTACACATATTTTATGCTTGCTAAACTCGTCTGAGCCAATGTATTATTTTAACAAATTGAGGCTGAAATACTTTGCACTTTACCTGAGCCCCGTACCATTACGATTCTATACACACAAATCTATAGTAGAGCATTGTAGACTAAATATTTAAGCTAAAGCGGTATATAGCTATCATAATTAGTCACCAACCATCGTACAATGCCGTGAAATTACAGCCACTATAGCAACATGGATTACAAAAGCGGTTTTTTAGCGTCCTGTCCCCCGGTGCATCACCAAATCAAAATTTTCATTTTCCACCTATCCAACAAAAACACTTGTGAAAACCATTATGCATTTATAATTTTTGTTATAAATACATTTAAAATCATTATCATAAATTATTATTAAATAATTAAATTATTATTAATTAATTAAAAAAAAAAGTTAACGTTTTAATATTTTCTTCTTATATACATTACATATATAAATATATACATACAATTCTAGTCATGATGATTATATATATTTATAGAACATTTAATTAAGAAGCATTTATTAAATTAAATTAATTAAAACAAAAACCATTTAAAGTATATATAACAACAAAAACAAATTATAAATTTAATTATTTAAATCGTAGAATTTTTTTTATTAAAAAGAGCAAAACAAAAAAAAAAAAACTACAAAAAAAACACATGATCATTTAAATTAAATTAATAAAATTATAAATAGTGATTATTTTTAATTTTAATTAAAACAAAAAACAAATTATATAAATAAAAATATATATAAATATAAATTAATTAGCTGATTTAGAATATTTAAAATTAAATTTAATATAAAATAATAATTTAAAATAAAAAAAATTATAAAAAATGGTTTGTTAGAATAAAATAAACAACAACAAAAAAAAATTAATTAATTTAATATTAAAAACGTCTTTGTAAATATTAAAGTAATATAATAATATTATAATAAAATATATTTCTTGTATTGTTAAAAATTCTTAAATTATAAAAAAAAACCAAACAAAAAATGAATAAAAAAAATTAATTTTCTTAATTACATACAAAAATTCCCATTTTATTACGGGTACAATTATTAAAAATAATTAATTATTATATAAATTATAAATATTAAATTTTTTATTTTATAATTTATATATTTTAGTTTTATTGTTCTTCTCTCTATCTGTCTCTGTCTGTAATTATATATATATATTTCTACATATATACATATTATATCGTATGAATGTGACATAGTTAACATAATTATGGTGCTTTAAAATTCTAGCATTCCTGGACTCGATTAATATACGGAGGTGATTAATTTGATATTATTTTGTAAACAATTTCTTTGAGTGCGTTATTCATTGGTGGAAAGGTTCGTGGAATTCTGAAATATTGTGATAATGTTGTGATAATTATCATCACGAATCATAACCAGATGAAGAATACGTCGAAAATTCAACTCCTGAACTGTTTGTTGTCTGGTTAGGAAGCAAATAATGAGTGCTTATAACGCCCTCTAAGAAGTGAAAATTTGTCAAATTGAGCGTTTAACGTTTCTTCAATTTCAATATGGCGGCATCATAAAATTTGTTGGTCGTTCGAATTTATTTGTTTGTCATTTTATTTGGTTGATTGGATTTTGATTTTCGCAGATTTTTGTGATCATTTCGAAAAAATTATTTTTCAAGTGGCATTCTGGATATCGAAAGCGTAATGATTTCTAAATATCAAATTATGCCAAATTTTCCACACCAGACTCCATCTTCATGTAATACTGAGTAAATTAACGAAAGACCCGCACTGTTGAACTATTTGAAGCGGATAGTGGAACGGCTTTCCAATGGAACAGGGGAAGTCCATTTGTACGCTTGAACGATAAATTGACATTTTATTGCTAGTTCTATGTGGATTAAACACCGTTCGGTTAAATGGTCTCTCTCTGGAAGCTGACCTCTTGAAAGCAGTATAGTTGTATATCTTTATTTCATATGAAATATTGAAGGCTGTTTTTAGATTTTTGGTGTTTGAAAATTTGCAGTAAATTTTAGGGCAGTTTGATAAGCGTGCTTATGAACCGCATTTTGTTCGAAACGAATCAGTTCAATTTTCTTTACATTCTATAGGTAAGCCTTATATGGGTTCTTCATGATTGTTTTAAATATGTAGGGAGAAAGCCAATAACTAAGGTTTGAGATCACATGTACGACGGACGAACATATAACTGAAGATACCAATCGAACCGGCAACCCCCGAATGATAGAGGAAACATGCCACCAAGTCTGCTACCGAATCTGTGCACAGTTTCAATAAAACGAAATATGTAATGTTTTCAAATGTCCTAATGTGTGAAAAATTTTACGATTAGCAGATTGGTAAATTGCAAAACAGATCAACTCAGTTCGAGTTTCTTAATTTGGACAGACCGTGATAAAATTGAGCCATCAAAGACGCTCATGTAGTTCAAATGAAAAATTTCAAATTTTTCAGAGTCTAGTTTATCCATGAGGTCGGAAACTGACGAAGTGGCATTGATAGTAGCGGAATTGCTAATAGACGGATAGTTGATTGTAGTACAAATTTGTTCGATGCAGGCGATAGAAAGACTGTAAATCTTCCATCGTTTGAAAACCGGAGAGCAACTTGGAAGCTTCTATTCCTTAAGTGGGTATTGTGGTTTCATTGTTCTAATAAATTTTTAATTGTTAAATTTTGGGTTTTGAATTCCTTTCGATCCCATTTTCAATACTATGATGAACAAACTTACAAAATAAAAATGTTTCCAACTTGGCTTTACCTATTTTTCAATAGATGGCATTGGTTAAATTTTCAAAGTAAGCAATTTTCCTTTGAACAATTAACTTTATATACACAACTCGATTTGAAAAATAAAAATGTTGGATGTGGTTGCTGCTTCTAGGAGATCGGCGTTGACGCTCCGGGTCTGGCTTTCCGCTCTAAGACATCTCGGAGCCATCAACTTTCATGTTTGATGCTATTTGATGTACAATAAAACCGAACTCTGCTAAAAAAATGATTTCGTTTTTTTGTAACTAAGCATTCCGGTATTCAAAATTTTAAAAAAATATCCTTTAAACATTCTACCTTCTTCTCGGTAGAAAATTCAAATTTCTCTTCAAATTCCTTATTTCGCTCTATACTGTTTCCAAAGATAGCTGTGACAATTCATTATTCCTCCGTTCCCATTTCCTGGTATATATAATTTGAAAGCTGAAACCTCTTTGTAATTTTGACATACACGGAATTCCCCGCGTATTTCATAAATGGCTAATAATGGTTTGTGGTCCGTTTTTATAGTAAAGTTTCATTGAGTAATTTCCTTCTGCTTTGGACAGGGTTCAATGTGCGATTGGCCTTTCCGATTTGTCCTTCATTATATGGAATGGGCATTTAATCGGCTTCTTTTGATTAAAATCTCGATTTATCTCTTCGAATGCTTCCTGACATTTTTCGTTCCATAAAAATTTCTCGTTGCCGCAATTAAATTGTAATTAGGTTTCATTACGGGTGCACAATTCTGAATAAAATTCAGGTAATAATTAATTTATCCACTAAGGGCTTTGGCCTGATTTTTATTAGTGGGACTCTGCTTCTTGACTCACTTCCGTCTTACTTTATACTTTTTGAAAAAAATGGCACTTGTACGTTTTGCGGGTGATGAACGTTATCCAAAAACGTATTCATTCATTCAACACATTCTGAGATGCCCACAAAAATTTCTCCTATGGTTTCTAATTGGTCAAATTTCTTAAGAATTATAAATCTCAAAAATATTTCTGAATATCAAACATATTTTGAATTATGAATATTGGAGACATTTATCAATGACTAGTATGAGCTAATCACCAATTTAGTTAGTCGGAACATAAATGGAAATTTAGACAAAAAAAACCGATGTCAGGCAAACATCATTAAAAACTCTCACACATCATTAAACATTGCTGACTTAACTAATTTTTGGTTAGTTCGTACCAGTTATCAATAGATGGCGTAAAACATAATGTCCGGATATTTTATTCTAATTCTCTAATATAATTTTAATTTTATCAATTGTTGAAGTATTTATTATCGATGGTGGATAATTAACAATTTAGTACGCAATTTCGGACTAATACGCCGATTTTTTTTTTCTAAATTTCCGACATACAAAATTAATGGTTTGTTTATACTAGTCGTTCATAGATGGTGTAAAATTAACCGAGTCTGACATAACACTAAATTAAGGTTTATCAAATTCGATAATATTTTTAATCTGACAAATATAAAACAAATTTGCAGTTTTGATGTAAATATCATGCATATTTTGGTTTAATACATTAGAGGCATCTACATGTAACTGGTAGGAACTACCCGTCTATCTATTTAACTGGCAATTTAGACAAAACATCGACGTAAGGCCCACAGTATAACACAAAAAAATGGTATGAGGTACCCAGTATAAGTCACTTGGAAATATATTTTGTATTAATAATTTGCATTGGCTAAAATCTCAGGAAACAGAAGTTAAAATTATGTAGATCATTCAATCTCTACCGGTGAAATTATAAGGCTGTTGACTACTTCTCTACTCAATCACGTAACAATTAGTACATGACGTGTAAACGCCCATCTTTGACCATAATTCCAATCGCTCTATAAAACAGAGCACGTCTCGATTAATTTCGAACGTTTCTCTTTCTTTCAAGAGAAAAAAATTTACTTTGAAACTGGAACTCAACTAAAAGAAATCCTTTTCTCATAGTTAGCGGCCTGTTTTGAAAAATAGCTAAAACCCAAAAGGCTTTGTTTAGATTGATTGTTTTGGAAAGGATTCCGAAAGGTCAAGATATATAAAAAAATATTATAGCTTTAAAACCATAAAACGGATTTCGTTTTGACGAATTTATGTCATGGCTAGTTAAATACGTTACTGGCAGCGGTACCGTTGCTTTTGGTAGCATGCCGAAATTATCTTTGTCGTTTGAAATGCGGTGGATTACAAAAGTTTCAGATGTTTATAGTTGCTCTCGATACTGATGGGTCAGCACTGTTTTCTTTTTCAGGTGACTACCTCGAGTAGGATGGGATTTCCGGCTGTTTAACGGTTTTGAATTGAAACTAGAGAGACATTATATTGCTCTTTGTTGAATCTCTCCGGGTTTTCCAACCGCTTCCAAATAGTTTGTGCGTTATACGATTTTTATTATGTATACATTACCGAATATCAGGGTTGCACTTTATATTAGGTAATTAAATGATTTGCGAAGAAATCTGGTAGAGAGGAGCACTATTCGTATATAAAAGTAAAATTTCCCCTGAATGCCAGCACGTTTATAGCAGCATAATTTAGTTACTCACTTCACATCGATTGTCTTTTTCTATTTATATAAATTTACCAAATATAAATAAAAAAAAAGTTTATAAAAATTCTCGATGTTTTACAGAAAATGAAAGTTGATAAATTTATATAGTACACATACATACAAAAAACATTAATAAGTAAATAAAATTAAAATTAAAGATCAAGAAACATTGTAAATTTGTTGCATTATTACAAGAAAATTATATTATATTATAATACAATAGATATATATTTATTATTTTTTAAATTTAAATTTAAACTTAATTGAAAAAAAAAAAAATAAAAAAAAACAAAAAAAAAAAATATATAATTAAAAGAAAATAAAAAAAAATGAGGAAAATATATTTAAAAAACGCATTTATCGTGATATTATTAAGAAATTAAAAAAAAACAAACAAAGAAGCCTTTTGCATTAAGAAAATGTGTATTTTTTAATTATTATTAATTGACAAAAACAAATTACAAACAAACAAAAAAAAAATGTAAAAAATCGCGTAAATATGTCTACCTGTAATAGAGCCAGCCACGCGCACGCTTTTAATTTGATTTCATTCTGAGTTAAGTTAAAATATTTGGATCAACCAATAATTAAAAACGAAATATATTTAATTTATATAATAAATCGGATAAGCAGCAATACAGAAAAATTTGGAAGATGTATCCGAATGTATACCACTGTACCAATTGTATAAATGTTTATTTGTAATTGTAAAAAAAAAACTATACCCGTTTACCAAAAAATAAAAAAAAGGTGGAAATGGTGAGAAAACTTGTAAAACAAAAACATTTTAAAATTTTCATAAACATATGTGATTGATAATGATAATGTTGATTAGGAATATGATGTGCGCGAAAAGTGTTCACATGGTTTGTTGTTATTAGTAAATTTAGTTAATTTTTTTTTTTTTGGATCTCGATCGCAACTATATACATAAACAAATATGGGAGAGATACGTGATATGATTGATTGATATGGATCTGGGGTGGAGAAAATATATTAAAGGAAACGATATTCAATTAATTGGTTATATAGATAAAAATTAAAATCTGTTAAATCAATAAAACAATAAACAAAAAACAACAAAATATTTAAAAAAAACAAAAAAAAAAAATATATAAAAGCTAGCTGGAATTCAATAGCGATGCTCCTCTTAAAATTGATGTGTTTTATTTATCTAACTGGATTTCAAAAATTCGATTTCCCGAACTGGTTATTTTGGGATGGTGCAACCACGGAAAACTGTCAGATGGCTCAGCTATACATACGTCGACTGATACTCTGAAGTAGTAAATGGAGATTAAACATTCTGAGATTTGAGTTAAAACAGTTTAATGAATCTTTTTAAAAACAATTTTCGTTGGAATACATTATCTCAAAAAAATTCAAACCCAACTGCCACGAATTATTGACCTACATAGTCATAATATTAGAACTGCAGTTTATACTGACGGTTGAATGCTATTTTAAGTATCAGAAATCTACTAAGATTCACTGTATGGAATTATTTCTTTATAATCACATGAATATAATATCTATACTGTTATATATAATACTGTTACGAATACGCCCTCAAAATCTCATGCTGCCGTCCTTAATCATTTGATCTACTTCTTCTTTGCTTTTGCTTTGCCAAAGGCAATCTTCTAGGTACTTGGCGAATCGGCACCTCTATTCCGGTATCAATTCTGTATTTTACCATAGTGGTCCTTCCATTGTTTTCTTGGGCCGAATTTTGGTCAAAAAATAGGAATAAAAATTATGACAATTACAGTTGTTTTACTTACCCACGTAACACATTAAAAATCATATAATTGTTTGATGCAAACAGCGGAAAAATTCAATATTTACGTCTAGTACGTATGTGAAACAAAGGTGAAACTCATAAATTTTATTTCCGTTTCTCGACCAAAATTGGGTCCCTAGTACACCAGGGAGAAGAAAATAGACATGTATCGTTCTAGTAATCACTGCGTCTTATTTTTCCTTTGTGAGTTCTGCATAAGTTGTCCTAATATTTCTTTTTGTTCTGCTGTGTTGATTTTTCCCACCGGGTTTTTCTGTTCGCATTTCACTATGCTTACCCAATTGGGACTCTGTGAATTGGTGTAAATTTTTCTCGGTGGTCAAATATTACTCGCCTGATGGTTGTTATATGTGAACTGCTGAGTTGAAGTTGCATCTCGACACCACCGTAGCTCAGGACCCGTTGTCCAGCACGAAGCCATTCGTTCTCCCAGAATGACCTCATCGACAATATCGGCGACCAGTACTTCGTGTTGAAAAGTTGTATCCCGAACTCTTATATTCACTACTTTCTTACCGAGGATGAATGCACTGTCACCTGTGGATGTGTATCGGAATCCAAAAACCAAAACCCAAACTTCCAAAATTCAAAACAAACAAAATCCAAACTTACAAATTCCAAAAGCGACAAAATCCAAAATGAACAAAATCCAAACAAATGCAAACTTTTTGAATTTATTGTTTAAAATCTATCTTTAATAGTAATAATAATCTCTATTGAAGTCGAATTTCAAAAAAATCGGCTAAGAAATGGCATAAAAAAGATCGACTTGAAAGAGTTTTAAATCTCCTCAAATGCTGACTAAAACTGGAGGGCTGTTATAAAATTTTTCGATTTCGATTTTTTTTCGATCTCGAAAAAAATCGCCCTATTATGAAGCTAAAATAAAATTGAAGCGATTTTTTCCAAATGCACTACGACAACCATTTAGTTGACGAATTTTGTATTCGACAGTTCGAATTTTTCCAAAGATGTTAATCATTTGTTTATGTGAAAAATGTATTGAATCTTTTTCAATTAAAAATTTAAATTTTTGAATCCAATATATTAAGGGTTCCCACAATTACTATGCCGAAACTGTAGATTGTGACGTTCCTATTAAACAATCTTAGCATACAGCTGGTTGGTAGAACCCTTCGGCCAAAATCGTATTGTAGCCGCTACCTTTAACATAGGGGGTACCTGCGTCTTTGTTTGGTAAAATGATGCTGTATAAGATAGTGGAATTTTGACACCGGAAAATAAGAGATTACGCTACTCGCCGTAAGTGGCAGTACTATCACAAAAGATAATTAATTTTGTAAAGTAATTACCAGCGGAAATTTTTCATTCATTATGTATATATTTTTTCACTAAATAAACCATCTCAGCGGAATAAAATATTAAAAGTGATCCTTAAAATGGCAAATTGATTGATCTCCACAGTAAAGGAATTCGGTCTATGAAATGTTGAAATTTAACAATATAGTAGCAAAACTTTCAGTTTTTTTTCTAATAGCTTAGGTCATACAGAGGCCATATGGAAAGTTTGGGGAAAATTCATGGACTAGAATTTTCACTAGAATTTTTTGATTTTCTGCGGCCAAAAAAGTTATTTACAGTCTTTGGCCAATATTTCAAAAACTTCCACTAGTTACCAATACTTTTGGTTATTTTTCTAATAGCTTAGGATATTGGCCAAAAACTGAAAATAACTTATTTTCCGCAGAAAATCAAAAAATCCTTGTGAAAATTCTAGTCCATGAATTTTCCCCAAATTTTCCATATAGTCTCAGTATGACCTAAGCTATTAGAAAAATAACCGAAAGTATTTTATACAAGTGGAAATGCCGGAAAGACGGAGTATTGTTAAATTTCAACATTTCATATACCGAGTTCCTTTACTTTGGAGATCAATCAATTTGCCATTTTAAGGATCACTTTTAATATTTTATTCCGCTGAGATGGTTTATTTAGTGAAAAAATATATACATAATGAATGAAAAATTTCCGCTGGTAATTACTTAACAAAACTAATTCTCTTTAGTGATAGTGCTGCCACTTACGGCAAGTAGCGTAATCTTTTATTTTCCGCTACCAAAATTCCGCTATCTTATAAAGCATGGTAAAATGATGCTTTGCCTGTGCAAGAAGTTCTTTGAAGCAGTAGTTCGATAGCCGAAATAATTTCATAAATCTCCAAGAAATTAATTATTAATAAAAAAATATGGTAACATTAGAAAACTTTGAATTACCTTTTAATACTCATATCAAAAGGGGTTGAATCTGTGTGTGAACGTACATCGGTATCACATCATCTTCAGAATTTTGAAATGAAAAAGTTTTTTTATTTTAATTACTATTTCTAATATTTTTAATTAATTTTAATCGCACACTATAACGTAGAAACGAAATAACAAGATCACTGTCAAAACTAGTCTCTACTACGGTAAATCCCCGTCTCATCGAATTTTCTCGATATCTAAAAAATTGGAAATCGAAAAAATTCATAATAGGGCAAATCCGCGTCGACTCGAATTTTTTCGATATATTTTTGGAGCCTCCTGCTACACAACACACTGTTATAAAACTCCTTTAGTGCTACTACTAAGCGCCAGATGTCACCAATCTAACAAAAAATGTTTCTCGTTTTCTCGCAATGTCGAATTAATTACCTTTCAACCGGGTCCCATACGAAACGACACATTTCACAACAGGATGTGCTAAAACAGGATGTTACAAAACAGGATATCACACAACAGTACATGGTACACTACAGTACATGGTACGAAACAGGACCGATTAAAACAGTACATCACAAAACAGTACATGGTACACTACAGTACATGGTACGGAAGAGTACATCGCAAAACAGTACGTATTAAAAGAGAACGCCACAAAATAGTTAAGTAAATTTTACGATTTTAATAACTTAATCTTGCAGGTTTTTATTTCCAAAAAATTGTTTAAGTTTTATTTATTGTTGCAAAATAGATCAAAAATTTAAATATATATATAAATAAAATAAATGTATTATTTATATATTTATTTATAAATTTATTTAAATTTTTGATCTATTTTGCAACAATCGAGTATTAGCGATTTAAATTAAAATAATGTTATATAGTGTTAGGCGAAGTTAATTTTCTTATTGTAAATCATATCATTTATATAAAAATGTTGACGACAAGTGAGCATTTATAATCAGGTAAAAAAAAATATTAGGGTAAAAAAAAACATTGTGTTATAAAGCCGATGTTTTGGTTCTACTTCGCCCATTTTTTTTTTAATAAAGTATCATCCCTTACTACTGTACAATAAATAAACTGATACTTTGTATTTGTTAAGAAAAATACAACAACAGTCTTTAAAATGAATTTTTAAAACAATTTTTCACTCCCAAAAAATGTAGGTATATTTTTTAGAGGGTCATAAAATCAAGATGTGTTCCTTATCAAATTTTTTATGATGAATACAATATCCTTGAAAGTTCCAAATAACTAATACTATATATTTACATTCCTTAAAAGCAAAATTATATTATACATTCAAATTCAAAATACGAATTAAAAGTCTTGCACACCTCACATATGTATTTGTACTGTTTCCATTTCATATTTTTGTTATATTTCGCAACAATCGAGTAGTAGCGATTGAGATGTATGTATACAGGTGTATGTGTACAGTACATGGTACACTACAAAATAATATACTGTTAGGTGAAGGGATATTTTATTATAACGTAAAGCAACTATAATTCTATTTAGTATACTGTTTAATTACTCTAGGTGAAGGTAAATCTCTACTTCATAGGATACTAATTACTAAACGTATTCAATAAAAAAATATTTAACAAATCAAGCTGAAAAAATCCTCTGAACTTCACCCAACAATGTTTTAAAAGATGAACATTTCAGATTTCGATATGATAAGATAAAAATATCCTGACTGTTCCGTACCATGTACTGTTTTGTGGTGTACTGTTTTCATCGGTCCTGTTCCGTACCATGTACTTTAGTGTACCATGTACTGTTTTGTGTTGTACTGTTTTAATCGGTCCTGTTTCGTACCATGTACTGTTTTGTGATGTACTGTTTTATTACATCCTGTTTTGAAATGTGCCATAGCGAGCGGCTTCGATATATATATATATATATATATATATATATATATATATATATATATATATATATATATATATATATATATATATATATATATATATATATATATATATATATATATATATATATATATATATATATATATATATATATATATATATAATGCTTGCTTTCGACTTAAATATGTGCCTGAGTGCTTCAAGGTTGCAAAAATAATCATGATAAAAAAACCAGACAAACCAGCCGAGCAAATGGGATCATACAGGCCGCTCTCTTTGTTACCTACTGTTTCAAAGTTGTTATTGAAACGACTAAAACCAATGATCATTATACCTGATTTCCAGTTTGGATTCAGGAATAAACATTCGACAATTGGTCAAGTTCATCGCGTGACTGCAAAGATAGAACAAGCACTAGAAGAGAAGAAATATTGCCCTGCCGTATTTCTAGATGTATCACAGGCTTTCGATAGAGTGTGGCATGAGGGTCTTATCTACAAGATAAGTAAATTAGTGCCAGAAAATTACTGCCAATTGTTCGAGTCGTATCTCTCCAAACGAATATTTAGAGTATCACATGAAGAAACATGCTCTAACTTTTACCCAGCCATAGCAGGGGTGCCCCAGGGTAGCGTATTAGGACCCATCCTATATCTACTTTACACTTCTGATATACCGACAACGGAAACAACCTTCATAAGAACTTTTGCTGATGATACCGCAGTATTGGCATCAAGCGAATCGCAGAACCAAGCAGTAGAATACTTACAGCAAGCACTCGATAGAATCAGCCAATGGACCAGGGATTGGAAAATAAAGCTTAACGAGCTGAAATCAATACACGTAACATACACGTTGCGGCGCAAAAATAGCAACATCCATACATTTCTCAATGGGGTACAAATTCCCCAAGCTGAATCTGCTAAATATCTCGGATTGCATCTCGATTCAAGATTGAACTGGAAATATCACATTAGACAAAAAGCAGAGCAAATGAAAACAAAACAACGTGAGATGTACTGGCTATAATAGGAAGACATTCTAAGCTTAGGATATACTGTAAACGCCTGATCTACGAATCGATAATTAAACCAATTTGGACGTATGGTATCCAACTCTGGGGCTGTACTAAGCAATCAAATCGTTTAATTATTCAACGATGCCAAAACAAATTTCTACGAACAATAACGAATGCTTACCGCTACGTAACCAACGAGGAATTACATAACGACCTAAACGTTAAATGGATTGATGAAGTGATTCAGGAATTTGCCATCAAACATGAAAGAAGATTACTGCAACATACCAACAGTGAAGCAATACAGCTTCTTGACATAACACAAGAACTGAGACGCCTTAAAAGAATTAAACCGCATGAGCTGGTCATCTAATAAATAAAAATTCATTATTGGGAGCAGCATATTGATTGCTTGTAAACCCACACTCGCTCCACTTATTAGTTTTAAATAAGTGAGTTATCATCATTAGTAATAAATTATTATGTGATAAGATTGTATGTACTATTTAAATAAATAAAAAAATAAAATTAGATTCATTCTTAGTATAAAAATTCTTGAAATAATATAAATCTATTTGTTCACCACGTGAATCTCGCATGTCCAGTCGCATGTTAAATTCATCAAACGCAAACTTTATCGTACTTACGCAAACCGGAGCAAAACCCTCGTTACAAATACTTAATAAACATTTAAATTTGAATTTATTAAGTTTTAACTGAGTGAGGTGATTTGCAATGCTCTCAAATAAATACTGCCATGCCTTGATGAAGCTAAAAGCATGCCAAATATCAACTTTCTACGTATTATCCTTCTCTAGTTGAAAAAAGCTACGGAAATTTGTGCATTTTAAGATATACTTGTCGTATATGGTAGTACAGTTTAGTACTAGAGCACCTTAGTACTAAAAACTACCATTTTGGCGCTGGAAGCAGTTACAACGTACATTCCTCTACAATCATATGGCATATCATTTGAAAGGTTTTTGAAAATGCAACAATTTTGTAATCAGCGCTTTAGTTCACAAATCTACCGTTTTGGCACTAGTAACTAAATATTCAATTATTATAGATGCAATTGCAAAGATCTTGAAGAATGTCACAAACATAATCATCATGTTGTTTCACCGTTTCCTTTAGTTGATTAATCCACCGTTTTCATGCTGGTAGCTAATTATTGATTTATTACAGAATATAAATTTGACATTTCATGAAAAGATCTTGAGGAATATCGAAAATTTAGTTGAAGCATCTTAGTACACAAACTAACAAATTGTGATGTTGATAACTGTATATTTTCATCAAATTCAACAATATTTATTTTACCCTTTAATGCATACTGTAGCAAATATGCATCTAGTTGTTGCAGGCTGAACTGTATCATTATTTAACAATACTTTTCCGTTTTTGCTTTGAATAACGGTTCTTTGTATTTTTTTCTCTGTCGTTTCAATCTATTTTTTGTTTTTATTGTATATTTGCCATTTAGAATCAGTTGCACGGAAATGTTTATAGTGCGTGTGTTTCAATAATAAAAAAGTATAATTAATACAGAGTTTCGGCATGTAAGTATTTATTTTTAAGCGTAATATGCTCTTAATATTAGATTCAAAATCATAGAAATGTAATTTTCGACAAAAAAACATAAGAATTTTGCAGTTTTTAAATATGATGCATATTTGCAACGGTATATGCATTTACGACCAAAAATGATTCTCAAACTCATAGTTTTTTTCGATTAAAGGCCTTGTAACCAGATATCATAAGTTAAACACAATTAAAAAAAAAAAATTAATACAAAATATGTGTGTTGGTTGAAACCTGACCATGGAAAAAAAATTGGTATTGGACTTCATGTGGTAATTTCTTAGCCGGCTTGAGCTCAGGGTTGGGGTGGGATTATTGAAGTATATATTGGTTCAATTTATACTGCATAATCATAAATATAAAACAAAACAATTGTGGGACAAACATTGATCACAAAAAAACATTAAATTAAATCTAACTCAATAAAGATGACCAGCAAACAATATAATAGCAATTTTCTTATTACATATAAACGAAAAATAATCTCTTCTCTTGTTGTTACACGCCAATCTTAATCAAACATATTAAAGCAAATAAAAAGGATCCCACATTTTTACAAGATAAATATTAAATTTAATTATATTATTATTATATTGGCATTAAAAAATGAAATTTATGTACATATATAATAAAAAAACCGTTCGTGCATTTAATTCTCTCTCTCTCTCTCTCTCTCTCTCTCTCTCTCTCTCTCTCTCTCTCTCTCTCTCTCCTCTCTCTCTCTCTCTCTCTCTCTCTCTCTCTCTCTCTCTCTCTTTCACTTTCTCTCTCCGATATTCATTGTTCGCAACTTAGAGGTCATGGTCCAACTCTCGCTTCCGAAAGTCAGCACAGGTCCTATTAGTGTTTAGACCGCAATAATTTTGATTGAGCGTAGAAAACTCGTTGTCCGGCAGCGATTCGGGCTTTTATTTCTGCCTGCATATCAATCAAAGAGGTTATAAGTGACCCGAGGTATTTAATGTTTTCGACGCTATCAAAGTTATGGACGCCAATTTCGAGATTTGCCATATAGATGTTCCTGGGTGTTGTTTCACAGTTTTGGTACTGTTCACTTCCAAACCAAGTCTACTTGCGCAGCGATTGAGCGGGATGAAACTGTCCTTGATGTCGCTAGGTCTTCGGCCAAGAAGCACGATATCATCTGCATATCCAAGAATTTGGCCTGATTTATTGAATATACAGAGCGAAGTTTTAATGTTGCTGTTCCTCACTACGTACTCAAGCGCCAAATTGAACAGCACAGACGCAAGTGCATCTCCCTGCCGAACACCAGATGTTATTTGAAACTAGTCTGATACAGTTCCTTCAATTACAATTCTACACACAGATCCAGATGTTGTTAATTTACACAGAGAAACAAGTTTCTATGGAGTACCTAGGCATATGAGCGCGGCCCAAAGTCGTCGTAGTGTATACTGTCATATATAGTTGATGAATGGTTATATTGTACTCCCAACATTTTTCCAAGATCATCCTCATGGTAAAACACGAAAGCCACACTGATAGCCGCCAATGATGTTTTCGGCGAAAGGGGTGAGTTTGGTAAGTACAACCTTAGCCAACACTTTGTAAGCAGTATTCAGTAGAGCAATACCACAATAGTTTTCACATTTAAGACGGTCGCCTTTTTTGTGCAACGGACAGATGAGCACAGTCCAGAGAATAGATTTGTTGCTAGAGTCCGAGTTTAATTAATTCTGCGGGGATTCCATCGAGACCGGGTGCCTTTCCATTTTTCAATCTACTAACAGCTGCGACTATTTCCTCTACTGTGGGATATTCGGCAAGGACCACTTCACTTGCAGGAGCTATTGCTCTAATGGGTCTACTTTCGCTTGGAAGCTGATGTTTTCAATGCTTGATCTCATATGATCGCGTTTCTTTTGTAGAAGGTATTTAATCGTGGCTTTCCTGGCACGGTTATATTCTGCTGGAGTGCTTCTAGTGTTGCGAGTCAACCATTTTTCATGGCTGACTGAATTGCGTGCCACTGCTCCTGGATATTAGGAGGAGTTTCTCATTGTTATGGGGAAGGTGTAAATAATTCGGGATAGCTGATTGGTAACTCTACAGTGACGCTTGGTCTTTTAGAGCATCGACATTCCATCGAACGGTATTTTGTGATTGTCTGTTAAACGTAGATGACAGTATTTACACTTATACTTAAATATGGCAAGCATATGAATTCTCCATGAAATAAAACTATTTTTTATGTAAATGTATTATATACTAAAATAAAATAAATAAATAAATATGATCGCTGTCCATATCTGCACTTCTGTAAGATCTAACGTCAGATATGCTGGTGGAGTGTCTCTTAGACACCATAACGTGATCGATTTGATTTTCATTTCTCCCAACATTCGATCTCCACGTGACTTTATGGATTCTCTTATGTGGCAAAAACGTACTTGATACAACTAAGTTGTACGTTATTGCCAGGTCGGTGACTCGTTGGCCGTTGTTATTACTAGTTAGGTGCAGGCTGTTAGGACCGATGTGCGATGTATTTTCTGCTCCTACCGATTTTTTGCATTAAAGTCGCCCATTCCTCCAGCTCGACAAAAAAATATCATTGATGTCATATTGTCATCTGATTTATCTTCGGTGGGTGCATGCACATTAACGATCTTGATATTAAATTTCTTAGTGCGAAGTCTGACCGTGCGATATCCGATAGGGCAGAAATCGATGATATGATTCATCACGCGACGATGGATGAGGAAGCCAACTCCAAATTCACCTCCGGTCTGATGGCCGCTGTAATGAAGAGTGTAACCATTGGTGGTGTCATAGATCCCACTCGCAGACCATCTAAGCTCTTGTAGTGTAAGTACGTCTAATGTGTATCTCTTTGCTTTGTTCGAAATGTTTTGGAGATCTCCAGGTCTTAAGAGGCTAAGCACGTTACATGTTCCCATTTTTAGAGCGTTGTCCGTGTACAATTTCCGAGGTCGATTTTGTGATGAATCCGATATGGTAATCCGAGGCCTTTGATTATTGTTCGTAACTTAGTTTTTTTTATGAGGGGAGGTTGTTGGCCTGCCGCTCAACTCGCTTGTTACGTGTGTGGGTCACGTATTTATATAGCGAGCCGCTTGATACAACACGGACGCCCGCTTCAGCCGCTCTTAACCTGGAGAACAGACGCTGGTTTGGTATTGGTTTTAGGGTGCCAATAACCCGCCCCGACATATAGTGTTCATGACTATAAACAGGATTTCCCCTGCTCGTCTCCACTACACCGCCTGTTTCATTATGCGTTACCCAGAGAGCACCGACAAGGAGGTATGAATCTCGGACTTCGCCCTCCAGATAAACGACCTGCATTTATCAAAAACTCACATTTTATATTATTTTTCCATGCTCTTTTTCAAGCTGATATAGAAATGTGTTTTGGATTCCAAATAGTCAACACCATTTTGTGATAGTGGTCGAAGTTTTACATACCGTTACATACTGAGTTTGGTTATAAAATATTTTCCAGCTCGTACAACACGTCACTCAATAAATCCTCAGGCTAACTACTACTAAAAAACGTTTTTGCTGACCAGAGTGAAGTGAGTGAATTTCACTTTATTGGTCAACAAGGATTCCTTCAAGAGTAGCACATGTCAGTGCCTGTTTTGTAGAACCACTTGCTTTTGACCAAATGGGCGTTTTTTTCTGCCGTGCCCTGGATCAGTTTTTGAGGTCAGCAAAGAAGTGCTATTCGCTGAATGTCAGACCCTGAAGATACGATGGATGGGAAAGCAATTTGTGCAATTTTGCCATCATGGCCAACGACTTGTACACGGTGCATTGTCTTGGAGAAATGGAGAAAAAAAAAAATTTTCTTTTGCATTTAATCGTACGATAAGCGCTGTTGATTATTTTACCTTTCCAACGATCGAAAATTTGGAGGCCAAAACCGTACTAGTAGACACATTTGCACACATGGATTTCACTAGCTTGACGATTGGATTTCAGTCACAAATAATCTTATATTTTTATATTTTATTTTATTTATATAAATAAATTATTAACTGTCCACTGGATTTAATGTCCTTTGAAGGTCAATTAATACCCACTTTTTATTCAAGCACACACCACCCATTCACATAATTACAGTACCTTCACATAAGGTTCGGCGCTGAGTTATGCACTCCAACAGAGGGCCTTAGTTGTGTTTATTAACATCACCGATCGTAATCGATGACGAATATTCGCTTTTGCTTCCATTTTCTGCCGAAGCTCTAACCACTCCGCCACTTGTCCGGTTATTTATTATGGTGGCAAGCGTGTCACCCACTTTGAACACAGCACAAGGACAAACATCCTTGCAACATAGTATATATACTACCTTCTTATATCTTAAAGGCTCAGCTATATCTCAACTTCATTTTACGGACTTCCAAAACGATTTTATGCAGTTTTTTGTTTTTTTATTGAATAACTTTTCTGGAATAACATCATCAATGTGTGACACTTAAACGTAAGCCATTCCTTATTGCTTGAACGGTATGAAAAAACATTATTTAATCTACACACGAAATTATTTCTTTTTCACTGCACTGTAACTTGTAAATTAATTAATTAAATCGTTTGTAGGTTCTAACTCATCTACTAACATGTGAGCCTTGGGACATATCGAGTTACGTTAAATAGGGCTACAAACACATTACGCCACATTAGAAAATGGCTCAACATATTTTAGTACAAACAATTTTTTTTAAATTATCACTAAACTTGTTTTACATAAATAAATAATTTATTCATTAAAATTAAATTTTGTTGTAATATATGTACAAATGTAAAAAAAAATCGGGATAACAAGCCAAGGAAATGTAGCTTTTCTAATTTTTTCAGGCCAGCCCGAAAATGTTACAGATTTAACAAACACATTTTTTTTGTTTTGCTTTTGGACTACTTCTCGTGCCGCCTTCATACGTTTATCTTGATATTGTTGGTTTATTGAGGCAGAGGGACAATGGCAATGAAAAATTGGTAACAGTGGTTTTTATTAATCCTCAGTTTCATTAAGATATGATGCAGCAAACTAAACAATTTGTTAAAATGTACGAAACTTAACTGACAACGCATTTTAATTGTAAGATTTATTTTTTTATTTCGTTATTGTTAAAATTAAAAATGTTTGTTTTCTAACAACATACTATTAACTTTTTTTACATTATAAGAGTAAATTATTAATTTTATTTAAAGTACTATAGTCTCAGGCACATACGCCCTTTGTCAACTTGTTAAAATTTTCTAATTATTTCGTCTGTTCTCGCGGCTATTTATAACCATTTCATATAAACAGTTTGCTATAACGACATTTTGTCATTTAGTTGTAGGTTGTTATTATTTTCGTGCTTATATTTAGCCATTTCCTCTAACCTGTTCAGCCTATCTTCTTTCTTCGCGATTGTCTTGTTGTGTGTTTATCCGTTGCACCAACCAACAAAAGTCAAAGGGATGTGTCCGTAACTAAATACTAATTCATTCAAAATAAATCCACCAAGTCCTTATCATAAACCCCATTTTGGTAGTCATCAAAATTAGATTCATTGTATTGATCAAAATTCTTCAAATAAAATAAATCTATTGCTTCACCATCGTCAGCGCGCATGTCCAGCCGCGTCTTAAATTCATCAAGCATAAAGTTTATATCACTAACAAAAATCGGTTTAAATTTACAGACGCTTAGAATCCTTACGCGACACTTAAATTGGAATTGATTAAGTTTTAACTTAGTGAGGTGATTTGCGATGCTTTCAAATAAATGTTGCCATGTACTTTCTTTTTCATATATGTATACCTGGAAAAATATGTAAGTTATTGGTATATGGAATTCGAACACACGCTTAGAATTTTTTGGGATTTTCTTGTGTAATTTTCTAAAATACTTACATCTACGTTTGCACGATCGAATCCATTTATTAGTAATGACCATGTACAAGTTTGGTCCTCGATTGTACAGTTTCCGAATTCTAAATGTATGTCCTCTAAATTACATTCTAATAATCCTGTCAGCATAGTAGATGTGATCCTTGAACCACGAAACTTAAGTTTTTGAACTTCCAAATTTTTAAAAATATTATAATTCTTAAGGGTGACTTCTTCTATTATGAGTTTCATTTCAGAGGTTAAAGAAATTGGAATTGTTTTCAAAAATTGTATAAAGTCCTCAATAAAATTAAACTGATTTGAGCCTACTAAGTTGATTGTGACCTCATTACTATCATGATCATCGAAATTGATAAAATACGGCTCATTTGTCCATTCGTAATTTGTGTCCAGCCGTATGTTATCCACGTTTCGACATTTTAACAATTCATAAAATAGTTTTGAATTCATTTTGTTATAATTTTCGGCATTAACGCCATAGGGTATATTTGATCTGTATCTTAATGTCTTAAGATCTTTGTTCTCGTCAATCAACGTTAAAGTTTGTGATAGACCAGAGTCCCTATCACGAAACTCAAATACTGGGAAGTTAGTACAATGGAATATGTGTTGGAATGTATAAATTAAATTGATAACGGCTGGATTAGACGTGCGTAATAGAGAGTTCGTATCGACGGCGTACCGAATTATATCAAAATTATCATTTTTAATGTACGTTTGATTACGTTGCATGCGTCGTAAAAATCGTTCAATTAATGCATCAATTTCTAATTCTAATCCTCGTGAAGCTTCCGTTACATTTCGATCATCACAAAATGCAAGTTTTAATGAGCAGAGACTTATTAGATCTAAGTGTGGTTCCCTAGTCCACGTTAAAAATGCGTGAAGCCCTACAAAAATTCGTTGATTCTCCAATGGAATTCTATAAATATCAAGCATTTTCGGTCTATGCCATGGAAGGGCATGGGTAAAATAGCAATGGAAGGATTCAGAATAGTCTCGTACTTCAATCTTGTTTTGTAAAAAATTCGAATAATTAAAATTTAATTTACTCTTATCTTTAATCTTATCAAACGTTACTAGTTTTATAGGGACTCCTAAAGTATTTACGCCAGAGACTTCTTTTACACTAATAACATGCTTGTTTAGATCATTGATCGCAATAAATTCCTGGAAAAATACAAATTTAGCAAAATTATAATGACCAAATATTTCTTATAAAATTTACCTCTAGCTCGTAATATTTGTCCACTTCTCGGAAAAGGGTAAATTTCTTTTCCCAAAAATATGTATATTGTGACTGTTTAACCAACTTTTTAAAATAATTAAGAGATGATTTTCGCTCAATGACTAACATTTTCATGTCGAACGTATATTCACCAACTGTTAATTCGTAGTTTCCTAAATAGTGCAAATCCTGAACTTTCATTCGAGTTAAGCACTATACCAAACCAAAGTGAATTAGTATCGTAAATTGCAACATAACTTTATATTTAACTAGTTTTGGATATACCTTTAGTACCGCTGGATAAATAGACGAATGAATTAGAAACGTTTGTGACGCTAGTTCATTAAAAAAATCATCATTATTTGAAATAATTATATCATTTATAAAATAACTGTTATTTTTAAATGCCATAGTTACAGGTCTACCAGTTAATGAAATACAATCAACACTGACATTGCGACGAACTAACTATTGAATATTTGGAAGTATACGAATAAAATGTTATCGACTGATAAGAAATGGGGACGGTATTTGATATGATGATAACAGCAAGAATTCGTTGATTTTATAGAAAAATTCATGCGATAATCCCAATATCAAAAAATCAAACGCCTTTTAATAAATTCTCCAAGCAGCAACACCACATATTTGATTTCCCTGCAAAATTTGGTATCGTCGAGAAATGTGGCTTTAGAGCAGCGGGGTCATTTTTCATCATTTTTATCATTTTATTAGACAGTACCGTGATCATTCAATTTTGGGATACCCTGTACATTTATACGAGGGTTGTCTTAAAAGTTTCCGACCTAACAGAGATACAAGACATTGTTTCTTTAAATTTATTTTTATTTGCTGCCATCGCTTCAGACCGCCCATACTGTACCCGGTGTCTTTCTCTTCAAAATAGTTGTTTACAAAGGTGATGGCCTCCTAATTCTCCGTTTTTCGAGTGCACTTTTAGCTTAGAAAACAAAAAACATCGCTTTGGACAAGATCTGCCGAGCACGGAAAGTAATCAAACAATTCAAACCATAATTCGTGGTTTTTCGCCATTTCAACCGCCGAGGTGTTTTGTCTTGGTGAAGCAACATTTTTTTCTGCAAATGTGGCCGTTTTCCCACAAATTATGCCTTTAGCTTGTCAAGTTATGAAGGGTAGAACTCCTTATGTCCGTATTTTTGATTCTGGAATGTAATGGCACTTCCAAGTTTCATCAACAGTAATTAGCCAGCGGAAAAACTTTGATTTAATGCGCCTAAACTGTATTAAAAGCAGCACCAATAGCAGACGCGGCACGTAATGTGTGGACAGCTTTCTCATGAGAAAAACTTGATTAAATATGTGACACACGTTTTTTGGATATTTTCACGTTTTATTATAGCCTTTTCTATCTCTCTAACTTTAATTCGACGAATGTATAGTACCATTTGGTGAACTAGAGCGATGGGATCGTCAATGGTTGCAGTGGTTAGATGTACCAAACGTTCGTCTTCAACCAAACGGGTACGGCCACGTTTAAATTCAGGTACCCCAAAGTTCACGATGGTATTTAATTTGCGTAGGCGTATTACCTTCCAAAATTAAATATTTAATGACAGCTCGATAATAAATTTTTTCCCATTTCCCTAAACAAAAAATTTAAGCAATTGTTAAACTGCAACTTCGCTTCAATTGATTAATGTAAACTTTGGTCTGTAACACCAAACTATTGAAGGTCTAATAAAAATAAAATAAAATAAAACAATAAAAATAAAATTTTTATTGTTTTATTTATATTACGACTGAGTCTTGCACCCATTTAATAATTTACATTGCATAATCAAGTGATTATCCCCAGTTTCGTGTAACTCCTTCTCAGTTTTTTCGCCACCATAGTAAGTTTACTGACCTCCTGGTCGCGATAAGTCCAGTGGTTTGGTTCTTTGCAGTCTTCTTGTTGGTGTGGTAGTCAGCATACAGCGTATGTCCAGATTTTCGTGCTGGTGCAGACGTTGTATGTGTTTTGTTGCATGATGCTTAATTTCATCCGCGACAAGCTCGATCTTTAGATCTCGATGGAGGTTGTCGTTTCGAATGTACCACGGTGCATTAACAATATATTTCAGGATTTTATTTTGAACCGTTTGTATGATTTTGATATTTGTCTTTTTGGCACAACCCCAGAGTTGGCTACCATATGTCTATACAGGTTTCAGGATTTGTTTGTATAGCAGCAGTTTGTTATGGATCGCTAGTTCAGATTGTCTCCCTAAGAGCCAATGCATTTTTCTAAATTTTATGTTTAGTTCTTCTCTCTTCTTTTTTATGTGTTCGTTCCATCTAAGGTTAGCATCTCAAGTCATGCCGAGATATTTAGCAGTGTTTGCATGCGGTACTACTATCGAGTTTATCATTATTGGTATATGATTATCTTTTACAGGATGGCTGAGACCAAGTGTTACCAAATGAGAACGCTGTAATTTTTTTAATTTTGGTTATTTTTTATTGAAATTTCGTGGAATATGTTGAAAACATATTACATTTTAAGAAAAACATGTTACTGCTCGATATAACCTCCTTTGGCTCTGATTATTTGATTCAGTCTTCCATAGAAAGCATTGCATGCTGACCGAACGTGGGGAATTTTATTCCATTCTCTTCAATGCATCAACACTTTCGTATTTTTTAGTGGACACCTTACTCTACAAAATAGACCATATGGAGAAATCCATGGGATTCAAGTCTGGTGAATATGGTGGCCATTCGTTCGACGAAATTAACCGCGGAACGCAATTTTGTAAACATTTCTGTGTCGCTCGAGCTTTGTGTGACGGTGCCGAGTCCTGTTGGAATGTCCAACGGTTCGTACCAAAGTGTTTACGTGCCCAAGGTAGCAAAGCATTGTTTAGGATCTTTTGGCGGTACACCTCTTGGTTTACCTTGACTCCATGTACGATGAAAACCAGAGGAGTGCGTCCATCTGCAGTCACTGCAGCCCAAACCATAACATAAGCTGGTGATTGCTTGCGCATGGCAACTCTTGTGTCCAAATTATTGTTGGACTTGTGCTCTAACCAAACACGATCATTTTGTTTATTCACATACTGTTGAATGGTGAAAATTTTCTCATCAGAAAAGGCAATTTTTTGAATCTCATCACGTTCGGTCAAGGCCTTCAATGCTCGTGTTCTTTCAAGCCAAACTTTTTTGTGCATCCGTAATATCTTGAACTGTTTGTATCTTGTAGGGCTTCAAGTGTAGTTCATTTTTCAATATGGTTTGAATGCTGTATCGTGAAACATGTAGACGTGCGGCTAATATATTGGCACTACGCTGTAACGGTCTGGAATCCATACTATGCTGTGCACATAAAAAGAATTGAAAGCATTCAAAAGAAGTTCCTGATTTTTTTGTTAAAGAAAAGTGACTGGGATTACGACCACAACTTACCATTCCATGAAAATGTGGCTCGCTTACCTCCATACCCAACAAGATGCACGGAATACAAAATATGCACGCTTGAAAATAGACGACTTCTCTTGGGCGCGGCTTTTATTGGTAACGTTTTGCTTGGTCTGGTCACGTTGATTCAGCTTACATCTTGGAAAACATATCAATTCACGTGCCATGCAGAACATTTCGAAACCATGAATTTTTAGCACTTGAACACCATTCTACTAACTATGGAGAAAACAACCCCATTAATAGGATGACGAAATCGTTCAACTTAATTGACGACCTATTTGATTTTAATTTATCAAAGAACAACTTTAAAAATATATTGAAGAACTATTTTTTAAATTTTTATTTGTCAAACTAAAATTTGGTTTATATTTTATATTTTCTATTTGTTTGAATTTACTGTTTTAATTTTTGTTTAAACTATTGTAAAAAATCTGAAATCATACATGTAAATTACAAAATAGATTTCTTTAAATAAATAAATAAATAAATAAATAAACTTTGACGAGGATTTCGTTAGATTCGTTTCTTCACCTTTCGTATCATTTCTTTTTATGTTGCTGTCTTTTTAGGACCGCCTCTGTTGCGTTTAGCGATGCTACCAGTTTCGTTGTATCGAGTTATGGTTCGATACACAAACATTTTATTCACATTCAAATGCTGGAGCTGACGAACTATTGCTGTTTGTGAATTTCCACCCAAATACAGTGCAATTACACTATTACGTTTGAATTCCATTATGATTTTTTTAGGAAGATATTAATTTAGAACAATTATTTGTTGACCACATGTAAACAACGAACCAAACTTCAATCTGTCAAAAAATTGACGCGCGAAAATGACAACCACACAAATGACAGCAGAGTGAAGTCAGTAACATTTGGTCTCAGCCACCCTGTAATTCAGCCTAGTTTGATCTGGATGAAACTTCAAGCTTAAGTATTTACCATAAACTACACTGAAAAAAAAATATTCTCGATGTAGATATAATGACTAATCTGCAATATTTTATACCGATTTGAAAATAAATACAGAAACATGTGTATTAAAATTAACCAAGTTCAATATAAAATATATCTCAAACAGCCTTAATGCGTATCTCGTAAATTTTATTACAATCTACCATTCCACAGAGGGTTTTTTTGTATTTTGGTATTTTTTTTAAGGCAAACTACCTAGTTTTATTTTGATTTGTGCTGCTCTCTCTTAAATAAAATTTAAAATAAAATGAGTCACAAATGTCCTTGAAATATTTTTTATTGGCTGATGCCACACTAGGGTAACTTTTATCTAATATTTTTTTCGTTTATTTCCCCTTTACCAATAAAACCAAAAATTGCGGCGCAGATAAAACCGATTTTATTGGTAAAGGGGAAAGAAACGAAAAAATACCAAAATACAAAAAATTCTGTGTGGAATGGAACATTTAGTTTATGTTTGAGTTGTGCGATTGTACAGAAAATTCGTTTAAGTAAAATAGATAAATATGTTAACCCAAGCCAAAATTTAAATATATCGCAGTAATGGGCCTATATTTATTGTTATGTGGGAAATAATTTTTATTTCTAAAAGTTATATATAATTTGTTAATTTTAGTCATAAACATAAAATTTACTAGCTCAATATGCACATGAGAAATATACTTCTCGAATTTAAATTTTTTTTAAGACGAACTCTAACCAGAGTTCTGCTGGATCAGATGCAGATATAGTATATATACGCTACTAGGTGGACCAAAATTTATTTGACTATACCCTTTTTGAATTGCCGAAGGTCAGTGCACAATTATTTGTTCAGTGCAGAATTTTTTGTTTTGTTTTGAAATTGAAAATGTTAGCAGTGTGAATGTGAAAATAACAACAATAACAACTAGTTGTCAAACATCAAAATAATTGTGTTAAATTATTTCAGTGTGTTTGCTTTAAAATTATTCACGAGTAAGTATATTTAAATAAAACTATAATGTATATTACAAAAATTTATAAATATTTTCATTTTTTATAGATTGCGAACAAATTACGATTTGATTGAAATTGCGAAATTTTATTTTATGTGTATTTAATTTATGCTTAATTTAAAATAAATTTCATTAAAAAACATAAAAATATTTTGTTTCTGAATTTTAGTTTTACTAACATAAATCCTTTGGGGTGGAAGTTGCGGGTCGCTTTTTACTAGTACTGCAACTACCACCTTTTTTCGTTGCACTAGAATTTGGTGAACCCACCGCTGCTGTGGTCGGAAGCCCTTTCGTTGTGGCAGACGATGGTTTAACACCGAGATGAGACCAATTTTTAAATGTATTCGCTGCAACCCGATTTAATCTTGTTACCAAATTGTCTTTGTTGGCGAAACGGGTTTGTGCGGCTATATGCGAAACAATAGTATCGAATAGAGATGCTCCATACCATTCGCGCCAAACCAATTCATCCAAAAATTGTTGAATTATTTGACGTGAGAGTAACGATAGTGTATTTTGAAACATCGTAGGCACAATTCTCTTTAGATAATCGATTATGTGGCTGTGTGAATTCCGATTTTGAGCATCGTGCGACAGTGAATTCTAAAAAATCAATAAACAAAATTAAAACATTGCAAAACAAAAATAAGAGTTAAAAGATACCTGAACGCCTATTTTGATCCAGAATTGGGAGACGAAACCACAAATTTGTGTATATGACGTATAATACGCGTAACAAATGACAGCACT
Source organism: Nephrotoma flavescens (assembly GCA_932526605.1). Lineage (NCBI taxonomy): Eukaryota > Metazoa > Arthropoda > Insecta > Diptera > Tipulidae > Nephrotoma > Nephrotoma flavescens. Next base: position 242,139,797 of record OW052222.1, read on the forward strand.
TATTCAAAATTGTGTATTATACGTCGTAGACGTAAACACAAATTTGTGGGTTCTAATTTTTTTTTAAATCGTTCTTTATAATTTGGTTCGCCCTCATTTAGAGGCTATACGGCGCGCAACCGAACTAATTTCGCTTCCGGATCTAAAACACCAAGTACCTCTACTTTAACCTGACGCTGCTGTCCATCTTGAGTAGTTGTGCCTAACGAAATAACACCAACTTCAATCCGTTTACCTGTTCCGGCTAATAATGTCATATGCTGATGGAGTGCTACGGTGCATACAGCTCGAAGTCATGTATACAATCTTTTTACAGATTATCTACCTTAACCCATTGCACAACATTTTGAACATTAGTTTGGCGTGCCCAGTGATAAACAGTTTTAATAAAACCGATGGTGGATGTAATGAACGCTCGAATACGGAAACAAATCGCGCTTGACGGCAGTCTGATATCCATATATAACCACCAGAATATGGAAATTTTGTTGCATCCGAATACATGCCTTTTACTAAGAATACTCACGAAGCTTAAAATCGCAAAACTTAAATTATTAATTAAATTTTCAAACTATTGTGTATTAAATCGCGAATAGTTTTGGAAATCTTCTAGTGCCAAATTGTTTGACAATTAAGAAAGAAAAAAAGACGGGAAAGGTTCGGACCGAACTCTATAAGCATTTTTGTTGCCCCATTTGCGTATTTCAAATATCACATCCACCTACACCCACCAAACCCCATCATCACCCAGAGCAACCGAACACAATCCACCATAAATCAACCGACCACAATCAACAGCAAACGTCCACAACTAAACATTATTACTACCCCCACCAACTATCCAATTGAAACCCCCCAAAACCCATACCACCCGCACCACCCCATACGGCACCGCCTATATCATTATCCTTGTACACCTCCCTACCCACTCCCAAACACACACCGCCCACACAAACCCTCATCCACGAAATCTCAAATTCCCACACCAAACCCAAAACACCTCATGCCACCCCTCCACCTCACACCCCACCTCATCACTCATACCACCCCCATAACCACACTCCCCACACAAACCCACATCCACACGAGATATTTTTTTATTCCACATTCACATGCTCTATGAAACCAAAATAGAATAGAAAATAAAAAGAAACTCTATCAATTTTAAGAAGGGGGTTTAAGAAAACCCTACATATCATAAACACAGAAATGTCCAAATCAATACGGATCATTCCCATGAATTGCTTGAACTTTTAGTGCAGAAATTAAGTTGATATCTCCTACCGTTCTCAAGGTATCGTGGATGGGTCCCATACGAAACGACACATTTCACAACAGGATGTGCTAAAACAGGATGTTACAAAACAGGATATCACACAACAGTACATGGTACACTACAGTACATGGTACGAAACAGGACCGATTAAAACAGTACATCACAAAACAGTACATGGTACACTACAGTACATGGTACGGAAGAGTACATCGCAAAACAGTACGTATTAAAAGAGAACGCCACAAAATAGTTAAGTAAATTTTACGATTTTAATAACTTAATCTTGCAGGTTTTTATTTCCAAAAAATTGTTTAAGTTTTATTTATTGTTGCAAAATAGATCAAAAATTTAAATATATATATAAATAAAATAAATGTATTATTTATATATTTATTTATAAATTTATTTAAATTTTTGATCTATTTTGCAACAATCGAGTATTAGCGATTTAAATTAAAATAATGTTATATAGTGTTAGGCGAAGTTAATTTTCTTATTGTAAATCATATCATTTATATAAAAATGTTGACGACAAGTGAGCATTTATAATCAGGTAAAAAAAAATATTAGGGTAAAAAAAAACATTGTGTTATAAAGCCGATGTTTTGGTTCTACTTCGCCCATTTTTTTTTTAATAAAGTATCATCCCTTACTACTGTACAATAAATAAACTGATACTTTGTATTTGTTAAGAAAAATACAACAACAGTCTTTAAAATGAATTTTTAAAACAATTTTTCACTCCCAAAAAATGTAGGTATATTTTTTAGAGGGTCATAAAATCAAGATGTGTTCCTTATCAAATTTTTTATGATGAATACAATATCCTTGAAAGTTCCAAATAACTAATACTATATACTAATACTATATTTACATTCCTTAAAAGCAAAATTATATTATACATTCAAATTCAAAATACGAATTAAAAGTCTTTGCACACCTCACATATGTATTTGTACTGTTTCCATTTCATATTTTTCATATTTTGCAACAATCGAGGAGTAGCGATTGAGATGTATGTATACAGGTGTATGTGTACAGTACATGGTACACTACAAAATAATATACTGTTAGGTGAAGGGATATTTTATTATAACGTAAAGCAACTATAATTCTATTTAGTATACTGTTTAATTACTCTAGGTGAAGGTAAATCTCTACTTCATAGGATACTAATTACTAAACGTATTCAATAAAAAAATATTTAACAAATCAAGCTGAAAAAATCCTCTGAACTTCACCCAACAATGTTTTAAAAGATGAACATTTCAGATTTCGATATGATAGGATAAAAATATCCTGACTGTTCCGTACCATGTACTGTTTTGTGGTGTACTGTTTTCATCGGTCCTGTTTCGTACCATGTACTTTAGTGTACCATGTACTGTTTTGTGATGTACTGTTTTAATCGGTCCTGTTCCGTACCATGTACTTTAGTGTACCATGTACTGTTTTGTGTTGTACTGTTTTAAATGGTCCTGTTCTGTACCATGTACTTTAATGTACTTTGTACTGTTTTGTGATGTACTGTTTTAATCGGTCCTGTTTCGTACCATGTACTGTTTTGTGATGTACTGTTTTATTACATCCTGTTTTGAAATGTGCCATAGCGAGCGGCTTCGCTTTCAACCCAATAGGCGAGATCGTAACTATTGTTACGAATTTACTAACACTCGTTAAAAGTGTATTATACCACAAAAAAATACAGTTTTATTTCTACATTACACATAGACCGGAATGTAATACCTACTACCATGTCGAAATTACGGGTAGTCGGTTTTTATTGTCTATAATATAAAATTAAAATGTTTAAAAACAAATAAAACTAAGTACGAGATTATGAATTATGTATTTTATTTAACTTCAACAAGATTGTGAGCTCATAACAAAATATTAAAAGAAAGTTTCGATAGCTGTTGAATATCAAAAAACTCTAGAAGGGAATGTTCCTATAGATGCTTATCGAACCAACACAACTTCATCTTACTTTAGTAAAAAAAAAACACTCTTAAGTTTGAGAAGAAAATCATTAGAACGGCTGATCGGTTCTTTCAGTTCACGACATGACAAACGATTTAAACAGCGTGGCACAGGGTATGAAAATACTCCAACCAGAAATTTGTCTTCAATAGCTGCTGACACAATGCGAGAGATGCGGACAAAACACGTTGATCTGATGAACTCAATGATCTAACGAACGACATTTTAATCGACAGGGTATTGTAATTCGCAAAAGGATTGATGTCCACAACGTATAAAGTTGTGTCAAAAATCGTGGATTCGCACTATTCTCATATATGTCAAATTGAATCTGATTGTACGAGATATTGCCATTTGTCTGCAATAATTTGTTTTGGAAACATATTCGAGTCTTAACTGTGGTATTTCTTTATCTTATAAAATATTACTATTATTACAATTTTAGAATAAAGTGAAACCACAGCCTAGGTCAGTAGTTCCTGATGCCTTTATATTACGTGAATGCGCACAATCTCTTGCTTCGTTATTTATCGTTATTGTTTAAAAATTGCTGATGAATAATCATCAATCTCTTTTTCTGAAATTCTAACTACAAAAATAATTTCCTAAGCTTAATTACGAAACTTTTCACTATACAGCATCTCAAAATTAGTACACAATTGGAATATATGGAAAAATTGTGAACATAAATTTTGAAAGGCTTTTCACCCAGCGCTGCCCATTACACAATTAAAAATTCTAATTATTAAGAATAATTTTTTAAAATATAATTTATAATAATTGTATATTATACTGATTAATGTAATCGTACAATGGTCTGCATAACAATTTTATCCATACTGGTGTTGATAATGCTGGCCATATCCTGTAACAAAATATAAACAAAAATTAGTGGATTGGATATTAATACGCGCGGATCCGTAAATAATTCAAATTACCACTAAATCCACCGTATCCCCCATATCCTGCATAGCCTCCATAACCATATCCGGGTATATAACCATAGCTGGCTGGATATCCGTATCCCTCACTTCCAAATCCTAAAAATCCGCCAAACATATTACGCTTAACTCGAACTGGTCCATTTCCAAATGGTTCTACGCCATAAGTGGCCGAGTCAGCGTAACTAATTATTATTATCATCGAAAACAAAAAGAATATAATGGCATAACGCATTATGAATTTTTATTTGAATCTCTGCAATGTGCAAGGTGATCACTTAAACACCCAGAATACTACTGACACGGTGAACTAAATTGTATGCCGATTTATATAATTTCGACCAAGCTGCTGTATATCTGGACCGCATTCCAATGCTCTTTGTTGGTTTAATTTTAACTATATAGATTAATATACCGATGATCTGATTAAAGGTCTCTCGTATTCGAATTTTTATATTGTGTCTCATATACTAGGCGGCATATACGTTATCATTATTTAGCTTATATGTGGGGAAACTAGTTTAGTACGCTAATTAAATTTAATTTGTTATCCCATGCGTTTGACATTTACTTATATGGTTTTCAGTATTGGAATGATCGTAACTTAGAGTACAAGTCCAGAAATTTTTTGAATTATTAATATAAGCTTGCGTCGTATGACTCTCAGTGATATGGGATTTTTGTTATATTAATGGTTCAATCTAGAAGGTAAAGCATGTTACTTAGCTTTCCCTCGCTGAGCTGGTTGATCATGATTAATATGCCATGTAAATTACCAGGAAATGTGTCGTTGCTCTGGCGATTAGACTGTACAGAACTTTCTGTGGGTTTGCTCATTATCTAGTCCCTCTAATTTTTCCTATTCTGTCGTATTTGATAAGAGAGGGGCGGTGGGGGGGGGGGGGGGGGGTAAATTATATGATACGGTTTCATAAAATCCAATCTCATAGCCTTTTTGACATTTAAAATTCATTTGGCGTAAGATGCTGTTAATTTTCCTTTACGAGGGGGATCGATTGTGAATTTTTGTTGCATGTCTAAGTTTTTTTTTAAATTCTCTACTATACTAAGCTAAAGTATTTAGTATATGTCCACAAACGTACGTCCACGTTGTTTTATATACAACAGTAAAACTCTTAAAGTTGAGATCCAGTATTGGCCAAAATCGAGGCACAGATTTAATATATAACTAAGCTTAAGGTGCTGCCAGTCCAGTAAGCGTTAATTGAGAAAACTAACTTTAAGTAGCCCAAAATAGTTTTTAAAGAGTGTTTGACAATCTTCATAATGGTTTTGACTTGCAAAATATAGGGTTTTCCAATAAGAGTGATATGATTTATTTAAAAAAAAACACTCTAATTGTTAAGGAAATTGAAATGTTTTTTATTTAATGTGAAGTACAATCGATACAATTAAGTTCTGTATAAAACGTCATTCAAATGGCCTCCACGACTTTTTCCGCAGGAACGAATTCGAGCCCAATTTTCGCAATTAACCCCAATGTATTGACTTGTAAAGCTTGAAGAGAGTTTGGTTTATTGCTAAAGACCAAAGACTTCAAATAACCTCACAAGAAATATTCTAACGGTGTTAAATCACAACTTCTTGGAGGCCACTCAATACCATAATTTCTTGAAATAAACGAATCTGCAAACTTTTTTGCAATAATTCAATTGTTGCACTTGCTGTGTGGCACGTAGCCCCGTCTTGTTGAAACCAAATATTGTCAAGATCAAGTTCTTTCAATTTCGGTCATAAAAAGTTGGTTATCATCGATCTATACCGATCTCCATTAACAGTAACGGTGTTACCAGCTTCATTTCGAAAAAATACGGACCGATGATTCCACCAGACCAAAAACCACACCAAACTATCAATTTAGATGAATGTGATGGTTTTTCATGAATAATTTGTGGATTTTCCTCGCACCAAAATCGACAGTTTTGTGTATTTACCGCACCATTCAGATGAAAGTGAGCCTCATCGGAGAAGATGGTTTTCTTAAAAAAATCGTTATCGTTTTCAAGTTGTTCCAAGTTAAAATCAGCATATTTACGACGTTTACGCTGGTCCAATGGCTTCAATTCTTGAGCGAGAACAATTTTATATGGATGCAAACCCAAATCTTTTCTCAAAATCCGCCAGGTTGTGGTTTGAGACAGTCTCAATTCTTGAGAACGTCTTCGAATCGATAAATTGCGGTCTTCAGCAACACTTGCCTGAACGGCAGTAATATTTGCATTACTTCGAGCGTTTCTTTGTCTTATTGGCAGTTGAACATTTTGTAAAAAACATGTGTGCTCAAAATTTTCAACAATTCGACGAATAGCGAGCACACTTGGACGATTATTACGACTATAAAATGACAAGAGCGCACGAAAAGTTGCAATTGGAGAACGATTATTTTGATAATAAAATTAAATAATTTGTAAACGTTGTTCTTGCGTATATCTCACCATGCTGAAATTATAAACATTACTATGCAATACAATGAAACAAAAAATGACAGATCATGACATATTAGAAATGGCTGAAACGTCACTTAAATATCATTCCTATTGGAAAACCCTATTAAGCTGTTACCAATTTTTTATTTTGAAGATGGGGTTTGTGTTTTCACGTTTGTGGAGTTGGCTCTAAATTCTGGCCCAAAAAAATAAATTTTTTGCTGCTGGTAATAGCGTCATCTATTTTGATAACTATCATGACAGAAAACTGTAAAAACATTGAGTTTCACATAAATTCGAAGGTTAAATATGAATTTGAGTGGAATGAATATAAAAAATTTGTTTTAAATTTCTAAAAATATACTAATAATAAAATAAAAAATATACACATTTAACTTAAACATGTTCTTACTAATTGGTTTCACAATATTCTGTCTACGCTATCATGATGGTGCTTCAAACGAAAGTGATATAGTATACATTTCTCAAAATTCTAATAATTTTATAACACAAACACTATAATTTCTGTCACGTATGAACTGTCAGCCCCAAAAAAATCGTATATCACGACATTTTAATGCGATGTCAGCCCAACAAATATAAATATTTTTCGTGATAGATTTTTGAAGTCAGCCTCAACATTTTTTATCATGACAATTGTCTTGACAGTTATAACGAATACACTCAATACAAAGAAAATATTGTGGCCGTGTATAATAATGTAAAACAGTCAAGGAGCAATTCTTATTATTTTCAATTGGTTCACAAAAATATTATTTTTAAGGAAGAATAATATGTGGCCTCGGGGCATAATGCCACCAATTATGGTTCTCACCTCACCTCACCTCACCTCACCGAGAAATACGTCATAATGGTGACTTGAACACACCATTTTGAAATATTTGGTACTATACTAGTTGCGGTGAGATGACTCTAGTGTCAAATATACTCATCAACAATATACTGGTGAGTTCATAGTAATTTTTCAAGATGGATAGCAAAAAACGAAAACGTAAATAATCACGATGGATAGCAAAAACGTAAGATTTTTTTCATAATAATTTTTATATAGGATTTCATTTTATAAAATTATTGCATAATAAAACAATATTTCTAGGCATAAAATTTCTAATTAAAAGCAGAATTAAGATTAGAAGAATTAGAATTAAGAATTTCTAATTAAAAACACACGAAACGTCAATATTGTGAAAAATGTATGTCCAAAACGCCAAAATTACAATATTTCCAACTTAACAGCTAATGGAAATTGTCGTAATAAACAAACACATCTCACCAAAAATAAAAACGAGCACCATAATACAAAAATCTAACTCACACGACTTGGATTGGTGAGGTGACTCGCTCGGTGAGGTGAGGTGAGGTGAGAACTATAATAGAGGCATTAAAGGCGAACATATGCCAAAATTTTTGATTTTTCGAATTTAAACGGAATTTTCTACTTTTGTGTACTATCTTCGAAATATGTAAACCTCTATTAAGAAAATCGGAGATTCTGGAATTTTTCATAACTAAAAAATCTATGACGTACGTCAGCCTTTGTTAATAAACGCCACATACGCCTTTACGAATAAAAAGTTTCAGGAGGTTGAGATGGGGTCCTCATACCGAGAATGGCCTATATTGAGCCGCTTTTTGAACAACCATAATATTTAGTGGAATGTAGAGGAAATCTGTGAACCGTAATTAGCAGAAACTTCTAATTAAAACTTTCTCGATTTTTTTTAGTTTTTCCAAAATATTTTAAAAAACCATTACATATGTAGAAAAATATTCTAATTATAATTTACTATGAAATTAGTACAAAATTTAAGCGAAAATGTTTTTCAGACAAATTGACTGATCGGTATTTAACTTTGTACATCAGTCTTTTCCATATCTTGGCGAAACAGTGTTCTGGGACTGGGCACCTTTCGTAGAATGCTTTTTTAATTTTTGTAATGTATACAATTTGCAAAAGCCGACTAATATAATTATAAGATAATAAATTTATAGATTAAGTTTTCCAGAAGTGTTTGCCAAGAGTATGGAAACAACATTTTTACCAGGTTCCAGAAGCTCGTAGTGAATGAATCCTTTCCAATCCCATCAGGCACACAGTAATATTTTCCTGACATGAATATTCATTTTTGCCTGGATCAACCCATAGTTTTCCGCGTTTAGGTTTATCGTACAAAATCCACTTGTGATCACCCGTAATGATTTTATGGAAAAAAAATCTTACTTTTGTATCGAAAAAACAAATTCATGCAGATGTTAACTCTTCGATTTTTGTTTTCTTCATTTCTGTCAATTTATGAGGAACCCATTTTTCTTTCTTCTTCATTTTTCCCATTGCATTCAATCGAAGTGATATTGCTTAGTTCTTCAATGACTTTAGGAGTTTGACCCTGATTTTTCACGGATCCAGTAAAACTTTAAGTTATTCTTCCTCAAATTATTTTACTGCACCTAGATGTGGATCATCTTCAAGACACTGTTTTACTGTTGGATGACCCGCAGAATGTTCACTGAAAGTCGAATTATGACTGTCAAGACAATTGTCATGATAAAAAAAATTTGGGCTGACTTCAAAAATCTATCACGAAAATTTTTTTTATTTTTTGGGCTGACATCATTAAAATGTCGTGATATATGATTTTTTGGGGGCTGACAGTTCATACGTGACAGAAATTATAGATTTCGTGTTGCCACTGCTTTTTTTTGGGCTGACATTTGGGCCAACTTCACATCCATTGTGTTTTCTATATAAATTAAATTTTTTCTTAATTTCATTGCTTCGTTCATTGGATATACAACGTTTTAGCTTCTTGGTTCTGGGTTTTGAAATCGTATATTGACAATTTTGAATGTGGGAATTGAGTTATGAGGTGAAATTGTAATTAGCTTTCTCAACAGAACCCGAATCATAAACGCTAAGCCAGGACTATTTATAGAGAAAATAATAGAATCATGATCAGTGACCCCAAAATCAAAAACAATGGATTTAAACTTATGATAGCTGTTTAGGCCCTGTCTAACAAATAAATGATAATTAAAATTAGAAGAAATAGCCCGCGTTATCTCATTGACTAATGATGCGAACCCAAAAGTAGACATCATGGAAAAATAGTTGTTGCTATCGTTATTGTTGTCGTCTCAATATGTGGATATTATCCAAAAATTAACTAAATTCGTTGATGAAATAGTCAACAGTATACGAAATAATTGAGTAATATTGTTGTTGGTTCCAGAAATTCAGACGAATAACATTAGCGGAATTAAATGATACACATTTCACTTCATAATTTGATAAATTTAATCCGAGATATATATAGCGACCAACCGTCAGTATTATAGTTATATTCGATTCATCATTAATCCAAATTTCGCCAATATCTGCTGGTAACCGTATAGATTATTCCTGAAAATTCTTTTGGCTGGTGTAACCCGGGTCAAGTCGTGTACTGCTGATCGACAATACATCAGGAACAGTTGTATATGTTGATCCCAGTTCATAAATATTTCGCTAGTGTACTATTAAATCTTTCAACCATACCATCTGATTGAGGATGGAAAGGCCTTGTTTCTATCTTATTATTAATATGACATCAACGATATTTGTTGTTTCCTGATTGGGTATTGGTTACATCTTCAGCAATTTGCTGAATAGTGCATACCTATTACCGCTTTCTGTAATAGGGAAGGGTCTTGCCACGTCCATTACAATTCTTTCGAATATTGTGCCAAAGTTGTACTGTTTCATCGATCCTCGATTTTTGATTCACTGCTGCACGTTGATCACATTTTCTACACTACTACCAACTGTTTACATATTTGTGAATGTTTTATTAATTCCGAGATAGCCTCCACTTACTGTTCCATGATTCTCCTCAAGTATTATTGACTAATTCTATTTTTTGGCACTAAAAAGTTCTTTAGCTTTGCCATCCAAGCTCTAACATATTCGTTTTAAATAGCTATTGTCTAAAAGAAGACTGCCCACTGTACCCAATAGGATTTCATTAAGGGTGTTTTATATGAAATCCCACATCAAGTTGGCCGACGATCCTCTTCTTTATAAATATTTAATTGCTTCTTTCGAATTGATTCACCCGTCCAATCCTCATCCTAGATACTCCAAATGCCATTACATTAAATTGCCATTATAACCCGTTGACTACACTTTCACTGCCGTTTTCTCACGATCTTCCTTTCGAACTTCTTTCGATCTTCTTCATTCGATCCACTTCTTTTTGTTTTGTCAAAGGCAACCTTCTAGGTGTCTGGCGCACGGCATCTCTATTCCTTTTTCTGCTCCTTAGTGAGATCTTCTGTTCAGTTCTGCCTAAGTTGTCCTATTATTCTCTTTTATTATGCTGTGTTGATTTTTCTCACCGAAGTTTTCTGTTCGCATTTCACTATGGTACTTACCTCGTCATATTTTCCGATGATTGCCCCTTTCTTGATTGTTTTTCACTACTTCGAGAGATTTAGAGCTCTAATTGGAACTATATTGTCGTGATTTTGTATTACTATAGCTTCCCCGATCATTATTCTCTAATACCTTGTTCCGGTTCATTAGCTTCTACACCATACAACTTGGGTGACCCATTGACTCCCTCCAATCTTCCCGAAATAATTGTTTCTGTATTTTGTGACCATTTTGCTCGGTGGCCAATTATTATTCGACATTACCGTAGCTCAGCATCCCTCGTCCTACGTGCCACCAAAGTCAATCGTTATATCGGCGACCATTCGTGTTGAAAACTGGTATTTCGTGAACTCATTATCCGGTACACAACATTTTCGTTAGTTAAGAAGAATTTATTAATCGTCCGTGAATTTAATTTATTTAAGAATTTTTTTTCGGCTTTTCGGACAAAATATTATTTTAATGGACACCCATACAATGTTTACGACTATTTTAGTCGCAGAAAACAAAGAGGCCATTTATTAACAATATTTCTACCACAAAAGTAGAAAAAATGCACTCCCCTCCCCCAAATCTTTAACCCCAGGGTGTACTTGTGTATACAAAGAACACAAACCCTTGCAAAAATGAGAACTCCCTTAGGTAGCTTCTTGGCAGCTTGGTTTCGTACTGATAAAAAGTTGGTCTACTCATCAGGTTGCAACGACCAAACTGCAAAAATTCCACTCTTGCTTTGTACCGATAATACAAAACAAGAACATATCGATTTAGCGAATTATATATCACTAAATCAGAAACCAAAGGAAATTCTCACTATGTATGTGTAACAAGCCAACACATTTAATTAAGAAGAATTTATTAATCGTCCGTGAATTTAATTTATTTAAGAATTTTTTTTCGGCTTTTCGGACAAAATATTATTTTAATGGACACCCATACAATGTTTACGACTATTTTAGTCGCAGAAAACAAAGAGGCCATTTATTAACAATATTTCTACCACAAAAGTAGAAAAAATGCACTCCCCTCCCCCAAATCTTTAACCCCAGGGTGTACTTGTGTATACAAAGAACACAAACCCTTGCAAAAATGAGAACTCCCTTAGGTAGCTTCTTGGCAGCTTGGTTTCGTACTGATAAAAAGTTGGTCTACTCATCAGGTTGCAACGACCAAACTGCAAAAATTCCACTCTTGCTTTGTACCGATAATACAAAACAAGAACATATCGATTTAGCGAATTATATATCACTAAATCAGAAACCAAAGGAAATTCTCACTATGTATGTGTAACAAGCCAACACATTTAATTAAGAAGAATTTATTAATCGTCCGTGAATTTAATTTATTTAAGAATTTTTTTTCGGCTTTTCGGACAAAATATTATTTTAATGGACACCCATACAATGTTTACGACTATTTTAGTCGCAGAAAACAAAGAGGCCATTTATTAACAATATTTCTACCACAAAAGTAGAAAAAATGCACTCCCCTCCCCCAAATCTTTAACCCCAGGGTGTACTTGTGTATACAAAGAACACAAACCCTTGCAAAAATGAGAACTCCCTTAGGTAGCTTCTTGGCAGCTTGGTTTCGTACTGATAAAAAGTTGGTCTACTCATCAGGTTGCAACGACCAAACTGCAAAAATTCCACTCTTGCTTTGTACCGATAATACAAAACAAGAACATATCGATTTAGCGAATTATATATCACTAAATCAGAAACCAAAGGAAATTCTCACTATGTATGTGTAACAAGCCAACACATTTAATTAAGAAGAATTTATTAATCGTCCGTGAATTTAATTTATTTAAGAATTTTTTTTCGGCTTTTCGGACAAAATATTATTTTAATGGACACCCATACAATGTTTACGACTATTTTAGTCGCAGAAAACAAAGAGGCCATTTATGCAAGGGTTTGTGTTCTTTGTATACACAAGTACACCCTGGGGTTAAAGATTTGGGGGAGGGGAGTGCATTTTTTCTACTTTTGTGGTAGAAATATTGTTAATAAATGGCCTCTTTGTTTTCTGCGACTAAAATAGTCGTAAACATTGTATGGGTGTCCATTAAAATAATATTTTGTCCGAAAAGCCGAAAAAAAATTCTTAAATAAATTAAATTCACGGACGATTAATAAATTCTTCTTAATTAAATGTGTTGGCTTGTTACACATACATAGTGAGAATTTCCTTTGGTTTCTGATTTAGTGATATATAATTCGCTAAATCGATACGTTCTTGTTTTGTATTATCGGTACAAAGCAAGAGTGGAATTTTTGCAGTTTGGTCGTTGCAACCTGATGAGTAGACCAACTTTTTATCAGTACGAAACCAAGCTGCCAAGAAGCTACCTAAGGGAGTTCTCATTTTTGCAAGGGTTTGTGTTCTTTGTATACACAAGTACACCCTGGGGTTAAAGATTTGGGGGAGGGGAGTGCATTTTTTCTACTTTTGTGGTAGAAATATTGTTAATAAATGGCCTCTTTGTTTTCTGCGACTAAAATAGTCGTAAACATTGTATGGGTGTCCATTAAAATAATATTTTGTCCGAAAAGCCGAAAAAAAATTCTTAAATAAATTAAATTCACGGACGATTAATAAATTCTTCTTAATTAAATGTGTTGGCTTGTTACACATACATAGTGAGAATTTCCTTTGGTTTCTGATTTAGTGATATATAATTCGATAAATCGATATGTTCTTGTTTTGTATTATCGGTACAAAGCAAGAGTGGAATTTTTGCAGTTTGGTCGTTGCAACCTGATGAGTAGACCAACTTTTTATCAGTACGAAACCAAGCTGCCAAGAAGCTACCTAAGGGAGTTCTCATTTTTGCAAGGGTTTGTGTTCTTTGTATACACAAGTACACCCTGGGGTTAAAGATTTGGGGGAGGGGAGTGCATTTTTTCTACTTTTGTGGTAGAAATATTGTTAATAAATGGCCTCTTTGTTTTCTGCGACTAAAATAGTCGTAAACATTGTATGGGTGTCCATTAAAATAATATTTTGTCCGAAAAGCCGAAAAAAAATTCTTAAATTTTCGTTAGTATTTGAGAAGTTGAGGGTTGTATTTATATTAAGACGTGGTACCACAAAATTCGAATTGGGCATATTACGTGTGCTCATAAATCGGTACAGCACATTCAACATTGAAGTAATCAAAATAATTGTTGTAATTTTAAAAGAATTTGTCGTTTGTACTTTAGAAATTGGTGGAGGAATTCGTGCTAAAAGGTAGCGGCTCAAAAATCAAACTTCTCGTACTTTGTGAGTTCATAAATGGCTAATTTAAGGCCAATTAAAGGGTTGCTTATGGTTTTAACGGTGATCTCAAAAAGCAAGCTTAACTTAAATTGAAAGCTTATAAATTGCCCCTAATTCTTCTATACAAATTTATTCTTAATTCTTGATTTTAAGTGGTTGAGGGGCTGAGTCAACGTTAACTCAGGCTCCCCACTGCAGTTATCTAAATTTCTGCCAAGCTGATTGTTTCTTCAATTTTTCAAGGTGCGTGGTTGGAAGGTTTAATTCAATATGTATTGAAAAAGAGCCTGTGTCATATTTTCCAAAACCTCTCCTCAGAGACGTAAACTCTAAATAGTTGCTTTTTAGCTCAATCCAAAAATTATCTAAAATTAATTGATTCATTTGCAAGGTTGATATTTGAAAAAAATCGGCAAAGCTCTTCACTCTTGGGTGAGAGAAAACAAAAATCCTGATTCGCGAACAACAAATAAAGAGCTTCCCTTATTCAGAAGCATTACTATTCTATCCACTGTACACCGCTACTTTGCTAACTTTAATTATTTTGCATTTTGCAAGCACGCTAAATTGTTTGAGCAACGTTTTTCATTCGAATTCGCACATTTTTTGTGTAATTACGCCACAATAAAATAAAAATCTATTTACTCAGCAATTACCTGCCACTAAAATATTTACATTTTTTTTTTGATATACTGTTTCAACCGCGCGCAGTTTACATAAATTTATTCTCGCGTACATATCAAATGACACATTCAGCCCACCTTAAATTTATTCATATTAATTGGGTCATTCACCTTTATGCATGCACGAGACATGCGGTCGATTCCACCTACGCACCGCTCCATTATGTAAATTTTGAGATCAACATAAATTTAAATTGATGTGAAGATTAAATTGGTTTTACACTTAGTAGTATCGCATATCAAAATTTGATTTGAGAACTTTCAACACATATAGAGATACGCAGTCGAATGAAAAACTAAAACTATTTATAGACTTTCACAAGACACATTAGGTACATATCGTGTTGCGCGCTATCATCACCGTTGCTACTGCCGCTGAAATATTTTACGACCAAACGTTTTTTTTTTTATGAGATTAATGACTCCGCAGTCCGCACACTTCAACCAATAATTTTGCAACTTTTTTCGTTTGGTTATAAATTAAAATTAGAAAATTTCTATGTACACAAATATTTTGGCGATTTTTAATGGGACAAATTTCACTTTGGGAATGGGGTCCATTCTAGCGGCTGCATTTCTCGCGCGAAATCAATCAGCTGTGCATGATTCATGAAAATGGTAAACGCAAACAGATAAAAAAAAAACTTTAAAACGTGTATTTTATCGATCATTGAAATCAAATAAATATTCTCAGTCATCTGTAAACTTATCGAACACTCCCATGTGTGTGCGTTGCGTATCCATATAAACATTTATATTCGATTTTACTTTCTAATAATTATCTCTCTGTATGGTATTCATGTGTCAGTCACTTTAACTTCCGTTCATTTATCTTGGAAGCGAATTTCCATTTCCACATTTTTGCTTTGTCCGTTGCGCTTTGTGTGTACTTCTGGTTTGAATCTGTATTAGTGCGTCCTTCCGGTTTAACCGCATTCTAATATTTGTCTAGGCCTTCATAGCGTATTAGGGTTAACACTGTTCTACTGTATGCCGTGTTCTACTTTATTATTGCGTTATACCTTTTGTCTCATTCCAACAGGTGCATTTTATTACCCCACATACATAATATGTCGAACATTTAATGCGGTAACATGTCATTATTTTAAATTAAAAGTCGTATAAAGTCTGTAATTAATACTTAGGAATGTAATTAATGTGCATTACACTGGCAGTTACACTACTAAATCCCCTACTGTGTCGATTATTTCGTTATGGGTTTGCGTTTAGTTTATTTCTGCTGGAGTAGAAAAATGACTCAATGTCGTGTATTATACCTATTTGCTTTAACTACCTACAAGTGTGTTACTCTTAATTGACGCGGTTATTGATATTTATCCAATGAGTGTTTCTATAATATTGAGGAAGCATTGTATAACAAAGTGCGCGATCATAAAGTAAATTTTCTAAATTGTTACGGAGATTTGGACACAACATTCAGGTTCAGGCTTACAGGTACCTCTAATGCAACATGGCACAAATAAGGACACTGACAATTCACTAATCAGCTGCCTTGAAAGAGAATTACTGACCACGAGGGATAACTTTCCATATTCTTAATTTTGTTAGTTTGCTCGAAAGGTTTTCCATCTTCGAGGTTTTTTTTATATGACCATGAACTTGAAGAAGCATCCTGTGTACCTTGACCTTTAAATCTGTTTTGACCTTTAAATCTGTTACCCATTTGCTGTGGACACTATCATGGTCCGACGTCCCACATAAAATAGACGATTTCATGAACATCGAAATAACGCCCAAAAACCGTGAAAACTATTTAAAACATGACTTATTTTATACAGTATTTTTCTTCGAGCTTAAAATTATAAGTTTTTACAGGATCGGACCCAAGGTTTCAGAACACCGAACGAGAACTCTACGTGAGCTACATAATCTTTCAGAATAGCAGAGTTTACGATGGCAACTGATAAACAGCACTTTTGGCAATGCATTCTATACGAATTCCAACAAAGAAAAAATGCTTATAAATCACGGGAATCAATTTGTAGTGTTTTTGGTGTTGAGGTTGTGTCTTATGAGAGGTGTACTTTTGCTCGCATGACTCACAAGCGCCTCCCGAACTTGAGAAGGGAAGTTCTCCTTAATACGGCATATTCATCAGAGTTGGCCCCATCCGACTACCATTTCTGCCGGTCAGTGCAGCACGCCTTAGTGGAGAAAGAGTTTAAAACGCTGGGCGATGTGCGTAAATTAGTCGCGGACTTCGAAAATAATAGATTAGTGCATTACTAAAAACAAATCCCCGAATAATACTGAAATGGCGGGCATTAGATCTTTACTACCGGTGTGAAGTTTTCAACATTTATCAAAAGTGTAGCTACACAAATTAACAAAAAACAAAAATGTAGATACACGATTCAACAAAAAGTGTAGAACTACATAAAAAAATTGTTTAAGGGCCATTAACACTTAATTCTAGAGATGATAGCACAAGTCTGAGTATACTGGCATTTCGGGGACAGTTTCGAGAATTTTTAGTGATAAGCAGCATATCACTGCGATCTTCGGGGAATTTTTTTGATCTAGTGTATATGAAAATAATAATGAAAAAGTGTAAACCGGGTCTTACGGATGCTTAAGGGCCATTAACACTTAATTCGTTATTATTTTCATATACACTAGATCAAAAAAAAAAAATTCCTCGAAGATCGCAGTGATACGCCGCTTATCACTAAAACTTCTTGAAACTGTTCCCGAAATGCCAGTATACTCAGACTTGTGCTATCATCTCTAGAATTAAGTGTTAATGGCCCTTAAGCAATTTTTCTATGTAGTTCTACACTTTTTGTTTTTTGTTAATTTGTGTAGCTACATTTTTGATAAATGTTGAAAACTTCACACCGGTTCTTAACTATTATTAACCGCATTTTCCAAATTAAAACTCACGCGTTAAAGGTACCTTACTAATGAACCTGTCCAGCGAATCAAAGTTCAAATCAAGCTTCTCACCGAGGAATGGAATAATTATCAAGTGATTGAGAAAAACTATAGAGAAATCCAAGAAGTTACGAGGGCTTAAGGTGTTAGGTGAAAAGGCTGAGTACCGCGACCCATGGTTAATCCATATATTATTAAACAAGTAGAAACCTACTACCAAACTTGATTGGGCTCGGTTATGAAACGTGTTTTCCATCTATCAAAGAGTTTTTCGACTCCCTGAATAAACAAACGATTCATTGTAAAGTTGTGAAACGACGAAACTCGTTACTTCTTTGTATGATGAAAAATCATCAATCACAAATCACAAAACTGCCACTCCAGACATCGATGCGAGTTATGTCGAGCAAACCACAATACTACTTTGCAGCAGGACGTTCAAAAGACACATCCTAACGGTAGAACATTGAGCGCTGAAGTTTGGGAAGTACCTTAGCACCTGAAGCGTTAAATTCAGGATGTTTAAACGTTGAACTGCATTTTTGGCGATTAGATTACAAACAGTAGTATCCATTAATAACGCATTAGTAATTATAGTCTCAATATCGATTTTTAAGTAGTTTCAAAAATTACGAATCGATTACCAAATCATCACATAGTGTTGGAAGGTATCGAAATACCTTACGATGTACAACTCACTGATCCATCATTTAATTTGCCATTACCAATTGACGTTTTGATTGGTGCTCAATACTTTTTTTGATTTGTTCAGACAACAGCGCATCGAAATACCAAAAGATTTACCATCATTGCACGCAACAGAATTTGATTACATCATTGCTGGCAAACTCGACCAAGAATCTTTCGGAAACACGAATTATTATAGGGCCTTGATACAGTCACCACAAAATCACATCTATCCGAAGAGCAAGCTAAATGTCAAGATCATTTCCTACATACGCATACCCGCAATTATACTGGAAGGTACGTCGTAAAATTACCATTTCGCAACAACATTCAAGAACTTGGTGAATCGAAGAACAGCGCTCTAAATTGCTGTTTGTGAATCGAGAGAAAATTACAACGAAATGAAGAGTTGAGACGGGAGTATGCAAAATTCGTTGAAGAATATATTTCATTGGGCCACATGTACATCTTCTAATCGACAATTCATTTGCATACTACTTGGCTCACCACTGTATTGTCAAACCGTGACCCAGGATGATTTACTGAACATCGTTCTATGATTTCAGATTGCGAAATACGTCTTCTCGGGTGACGTAGAGAAGATGTATAGATAGGTGGAGGTTGCCTCTGAACATAGACGATTTCAGAGAATCTTATACAGAGAATCTTCAGACGAACCGATTGCAGCCTATGAACTCGCTACCGTTACTTATGGTGTTAAACCGGCTGCCCATCTCGGAACAGTTTTTCCCAACCAAATCGGCATTGATGAAGGTCAACAATTTCCCTTAGGACGACGAGCATTACACGATTTTTATGTCGATGACGTCATGTGCAGATATGATGACGTCGGGTGTCTTATCAACGTAAAGAATCAGTTATGCGAACTATTGGCTAAGGGAGGAATGCGGCTAAGGAAGTTTGTATTGAACTCGTCACGATTGTTAAGTGCCATTCCTGCCGAAGACAGAAAAATTGAGGCTAATCTGGATCAACTGTGCCCTAATACAATTATTCAGGCTTTGGGACTCAAGTGGAATCCATCAAATGATAGGCTTGTATTTTCATTCCAAAACTTTTGCGATAAGAAGCCTACGACAAAACGCGAGATACTCTCTATCGCGGCCAGCATTTTCGACCCACTCGGTCTCGCGCCACCAGTAGCAATCAGAGCCAAGACATTTTTGCAAAAGCTATGGCTTCCACGTGTGACATGGGATCAAACATTGTCGTCCGATCTGTTGATTGAATTCCACGAATTTTTGGCTGATTTTTCTTCGATTGAAGCAGTCAGCATTGACAGGTGTATCATCACAAAACGCGTGCACTCGTTCAAGTTTCATGGTTTCGCGGACGCCAGTCAAGCCGCGCATGGGGCTTGTATTTACATTCGTGCTATTAATAACGACGGGACCATTGCAAAAAGATTATTATGTGCCAAGAGTCGAGTTGCACTTTTAAGGCATCAGACCATTCCGCGGCTCGAATTATGTGGGCTCTACAGGAGCTAACTGATGGAATAAAATGGTATCATGTGGACGATGCAAGCAAAACGTTGCAGATCTGCACTCACGTGGCTGCCCTCTCAAGAGTACGGCATTCAACAATAATTGGTTACATGGACCATATCTTTTGGGGTCATCTCTCGATTACGAGCAGTGCGTACCAGATTTATCTGAAGTCGAAATAATTAAACGGAACGAACATCCGATTGTTCTTGCAACACAGTCCAGGTACAACGCCATCGGTTGCCTCATAAGCTCATACATGAAAGTACTGCGTTCATCAATCAAATTTCAACATTAGTCGAAAGAACTACAGCTTTGCTCATGCTCGTTCGTGCATATGATGAATTTAGTGAATGAATTTATGAGAGCTTTGCGATCTAATAAGTAGGTTTCGCGATCCAGTAGTTTGAAGGCTCCTACACAATTTTTGAATAGCCATTATACGCGTGGGCAGTCGCATCAGTAAGAGTGACTTACCACATGAGCACTGCCATCAAATATTGTTGTCGCATACACATCACTTCACTAATATTCTGTTCCAATATTATCGCATCATTATTTTGCATGGTGGAGTGCAAACTTTGTTGTATCATACGCGACATTCATTTTGGACTATTAAAGATAAATTAGCAGTGAAACGAGCCACATCGAAATGTTTCACATGCATTCGTCAAAATCCAACGCCCGCTCAGCAACTCATGGGTGATTTACCTGTGGACCGGTGACGCCACACAAAGCATTCACTAGATTACTGTGGCCCGTTTTCGACTAGAATTCCCGGGACTCGATGCAAAAGTACGTTGAAATCTTACATTACGGTATTCGTCTGTTTCAGCACGAAAGCAATCCATCTTGAAGTCATCAGTGATTTAACCACGAATGGATTCATAGCAGCATTACATCGATTTATTGCCCAAAGCGAAAAGCCAGTATCTATATACAGCGATAACGGTACTAACTTTGTTGGTGCTTGCAATCATTTAAAATCAATTGAGGCTTTCTTCAAATCTGATGTCAACAGAGCAGCTATTAAAGCTTTCAGTGATGAACTTAATATCTCATGGCATTTCATACCACCGCGTTCTCCACATCATGGAGGTTTATGGGAGGCTGGAATAAAAGCCGTAAAGCACCAGTTGTGTCGCGTAACCAACGAACATCCTCTTTCATTTGAGGAGGTCTCAACTTTAGCGGCTCGTATAGAAGGTTGCTTAAACAGTCGAGTGTGCTCTCCGATGACCCTAATGGTCCGCAGCTACTAACACCGTCACATTTTTTGATTGGAGGTCCATTCATGCCAATCCACGAGCCAAACATAACAGCAATCAATATCAATCGACTCAAGCGATGGGAACAGTTTCAGCATATGACTCAAGCGTTCTAGAGAAAATGGGCTATTGAATATTTACAATCTCTCCAGAAGCGAATAAAATGAAAATCAACGGTCTCAAACCTCCGGGTGGGTCATGTCGTTCTCGTTCATCCGTAGCTAAGTTTACCTGCTAAATGGATTCTTGGTTTAATCACTGATGCCACTCGCGGTGCTGACGTATTTGTCAGAGTAGTTACCGTGAAGACGAAAGCCGGTTTGTTTAAACGCAGCATTAAAAAAATATGCATGCTTTTCAAGGAGGGCACATTAAATTAAAATTCTGTTGAAACAATGTGCAATATTTCAAAAGGGCGTGGCATCCCAGTTGGAAATTGGCAACATCCATGTGGATTATTTTTCACAAAAACATACTTTCTATTTCTTACTATTTTTTCTAATTGTGTATGAAAAAGAAAAAAACTTAGTTTTGTCGTTTTTTGATGGTATATTGACAAATGACTAATTTATGATAAGCCACATTTGATTCTCAAATGACGCGTACAGTGTCTGTTGATGAACAAAGACTAGTGTGAGACACGTCATGTACACAACTTCTTTCTTGGCAATGTCTTGAGCGAGACATGTCTTCGATGTTTCTCATTCCATCGCAATTTTTTGAAAACAACGTAAGTAAACAAAATCGTTAAAAATAAAATATTTTAACTGTCATCTTCAGTCTGTCTTCTTCTTTTTATATATATTTTTTTTATAATATACAGTGCTGGGAAAAAAAATTTGGGCAAACATATTTTATTGCAAAGGGAGTCTTTTTTTGCTAAAATTACAAAACTTTTGAAAGCAATTTGCTTATTGTTTCATTTTAAACACATGTATGACGTAATTTTTGGAAAAAAAAATTTACCTGCAATTTAGGGCAAATTTTTCTATCTACAATTCAAAATTAATAATTCACAACTTTGGCGGTATGGCACGGAGCGTTGTCCTGTTGAAAAATAAATTTGCAAGTCTCGCTAAGAAGCTTTAGCATAGAAGGCTCAAATTCGCTGTGGAGGACCTGCAGATAAACAGCTGCTGTAATGCTGGAACTAAGGAAGTACAATTGTCCGGTTTCGTTTCCAGAAAAGCATCCTCAGACCGTCACTCCTTCATTTTTCGGTGAAAGTCTTAAAAGACATTCGTTGCTAAGCCTCTCGCCTAGTTTTCTACTTGCGAGAATTCTTCCATCTCCAACATGCGGCTTGAATTTTGATTCATCGAGAAAAATCACATCATTCCGCATCTCTGGAGTCCAAGACACATGCTCCTGGGCCCATAGCAAACGTTTTTAACAACTACTAATGTGAACTCAGGCTTTTGGACTGGTTTAAGTGCTCTTTAACAGGTCTTTTTCGCACTAACATGGCTGAAATTTGTTTTCCCATTGCTCGCTCAACATTCCGTCTTATGTCCGATGAAGTTTTATAACGGTTCCGACGACACTGTATTCCACGCGACAGTACTTGACCTTGTTTTGACCAATTTTTTTGCACATCAGTTGCGGGGTTGTATCGGTGTAATAAAAACAAATGGCGGTCCAACAAAATATTAATATTAAAAATAGAACTTCTATAAATCAATAAAAAAACAAACAAATATTACAAAATACGTGTTTAATTTATTCCATTACTTTACCTCCAAAAACGTATTTTGTATATTTTGCCATTTTTCGGGGGTTTGCCCCTAAATTACAGGTTATTTTTTTTTCAAAAATTACGTCAACATGTATTTAAAATGAAACAACAAGCCAATTGATTTCAAAAGTTTTGTAATTTTAGCAAAAACAGACCCCAATTTGCAATAAAATATGTTGGCCCAATTCTTTTTCCCAGCACTGTATGTAGTGTTGCAACATATTTTTAACTTTTTATTTGTCAAATTGGTTAGTAAACGTTTTGTAGCAGCACTTTATATCAAAATTGTTCAATTTTTAATTTATTTTACAGTTAAACATATTTTGTGTTTTATATTCTAGGCAAACTTCCAGAGCCAGTTGAAGTACCAATGATGAAATTTATTTTTTACCGAAATTAAGTTTTAATATTTTGAACGTCATACTGATATGTATTATTAACTTGTTTAATAAATTATTAATAGTTTTCTTCCTTTAAATAAAACGTTTAAATTACATATGTCAATCTCATCTCAGACATGTTATCTACAATTATAGATTATAGGCGAGCCACAAAATATACTACGTCTATGAACTGTCCTAGCATTGTTACACACGATTTCTTACATACAATTCATCTGAAACAGGTCAAACACGATTAATATCAGACATGTCATGTACAATTCGTCTCAGTCATGTCATGTACGACTCATCTCAGACAAGTCACAAACGAAGATTAGTCCCATTTGCTGAAAAAATTCTATATACATGTCATGCTTGACTGTCGCTGATGAGTCATTAATGTATCGTCAATAACTTTCCTGCTGCGATGTTACGTCAAATATAAACTTTCTAGCTGAATTGAATTTATACAGTCCACATTGATAAGCTCTTTGAGCATATTTTGATTTTTTTTGTTCGCTTCATAGTAGTCTGTTTTACATAAAAATAAATAAAGCAATGTAATGTTTTTAGTTCGTAAATCATTTTCATTGTTTGTAATCAGTATGATTAATAAACTGAATTTTTTTAATATAAGAAAAAGAGAATTTTTATTATACGACCAGCACAAAAGTGAAACGAATCAAACACACCAACAGTAACCAAGAAACCTCTATTGGAGCTCCTCGAACATTCTCAAGGTAAAGATTTAAATATAGCTCACAAGTTAACAACTCCACCATTTAACCGTCAAAAACGCTGGCAGACAGGAAGTAAAATTTGCAACAAAACTGTTCTCACATACTAATTCAAAAGCAATTTTGCGTATGGCCTCGTTAGGGCTTTTACGGGGTAGCGACTGGCAGGAATGTGCAAATTTATGAAAAACTGTAAACATATTAGAAAAAAAAATTTTAATTTTATTTCTTAGGTTAACGATTGGTTTGATATCTTCAATACTAGACTGCCAGAAAAAGATTCCCGAGAAAGAATTAAAGCATACGGTCTTGCTAAAGATACTCGGCATCAAATTATAGACGAGATGAAAAATGTAATTTCTAATCTTAAAGTAGGTAATTCAAAATCAAAACTTCCTTTCCAAAAGGGAATTTTGATAAGTTCAAATTGTCTAGCGATGCTATTTAACGATCTCTTAAGGAAATACGATATAAAATATCTGTTGACATACAGATTGAATCAGGACCCCAGGATTGAGAAACAATTTACTTGGGCGGAATGAGACAATCATGTCGCAGTCAATGAATGTCATGCCGGACGACAGCGAAAATAATACAAATCTTTTCAAAAATGTGTCGACTAATTTTGAACGTGCGGACAATTTTGGAACTGAAGAAGAGCCTACAACAATTACAAGTAACTTGTTGGCACTTATTACTGAAGCTAGAAACCACAAAATTAGCCAGGCTGAGTTTGAAAGTACGTTTCCAGAACTTGAATGCAATGGTATTGAAAATATTGCAGGATATATTGCATTCAAACTACGTGCCCAGGAAAGCCTTGGAGATTCAACCAGCCAACAATTGGTTTCAAGTAATTGCTGGTGCAATTATTTGTCAGAAGGTGGACTATATAAACCAAACGATGATTTTCTACGGAACTGAATTAAAATGTGGGCCCAAGTATATTAAAACTCTAGTTGAGAGTTCACAAAATGTTAATACAATTTTTAATTGTAGCCTAAAATTTTTAATCGAAACATGATCGAATCTCAAAATGCAAAGAAAAGAAAATTCATTACCTTGAAGTTATTGGAGTGTTGGAAGGTGTTTGGAATCAAAACTGTGGTACAGTATAATTTTGTGTCTTTAACGGTATCCTGTTCATTAATTAAATTTCCGAATTTCACAATTTGACCGTTGGGAAATATTGACTTTGATTTCGTGGTAGTTATTTTTTGTGCGGGTTTTCCGAAACGGTTCGCAACGCAGAGCTCCTTGTATAATTTAAATAATTTTTTATATGAGCTCGGACGAATGTATTAATATTGCTAGTCGGCAAGAAGGCTGCGGGGTGGTGACGTTTTTTTCGTGACTCGGGTAACAAAGTGGGGAAAAACGTAACAACTGTGTGGTTCGAACATGTTTGAGTCGAGTAAACTGTTAATCATGCAATTTTTAATCTCGTTTATTGCTAGGGGACCGGCAATGCTATCGACCTAGTTCTTCGCATCGTACTTTCAATTTTTTTTTGTATTTATAAATAAAAAAGATGCGAAACTATGTTCACCTTTATATTATTTCATTGAAATTGACAACAATAACAATGCATGGTTTTTGTTACGTTTTGGCTAATTTTGTATTTTATGTGTGTTTTTAATGTAATGTAGCCACACAAATTGTTGAATATTATATTTTGTAATACACAAACGAATTACTTGCGTACTTGCAAAACGTACAAAATTTTCCAACAGTTGTTGTATTTCAACTGTATCGTACGTACAATTTATGAATGTGTTTGTCAGTTTGTGTGTATCGTTGAATTTTAAATTACTATGTACCGCAGAGAGTGCGGATTTATGTAGTGTAGCGTAGCGCAGTGTATGCATACGTACAATTTGTATCGACACCGTTCAAGAGAAAAATGTTAAAATACGCGAACCCGATTAGTTGAATACGGACAATTGTGACACAGTGTACTGTGTACCGTGAAGTGAATTTTTTTTTGAATTACCGCGCGGCTATGAATTCTCTAACTTTTTGTGTATGAGACCATTAAAAAATTATATCGATATTTAATTATGAAATTAAAACTGAATCGTGTGTATTTATCTAATCGCTCTGATGAAAGAAAATAAAAAGTTGTTTAAAAAAAAAAATTTTTTTTGTTTCTTATCATCTCGTACTTGTTGTTATCTTTATTGAAATGATAAGAAAATAGGTAGAAAATTGTGCGATTTCAGTAAATTACAAAAAAAAATTGTAGTGATCGTCTTGAGTATTAAGAATATGTTTAGTGCACCAGCCCAATATAGACATTATTGGTTGTAAATTTATTGGTTGTAAATAAAAATAATAAGAAGAAAAGTGGATCAGTTATATCTTGTTGTTGTTGTTTTTGTATATTTGTAGTGATTTTTTAAAGTTAAAGTTTTTTTCTACTATAATTTGAATAGTTTTTTTTATGTGGTAAAAGAAGTAAAAGAAAATAAGAAATTGTTAAGAAAAGAAATAGAGAAGAAATATATAAAAAAATATTCAAGATGCCGTTGTTTAGACCAAAAAAAGTAAATACAAATCTTCAGTATGAGAATAATAATCAAAAAAGTAACATGAAACCACCGGTTACGCCAACAACGCCAACAGCCCCATCGTATGACGATGGGAGTTATGGTACGGATCAACCGGCCAAACCACAATCGAACGTATCGAAACCACAATTGGTATTCCATTGCCAATTGGCACACGGAAGTCCTACCGGATTAATAACAGGATTTTCCAGTGTACGAGAACTCTATCAAAAAATTGCGGAATGTTATGAATTTCCCGTGGACGAGGTAAATACCTTTTTGTTTTACATATACGATCTATAACATATAGCTTTTAAGTTGTGATGTGTGTCAACCAACCAAAAATAAAAGTGTACCGTAGTGATTTCTATATAAAAGTGATTTATAATTTGAGTTGTGTGTGCATTTCTTGGAAGTAAAATAAAAAAAAAACACTAAAAAATAAATATTTTTTGGTATTCTAAAATCTTGTGACGTGGGATAATAATACCTTAAATAATAAGTATTTTTGTTATAGCGAGGCGCTCTAGCACAAAAAAAAAATATGATAAGTTTTTTTTATAAGATGTTAAATTCTTGAGTGATATTCAATTATAGTCAATTATAAATTATCTACTCCATGCGTGTTAATATTGTGTTTTACGATAAGATATATAATACAAAGCTAAATATACCTGTTTACTGTAATATAAAAAGTGATACGCGGCGACAATTTATATGAACTTTGATTGAATCTTGATACCTAATATATAGGGCTGTTTGTTTCTGTGATTAGATATGTTTGAAAAAATTTAGTGTTAAATTCTTTAAGTCTACGATCAGTTAATGTAATAAATTATTTATACTCCTTACTTCGAATTTATCGTTTGATCGTGATCGTTTTTGATTTTAAAAACTACTTCATGCCTACAGAGGTTTATTATAATATAACTAAAACGCTTAAATTGTTGTGATTTTCCGAAAAGTGCGGGCCAAATCTTATATAATTAAATTTGTTTCTCGTGCTCGAGCAATGATATTACATATACTGATTAAATATTTTTATTCAATTTCTAGTAGTGATTTATACATTTTTCAGAAATTTATGATTTTTAATTAAAAGGTGCTAAATAAACTTAAATTTATCGATTTCCATTATGTTTCTAATCGACTAGCTGTTAGAACTAAATATCAGGCGCTTTTTGGTTGTGAAAATCGGAGATATTTATTAATAAACGGTAAACTAACCGTCAATTAAGTTGATCGGAATTTTAGACAAACATATCAGTGTTAGGCCACGGCATCGGTGTTTATAATGTTTTTAAACCAAAATAATGATATTGACGTCTAAAATATAAACTTAGTTTAGATTTGTGGTTGTTGTTTTTTGTCTGTGTTCCTTAACTGACTGAACTAAATTTGCGAAACTAAATTTTGGGGATTCTGTTATTCTGCACTTACCAACAAAAATGCGTTACGATGATTTTTCATTTGATTGTTATAATTTTTTACGGGGCGTTAATTTCAAATAATATTAATTATTTGTTTACTTATAAATCAATAAAACAGCTTTTACAGATTTAAATATTATTGGGTTGGAGTCTGCCTTTATATTCCACCAACTTCTTGTTTTAATTTGGTTCAACAAATTTAGTCGATTAACACTCACAAAATAAAAAAACAGGCAGGGTTTGTTTTGTGCCATTGTGCCATCTATAAAAGAGTATGAACTATACATCAAATTTTTAGTCGAAAAATTAGGGAAAAAAATGGCGTGTGAGGCGCACAGCCTAAGTAACTGTCTAAACTAAATTGCCGTTTGTCTGAACTAGTATATATTAAATAGATTAACGGGTATGTTTTTTTTTCTCTTATCCTATTGCATTTTCCGTAATTAGATTTTTCGCCACGGTGCTACTTTTGTAATTTTTTTCGAACTTCGAAAAATATTCGAAGTAAATCAAAAAAAGTTTACGATTTTTGGTTTGGTTGTCAAAATGTGAGTAAACGAACCAAATTAGGCTTTATCCAAGCATGTGAAGTTATCCCAGTTTTTCATCCCAGGATTTTTTTTATTATTATTTACACGAAACTATTCTATTCCATCCCAGTTTTTTCCTTTTATACCTCTATAAGACGATTTAAATTATAAACACAACAACAAAATATCCCATCCCAGTTTTTTTCGTTTATTTGTTGTTCATGTAAAACAAATACTTCGAAATAATGTATTGTGTTTTGGAAATAGTAATTCTGTATATTTTAAGTTCGAAATAATAATACGCCATATTAAAAGTATAAAATATAAGAGCAAACTATGGTAAGCTCCCCAGCGCCAATCGTATATTAGGATTGGCACAATCTTCCACATTCGATATGGCCCCATATAAATTTATATGAAAATCGTTTATAAATTCCAAGACCTTCTTGGGCCGGAAATAGCGAATGATGTTTTCAGATGGTACGTAATTAGGTAACTGCTGACCAAGTGGCCAGCACCAGCCGTATGTCCAAATTTGAGGAAATGGCCACATTCCAAAATCTCAGGTGAAGTTAAATAAAAATGTATATCTCTTAAGAAGTTCCTAGGCCGTAAATTTTTTTTATGTTTCGAGTTGGTAATGATAAGGGCAAACTATGGTCAGCTCCCCAGTGCCAACCGTATATTAGGATTGGCATAATCTTCCAGATTCGATATGGCCCCATATAAATTTATATGAAAATCGTTTATAAATTCCAAGACCTTCTTGACCCGGAAATAGCGAATGATGGTTTCAGATGGTACGTAATTAAGTAACTGCTGACCAAGTGGCCAGCACCAGCTATATGTTCAAACTTCAGTAAATGGACAAGTTCCAAAACCTTAGATTAAGTTCTCCCGTGGTATATCAATTTTTGCTTGAATCATGTCTGAATTAGGAAATAATTAGTTTGGCTCATTATTATTAATCTTTATCGGAACTATTAATAAATTTAAATCTATAAACTGTTAGAAAAATGCACTGCTGGCTTTTGAGCGTTACTGAATGGGGCGATATCGAAATAGATAAATTATGTGCTCACTTACCTACGGGTGGCACTGTACCGCTCACCATTATTTGTTTTCTTTTTAATATTTGCAATCTTTTCTGGTATCGAAAAACTCCCAACTCTCTCGCAGTTTGCTTATCACATTCTTCCTTAAAGAGTGGCTACGTCGAGGACGTATGGCTATGGATCCGATTTACGTAGAACTATCTGCACATTGCATAGCGCATTGTCAGTACTATAAGCTGACAAGAAAACAAAACATTGAAATCTGAATTCGGTCAAGGAATCATAGTTCAAATTCATTACGGATCGAAATAGGGCTGGCAATGAGGAGTACACAATAGTTTGCCCTTATCATTACAAACTCGAAACATAAAAAATCATTTCCGACCTAGGAACTTCTTAAGAGACATACATTTTTATTTAACTTCACCGGAGATTTTGGAACTTGTCCATTTCCTCAAATTTGAACATACGGCTGGTGCTGGCCACTTGGTCAGCAGTTACCTAATTACGTACCATCTGAAAACATCATTCGCTATTTCAGGCCCAAGAAGGTCTTGGAATTTATAGACGATTTTCATATAAATTTATTTGGGGCCATATCGAATCTGGAAGATTGTGCCAATCCTAACATACGGTTGGCGCTGGGGAGCTTACCATAGTTTGCCCTTATCATTACCAACTCGAAACATAAAAAATCATTTCCGGCCTAGGAACTTCTTAAGAGATATACATTTTTATTTAACTTCACCTGAGATTTTGGAACGTGGCCATTTCCTCAAATTTGAATATACGGCTAGTGCTGGCCACTTGGTCAGCAGTTACCTAATTACGTACCATCTAAAAACATCATTCGCTATTTCCGGCCCAAGAAGGTCTTGGAAGTTGTCGGTGCGATTCAACAAATAACAACAAAATTGTAAATTAAAATATAATTAAAATTAATACTTAAAATTAACAAATCATTGTTAAAAGCAAAAGGTGTTAAGTTATTAAAGTTGTTGTATCCACCATAATAAACAGGGAAGACTCGCAAGGCCGCTTGTTCACATCAACATTTAAGTCAACAAGTGGATTGCCCCTCCATTTGGTCATATATTTCACTCATCATCCAGCTTTTCCGAAAAATAATCCAATGGTTAGGCTTGTTGATATATAATTTGGTGTAAGACTGCACCCACTGCAGTATCTGAAGCTTTGACAGACAGCACTAATTGTGCATTGCATTCTGAGGATGGATGACAGTAGATTTGTTGTAGTCTAATAGCTTTTGCAATTGTCGAAAGCTGTGGTTGTAACGCTGTTCCATACAAGTGACGTTTTATCGTTGTACTTGTTTATTCTGTTGCAAAATCATTTGGAGATCGACTGGTATTTCAACTGGCTCGATCTGTTTGTGATGATAAGCGTTTTAAAGATCAATTTTCGAAAATATTGTCTTCCCGTAAAGAATAGGACCGGAATAATTGATATAAGCAATCGATCAAACGTCGATTTGGTTTGGTGATGACATTCATCTTTTTTGACCACCACGTGAATCCTAGACGAGCAATTAATTGTTGATGGCCTGCAAACGCTCTGACGCATTAATTCCTCAAATTCGCTTTAGCTGCTCCATAAAGAAAGACGTCATCATTTCGAATTAACTGGATGTTCTTTATTGTTTCGATTTAATGTCTAATTTTATGTTCGTAGTTTGTCATTAGCGACATCTACTAGCAGATTGTAATCATTTATCACCATAAATTGGGATTGCTACGTACAAAAATTTTATTGGCTCGAATTAACCAGAGGACTGTATATTTCTGTGTATTCGAAGCCGTACTCCTGTGTGAACCCCCGCATTACTTATCTTGTTTTATATCGATCAATGCTTTCATTTGGAATTTGCTTTAGTTCTTAGACCTAATGATTAACAATCAAATTTTGATCTTTTAGCGGAATAACCAAGTTCCACGTGCAATTTTTAATGAGCGAATCATCTGATCCAATTGCCTGCTCGTATGTTCTTCTATATCCAGAATGTATATTGCATCATGTTCGATTAGTTGCGCCGGAGTTGTCACAGTATCGTTCACCTCTAATTCTATATCATCACGTTCGCGTTTTCGTTGGTCTTCTTATTAGTGTTCTTAATGTCGAGTGCAGCCATTGACTCTTATAGAAGAAAAAATCAAGCCACGATCAATCTCATTTTGTTGGTATCTGGATTCGACACTCGATACGGTTTCGAATTGATTCATTTTGTCCGTTCTCTTGCATGATTTGCATTACCAAGAATTGGATATTTGCTGCAACCACGACTTTTGTTTCATAAAATATAAGTATCGTAAATGTAAACAATCGTCGTTTAAAAGCAAAAAATACCCCGAACCGCCAATGTCAAAATGAATAAAATATCAAAAAAAAAAAAAAAATTCACGCTTATCGTCGTCCGAATTCTTCATTTCACACCATGATGAAATTGTAATAAACACCATTCTTTTCACGACGCTTCCCAACAATTTTACAACACTTCGCGGATATTATAACCTCAAAATTTTTTAAACACGGACTCGCTACTCGCACTAACGTTGAATTAACCTGAATTAATTTTCCAACGTTCAGTCCAACACGCAGTGGAACGCATATAATAAATGCAGCAGATATTATTAGATCGTAATAACCGGCATATAAACTCGATGTCCGGAGCAATTCGGGCTTTTATGTCTACCTGCATTTCATTTGATCGTGTTATTACGGACCCGAGGTGTTTGAAGTCGTTCACGCTGTTCACTTTTAAGAAAAGTCTTCTTTCGTAGCGATCAAGCGATATGAAACTGTCCCCTTGGCATCTCTAGGTCTTTGGACGTGAAGGACGATATCATCTCCATCATTATACCAAGAATTTCGTCCGATTTATTGAATATGCAGCTCATAGTTTCGATGTTGCTTTTCCTTACTAAGTACTCGTGGTTGCGAAATTTAACAGCAGTTATCGAACGTCAGATCTAAGGTTGAGTTCCTTAAACTATATGATTCTACATATACAGAACAGCACAGAGGTTATGAGCACGACCCCGATGGTCACCCGGTTGATACTGTCATATGTTAACTGAATGTCTATGAATAGTTTACGTTTGCTAATATTGTACTCACAACATTTTGAACCATATAAAATTTGAACTGATCCGGATGGTATGA
This sequence comes from Nephrotoma flavescens, assembly GCA_932526605.1. Taxonomy (NCBI): domain Eukaryota; kingdom Metazoa; phylum Arthropoda; class Insecta; order Diptera; family Tipulidae; genus Nephrotoma; species Nephrotoma flavescens. The sequence continues at coordinate 242,172,777 of OW052222.1, forward strand.
TATCAAAGGGCCGACTGTCGAAGCGCCGAATGTCGAAGGGCCGAATGTGTCGAAGGGCCGAATGGGTCGAAGGGCCGAATTATTATTTTTATTTTTAGAAATATGTTTTTTTTATCTTTTTATTTAATTTATTTAAATTTTTATGTTTTTTACATATCCCTTTTTCAAACAAAAAAATATGCGCTATTTAAGTCCAAACCACACAAATGTGTGGGTAAAAAATAATAGTATGTAATGCCGTTTTTGATAAAAAATTTGGGTAAGATGAAATTTTTTTAAAAAATTACGCCAAAAAAATCGCTTCTGTGGAAGTACAACCAACACAATTGTGTATATGTATATGTATTTATATTGTGTTTTTCGGACGAAAATAATTTTAAAAGGAATACACAAATGCGTAAGTTGGGTCAAAACACATACAAAAATAAATTTCTGACATGGTACTTTTAGAGTACCCACACAATTGTGTTAACGGGCAGGGAAAGGGATATACCTGCAATTTGTACTGCAATTTGTCATTTCTTCTCTTTCAAGCGCTCTATTTCTAACCCAAAAACCATAAAAGTTCGGTTACAGTTGGATCGACATCCAGTCATACCAAGTTAGTGACCCTATCGTAACTATCGATTTAAACGCACCATCAAGCTAAAAACCGTGGAAATTAAAAAATTCACAAACTCGTCAACATGGCGTCTTAGTCTAAATGACATGTCTATAAATACTGCTTAGGCCCAAACGATTTAGCTTTTTGGGCAGCCAAAAACATTTCGTACTCTCAAAAGTATAAAAAATGCATAATACTTGATTACGCCATATTGGTTTTCCACATTCATCATTTTATCAAAATCACGTTTTACAGTATTTGAAGTGTCTGCCATATATTTCGTCAATATTTGCAATCAAATAGATTAGGATTGATGTATACCTATAAATTGTCGTTTTTGAAGACGGTAACGAATGGTAATAAATCCGATTTTTGACCTTGTCAACCATTGCTATACAAATTGTTGGATTTTTTGGCACACATATTTTCCTGCTTGCACGAAAACCTCGAAATGGTTCAGTAGACGACTCCAAACGAATTTCTCTTATTAATCTAGCGCGCATTAATTATATTCAAAGGTAGACTACTTTACATATAGATGTGTGATTATAAGTTTTCCCTATACCAAACCCAATATGCATTTCACTAATTTAAATATTTTACGTAACACGATTTATGTATTACGAATTACGATTCGATCCGGTTATCTAATCATTAGTGTCTGTCTTATCGAATTGTAGTATTGGTAGCTTTAAAGTAACGAATTCGTATATTCACTGATAAATGCCGCGATTTATGGGTTAAAATTTATTATTCGATCGATAAATTTCATCGCTTTGTATATTCGTTTCATTATCACGTCGAGAGTTATTAAAATTTTTTTTATTTACTTGGTATGTATATACTTGGGAAGGGGATTTTTACCTTTTTAGGTTTATGTAACTTCCTAGTATTCAAAATTTATGGCAATTATTTTACCTTTTGGTAAAACTGCATTCAAAAGTGCCTTACTGAGTCACATTCATCATTGCAACATTTTCGAGTAATTATTTGGTATGGGGGAAACTCTGATGCTTAAAAAAAAAATTCATAATTTTATTGGGGCTGATTAATTTGGCTAATGTCTAACAATGGTATTATCTGGTTTACCTTGAGTACTTTCAAATAATTTTAGATTTAGTTCTCATAACATGTTTATGATTTTATTGCGAATATTAATTATGTAAGAATCGTGACTAGTTGTGATTAAATAAACAAAGTAATTCGAAGTAGTTAGATAATCGTTTTTTTTTATTAGACTTCTAATAACAGATTGAACCATTTAACAAAATTGCTTTTTGCGCATAACTAATTGATTCTTGGTACGTCATAAAAAATTTTAGACTCACACAGACTTCATTATGGTAATGTGATTCCCTTGAAAATTATCTTCCTGAAGTTAAATGCTTCCATTCATTAACCAATTTCATAATTCTAAATTATAATATTCATGTGGGATGGTCGGCGTGCACAGGTATTTTTAATTACCAAAACTGCATCGCGAACCAGTTGTTGTATGGTGGGGAAGGTCACACATCACAAGATGTTGACGAAGCTTGAACTGCAGAGATTTAAGAGGCAATCGATAGTGCTAGTTGGACCCGTCGTGCTGGCAATACATGTATGTACAAATCTATTTCAAGCCGTCGCACAGCCCTAGCGGTTTTATTTTATAAAGTCGAATGTTTTACAGACGCAGGTGGACAAAGTATTGGCACAAACGACAGTTAAAAAGTAGTTCGGCTGGTGAATCTACCAGTGCTGTTGCGTCGTTATGATGAAGGAGCTTGTACTCAACACAGTTAGCCAATGTCTGCGATAACTGAAAGACAAAGAGTTAAAATTGTCACGGGTATTTACGCCAGGTAAATGGAGTCGTCACTGATAACATACATGGCATGACACATGCTTGGAGTTACTTAGCTTACTTCTATCGGACGAAACACCAGATGAAACTGGGTGACACGCAGAAATGCGGGAGATTGCCATCAACAGCAGTTGGACATCCACTGTATGGCTCTGTATCTAATCAAATCACAAAAGGATGTTCTCAGGGCTCCATTTTAAGGCCTCTACTATGGAAGATCGCGTTTTTCACAATCATAGTTAATGACTTTGATGAAATTGCATTCACGGATGACAAAGTCATTCTGGTGCATGACAACTCGAGACTCGAACTTCACCGTCATGAAGTAATGGTGTGTAGCAAATAAAATGTCACTATCTACAGAGAAAACATTGTTGCTGCAGCTAAAAGGCATATTTGACTATTGTCGACCTCCAACACCTTTAAACGGTCGAAGCATGAAAATGGTCAAGACTGTGAGATACTTAGGAGTTGACCTTGATTAGCTTATGGGCGTAACATTCCAACTACTGGCAAGAGTGCAAACAATAACAAGTAATTTGCTGATGGAACAGGAAATAATGTTGTTTCAAAGTTTTGTTGATTTGTAGTCGCTGCAAATTCTCATGCTGCCATCTAACTTTACAACACGTACAATAGGTGAAGCTCTGTTGCTGTATTCGGTATACAAATTAGTCTCCACCATTTTTGTCAAAAATTGGGCATTTATTGTGAAAGAATGTTTCATCTTTTGAGGTTTTCTATGAATCAACCCAATTTTTGGTTTATTCATATATGATGTGAAGTGTTGCTCAGACAGGCCATTCGTCATCGATCAAAACAAGTGATAATTAGACGGGGCAATGTGAAGTGAATACGACGAGTGAGATCACACTTCCCAATTGAGTGTTTCCATGTAGACTTTGACCGTGGTCCCCACGATTTCATATTTTTTGGGTTGTTGTAGTGGATTCATTTTTCATCACCAGTGACTATGCGATGTAAAACATCCTTTCGTTTATGCCTGGTAAGCAGATTTTGACATGAAAAAAATCGGCGTTCAACATCTCTCGGCTTTAGTTCATATGGAACGCAATTTCGATGGTTTTGATTCATTCCCAATAACTTTAAACGATGTGAAATTGCTTCTTGAGGTACTCTTAATGTAAGCATAGGTTCTTCGTCTTGCGTTTGGCACGAATCTCCATAGAATAATGCTTCCAATTCCACGTCTTCGTACACTTTCGGCCTTTCACTACGTTCTTTGTCTTCAACATCAGATTCCATTCTTAAACTTCTTACAACAACTTCTCTCACTTAAGACAGCCTCACCATATGCTTAAAGAAGCAATCGATACTCCTCAGCTTCAGATTTCGTCAAATTAAGGAATTAAATCAAAAAAAAAAAATTGTGTATGCTTTACAAATATTTCCATAATATTTACGCCACTACTGGAATATTCCCGAACTATATACCAATAATAATTTATCCCACTCTTATTCTACCAACACTAAATCACAATAACACATTAATTCCACTATCATTTATTTATTAATCCACTATTTGCACTTCTTTGCTACTAACTTTCCGAATGATTCATTCCTATTGTGTTTGTTGTACTCGTATTTATTTATTTATATATCGATCGATTATTCTAGGTATGCCTAGATCTTCTGTTCATGACTTGTAAATTTGCTACACAATAAACTGATATAAAATTCTTTAGTACTACTACTAAACCTTAGATGTCAGCTCTCTCACATAATAGATAATTGTTAAGTTCTAAACCTTAACACACCCCATTTACATGCGACCAACATTTTTATTCTGCAAAATGAAAGAGATATAACATTGACTTTTTGCACATGAGAGACAAGAAAAGAAATATATCCCAACAAAATTTTGCAGAAGATTTTTAAGCCACTACACCGCCTAAACCAGTATAAAATGTTGCCATAAAATATTTTCGACCCGACTATTTTTATGGTAACAATTTTAAAATTAACCAAAAAAAATTATTTCGTATTTTTAAATGTTGAGGTTTCATAATAAAAAGAGACGCCGTAGATAAATAAACTAATAATAATGCTATAAAAAAATTACGGCATTACTACATATATATATTTCTTTCTTTCTCGCACATTAGACATTTTTATATAGCGGATGCTTTCTTATTTACCTACGAAAATTTGTAGGAGAAAACATATTTCTAACAATTTTTTGTAGAATACACGTCTCATTAACCCCATAGGCGAGATCGTAACAATACGGAACCGCTAATATTTTAAGGTTATGTTGTTGACAAATGAGCAACATGAGGATATTACGTTTTACATCGGGCAATTTTAATCATAACTTCCTAGTGTCATCATCTTCGGATTTACTTGAAGACCTGAGAACCTGCGAGGTTCATCGTAAGCACCCGGTTCAGACGAACAGGCGATTATATTTTCCTGACAAATTAGCAAAACACTGGTTTTGTTTTTTGTGGTGATATATAAAGGTAATCTGTATATTGCTATACCTATTCTATTAATGTTTCAACTCAAAAGTTACTGAAGCAAAATCTTAAAATACGAAATTTCTTAGGAAGGTCCTACTTAATAAAATTTAATTTATAAATCAAACGAGAATTTATTACTAATTACCGTTCTGGTTCGGGATCTATTTAGTTTTTCAATTCGCCTAAAACTATGCATTTATTCAAACATATATAGTCAAGCACAAAAGTCTACATACTCCACTAAAATTTGCAAAATCGAGATAATTTCGATTTTTTTATATTGTAATATTAGTTAAATAGTATATTTAAACAAAGAAAATTATTATTCGACAAAACAAATTTAAATAAAAAATTATTTTCAAAAAATTCATAAAATTTATATCACAAAAGTCTACATTTACTGTAATAAAACCAAAAGGATCATGATCAGACGATTTACTGTCAGTTTATCGTGAACAATTTATCGTGAGCAATTTATCGTAGAACAATTTATCGTGGAAACAATTTATCGTGGAATCAATTTATCGTGGAACAATTTATCGTAGAACAGTTTATCGTGGGCAATTTATCGTATAACCGTTTATCGTAGACAATTTATCGTATAACAGTTTGGAACAGCTTTAGTGTCGCAGACAAATTTTTTTGACAGTCTGAGCGACGGTAGCGCCACTTTGACCAAGAGCGGAATTGTTATAACTAAAAAAGTGCCTTTGCTTAGCATTTTCAAAAAAATACGTTAAGACATGCTAAAAAAATTTAATAAAAAATATTGAATCTCATTTAAAAATAAATGAAATTTAATATTTTTTTGCCGCACGTAGGAGCAGATTATATAGAATCTATTAATGACACCTACGCTCCTCCCCGTAGCCCTGCGGGGCTCTTTATATTTTAATTTCGGGGGGCGTAGGAGCCGGGATCTTCAAACATGTCGCACTGCGTGCCGCACGTAGGAGCGGATTATATAGAATCTATTAATGACACCTACGCTCCTCCCCGTAGCCCTGCGGGGCTCTTTAGATTTTAATTTCGGGGGGCGTAGGAGCCGGGATCTTGAAACATGTCGCACTGCGTGCGGCACGTAGGAGCGGATTATATAGAATCTATTAATGACACCTACGCTCCTCCCCGTAGCCCTGCGGGGCTCATTAGATTTTAATGTTGAGGGGGCGTAGGAGCCGGTATCTTTAATCGGTTAAGAAACTACCGAGTTCCGTCACACATAGCCATATTCCAGAACTTCTTCACAAAATCATCGAATAATCCCATTTCCATCTAACATACCCAATCCCATCATAATCGGTTAAGAAACTACCGAGTTCCATCCCACGTAGGCATATTCCAGAACTTCTTCTAAAAATCATTCAATAATCCCATTTCCATTAAACATACCCAATCCCATCATAATCGGTTAAGAGACTACCGAGTTCCGCCCCACATGGCCATATTCCAGAACTTCTTCCCAAAATCATGCAATAATCCCATTTCCATCCAACATACCAAATCCCATCATAATCGGTTAAGAAACTACCGAGTTCCGTCCCACATGGCAATATTCCAGAACTTCTTCCAAAAATCATTAAAGAATCCCACTAATTTTTTGATACCACGCATAAAACCTTTCTACGATAAATTGTCCACGAAAAATTGTTCTACGATAAATTGTCCCACGATAAATTGTGTCCACGGTAAATTGTGTCAACGATAAACTGTTCTACGATTAAATGTTCACGTTAAATTGAAACACGATAAATTGTTTACGATAAAGAGACCGTCACCCATTTTTTTTGTTTTCACTTAATTAATATTACAATTTTTAGTTCGTTTCATTTATCTCGACTTTGCAAATTTTAGTGGTGTATGGAGACTTTTGTGATTGACTGTAGATAGATTGGTTGTTGTTGGTTTAGTATTAACTAAGTGCAAAAGTCATCTGAACTTCTGACCGATTTTGGGTATCATGTTATTGTAATCACCAGCCGCTGCTTGCAAACCAATAAAGCTCGTTGCACATTAGATATGTTTTGCAGGTCTGTGCCAAGGATACCGTTCCAATTATAACTTCACGCTTTTCCCAAATTTAATTTGTGATACGTAGAGATATTGAAAATTCAGATAGAAAAGTAAACTGATGCCATTTTATCAATATTTTTTTTTGATGGGTCATATGAAATTATAAATTTTTCTAGATTTTAAGATACCTCAATGACTAAATCAGAATATCTTCGAAAAACGAGCAGGCCAATATTACATTATTGCTAAATTGAGTTTATTGCTGAGATTTGAAATATATTGGATCATTCCTGCAAACAATCAAATTTAACCTCAATAAAAGTGAATGATCCCACTTGAGACATTGATTGCAATTAACTAAAAAAATTCGTAGAAGCTTAATTTTACCAAAGCTTTAAGCTCGTTCAAATATTGTAAGTCCATCAAAATTTGTGTATTCCGGGTTCTAGAAACAATTTCTAACAAGCCGCCAATGCCTAAGCGGTGAATTTTGGTAGTCTGTTTCATTACAATTTGTTATTAATTACAAATGCACGCAAGTGTGCGTTCAATTAACAGAATTTATAAAATAACTGAACTTTGAGTGCTGTGCGTAACCACAAGTATAATAAATTCCAATAAATAGGGGTTGAATCTTCGCTCGTTGCTTTTTATTTGTATAAAAAAATTTAGGTAGGTCTCATTATCTGCTCGTAGATATAAGTGGTTATGCTTAAAAATCTCATCCTTTTTAAACAGAGCTCTCTTATAGGAATCTCAGTTGCAAAAATTTCGATGGTTAAATTCCAGTTGTTTGCGAAATGAGCCTAATAATTTATAAGGAGTTTCAAAAGAACATTATAGCTAAAAGGTGATAGCGGAAAATTTAAATCTCATTCGAAATGGTAATGAGTCCAACCGGTTGCTAACGCAATTGTGTTTATACAGCCGGAAAACAGTTATTAGTAATATTTATTGTGACAGCTAATTACATTGAACATTGATACATATCGTAAATACGAAAATTACAAAATAAATCCCAAATACCTACGTGTCTGATCGCTTATACAGAAATTGTAACACAAAAGTGCAAATGCAATCATATTTAATTTCTGTAACATGTGAGCGATTTTTTCATGGTCGAGTGACTCTAAAACCCAATGCTGCACACCGCACCATATATAATTACTACATACGTCATGTTTAACTATATGCACAAGGGATAAAACACTTTATTTGATGTAGCATATCGAAAACATTGTTTAAGCATAAAAAAGGTGAGGGTCAAGAATGAGGGCGATCCCGCATGTGTAATGTCTCGAATGAATTCATGAACAGGTACTTTAAAAATACATATTAAACCTTGTTAGAACTATCCAATTATGTACAATGTTTTAAATTATTTTTAGTTTACGTTGTAATGTAAATTGGTTGGATGAACATGCTAGTAAATGTATGTGAGTGCGTACTTGTTGTTATGTGTGTGTGTAGAAGTTGTATTGTCAATTCGACTTGACCATACAATTAAAAACAAACACGAAAGTGTTTAACATTGAAATTATTCACATTTCACGCGTTTAGTTAATTGGAAAATTTATAAGGTTGTGAAATTTTTCAACAAAGACATCGAACGGCCTTTCATCGAATGAACCATAACGTAGTATCAGTATGAGTAATACATATTTCATTCATTTTGGAGACATTTACAAATATTTCTAATTTTACGGTTTTAATTCTATAAAAATAAATTACGATATTTATTTGACCTAGAAAACCAAGGTTAAGGTGAAATTCAAAATTGAATAAGCTTTCAATAACCCCAATAAGGGATCTTCTGCAATATATTGCTTCCTAGATATGAGCTACCTACATGTCTTTGTTTATACGTTACTTTTATACATTGACCTTGATGGATCATACCAAGGTCATATAAGTTTAGGGTTTCTTAACCTCTAATATTTATTCATTGTGATAATCAGTGTTGTGCCGCATTGTTTACACCGCGTAGATGATTAATACTCTACATTTGTAGAGTATGTAAGTAGACAATTTAAAAGATAATGTCGACAATGTAGGTAATGTCGAAAATGATTGTTTTGTTAGCAATCAGCAAAGAGTCTCTGGCACAGTTTTGTTTTTGACCCGTAGTTTTCATTCGAGTCCATATTATGCAAAGATATGGATATCAATGAAAAGCTATATACGCCTTAGTTAACTGTTTGCTAAAGTAGTCCCTTTGATTACGTCAACTACGTTTGATGGCAAAAAAAAAATATTTACCGGTTGACAGCATCCTTCGAAAATTCACTGTAAATGGAAATAGTTGAAGGAAAACGCACCTATAATTCGAAAGAATTTCGAAGTTTATTAATTTCAAACGCCGTCAGTGGCAAACATAACACAAAAAGGCTTTATTAAAAATTATTTACTGTCTTCCTCATTTTCCAAATCAGAAACACAATGTGTTGCAATTGATGAAATTTGCAGTGGTTAATTCCGGTGGCACGAGTTTCAAACAGATATTGCAGAAGTTGATTTCATCATCAGATGGTGAAGAGTATTTATTTTAGAGTGTTTGACCAACGGTTTGGTAGGTTCAAAGCGGCAACGCTTCCTGGAAGAAGTAAGCATGATGCTTTGCATCACTTAACGACCCAGATTTGTCAGACTTTTTTGGTGGAGCTGCTCATTGAAAACGCTGTAGATATGGAAGTTTTAGGTATGGTCACCACTTCCACTTCATGTGCAACATTTCTCCCAAGGAATACGATTCGATGCTGCTCCTCTTGATCAATGCGATTCTCGGAGCCAGCTTTTTCAAATTTCTCTCGACCGCTTTAATAAAATCAACGTCAGAGTACATGTCTGGGTCGTATGGATGAATGCTGGATGCTCTGAAGTCGGATTTAATGACTTTGGATGTCAATGCTAGATCAAGAGTCTTACAGACAAGGTCAGCAATATGATGGATCTCCATTAACTAAAACAACGAGATGAGAATTAACAATTTCAAATCGAGAGTGCAAGGTTGAGTGATCCAAAGTCCTACTATCCAGTGGATCCAGTGGCGAAGCAAGGTTTTGCGAAATTTATAGAATGATGCATATAGCGCACAAACGCTTGCTGGCACATCCAGCCAGAGCCATATATTAGCAAGACCAACAGTCCCATCAGAAACGTTGTCGAAGAAGATGGTCTGCTTTTTTTTTTTTGGGGAAAGAAAGAATGCTGGTAGGCTGTTACAAGCAGCGCTTACGGTTAAAACCATTGTCACCATCGTTCCTTTTTCAGAGACTTCAAGTTTTCGGACACGTCGCATACCTTCATGGCAATCACCTTGCCAATTTTTCCTGCGACCGTTGAAAAACCGCTTTCATCCATGTTGAAGATATTTGTTGCTTCGAAGTGATGTTCATCCATCATATGTTCATAATGTTTGACGCACTTCAAAATAAAATGAACAAAGTCCCTCCCAAATGATTTTCAAAGAAGGAAAGGAAGTGTAAACATAAACTCACCATATTTTATGGAGTTCGTTTGTTGCATTTACGAACTAGTCGCCAAATATCTTTTCCGTTTTATGCAGGTGGTGTCACAAACTCCTCCGCGCAACTCCATAGGTTTGTGCAGTCAATTTAATGTGTTTTTTTTTAGCTAAGCAATCCATAATGGCATGAACCAGCGCATCAAAATAAGTTGAAGCTGATTAAGTTGACTTCTTTGGGGTTGTCATGGCTAAAAATGCCTTAAAATACGTTTAAATGCTAATAGAATGTATGTCAGCAAATACGGTGAAAAATGACAGTTTTTCAGTCAAATAGACGCTTTAAATGATAAAAGACCTTTTAAAACATCACACTTTTAAAACATTGGAAAATTACAATTGCGTTGATTTTTAGGGACTTTTTTTAATGTATTCGTAGCTAATGAACAAGCTCGTCCATTTACTTCGATATTAACTCGAAAACTGCGTACTGTCAAAATAACGGGTGATTTTTTTGTGGTTAGGATTTTCATGCATTAGTATTTGACAGATCACGCGAGATTTCAGACAAGGTGTCAAAGAGAAAGATGCTCAGTATGCTTTGACATTTCATAATGAATAGACTTACTAACGAGCAACGCTTGCAAATAATTGAATTATATTACAAAAATCAGTGTTCGGTTCGAAAAGTGTTTCGCGATTTACGTCCGATTTATGGTCTACATAATCGACCAAGTGAGCAAACAATTAATGCGATTGTGACCAAGTTTCGCACTCAGTTTACTTTATTGGACATTAAACCAACCACACGAATGCGTACAGTGCGTACAGAAGAGAATATTGCGTCTGTTTCTGAGAGTGTTGCTGAAGACCGTGAAATGTCGATTCGTCGCCGTTCGCAGCAATTGGGTTTGTGTTATTCGACGACATGGAAGATTTTACGCAAAGATCTTGGTGTAAAACCGTATAAAATACAGCTCCTGCAAGAACTGAAGCCGAACGATCTGCCACAACGTCGAATTTTCAGTGAATGGGCCCTAGAAAAGTTGGCAGAAAATCCGCTTTTTTATCGACAAATTTTGTTCAGCGATGAGGCTCATTTCTGGTTGAATGGCTACGTAAATAAGCAAAATTGCCGCATTTGGAGTGAAGAGCAACCAGAAGCCGTTCAAGAACTGCCCATGCATCCCGAAAAATGCACTGTTTGGTGTGGTTTGTACGCTGGTGGAATCATTGGACCGTATTTTTTCAAAGATGCTGTTGGACGCAACGTTACGGTGAATGGCGATCGCTATCGTTCGATGCTAACAAACTTTTTGTTGCCAAAAATGGAAGAACTGAACTTAGTTGACATGTGGTTTCAACAAGATGGCGCTACATGCCACACAGCTCGCGATTCTATGGCCATTTTGAGGGAAAACTTCGGAAAACAATTCATCTCAAGAAATGGCCCGGTAAGTTGGCCACCAAGATCATGCGATTTGACGCCTTTAGACTATTTTTTGTGGGGCTACGTCAAGTCTAAAGTCTACAGAAATAAGCCAGCAACTATTCCAGTTTTGGAAGACAACATTTCCGAAGAAATTCGGGCTATTCCGGCCGAAATGCTCGAAAAAGTTGCCCAAAATTGGACTTTCCGAATGGACCACCTAAGACGCAGCCGCGGTCAACATTTAAATGAAATTATCTTCAAAAAGTAAATGTCATGGACCAATCTAACGTTTCAAATAAAGAACCGATGAGATTTTGCAAATTTTATGCGTTTTTTTTTAAAAAAAAGTTCTCAAGCTCTTAAAAAATCACCCTTTACAAGTATGCGAGCAGTCAGATCCACCATATTTGCATTCTGTCAACCACTATGCAGGGGTGTTCACACCCGGAGTGTGCCCACAATCGGAGACTGTCACTTAATTTCTTTGTTAATGGAACCACTTGGATTTATTTCTACCTCATATTTGAAAAAATGGACTATAAAGTTTAAAACCAAATACAGAGCTGTTAAAATAAACTACTTTGGGCCTCAGTATTTCAATAAACAAAATCATCACCTCTACTGTTTTAACCATTTTCTTAATTAAACATGATAGAGGAAGCGCTCTACAAACTTTCCAGACGTGGTAACGTTTAATTCCAACTCGGGCACGGTGTTATTATGGTTTTGGCCGTGTGACGACTGTTCCACCTGACAATTCACTTCGGCTGTAGAAGATAGCTGAATATGATCTTTCTGATGCATCGCTAATCCCGTGTAAACAGAGGTTTTGTTTGGCTGAAGATACGATTTCAAGCGTACCAGTTCGTTCCGCAGCTTCACCCATTTTGCGGTGAAATGAAATTACAACTTGAGGAACCTTGTCTTCTCATTTCATTTTTGTGGTACAAAGTTCTTATAATATAATTTTGGATGTGACGGTAGTTGGCGACAATCCCAATGGCAACATCTCAATGAATCAAATTGCCTTGCAACTTCCGAGGCAAGTTTTCATTTTGTATACCAGTGGATCATGACTTGAAACGGCTGAATATAGTTTTGAAAGGGAATACGTTATGGAATTAAACCTAATTCCATTTCAAAATAAGTCGTAGGGCTTTCCGCGAGTTTTATATGAAACGATGTCGTTCTTAGCTTATGGCGAATACACGAACCTCTCGAATTGGCTGCTATAGTGGCTCTGCTGGTTTAAAAGGGCATATATATTTTTGAATTTCAAACACCTAATGTCACTTTAAAATGACTCCAGAGCATAGCAGTTTTGAACTGTTTTATATTTAATTATATTTTATTTATTTACGAACACGACACCTGTCCCTTCACATGGTATTTCATTTTGAACGATGACATTTATGGAATTCTGACATCTTTCGTTGTTTCTGCCTGTTAAAATATCAAGTTCTCTGAGTACTGATGATTTTTGTAATTCAGTACGATATTTTACGATATTGCCGATTGAGAATAGTTTTGTATGTGCCTCCGCGTGCATCCAAGAAATGCAATGCTTTATAGTGTGAATGCTTGTACCCTGTTTGTGACGTTGAATCATTTTCACTGATGCATTCCATGTGTAGTATGTTTGCACTTTAGCGTAAGCATCTTTACAAAAATATCATCCCTGCACGTTCATGGATTATACAAAGGATAAGATGCATCATACTGCTTCATTGTTGCTAACGTAGCGTCGATGCAATTTCATTTCCCAATCCAAAAATCTGCCATTTCGCTTCCTTTATTGTCTCATTCGCAAATGTACTTGAGCGATTTCACCGAATTGTCAAACTCTTTTCGACTTTTATTTAGTTCTCGACTTCTATTTAGTGATAGATAGAGATAATTGTTTCGTGCTTATAAAGCGATGCCATCTTCAGTTATTATCAGTGGTAATCTTTTGGCTATCGTTTCGTACATTTTCCAACTTCAAATAAGTCTGAATCATGTCGATATTTTGTATTTCTGCTGAGATGAATGACTTGGTGTGTTTAATCTGGTATGACTTTTTCGAACAATCAAATCAAAATGCGTCCATGTGGCTGTCCCCGTTCTTGCCTTTCAATGGAATACATTCAACAGCGGTCTCTCCAAAATCGTAAAGCTTGACAGTGAAATCCTTTAGCGTCTTGAATTTCATTCCATGTGATGCGTCCGATTGTAAATAACAATTCTGGAAAGAATTCCCGATCTTGAACAAAATACAATAAATAAATTGATAACTCCATCTTGGAAACGTTTTTAATGTAAACAACGATAGTGTTATCTGACAAAGTGCATGGGTTTTCCCACACTACGCCATCGAGAAATTGTTATCTGTTCAATGCCAAAACCACTATTGCTGATAAAGCTGAAGGACGTTTACATTCCAATGTAATGCAACACTGAATGTAAAACCATAAATGGCAAAACCTTTTACGAAAATTATTGATTCTAAATATTAAATTTGGAATTTAATTGGAGTTTTGGTACTCGGTTTGTTAACTTTCAAGGGCTTGAAGATGGTATTAAAATGTTGTTTATTTGATGGAGCTGACATTTTGTTGCCGTATATAGTCATATCCTTGTGTTTCGCCATCTTTATTTATAGTGCTGGTTTTCTCCTTATTTATCGTCGCTGGCCCAAGATTCATACCGGTGGCTATGATATAGTCGTTCAAGCTTCACTTGAATGTGTCGAAATTTTCTCGAAGATCTCCAAGTTCGACATTTAAATTTAATGGATGTGGCCAAGGTAAATTGTTCGGAATTGCAGTTTTCGCGTCCTTGGGCCCGACGGTTATCTTTTGTAACTGAGTCATCATTTTTTTTTAACCTCTGCACAAGTATCTACACAACAATTTGTATTATCTCATCTAAAGGCCATTTACGTTACTATAACGTATTACTGATAACGGTAATCCAGACTTATGTAATTACAAAATTAGAATTACAGGTAATTATTAGTTGTATGAAAAATATAAAAATTGGCCACGAAACCCAATTAAAATTATCTTTTGTATAATTAAGATAGCCACACATCAATCACATATTGATAATTCTGTCATGTTCGATTATCGATCTATAGATAGATTAATCCGAACAGAAACTTTAATATTTAAATTGCTTGTGAAAGTATGATTAAATTACAATCAATGTCAATTTGAATAAAATGGTGTAAGGCCCAACAATGTTTCGTTTCAACAAAATGTTTCGGCCGACCCATCTTCCGTGGTAGTACTATAGGCTGGCTTACGTTTTCGAATTGGCAACGGCGTAAAAGTAAGCACGGGAAAAGCGAATCGCGAAAGAGTTGGGAGATGCTCGGTCCCAGAGCAGATTGAAAAGATAATGTTACGAATTTCGGGCGTTCGATACGGATTCGTACTGAAATTTACAAATAAAACTCAGCGATTTAAGTTACAAAATTTCATTTTCCGAACATCTTTAATATCCGTAGCAATTCACTAGTTTCACTTGTTTCACTTGTTCACTACTCAATAATGCACTTTGACTGCTTACTTTAACTGTTCGGTACTTTTCCAAATTGCTCGCGCTTATATTTTTGTCG
Source organism: Nephrotoma flavescens (assembly GCA_932526605.1). Taxonomy (NCBI): domain Eukaryota; kingdom Metazoa; phylum Arthropoda; class Insecta; order Diptera; family Tipulidae; genus Nephrotoma; species Nephrotoma flavescens. Next base: position 242,188,219 of record OW052222.1, read on the forward strand.
ATCGCTGCATTTGTGAAATCAGATAGTTGTTTTCGCGAATGTTTTAATGATTAACGCTGCCGCTCACAATTGCTTTCGTTATTTCCATATTCCCTTCCGCTTGATATGCCATTCTAAAATCCAATTTTTAATAAAATATTGGAGGAATACTAGATCCCGCAACATCGATGTGTGCTAAGAATAATCATCGACCCAATAAAGTTATGGATTCTGACTAGGCTCGAACTCGCGACGTTTGGGTTGACAGTATTTCGTTATACCACCGAGTCACATACGTGTTTAGAGTCGAATTCGTAACACTAATAAAAAAAAAAGATAAAAAATTTTGTTTAACTGGAACTAATGGAAGTTATATCATACTTATTTCTGAACTACGTTCAGTTGGTATTGAAGTTAGTATTACAATTCAGAACCATTAGTGCATTATATTTCTCTACTTTTGATGTGTTCCATCATGTCAGTTTTATTAGTTCTCAAAAATCTTGGTGTCTCTCTATTCAATGAGTGATTGATTCTCTGGCTCTGGCAGAAATTGGAAAAATCGTGTGACTTTTTTTCACTGATCTTTATGTCCAGTAATGTAAAATAAGCCCTAGGCTCTCAAATCGTAGCAGATTTTTAAACATTATATATTTTTATAACAAACTGATGCGCTGTAACACTTATCGTTCAAATTTAAGGTGTTTTTGCTGGCATGGGACTTAGTTTTGATGAGAAAATTACTTCGCGAGATTTAGAACTGCCCTTGGCATAGCTGCTACTATCGATTCAATTTTCTAATAAATGTGCGTATAAAATTGTCCGTTCTATTTTGGCCATTACTATACTCTGTCATTACCGACATTGCTCCGTTTTTATTCAATTTTTAAAGAAGACATTGGTTTGGGAATAACTTCGGTGTCATTCAACATTGATAACTAGTTTCAATCTTCTTTAAAAGCATGGTGAGCGGCCCACACTGTTTCCGTTGGCATTTTGCTCAAAATTTTGATAATAACATTTTTAAATTGCTGCGAATTAGAATATTTGTAATCTGGGAGCTTAGACAACATGTACTGATAAGAACGCGAGTGTAATAAATTTTTGGGATTTCTTTTTTGTAGCATTTCATTATAACAATTACTGAATTTTAAATATTTTAGGAACATGGTTTATATCACTATAGTATATAATTTGAAAAGTTGTGAGCAAAACTTTAAAAAAATATTTTGACCAATTATACCAGGCATTGACCAAAATGATCTATATGGGTACCTTAGTCCACATGAAAACCGCTGATACACGGAAAACGATTTACTGTCAGTTTATCGTGAACAATTTATCGTGAGCAATTTATCGTAGAACAATTTATCGTAGAACAATTTATCGTGGAAACAATTTATCGTGGAATTAATTTATCGTATAACAGTTTATCGTGGACAATTTATCGTATAACAGTTTGGAACAGCTTTAGTATCGCAGTCACATTTTTTGACAGTCTGAGCGACGGTAGCGCCACTTTGACCAAGAGCGGAATTGTTTATAACTAAAAATGTGACTTTGCGTAGCATTTTGGACCTAGTGCCATCTATTGGAATAAAAACGGACTAAAAATTAAAAAAAATACGTTAAGGCGTGCTAAAAAAAATCTTTATAAAAAAATATTGAATCTCATTTAAAAATAAATGAAATTTAATATTTTTTTATGAATATATTAAATTGAGAGTGGGAGTCGCACTGCGTGCCACACGTAGGACCAGATTATATAGAATCTATTAATGACACCTACGCTCCTCCCCGTAGCCCTGCGGGGCTCTTTAGATTTTAATTTCGGGGGGCGTAGGAGCCGGGATCTTCAAACATGTCGCACTGCGTGCCGCACGTAGGAGCGGATTATATAAAATCTATTAATGACATCTACGCTCCTCCCCGTAGCCCTGCGGGGCTCTTTAGATTTTTCTTCGACTCTTGTTTTATGTTTCGTGATATGGTCAAGCGAGTCGAGTTTGAGTTTGAAAACTCGCCCTACTAAATCCGGTCAATCTGAAGGTACCTCACCGCAGGTCTCAAATTTGATCTTTATGCTGTTTTTGTTTAATCATCTCGACCCTAATAAGTCGAGCTTGTTCGTAATCTTCCGGATCTATGTTCGGCATTCTATCATAGAATACTTCTAGTTTTTTCCATGTTGTGAAATGGATAGTGGACACAATTTACCGTGGACACAATTTATCGTGGGACTATTTATCGTAGAACAGTTTTTCGTGGACAATTTATCGTAGAAAGGTTTTATGCGTGATATCAAAAAAAGAGTGGGATTCTTTAATAATTTTTGGAAGAAATTCTGGAATATTGCCATGTGGGACGGAACTCGGTAGTTTCTTAACCGATTATGATGGGATTGGGTATGTTAGATGGAAATGGGATTATTGGATGATTTTTGGAAGAAGTTCTGGAATATGGCCATGTGGGATGGAACTCGGTAGTTTCTTAACCGATTATGATGGGATTGGGTAATTTGGATGGAAATGGGATTATTGAATGATTTTTGGAAGAAGTTCTGGAATATGGCCATGTGGGACGGAAATCGGTAGTTTCTTAACCGATTATGATGGGTTTGGGTATGTTAGATGGAAATGGGATTATTGAATGATTTTTAGAAGAAATTCTGAAATATGGCCATGTGGGACGGAACTCGGTAGTTTCTTAACCGATTAAAGATCCCGGCTCCTACGCCCCCCGTAATTAAAATCTAAAGAGCCCCGCAGGGCTACGGGGAGGAGCATAGGTGTCATTAATAGATTCTATATAATCTGCTCCTACGTACGGCACGCAGTGCGTCTCCCACTCTCAATTTAATATATTCATAAAAAAATATTAAATTTCATTTATTTTTAAATGAGATTCAATATTTTTTTATAAATTTTTTTTAGCACGTCTTAACGTATTTTTTAAAATTTTAGTTCGTTTTTATTCCAATAGATGGCGCTAGGTCCAAAATACTAAGTAAAGGCACATTTTTCAAATCTCAGACTGTCAAAAAAATTTGGCTGCGATACTAAAGCTGTTCCAAACTGTTATACGATAAATTGCCCACGATAAACTGTTATACGATAAATTGCCCACGATAAACTGTTGTACGATAAATTGCTCACGATAAATTGTTCACGATAAACTGACAGTAAATCAACTATTTTAATTATGAGTGGGGGATACTAACTTTTCTAGAACCGTATAAGGGAATTTTGTAACGGTGATTTGCCGAAATATTTGCTAGCTTCTCTTTCTTATTCACCGCATAGCTGTTTTCTGTTTTATTTAGAGTTCTTGATAGAAATATTATTGGTTTTTTCTCTTGAGATAATATGGCACCTAAGGCAAGGTTTGAGGCATCGGTGGTCAATTCAAATAGTTTTTGTAAATTTGGAAATGTTAACGAACGATGTAATCATTAGAAATGAGAGAGTTCTTAATTTTACTAGGTCATGATTTCGTTATCTTTCAGGTTGATGGTTTTTGCATTTGAGCGAGTTTTAGACACATGTCCGTCTTCCACTGTTAAAATCGAAGTCAGAGGTTGTAGGAACCTCGCGTAGTCTTGTATAAAACGCTGATAAAAGTCTGCCATTTTTAAATGTTTAAGGAATGGGGAATTCAACTATGCCCTATACTTTTTTGGGGATTGTTTTTATTCCATCTCTGGATATTAATCCCAAAAATTCTACTGGTTCGGTACTAAATAAATGTACGAATATCTCCTCTTACTTTGGTGTTGTAAGTTAACGTTAAATTTCCATAACGGGTTTGGAAAAATATATGGTTTCGGTTTGCCGTCTGTCCGTCTGTGTGCACGATAACTTGAGAACGGATGGAGATATCAACTTAATTTCTTCACTGAAAGTTCAAGCAACTCATGGGAATGATCCCTATTGATTTGGACATTTTTGTGTTTAGGGTGTTCGGAGATATGCAGGGTTTTGTTAACCCCCCTCCTCAAAATTGATAGATTTTTTTTTATTTTCTACTCTATTTTGATTTCATCGAGCATGTGAATGTGGAATAAAAATAGGTGGGTGTGGGAGTGAGTGGTCTTAATATTTAAAACACGCAAATCACACGGCATAGAAGTTCTTTATAGGCTACAAAAATGCTTAAAGAGTTCGGCTCCGAACCTTTCCCGTCTTTTTTCAAATTTAACCGACTTAATATTTGTTTGCTTGTTGCGTGACAATTTTAGCTATTCTGGAGTTGTGTGAGGTTGAATGTGTTATTTTATTGAGATTTAAACATTGCCTAGATTTAATCATCTTGGTTGTGTTTGGCATTTCTTGTCGAATATAAATGTCGTTGAATTCTGATTTATGACTAATTATTATTTTCGAATACATTTTAGTGGTAGCTCACAGAGGGATTTTAAAATTATCAATGGTTTACGCACTGGGTGAGCACCGAAATCGAAATATTTTGTATTCAAATTTTGTTGACAACACATAGGTTCGGCTACCCAGCCAAAATAATTTGGTATGTAAATTGGAAATAAACGATAAACATTCTTTAGTCAGGGAATGAATTGGGTGTTTAGATTACATCCACAACACTCTACTATCACAAATATGTACCTACTTACGATCTGAAAGTTGTAATTTCCGAATGTGATATAAATTGGCACGGTTAAAATGTGGAAAATTAAAAATTAACGCAAATAAATAATAAATCGAAATAACGTAACCGCAGAACAGACCACGACCAATTCTTAACCAACCCAATAAAAATAATAATCACAATAAAATGTCATAAAAGCATAAAACCAATGTATGTCACTCAACATAATATAACATAACGTAACAGAATCAAGTTCTGTGTTCACCGGACCAAAATTAATTTTTTCTTATAAAATACGGGTAGAGCTATAAACGGTTAATACCTTTATAAACATCATCGAACCTTCCAGAACTGGTAAAAACATCTCGGTCTCGTTTATTTCATAATTATATCTCGCGATTAATAAATTAAGACGCGCATTTCTTTATGCTTTTTGGTTTCGATATACATCTGGACGATACGTCTTATGATTTATGTTTGAAAACATCATTAATCTCATAATAATCCATCGATACACACACACAATACATTATTGCTGATGACTGATCGATTTTTTGGTTTGAAACAACGAAAAATGTTCAAGAATATTTATAGATTTTAGCGGTTATTTCTTCAAGTCATGTATTTTATAAGAATGCGGTAAATCGGTAATAAGATGAAAAATTATTATAAAATAATTTCAAAACCAAAAATTATGTATGTTTGTATGCACAACAACAAAAACCACTTCGACATATAGCGGAACTTGCAACGGTTTTTTGGTATTTTAAGAGCTTTCTCTTAATTTTTATAATTTTACGTTGTGTACAAATTAAAAATGAATCTTTTTGTTTTGTTTGTTACACAAAAAAAAAAAATAAATAACAAAAACTTAATCTTGCACGATTGGTAGAAGAAAAATCAGCTGAAAGTGTTGTGTGGGGATTTGCAGATTTATAATTTGTGGCTCATAAATTTACTTAAACCGGTATTTGTATCTTCTTCGTAAGATTCTAAAAAAAAAACAAAAGAAAGGCGAGAATTGAAAATTGGTCAAGGTTAATCGAATGCATTCACACGATGGTAAACTAACGATTTTTCCGCGGTAATAAATCTGTTTTGTGAGATGATGCGAATTTGACAGAAATTTACCAATTTGATAAAGACATAATTCATCTTAAATTTTAATTGAGTGGAACGTGACGTGCTATTTTCTTTGTTTTTCATTTAATTGAAGCTTTTAAGATTACTAAGCACACACGCCGCGTATAATTTGATATAAGCTACACAATTCTTTATACTTGGTAATGGTTAATTTTGTACTTCCACGTCCAAACCAAACCGCTGCGTTTCCTATCGTTTATGGAATCGATATTCATTTCCAATTTTAACAGTATTTTTATCTTTGGTTTATTTAGCTGCTTTTTCGGAATGGGAGAGCTAAGCGGTAGTAAATAATGTCCTTGATATCTATCAGCGTCAGATTAAACAGCACAGGTGACAGACACAGTCCCTTCAACTACAATTCTACACAGTAAGCCAGATGTTGTTAGGTTACAAAGAGAGGCATGTTTCTCTGGAATTTCGGGATAACATTTTACCAGGATCATCCTTAAAGTGAGAGAATGGTCAGTGTTTGATCATGGTGGATGATTCGTGCAAGTACAACATTAGCAAGCACTTTGTACGCGGTGTTTAAAAGAGCTATGCCACAGTAATTTTTTCACTTGAGACGATTGCCGTTTTTATGCAGTGCTCCTCTCTCTTTCTCCTACGTCTTCTACTGTGGAACAAGGAACAAGTACCGCTCGCTCAGTGGGACAATAACTCAGAAATCACTTTTCTCTTGTTTAACTGTGAAAAAAACTATAAATCCGTGCGTAAGATGGGTTTCATTTGCCTACCCGTCAGTGTTGTCTGTTCAAAATTAGTGCGCCATTACTGTTTGACGGTGTTGTGCAGTATTGTCTGTTCAGAAAATTCATTTTCTGTAATTGGGCTGGGTCTAGTACAAAGTGGAAACACCCATTCCAGCCATAAAAACCTCTTAGAAATATGTTAGGAAAAGGAACTTTTAATGCTTTATTGTGGTATACAATTTTTGCATATTACGCCCAGTGTTCCCCTAGATTTCCAGGAAAATTTTGTAAAGATTGCATTGGATTTAGTTAAATCCTAAAGCTCTAAATCAACAAATTTGCAGACCTTTAAAACCCTAAGGCTAAAGAATTTTTCTTCTTTTCAACGGAGCCAATACTTTTCCCGTGTCACGTATATTCGAATAGCGGGAATTTTCACGATCGGCGGAACCTTATGTTTCATCATAAATTGGCCAACAGGGTACAGGAACTATTAGTAATGACAAATTGGTTGTCCTTTTAATAGAAGTACCAGCCCCAGATTAATTTTCATTGCTCTAATACGCGCACTCAAATTACACTGTTAAATTTAATTATAAACATTGTTGTTGGTTTTAGGACAAGCTAGGACAAACTTCACATCCGTAATTTTTGTGGGCAAAACAAAATTGGTTGAACACAATTGTGGCCGCTATACTTGTATGCAACCCGGTTTTGGGTAAATACAGTATTCGTTTCGAAGATGTATATGAAAGACCAATTTCTGTGTAGTATCTATATAAATAATGTGTCAGGAAATGTTACGAGATCATAACACACCTCTTTTATTATTGATTCTATCAGTGTGTGCTAATTTACCGCCAAATATGCGCTCCAAAATTAAATTTTGAACTAACTACAACGAGTGTGTGAAAGTTTATGTTGGTCCAAATTTTGTGGGGGCAATACTATTCAAAAATGGTTTATGTTAAAAATCTTGGATTTATAAACAAAATAATTAAATTTTGAGAATTGTAATTAACCGGAGGACTAGAATACAGAAGAGTACAAACGAAATCGGTACGAAAGCTCGAATTTCAAAATCACCAATTACCAAAATACCGTTTTTTTTAAATGTCGCTTTTTCAATATCCCGATTTTTAAATTGTCGCTTTAAGTCCCGCTTTTTGAAATATCGATTTTTTCGGTACATAATTTTTTTTTATATTCGTTTTTATTAAGGGGTCGGCCATTACTTGATCGACCAATGGAACTTGGCCATTTCTTAAAAAAATCATTGTCAAATTTGGTAGACAGAATTGGATTGGGATTACAACTTGGCGTTTGAATTGAAAGGTCGGTTCGCTGTTAAAAAAAAAAACAATAAATTTAAATTTTAATGCTACAAGTTACAAAAAAATGAAAAATTCATTTTACAAATTACCATAAGATAAAAATTAAAATTCAGAATTCCTATAGTGTAAGTTCCAAAATTTTAGAAGAAATCACAATTTACAAAACTTAAGAAATAAATTAATTATGAATATAACAGGATTGGAAAATTAACGTCAATTTTGAATGAATTTTCTGAAATTTGGCCATTTCGAAACTTATTAATGACGTCTTATGCGACTATATAAACACAGTAAAATCAGAATTTTGAAAAGCTGGGATCTAAAAGGTGGGATATTGAATAGCGGGATTTTGAAATTCGCTAAAAGCGAGAGTTTGATTTCGCGATTTTGAGAGTAAGCAAACGACTTCAACCCAATACAAAAGTTAAGACAAAATTATCACGATTTTCGCAAACGAATATCGCTCGATAATTTTAATACGCGTCAACGGTGAACAATTTAGCAATCGCGTACAGGTATTCGATATCGAAAGTAAATTAATTCTGGAAGTTGCGCGATACTGTTATAACCAAAACAGTTAGAGGAAGGAACAAATAAGAAAATGTTAAAATTTTAAACAGATCTAGGCCGACAGACTAATTTACGAGCTGAAGTTGCTGCATTCTAGTAAATTTTATTTAATAAGCGATAACTGGAGTTAGTGCTTTTTATCTGCTGTAACTTGAGAAGCCACCGATATGATTTCCCGTTGTTTGCACGACCTATAAAGGATTTGGTTGTTCCTCAGCTTCATTATTAATTAAGGCAACCTCTTCATTATTAATGATTTTTTGTTTTAATCTTTGGTTTGACGTCGCTACTAAGCGGCTTCGTAGAACAGCTCATTAACTAGACGTTCATGTGCTGAACCATTGGATATTTTCTTTCGGAGAAAAAATGGCGTAGCAGAAAAAAGCCTTTTCAGTTCATTGAAAACTATATTTTGGTTTTCTCTCCATAATCTTTTGCTAACAGTTGTCTCAGTGGTTCTGTTCTAATGTTCGGTTCATTAAATCTTGAAAGATTTCGGGGGCTGAAGCTAGCCCGAATGGTAATCTTGTATGAGATTACCTTCTCCATGGCGTTGTCATTGTAAGATATTTTATTGTTCTTGGGTTTAGTTTTATGTGCCAAATTCCTCGACTACAGTCAAGAATTGTGAAAAAATTTGATTTTTTTTTTTAAATAAAGCAAGAATACCATCAGAATTCATATCCTTCTCTGAATCCTGTCAATGGCTGTTGAATGTCCTCTAGCTTAATATATGGGATGGGGTAAATATGAATGCACTATACTGCTTCTAACTGCGGTTATGATCTGTTTAAGAACAGCTTCGGTAAACGGCCTCTAAACTGTTTGAGATCTTTATTTTATCCTAAAAGATGCGAATATAGCTGTAACAAAATTGGTTTTAAATTTCTAGTTACTGTCATGGAAGCGAAATTTGTGGTTTTTTATATAGGACTTGTCTTTTTGGTTCACTGATGTCGAAACCACATATCGACCAGAATCATTTCAAGTATTTTGGGCAAAAAAGTACGAAATCATCGAACATAGCGAGCGTCATTGACGGTAACGTTGTGGACATCGTTATTTTTCAAAAAAATATGAACCGATGATTCCATCGGCCCTTAACCTCCACCAAACAGTATTTTTTTCTGGGTGCATTGAAAGTTGTTTCATTGCGCGTGCCTGCTCCTCACATCAAACGCGGCAATTTTGCTTATTAAGGGGTACGTAAATCCAAACATGAGTTATGCTGAACACAATTTTTCGCTGAGAAAAACAGATTTTCCTTAAGATATTCTAAGAGCCACTCATCAAAACTTCGATACTGTGGCAAGTCATTCAGTTGTTGCACGAGCTGTATTTTATACCCATTTAGGCGAAGATCCTGGCGTACCAATTGCTATGCCCTCTACCACGAATGGACATTTTACGGATGGACATAGATGTCAAATAACGTGAAATTCGTCCGAAATTTCGTCTCAACTTCTTAAATTGCTTGTTCAGTATAGGTCGATGATGACGGCCATATAATGAACAAAGTGCGCGAAACAAATTTTCCACTGAACGCTGATTTTGATAATAAAATTCAATAATTTGTAAACGTTGTTCGGGTGTAAGTCTTTCCTTGATGAAATGGCAATGCTAACTGAGAACAATTGATTTTGACAGACCTCGCTAATCACGCCGATACGCGATACATTATTCTTTATACTGACGCGGTTAGTTTCCTACTTGCACGTCAAAGCAAATCGCTGCGTTTTCGGAATCGATATTCATTTCCAATTTTACCCTACACAGAGGACACGCTTCTCTGGAATTCCGAGACATATGAATGCGGCCCACAGGTTTTCGCGGTTGATTTTGTGTCATATGCCTGTTAAAAGTTTATATAGATCTGGTGAATGATTATGTTGTACTCCTAATATTTTTCTAGAATCATCCTTAAAGTGAGACACAGGTCATTGGTTGATCAGATGATATCAGAGACAGTTGCTCTTTTAACGCAGTGGACATATGAATGAAGTCTTCCTTCCCGCATCTTTATTGATTGTGAGATACTCTATAGCCCTTTCAGTGCAAAATTTTACAGATTTACAGTAATATTTTATTCATTACAATATTGAGCCAGACCGCTGAGAAATTGGTCTCTAAAATTTATCCATGAAGGAGTACAAACGCTGTCAAAGGTCGTGTAAATGTTCAAATTAAAGTCGCTTTCAATATCGATTTTTTTTTTTATTTATTTTGGAATTTCAGTCTCCAAAACATTTTGATAATTTCCATCTTGATGCATCTCATTCAAACAGATCTCGTTTATTGGGCGAATTTCATATTTAACGATTTTGGCGTGCTCGAAATTGGAGACATCGATTCAATTAGTCTATTTAGAGTCTATTTTTGTGCATTTTATGAAAATTTTATAATATACGCTATTATTGATCCAAAAGGTACATTCCTCCCACTTCAAAATTATATTCTGCTCAGGCACTTTTTAACATTCTTATCCCATCGACTTACGGATTTCTCAACTTCGACACCCATGCAGTTTGATGCTAAAAAAATGGTTTATTGTCTTGCCATCTATAAGCTGGTCACTTCATCATAAGAACTTCACTCTTTTAATTTTAACTGCTTATCATTTTCATTTGGGGGAGGCGCAAACCGATTAACTCTCAAATTAGTCTCTCAAATAATTGATAACTATACTGAAGTAGTTATCAAAGAAAAGTAATTGGCCGATTTGTGGTATCGGTTAGGGCCAAAATCCAAATTGTGTTTTTATTTGTTAGGGAAATTTCTGTATTTGAACCTTGGTAAATAAAAAAATATACGGTAACCCACTTTTCCCACAGAGTGCGAATATCTTTATACAGCCAACTTCCGCTCATATACTGCTTTGTATCAATAAGCCCTTTAATCTTCCAATATCTTATCTATGTTGTGTGGATTTAAAAATTTGTTTTGACTACAAGTTGGAAGCAAACTCTTAATTGGTAAAATCTTTCGAAACTCATTACATTTTTGACGGCATCAAATCCAAAATATTCGTCCAAATACATCGAAAGTCCGCTTAACTTAAGATTCCCCATAAACATATGAATTCCAAAAAATTTCACCATTTCGTCGGGGGTGGCTCCTTGAAATTTAATATATATCGGTAACATGATCCTTCGGTGAATAATCGGTAATATTTACATCAAACTGAGTTGCTTCTCATTCAAACGCAAGTCGACGCCACCAAATCGGCTTTTGCCGTATAAATCAATTCTTCATTTAAATCGGTATTTTCAATGTTTACATCCGATCCTATGGCATTTCCGGTAGCTGCAACGGCCCCAGTTTCAAATTCAATCCACTTTGTTTATCATCCTGAAAAAATATATACAAGTTCTTACCTATTTCGATGAGAAGTCATAACAAAACAAAAAAATTGGGGATTTCCCTTTCTATATATATTTGAATTCATCGTATTTCATCAAAAAGAGTGTACAATATATTCGACTAATGTTGATTTCGATAGATATTTTCCAACTCTAAACGCAGTACCCTCATTTTGTATCAATGGGACAGAAATGAACTACACCGCTTTTAAATGTCAAAACAATATATGTATTTGTTTCATCTTTACGATGAATAACAATTAACATTGTATGAAAATATTTTGTTTTGACAAGTATAGAAAAAATGGCGTATGACAACAACAAAAACTGGATTACTCGATAAAAAAAAACCTGGAGTAGAGAAACCCTTGTGGTATTTTTTTGTTTTAATCGAATATTTTGACAGCAGTTGGTATACCATTTTTACCCTCAGTGTAACATTTTTCGTTCAATCGAAATCAACATAATAAATCCAACGAAAGGATGACGTCCACAAATGTGGACAAATCCACTGTTACGAACTCCCCATTTTCCACGCAGCTCCTGATAGCCTTTTTCCAATTGTATTTTCTGCTGCGGTGGTTCTGGCTGATTATGTGGTTAGTCACTGTTCCTGGATGTTTCGTGAAGTTACGGGTTTTTCATTGTGCTGATTTAGATGGCAGCTGATTGGTAACTTTTCAGAGTCTTCATTTTATAATGGTGGCAATTTGTACCTATATTGCAGCAGAACAAGCATATGCTCACTGCCCGTGCGCCTCTATGAGATTTAGTTTCTTTTATGCTGGTGGAAAATCCGTTAAAATGTCTATAGTTTTATATGGACGCACACACATACATTTCTTGTTGTACCTTAACTATTTTACATCCTCAATTATTTATGGATAAAGCATTCAACAATGAAATGGTAAAATTGTTTGGAGAAAAGTTCTGAAAAGATGCTGGAAAGTATTGCTACATAAGTAGCAAAGACAAGACTCAAATTTATGTTCTCTGAAAATTAATGGGCTACTCTAAAATAAAACGATTGAAAATGTCGTCTTTATGGTAATCTGCGTCAAGTTTTACCGGACAAATTTGACGGAAGCTCGGTCTTCACTCGCAAAATTTTTTCCCGACGCCAGAATGTCATGACAAAATATGTTTGTATTGAATCTGATCATGCATAAAACAATTTTACTTACTTTTTTGTGTTAGTTGATAGTTGTGAGTGTAAAAATACAATTTTGTCATGACACTCTATCGTCATGACAAAATTGCGAAGATCGACCTTGAGAGTACTGAAGAAGGTAAAAACAACCAACCAAAATACTTTATACTAATTTTTCTAAAGTTGTTCGGCTCTATAAATTTTTTTATCTCTTATCAAATTTTGACGCAGAGATATCAACTCATTGGCTGATGCCATACTAGGGTTACTGGTATCCAGTAACTTCTTCGTTTGTTTCCCCTTTGCCAATAAAATGAAAAAATTGCGGCGCAGATAAAATCGATTTTATTGGTAAAGGGGAAAGAAACGAAAAAGTTACCAGATAAAAGTTACCCTAGTGTGGATATGCACATTGGAAAATTTTTGGTTAAATTTTTGGTATATTCGATTTTTTCCTATTATTTACAAAAACACAGATTTTGGTTTGGGTACCCGTTACTTTTAAAAATTGTATCAGAACTCAGAACGATAATCCGCTTACTTAACTTCTAAGTGCGTTAAATTTTTCCGGAATCCGGAAAAAGATCCGGACGCAGTCTAACATAAAGTCGCCTTTACGATAGATTGTTAGGATTGGGATTATTTTTGAATACAGACAGGTGTAAATAAATACTAGGTATTCGGATTGGAGTGAAGTTTATGCCAAAATAACAAAATCTACTGTGTTCCTATAAGTACTTGGAATTGAAAAAACACTCAAAAATTGAAGTTCTATAATAATATTTTGCTCATTGCTGCAAGAGTGAACAATCCAAATTTTTTAATTTTTCAGTAGAGCGATCTGAAAATATCACTCAAAATAGTTTTTAAAACCCGCATTTTTCAAAATTAAATAAAAATACATTTTTTTCTATTCCTACACCCATAATCGGATCTTAATATTTATAATTCTTTAATATTTTCCAAATGTTCTTAGAATAGTTTCAATATCTAAAAATGTTTTTCGCAAATTGAGTCATTTTTTATATGGAATTTTACCTAATTTGCTAGAATAACGACATAAGGGAGTATAAATTATAGGGAATCGTTTGTTCGAATATCATAGAAATTAGTGAATTTTGAATTATGTCACTGTTGCGACAAATGACCGATTTTATTTTTGTAGATAGTTTTGAGTGAATTTTATAAAATTAAATTTTCTACAACAATTAAACACACTACGAATCGCACAGAGGGTGATCGAAGTGGTTCTGAACTATAGTTCTTGATGTAAGAAACAACTCTTATTTAGCCACATGCTCGCAAATCTCTGAGATTCTGGTTATTCGATAGCGAATATTATTGAGTGTAATACAAAATTCTTAAATATTTGGAATTATTTAACTCAATTCGCAATGATCAGGTGTCGTCATTTCGGTACATATGGTTAAGATTTGTTTTTTTTTTACATCAAGTACTAATTCAGAACCACTTCGATCACTGCTTTGCAATTTGTAGGGGCCGATAAACCAAATTTCAAATGTTTCACAATTTTCAAATTATTCTTAATGATGTTCTCTCTAAATAGCGAACATTTTAGAGATTTAGAGAGTATGTGGTTAGGTAAGATTGGTTTCTTACATCAAATACAAATTGAAAAATACTTCGAACACAACAGTGCGGGTAGAGGCCGAGTTAAATAATTTCAAATGTTTAAAAATTTTCGAATTACACTCATTGCTATTCTCTCGCAAATAACAAAAATCTCAGAGATTTCTGAGCATGTGGATAAAAGGGATTTGTTTCTTACATCAAATTTAGAATTCTTCGATCACTTCTGTGCGATTCGTAGTGTGGTTTGTTTTAAAAAAATTGATTTTATAAAACTCACAAGTCACTTCCATCGGAGTGAAGTTTATGTCAAAATATAATACATTAAAGCACACAATGTATTATATTTTGACATAAACTTCACTCCGATGGAATTATGTTGCGATTTATTTTAGGAAATAACCTTTAAATATTTAAGTGATTTCACCTTCCACGACAATTTTCCACAAACTTTCAATTTTATCTTTTTTATGTTTTAATCTATGCAATCTGTTATGGGGTCGAACGCTCCCAACTCCTTAGCGGTTCAATTTTCACTTCCTACGTTACGCATTGCTTGCCAAATCGAGGATGTTCGGCTATATATCATATTTTATTACCATCTGCACATTGCATAGCTCCATGCCACCCTATACTCGGCCTGGAAGATGGGTAGGCCCATGAGTTTTGCACTCCAAATATTATTGATGTAGGACAATTAAGATGTTGGCACTTAAATATTTCGTTGATCCTTACATACCTGGTCAATTTTACTTTGCGGACAAAGATCTTTCATGTCAAATGCATAAATTTGTCTTTATCCATGTACCAATCTAAAATTTTTTTTAATTTCTTTATGCTCTAAATGGTTTTCCATTAATAGTTTTACACTTGAAAAATTGAATATTAGTCTTAAAGAGTATACGAGTACGTGTCTTGAATGTTTATGAAGTGTGTATATGCCATAAGATTTTCATTGTATGTGCTCGTATCCATTGTCTTATTTCAAATTAACATAAAATTAATTTAAATATGTATTATTATGTTGATTTTGAATAGTTTAGCTATGCACTGTACAGTACATATGTGATATCTGTAAGTAATAAAACTAAACATTTTTTTTTGCTGTAAGACAGATTATAAATATTAAACGGTCTAGACAAACACTAAATTTGTATACGAGACTATATGTATACATAATGTAGTTGTTACATATACGTTTCGATTTATAAAAGTTAGGTTATCGTTATATAATCGATATGGTAATTTTTTTTTTGCAAGTTCGAAGAACTCTATCGCTCAAGTTGGTCTATTCTGAAATTTTAAAAAATACATATATAAAAAATTAGAAAAAAGGAACAACAAATGGAAAGCTAAAACTGTAGCAGGTAACGAATGAATTAATATTTTGAAAGGTTCTAACTCAAATTTTATGAAATTTATCCTTTATGAAGAAAATTTACTGAGAGCTATAAGAAAATCGCAAACGAATCAAATAAATTAGATCTGGCTATTTAAAATCATGAATTATCAACACCACTCGATTATTGTCTCCAAATGGCAATATCTTCAAGGACTAAATAACTATAAAAAGACAAATTGTATTTCGGATGCGGAACTCTTCATTTGACCTAACTGTTTTAGAGAAATAATTAAGGAAATGGCAACGTAGGGTAAGGACAATACAAATAATTGAATTACAACTAATTGTGTCTCATTCTCAGTAAATTTTGAACCTAATTAATTCAAGTAAAACTCGAAGAATATGGAAATAGTCACTTGGGGGTATGTTCAAAATGCAAAAAGTTATAGATACCTGCTAAAAAAAAAATTCGTCCGACGGAGTGCAAAGGTTTCAGTATACTTGGCTTTGGATGTGAAAAGTTTATAAACAAGTCAAATGAGCAATTTAAAATGTTATCCGCTAAAGTGCTATTAGGGTAAATTAGAATTCCAGTAACCTTCTATAATATCAACCGAAAATAAAGAAGTTCAATTATCAAGGCGGCGACGCAACTTCGTTTAAGCAAAGTTATTGCCCAATATCTCCCGAGGTGTAATGAAAGTTGTCTAAGGAATTAGATCAAATGCTCGCTATAGGCGTAATTGGCTCCTTACATTTTGGCTACTTATCTTTTATACCTCCCATCAACGGGCTAATAGACTGGTAAAACGAGATTTATTTCAAGGGTAGATCACAAAACAAAATTATTTTTTGGCAGATTCCATTAGATTATCGTTGAAGAGATAAAAGTGTTTTTACCTCAATAATGACCCCTCCACCAATTCACGATTATGTCTTTCGGACTTTGTAATGCTCTCCAAACCATATACAGAATCGTGCTAGTATATTTAGAAGACTTAATTGTGACATCCTAGTTGTAGATCAAATTTCAAAATCCAAATTAACGGAATTTTATAAAGCACTCATTAGGCTTGTGCTGGCTTTCGGATACTCGATCTGAGAAATGCGGGATGATACAAAGGCTTAATGTGAAGCTATTCTGCGAAGTAACTGCACCTCTTTCTGGCCGTTTAAAAAGACGAGAAACTTTGTTTGGTATGCCACTATTGAAAATCATTTCAATTTTTGAAAGACACGCTTTGTCATCTGCACCAGTACTTTTGCCACCCGACTGGTATAGATGCCTCCCACTTTGCCAAGCCCTGTAGCTTGTATGTGTAATACCTAATATTTCTTCAACAGCTCCAGTTACACCTGATAATTTTGCTTAATTAGAACTTAGATGTAGTGCCGGACGCTTTTTGTAGAACGGTTGTGCTGCTAAACTAAATGCAAATATTACACTTAATGGCTGTGGAAACGTGTTAGCTGGCACTGATGTTGATTCGAATATTTTCAAAAATATAGAATATCAAAATTTTTTGGAAAATTTAAAGATAACTCTCGATCTTAATTTCAAAGTGATTTATGATCAAAGAAAGTAAGAAACTTTTATAACCCGGAATGTGCAAAATGTATCTGATTTTATAAAGCGTTGTAATGCAAGGCTTCGAAACTGGCCAATAAGGTGTAATGTTTTTGGTTCCCGAATCGGTAGTACACCTTACTTATATTACCTTCTCCATAATATATAGTAACGAGTAAACTCCTCCACTTCGATATCCGACAAAACTGTGGAAACTCGTTAAAATATCATAGGTGCAATATTTGAAATTTTCACAAAATTGAACGTCGATTGAAATTGAAATTGAGAGTGTCATGGCTGCATCGTAGTTCAAATGAAAGTTCTTTGTGATAGTTAAATTGGAAAAGGTTTCTGGTCACTTTTCATGGGGAAATCTAGTATAAACTCTAGAATAAACTAAAAGAATTTTTTCAAAAACTATCACTAATACCTTTCATTTGAACTACTTTCCATCCATAACACTTTATGTGTTAAATTTTACATTTTGTGTGAAAATTAATTAAAATTGTGAAATAAAAATTTTCCTTAATTGATGTAAGACTGCCCTGCAGCCGTACCACTTGCTCTAATTTTTATCAGGCACCACTACAATCAACCAGTCGTCGGTACTCCGGTATAATGTCAAATGAGAAAGGGTAACTACTAAGAATTTTTTCTCTAGTTTGCATCGATTTTGATAAAATTTCCATTTACCGTTAAATAATTACTGTTTCTCACTAGGATACTTGTAAGACGAGAATTGGATACATACTAAATACTTGAAAGAGAATTTATTCTAAATTTCATTTAGTGTTGATTCTGCCTTGCGCTGGATGTACAACTAACTCAGACGGTTTTACCCTTTTGAGTTTTCTTATTATTTCTACTACTTCACGTACCAAGGAACAATAACAATATACCTCAGTATTTTGTTCTGGATTTTTTAGATGATGTTTAGGTTACTCGGCTTAGTGAAACCGCTCAGCTGAATACCATACAGGCTTTAATATCTGCTTATATAACATACGTTTATTATGTGTTGGAGAGTTCCTGCCAAAAGCCAGTATATTTTTCTGTATTTGAATCTGATCTCTTCCCATTTCTTTTTAACATGCACCTTCTATTACAGTTTATCATTTAGTTAGCATGTGGCAATGTGACATAATTTAGTGTCACAAATAATTCGGATGTAATTTGAAGATTTTTAGTAGCTTTCTCTAAGGCGTCAACTTCTGATATGATAGCAGTGTTATCCATAAATGTATCCGTTGTTGTATGACCAGTTAGTGGAATATCGCTTGCGAATGGATGGTCCTAAGACACTCCCTTGCAGTACTCCAACTTTAACCTCATTAATTTGTGAGACCCACAGGATTATGGGAGAAAAACTTTCCTAAGATGTAGCAATAGACCGTCTTGTCCTTATGTTTTGATTTTGTCAAAAGCCTGAGCCACGTGAAAGAAAAATTCTGAGCAGATCCTCTTTTATTCAAGTGCTTCTTCTATGATGTTTATTATCCAAAGAACCTGATTATTTGTCGAATGTCTATCTTGAAATTCACATTGCTGTATAGGGTCAGTTCTTTACTTTCAATTAGTGGTTTCATTCGTTTTAACATGAGTTTTTCTAATAATTTTGACTTAGTTAATAGTGGTATTGGTCTATCTGACATTATTTAGTTGGATGGTTTTCTTGGCTTGGGTATCGTAATCACTCGTCAAATTTCCATACCTTTGCTACAAATTTTATTCTTAAGGCTGCGTTGATTATGGTGGGCAATTTTTTAATGCCTGCCTTTTCTTGCATTTTTTTTTTGCTTTTATTTCTTTGATCACTTCCGCAAAAGATGTTATGTTGATATCTCGATGTTCAGTTTCTTCTGGTAGCTGAAAACAGTTTTGAGTAGGTCTCAATCTGAGAGTAAACCGACTCTAAAATATTGGGCATGATTTGCTGATTTGCCTACTCAGCCCACTAAATACTACTACTTTTTACTACTAAATACTACCAACTTTGATATTTCAAACATGTTTGTGTTTATTCTTAGAAATATTTCTGAAAAATTAATTTTTTTCAGTCAGATTCCATGATCACAGACCAGGTCTAATCGTACCACTTATTTGAAAAAGAGAAGAATTAGGTATATTATATTATGAACAAACATGGTGTTGAAATGAGAGCTGCCCAATGGGCTCATGATGACTTGAACCGTCACTTCAATTTTTTTAGAGACCTTATAAACTTGGAGTGTCAATTGACAGTTGCTAGTGATCAATTGGAATTTGAGATCATATGTAACGGCGAATAACAAGGTCATTTCTGCCTTTGATGTATGTGTCCTTATACGGATTTTAATTTTGATACATACCTTTAAAAGTAACCCGTAGCCAGAACGATCCCCTGCCATAGCAGAAATTTAATTGTTAAAACAGTTCTGTTGAACATGAGAAATTTCTATAGGATAGCATGGGAACGAAAATAGAATTAAGCGATGCAGTAGGATTCAGAAGATCAACAATTTTATCGAGGGCATTTGAATGTTAAATGACGTCTCGGAATTATACTGAGCTATTTCCGTCGTTAGTGAAGATCCCATCTGCTCTTAAAAAGTCGATTGAAATTCTCGATTCAAACTATGTCTGGTATTAACCTCATGTACTTATTCTGAATAATCTAAGGAATGTCAGAGTCTGGAGTATTTCCTCAACCGAATTTTCTGAAGAATGGCGTAATTTTGATTATTTTGAGAAACCTAGACCCAACGAAGGAATTGCGTAATGGCACCAGAATATTAGTAATACAATTCTTTTACTAGATTGAGAATGCTGGGGATTAAAGATCCATCAAAAAAGCTATAGTGCACAACCTTTTTTAATTTAAAATAGTTCTAACAGCTAACTATAGTATAGGGGCTAAAGAAAATTATGAAACCTATGAAGATTCCACTTTCAGTGCCCAAATAACAGATACTGCAAACCAAGGATTCTATCTCAGGAAGTTGTTGCGCTCCGATTCTGCATCAGATTAAATGAACCATAGTATGGAAAATAATTTATCATCTTCGATATAGTACGATTTTAGAACGAAGGATGTTATACTGGCAAATTCAGGAGTTGTTAGGTTTGGTGTTCTCCAAGGATTACACTTGGGGCCTTGGATATCTATTGTTTTCATTGATTGAATAACCGAGATAATCAAAAACTCCAAAGTGCTCATATTTGCTTATGACGTGAACATTTTTCGTACTGTAAATGGAATGCTTGATACAACAAAAGTTCTAGAAGACATCGATAGATTAAGTGAGGGGTGTGATTGAAACTCGCTTTACTTAAATATTAAGTGCTACTACAGACTGCTGCTACATTATTCATTATAAAGTTCTTTTATTATAATATAGAGTGTGACAATAATTTAATATACCCTGAATGTTGACAATGGAATTTCTCTACTAAAATATATATACATATAAGAACTAGAAATATTTAAAGTATTTAAGGTTTTTAATCTATGCTAATTTGACAATATGAACATAAATCTTGGATGAATAATGTATCTCGTCATCAATCAGCTGTATTAACATTAAAAAATGTTAAATCATGCCTTTTCATCGTAAAAGAAATCCGTTAATTACTTCATATAAAGTCAACAACGAAGTATTGCAATGAGTCACTAAGATTATGTCTGGAGTGCTTTTTGATGACAGATGGAATCTAATGCTTTACTCAAACCCGATGATGATGTTCTTCTCCCTTGTTAATTTTTTTTCTGGTGAATTCAATCAGAAGAAGAGGGTATATTGTCAAGACCACAACCGCCTCCAAATCCCTTTAAAGCCGATAAAATGTTATATAAATATAACATACAAACTTTTGGCACAAATTTGGAAACTTTTCAAACGGGTTCTTAAGACGTTTATTTATTAAGTTTTTGGCATATAAATAATAATATAATGTATAAGGAGAGAGCTGTAATTATAATGAAATGTTGTAATCGTATAAATATATTTAAATAGTATTGCCATACGCACCAGTTTTTATGTGCGGGGGTGGAATTTTGGGCTATCTTCGCAAAGGTACACCTCGTAAATAAATTTGGGCCACTCTTGTCGCACACACCATTTATTGGCAATATCAAGCGCCCTGGGCTATGATGCATAATATGAAAAGAAAATTTGTACCAATTCATGTGTCAAAATCTTAAAACATTAATGTCTTAATTTGCTGACTGTATAGAGCGCTGTATAATTTAGGAACCGTTTTCGTCCATTAAAATATTAATAAAATTAGTCATGGTGTATAACTTAATCTGTCCATTGTTGTGTTATCTTAATTTTTAAAGTTCTTCGTATTTGTCTTTATATTATATAGACTTAAACGTTCGACTATGTATTGTTTAACTTAATTCTACATTTTTTGTTTTGTTTTGCCATCAAGTAGTTTCGTTCACATTAACATGCTAATGATAGTTTTCAAAAAGTATATAAAATTAGCAATAATAAAAAAACTTTTGTATATAAATAAAAAGCGTCGCGAGATACGCGATTCCAATTATGCGTATTATATTCGATGTAAACGATTTCGATCGGGGGGCGACGGGTGTGAGGGGAACCGTAAAATTTGCGTAAAAAAGCTGTTTTATATGCGCGATATTGTTATTGAAAGCGTTCATCGTGTTTGTTGTCATATATTTTTGTGGGACAAAATTTGTAATTCAGATTTGACAAATTCTCACTTTTTTCTGTTGCAGGTATAAATTCTCGACTTACGATACGAGTGATATGGCGAATTCGTTTTCATTTTATTACAACTATAAATAATATTTAGTTTGTTTGTTTAAATTGGATTAGAGACAAAATACTATAATGTACTCGTATGTAGATAGATAATAATTATACGGATACACGGTTCGGTTGTGCATTAATTTTTTTCATGAACATATTCATGTTGACGTGGATATTGTTTTAGTTATGTGAGAACACCCAAAAACGGAAGTAGTGTTGGTATATATGAACTAAATTACTAATCTACATAGTAAATGAGTTTTATGTACTTGATGCGCGCTTGTGTAAGGCAAGGCAAATCTGCTTATGGAATTGCATATTTTGCAATACTTATCAAGTACATTTTGTCCGTTATGAGTTAAAACGCATTGTCTTGCCGTAGTTAGTTTTTCTCAGAAACGGTACACCCATCAAATTGGGTTTGGGCTCGTTTTAGGGAATTTCAAAATCCCGAAATCAAAATCCCGACTTTTAAAATCCCGACTTACAAATCCCAACTTTCAAAAGCCCAATTTTTTTAATTTTTTTATGAATTCCCGCGCCCGCGGCCTGGCATTTTCAAATGCAATAATTGTAGAGGCTAACGGCATCGATTGAGCTTAGGAGCCTCTCCGAGGGGCTTTAAATTTGAACTTCGGGGGACGTAGGAGCCGGGATCAGCAAACATGTCCCACTGCGCGTGCCGCACGTAGGAGCGGATTATATAGAATCTATTAATGACACCTACTCTAGTAGCTGAGTATAAAATATATTTAATATTAAATTTTGATTTTTTAGCTATAAAAAACAAAATTTAATATTTAATATTTTTAAAAAAATCCCGTCTTTTGAAAGTCGGGAATTTTTTTGTCGGGATTTTAATAATTCAGTTTTTTGTGATTCGGGATTTTGAGCCGATCCCCATCAAATTATTTTCCTTCTCTATGATTAATTCAAAACGAATTGATGCCAATTTATGTTAAAGTTTAAACATAAATCTTCCTTTCAAACATTCAAGCTGACAATGGGAATGGGTCATAAAAAATGAAAATAATACTTTTTCCGACTACCAGGCGCAGTTTTTACGGTTGTAATCAAATTTGAGCTTACGATTTTACACTTGACAAAAGCTCTTGCCAACATTGATATATCTGCCATGAAATCCGTCTTGTCAAATCAAGCGGCAAAATAGCAAGCAATTTACAATTCTTATAATATTTTTGAAAATTCTACGAAATGATTTATGAACTGCCAGGCCAGTTGTTTATAAAGCTAAACCAGTTACCAGAACGAATTGAGTTAAGCTTTGAGCCGAGCGAAACTTTTAAAAGTTTCGTTCCGTTTTGGATTTGGACACGGTTGTGGTCTTGAAACTGTACCGTCTTCTATTATGAAGGAGTACGTTGACATTTCAGCAATTCCATTATGTTACCTATTCAACCACTCTTTAAGCACCGGCGTGTTTTCCGAAAAGTGGAAAATTTTGGAAATTACACCAATTTTTAAATCGGGGTAAACGAGATAACGTTACATGCCAGAAGGAATATCAACTACATCATCAATCCCAAAACTGTTTGACATATAGACAAACTCATAGTTTCTGTCTGCTATGGACTGTATATCAGCACCTTTAGAAGAGCACTTTTAGAAAAATTTGTGTCATAAATTGGCGAGAGTCACATTTAAAACGGGATGTGCTTTGGAGTATTATTTTTTCCCTCAACCACGAAAATTTCGATTGTCATGACAGCTTTTAGTTATCGTGATAGCAAGAATTTTTGGGGCTGAGATTAAAAACGTCTGAAGCTGAATTTCACCTATCTTCATATTCATATCAAAATTGGGCTTACTTCACAAACATGTTTTTCTACTCTCAGCCCCGAAAATCTCAACTGTCATGGCAGTTTTTAACTATCGTGATAGCAAGTATTTTCGGGGCTGAGAATTTTTTGGGCTTAGGGTAAAAACGTTATGATAGGGATAGCAATAATTAGTGTTGCCATCGCATTTTTCGGGGATGGAATTGGGCCTATCTTCACATACATGATGAGTCTATAGAATAAAGCAATAAATATTTCTTTTAAATCGACTACACTTTATTTTTCAACATAGTTTCCTTTCAGCTCGATACGCTTATTCCAACGTTTTATTCTTTTCTTAGATAGTCGATGAATATTATGTCTTATGCATCGGAAAATACAGTGGCTATAACCTAACCAGCTGATGCAACCATTTTTGCTTTCTTTGGAACACTTGAACCAGCTTCTATCTATTGTTTTAACTGTTATTTTGATTTTGACGTATAGTGATGGATCCATGTTTCATCATCCATCCTGCTAAAAATCTTCAAACTTTACTTACAAATTTTCATTCGATTAATTTTATGAACGTTATGTTAAGAAACGCGGCCTCCACCTTGCTAACAGCTTTTTGAGATGTGAGATGTTTTTAATCTCAGTAAACTCACCAAACTTTATACGATGGTCATTCATAATGATTTCATAGATTTTTTTGACTATTTCTAGTGTTGTTACCTGATACTTCACGACAAAAAAGTTGTTACTAGTAACGCATAGATGGCGTCATTCTAAACATTTATCAATCCACTCTTGTCTAAAACAGGAAGTTCGTTGTGCAAACTACTTAAAAAAAATGTGTGTGTCTCTAAAAACACTTTCACTTTAATTCTGAAAAAAGACGTGCGGAAAACGCTTACGGAAACGTTTAAACGCAGGCGGAAACGTAAGTTAAAATTCATGCGCGGTTTTTTTGACATAACGTTTTTATTTTTTTGAGTTACCTGTCGGAAATCTATTGCATTTTATTAATTTGTTATCCTATAAACACACATTTTTATAACTAAGGTGCTTTTTTGTTAGAAATAAAATCATTTTCTTTCACAAATTCTATTATTAATAATTCTTCCATCTTTTTAATTTTTGATTTATTGACAATGATAGTTACTACTCAAAATTATACCGTCAAGTAGGCATACATTAATTTATTTTTAATTTTTTGTGTGTTGCCAACACTGCCGGACAACTTGCGGAAAATGCATCCTATTTCCAGCATACCACACATTTTATTTTTTCCAGCATAAAACTACTAAAAATGATGAATTGCTCAAATTATGACATTGAGCAGTCTTTTTTAATGCTCGGTCTTCACTCGCCTAATTTTGTCATGACGCTAGAACGTCATGACAAAATGTATTTCTATTGACTTGCTCATGCGCATTACACCTTGAAAAAGAGAAAATTGATTAAAATTGCTGAGGAAAGAGAAGGAGAATAAACCCCCGTGTTGTAATTCAGCAGGAAACGTCCCTATCAAAACCAATACCCTTGTACGGCGCAAAGGAGAAAAACTTCAACGCTAGACTTCGAGATTGACCAGCCTGTGGGCTAAGTTCCAGTTAGGTGGGTTGCCTGTAGCGTTGCGGGTTTTCCTGAATCAACAGGTTTAGAGAAGTTCCGTCTGTCACCAGGGAAATGCAGTACATCGGGTCTGTAAGAATCAAGATTAGACAGATACCTATTTCGTCCGGCTATGCAGGATAAACTGTTAATTTCTTCGAAGAAGCTAATCCACATATATCTTTTTGATTTGAAGCTATCGTCAAGCGAATCTTGCTCACTGAAATTATTTGTGATTGGAACTCAAAAGAGAACACTTCTCAAATTGTTAGCTTCTTGGAAAGTTTGCATCTATGTTAATATTGACTTTGGTTCATGTACCGAATTCGCGGCGCGAAAGATGCTCATATGGTTTTAATTCCTGCACAAGTTGAATCTTGTAAGCATGTAAGCCAATATACTGACTCAAAATCCTCCATAAAGATGTTAGATCAAGTCCCAATCGATTCATTTGGATTCTATTCAATACTATACCATACAGATGCCACCGCCTGCTGAAGTTTTAGTAAATCGAATTAACTGATCTAATGGACGATTAAGGCTGCGGGCTTATAGTCGGGTAAATCATTTACTATGGTGAAAATGGCATTTAGAACAGATTTTTCGATTAGTTTGCCATAGAATAAATGAATGAAAAATAAATGAATTTACCGAAAAATTTACTAAAAATTGACTTTTACCGGACTATTGGCCCGCAGCTTAAGTCGATCATAAAATGAACCTATAGTGCGCGACGAGTTTCACGAACTGAACTTTTATTTTCAAAGTAAACTTGAAAAAACGCTCTGGCGTTAGGATAATTAACTGTCACCAGTCAAATCGGTTGTTCTTCAAAAGTATTGCCAACTTAAAGTTTTATACTTCGGAATGAAACACACTTTACAACAAACAGATTTAGTTTTTGTGCGCTTGGTGATTTTAATCTTCCAAATATAATCTGGAATTTTGAGCAGGAACTAACACTTTAATACGTTTAAGATTTCATAATCGGTGTTCCCTTTTTGATCTTCCCATAAATGATATCAATCGCAAATCTTAAGAAATTGTTGACCTTACTGATTTAGTGGCTAGTTCAGAACACCTACAACCAATGATATTCAACTTCAAAAAAAGCAAACCTAGAATTCATCAAATATGGCAAACAACTTTCAATTCCAATGATATCAACGAAAATTTTGATAAATTTAATGATATTCTGCTGCAATGCTTCAAACTGTATGTGTCTGTGTACTGTAAACCACAAAATACTCACCCTCAGTGGTTGGTAATGATAGACTAGAAAACTTAAAAAATCGGAAGTCGAAAGCTTGTGCCAAAATGTTAAAAAGTGGGTTAGAAGCGGACAAACCTACGTTTCTACGACAATCAAAGCACAAGTAGTATCTAGAGTAGTAGTAAATCCAAAACAATTTTGGAAATACTTTAGTAATAAACGCGAAATTGAAGAAAGCTCCTCAAACGCACAGATATAGTTGACATGTTCGCCTCGTTTTTGAAATCAGTTGATAGACCAAACGATACTAGTGGATTGTACGAACAACCCAGCAACACATTAATAACTCCTCCTGTTATTTTTGAGAATAACATTTTATCGGATTTTTCTATTCTGAAGGCTGACACTTTAACAATTTCATTATGTTACCTAATCAATCTCTTCTTAAGCATGGACGTGTTTCCCGAAAAATGGAAAAAATTCAAAAATTATTCCAATTTTGAAAACGGGTGGGTAAAAAAGATGTAATCATATGCCACAGAGGAATATCAACTTTAGTAAACCACCTGGCATGTATGCCATAAAATAATTAACGAGATAGAAAAGCACCATCAAGTTGATGTGTTGTACACTGATTTCAGTAAAGCATTTGATTCAATTTATCATCGTAAGGCAATTCTGAGTTTATTCGCATTTGGGTTTTTACCCGATTACATAAATTCGTCCAAGTTACCTGAACCTGAAGAAATACATCAGCAGGTCAGTGAACAAAATATTTTTAGTTCAATTCAACTCTTGTAGAGGTCAACAAAATATATTTATATGGTTCGAATTTTATCACCATTTTTGACATGGTGCAGTGAACTTCTTAATTATAGTTTTCAAGCAAACTTGGTTGGCTCATACCAGCTGTTTATATGTAGATGTTACAAAACAAACCGCGTCTGAGTTTTAATTACAATGTGCTAAATAAACTAAGATTAATAAACCGCCAATATATTTCTAATTTTACAGTTCAGAACTTAATTTCAAACATAATTTTTTTCTTCTGAGTATTAGAGACATCTATCAATGACTAGCATAAACTAACCACTAATTTAGTTAGTCAAAAGTTATAGCCGCGTTTTTTTTTTGAAAAATCGTTATTCGTGATCGCGATAGCTTGCCAAATTTTGCCAAATTAAATTATAAATCTTATTTTTTTAAATTATATATCTTAGATAAAATTGCGTAACACAAAAATTCAAAAAGTGTGTGTATTTTTTGCGATGCGACTGTGTTATCTACCTTATGCATTAAATAATATTACCTACCTGTTATCGAACCCGAAAAAAATGAATTATAAAACGTAGGCTTACGAAAAAAAATCGACGTTAGGCCCACATAATTAAAACCTCTATTACTTTGTGTCTGATACCAATTTTTTCGATTAAATTACTGACTAAGTGCGCGCTTGATGCTGATTCTTTTTCTAAATTTCCAACTAACTAAATTGATGGTCAGTTCTTACAAATTATTGATGTGCAACGGGTCTCTAAGGTTCAGACACCAAAGCTTGCCTGATATTTGAACATTTTAAAGCAAATTTTAATTAAACAGCAGACGTGATTTGCTTTTACGACTAATTTACGACTAATGCTGTGTGCCTCAAGTCGATTTTTTTGACTAAATTATGCATTAAACTTTTTTGAGGTAACCTTACGCTATTCTTTGTCAGGTTACAAACGAAAAGTCTCCTCGCGAGGTAACTTCTCAATTATTTTTCTTCAAATGTCAAGGTTATGATATTTATTTATATTTACCCGGCAACAATTCTTGCGTGACATTTTTTTTTACTTTTAAACATTTCGTAGTTTTTAAAACATTTGCGAATAATACAACTTCCATATCATCCTCCATTATTTAAATTTAATTTAATATTTCGATTCTCCTCGAAAAGTCGACAATTTAGTATTTCGAATAGTCAGGCACAGCTTGTTTTGTTGCTGTTACTGCCACCTATGGATTTTATTGTGAATTATTGAGCAATTTAGTTTAGTTCATAATTTAGTCGAAAAAATCGACTTGAGGCACACAGCATTAATATTAAATCCAATACGCTTTATGGATACAGTAACAACTAGGAGTAAGTCATGTGGACTGTGTGGCTAATGCCAATTTTTATTTGTCTAACTTTCCGACTAACAAAAGTAATGGTAGGTTCATACTAGAAACATTCAATAATGGCGCAAAACAAATCGTGTCTTGGGTTCAATTAAAGTTTTTTAATTTAATGAAAATTGAGTAATTTCGTAGGTTTGAAGTTTAGATGTAAATAATATTTGGGTTTAAAAGAATTAGAGATATTAATCTGTTAAAGAACGGTGTTACGTACAAAGTATGAGTTACTAAGAAATATGTTAACATATGTTAAAAATATGTTAATCACTACTGGCGGAATTAAAATTGATTGTCGATGATGTCTGCGAGTAGTCGACGTTGTCTATGTTGCCGGCGAGTTGACTACGTTGTCGAGTTGTCTACGCAATTACGTAAGGTTTTGTAGATGGCGCGTAATTGCCATCGTCCATCGCAGGTCTTAAGCGAAACTCAGTTTTTGTCACAACTAAGAGAACAATGTACATTGTATTGTGTCCGAATTTGTTTAATCTTAACTGTTAACCTAATGAAATGTTAAAAGATTTTTCGAACGATATTGAATTTAAATTTTGCATGTAGTAAAATATTTAATTGATTTACACTTTTTAATAATTATTATAATTTAATTAATTGAAATATTTTTTTTTTATTCCAGGTAAGATCGCTGCAGCATAACAGTGTCAATCTCATGTTTAGTTTACCAACATTTGGGATCATACGAGGTACTGTGTGATCAGAGTAAGAAAATTTTGCTTCCAGATAAATTGTTAAATGTTTACGTTTTATAAGAAACCGTAAGATGCATCTGTTGTTTATTATAATAAATATAGCGGTCTAATTGTTAAAAACCGGCTGCAAAAAACATATCGATTACAGTTTTAATTTATGCAACAATGTACGGTATGTGTATCTTGCAAAATATTATTTAAACGTATCGATCGCGTGATAAGACGAGAGTTAATACGTTGCGCAGTTGATTCCCGTCGAACAATAAAATTCTTAAAAATTTTAAGTACTCTGTGATGATAATAAACGCATTGTCTTAAACCACTTTCTCATGCTACGTTATATCGCTTATCGTTTTTTGTGCCACACATTAAAAAAAAAAATTGCGATTGCGAATTTAAATCAGCAAATTCACTTTGTAGAATTAATTATTAATTTATTTTTTTTTTTTACTTTCTTTATATCGTACATACATACATACGTTATTAATTTAGATTAAAAACAATCAATTTGATAGAAGATAAACTAAAATTGTTGGTACTTTTCCAGTTTTACTCGACGCGCGACGAAAACTTTCCCTTAATTGTTTCGAGGGACTTTCTCGTCTACGGTAAATTGGACGGTACAAACTACGTAAATATCGTATATCGTGTCACCTGTGCATAAATTTAACGAACCGCAGAAAAATGAAAAACGTGATGTGCACATAAACATTGCTGTATATCAGTGCGCTTATATAGCGAAGTGTATTATTATCGCTATTCAAACAATTAACAAGCTATGAAGTTTTGCGATAAGATAATAAAAATTTTATAGAGTTTGTGAGTTGTAAGACAATATAAAAGACCATGTGCTGATAACAGAATTTAGATCATTTTCCTTTTTACTAAATTCAAAAGTAAATAATTTGAAACGGTTAGACCGAGCGCTAGCGACAGAAAATTTGAAACAATTAGTGATGACATGATAGCATTGAATATGATCGTGGTAGTCTTTATTTGTTGTAATTTTAACGATGCAAAATGTAATCCTGAAGTACTCGTGTTCCGTTAGAACTGTGTCAATTATGCTTTCCTGCTCCTTAACCACTTTCAACCATTTCACCATATAGTATAAATATATTTATATAGTAATACCATGATGGTTTTCTCCATGAATTTTAAGATACCGCTACGAAACGAATACAGTGGGGACATGTTCTTGCAACATAGTTTTGATACTTTATCGAATTTTATGTTCTTTTGAACAAAATTAGACATTGTTTCTGGTCTTATATCATTTACCGTCATGACTGATTGATTGAAATGCATGACCATGCAATTTAGCGAGACTTACAGGTGAAGCCGAGCCCGCCCAACACATTTATTACATTTAACAAAATAGAAGGATAGGATGTTCAAAATGACCGAATGGTTGAAAATATTATGTAAGGCGGTTAGCACAATAATTTTTGATTTTTTTTTGGATATTGATATTTAGCAATCTTAGTGGTAAATTTTCTGAAAAAAATTCATTATTATGAGGTAAAGATTCATTATTTAGAATAATGTACGATATAATTAAATTATACTTGAATAAAATAAATGTAATGTAATGATTAGTATTAACTAAATTAATCTCTCTCTCTCTCTCTCTCTCTCTCTCTCTCTCTCTGGCACTATATCCCATCAAGGGATTTGGCCGCCTCAAATGAGGTTTCATAATCATATTTTCATATCGGATAATGAGTGATTAATTCATTGATCCTAAACTAGCCGTGAAAATTTTTCCTTGTCACCACCGGGAATCGAACCCGGGACCTCCGGTCGCTGGAGCAAGCATGCTGACCACTTTGCCACCGGGGCGGCTAAACTAAAGTTTACTTACCGTTAACTAAATTAATTTGGGCATCCTAAAACAAATAAAATCAAAATAAAATAAATATAATCCATATATTGCGGTATGGCAAGGAACGTATGACCGTTCTATCTTCAACGGATGTAATCTTGTGAAAATCACTTGGCCTTGCCATCTGTGTACTGCATCAGGGAAACTTTCGGATTTTAAAATGAAAATTTTCATACCAATTAAGTCCATTTTGTGCTAATTAGTTTTCACAGGAAAAAATTAGTGCTAGCAGGAGCCGAAAAAATAGGGAAAGGAAATTTCAAATTTCGCCTAAAAGACGGAACAAATAAAACCTGATTTCTAGAAAAAAACGGAATAATTTAAGCTTTATTTTAAAAATTTCCAAATGCGGCATATCTGACAAAATTTGTGTTTATCATAGAAATAGAATTTTCATAAATTTTCATTCATAAATTGAGGAAAAATAACTTGCCCCTAAAAGATACTATATTAAGCGAACAAAATACAGTGCAATATATTAAGCAATAGAAGTAAAATATTCTAAAATACAAGAATAAGCAATTCAGTTCAGCATATTCCTGTGGCATATTCATTGCCATCCGAAATATAGTGGCTGAA
The DNA here is from genome assembly GCA_932526605.1 of Nephrotoma flavescens. Classification (NCBI taxonomy): domain Eukaryota; kingdom Metazoa; phylum Arthropoda; class Insecta; order Diptera; family Tipulidae; genus Nephrotoma; species Nephrotoma flavescens. The sequence goes on from OW052222.1 coordinate 242,220,249, forward strand.
TTTGTGGTAATCCGGAATTGGCCCAATTCCATTGATTAACACTTTATGCCAGAAAATCGATAATTAAGCCACTATATTTTTCGGGTGGCAATGAATATACCTGATAGGAATAAGCAATTAGAAGTGCTAACTTCATTGGTTTATAGAACACTTTATATCTTCAGAAACCCGTTTATTCCACGGTTTTTGTTGTTCAATGGGATTGGGCCAATTCTGGATTAGCAAAAATTCAGCCACTAGATTTTCAGATGCCGCATGAATATGCTATCTGAATTGCTTATTCTTGGAAATTTGTTGCTCAACACAAATATTATTGAACGGTATACCTCTGTATATTGTTCGTTTAACATAGTATCTTTTAGGGGCAAGTTAGTTTTTCCTGACGAATAAAAATTTTTGAAAATTATATTTCTATGATAAGTATAAATTTTTTCAGATTAGCCGCCTTTGGGAAGTTTTAAAATAAGGCTTAAATTATTTCGGTTTTTTTTCTTCTAGAAATCAGGTTTTATTTATTTCGTCTTTCATTCGAAATTTAAAATTTGTTTCCCCCGTTTTTCCGGCTCCTGCACTAGCACACAAAATTGAAAAAGTTTCCCTGCTGCAGTTACCCACACTTGCCATCCCTAATCTAATACAAAATATGTTAATTTATAAAAAAATGACCTTATATTGTTGTTGAAAGTATGGCGGGGTGGTACCTGTAATTTATGGCAAAATATGCGGATATTGCTGAACCTTTAACAAATTTATTGCGGAAATTACGAAATTTGCTTGGACTGATGAAACTGAAAAATCTTTTAGTAAATTGAAACTGGCTTTGTCTACTGCGCCCGTGCTTTGCAATCCCAATTTTTCATCACACTTTTGTATCCATTGCGACGCTTTGAGAAGTCTCAAAGCACAACGTAGCTACTGTATTACAGAACTCGAATGTTTGGTAGCGTAGTTGACCGTAAGAAATTTAGACAATATGTGGGGGGGGGGTGTCATTTCACTATTATCACTTACCATTCCTGTTTAAAGTGGGGACAGACCTCTCCGGACGACTCGCTCATTGGAGTCTTAAATTACAGGCATTCATTTTTAATTGTAACGAATCCGAAAATTGGGTTTTGCTTCACCAACGAAATATGGACAAAAACAAATATTACACAGGTAGTGATTACCAAATATTCCTTAAAACTGTGATCGAGAGCTCTGATTAGTTTCCAAATGTGAAAATTAGAAAAAAACAAAATTTTTATCAATCATGATTCGAAAAAATCCGATACCAGAAAACATTGGAAGTAATTCGCATTATTTCTGGATAAAAATGGCGAAGGACATTTATGATTATGTTACCAACAGCACTACCTGCGAGGAATGTAAAGATGTAAATCAAATTTTGAAGCCCCACATAGGAAAAATGTGAGAAAGTTATTGGTATTTTCAAAAATTATATATCGACCTGCTGGGACCAAACCCCCCCGTACGGTCATGTAACGATTACAATGTACTTCGAAAACTGGAAGCTCTATAGATAGCCGAGAGTTAGAAATTTTAAACGCAGATCGACTAACTGCAGTACAGGAAAATGTAATCAAAAAACTAGAAAACTGTTACAAGCAGAGTACATCTTTATATGTACGGACATACGTGCGCATTATACGTGCACATCTTTATATGTACGGACCCGTACTCGTAATTTCCAACCAGGGCAGTAAGTTTTTGTGCGAAATTCCGTTACAAGTAGTGTTTTTGATAGATTTTCAGCAAAGTTAGCTAGAAGGTTAAAAAAAATTATATATTAAGACTTGTCGGGATTGTAGCATATGAATTCGTAGATGGGAAAATTCTTGGCATATTTCGACTGAAAAATATACGCGACTAACTGGAATTTTTATTATTTATTATTTTTTTTTTTTTAATTGTTAACCAAAACAATGGGCGTCTCCACGATTTGTTAATATTTTAAATAACTAAAGAAGTGACATGATCCCTGAAATCGTAATTAAGTCATAAACATAAGTTAAGTAAACTCGAACACATATGCAATGGATGGAAACCGAATATGTTTAAAAATACATTCCCCATAATTTCTTTAGTTGTAACGAACCGGGGTTGTTTTTTTCGATGTCTACCTGATACAACTTTCGCATTCAAAAAGGATAAATGATTTGGTCAATAATCGAATTACGTGCCTTGTAGGATCGAATTTCGCGGAGTTCAATCTCTAGGAGTTAGTTATTGGTTCAATAAAAAGGCTTGGATGACTAGCGAGATATTGGAAAATTGGCTAACTAAATTAAATATTCGGGTGTCAGAAAAGAAAATCATTCTTTTTGTCGGAAACCGACGATCCCATCCAAATGAAGTGCAATCAAAATTAATTTATTAAATTAAAATTTATAGCCAAATTCTATATCTACATTAGTGCTAAATAGACTTGACGATCATAAACCAATAATTATTAATTTGCTGCACGCTGGTAAGGTCTATTTCTTCGGCTTGTGTTGTTGCGCGACTGATACTTATCTGCATTTTAGGAATGTAAAGTGTGTGTATATGTCCGAATAATGATACTGAGTTTGTCCCTGCTAATTTTTCATGGTCTTTGCGAGCATTTTTTTTTATATGTTGGGTGGATTCTCCCTCAAAGTGCCACTGTGATTTATAGTCAACATTGTGAAAATATTCCCTATTTGATATCAAATTGTAATATCAATGACTTAATATTTGTTTTAGGCGAATTCAATCTTCAGGGGATAATCTGGTGCATTGTTTATGATAATCCGTCGAATTTCTGCATTCAATGTTTTTAATTGAGTTCATTATTAACACACTGTTTTTGACTCTATGTCATCGATAAATTTGCATTAAATTTGTAATATTATCACAAATTTATATGGCAGTCCTAATTTTGTGCGCAATTTAAGTAAATTATAATTTTGAAGGCCATTGTTGCAAAATTTCGAATTCGAAACTTCACATGTTACAACTAATTTGAAATTATATCATCGAAAATGTTTCTATAATCGCCTAAAAGTTGATTATTTTCAATCGGGTACTATTCTAGTGGTGCCGAAAGTTTCCAGCCAAAAGATCGAAAAAATCAATATTGCTGATAGTTTCCTCGCTTTTCCAGCTGAAATCAAATAAATACGACATCGTTGATTGAAGGCAAAAGTTAAATTGTTCGTCATTCAAGTTTTTGCCTGCGACAGACACTTATCTGGCTATATGCCGATTTGATGGCCTATGACCATAGATAGATTTTGATTATAGGTTTTTGATGAGGTTATAGGGGTGAAATTGTTATTTTGATCTTTTTCTGTCGATAAAAACGTCCAATATTTGAGATTTTGCAAAATAGACACCAATCTGACTATGTCAATTCGATGGCTCATGACCGTCTGACTGACTATGCCGATATGATAACAATTGCGAACAATTTTACGATAAAATATTTATCGTAAAAAAAATAAAAATAAAAAAATGTTGTCAGGCAACACAAAAACTGCATTATTATCCCAGCCCAGGATTTGTACAATATTTTTTAGATACTGTTAAAGTTAGCCGAAAGATAATGCAGATAGTGTCTTGAATACAGCAAAGATCATTCATGAACTCGAATTAGGAGAATTTAGGATCGGGTTATATCATTCGGGTGAAGGAGAAATTATTTCAGTTTATAGGAATTTAAAAATCGATAGGAGCGAGAGTATTAAGAGAGTTTAAAAATAGTCAAGACACTATCTGCATTATCTTTCGGTTGGCAACTTTCGGCTAACTTTAACAAGGTATTTTTTAGTACCTTTCTTAGAATTGATTTTATGAAACAATCAAAGATTATTTAAGTAATAAACTAAATAAAGTAATAAACTATTAGCGTTTAGTATGAAACTACTATTTTCATTAAAAGCCGCCGGTTGCAATAGTGGATTAAAATAGAATGTTAATTATTTCTGAAGTTATGTGGAAATTAGAACTCGCTGACTATGGTACATTTCAAAACAGGACATGATATATAGGATATCACTAAACAGTACATGTCAAACCAGAAAAAATGGATTGTTAGTATGGATAATATAAGTGTTCAAAAATTTGTCTTCAGTTAAAGTGATGAAAGATTGTCTTAAATTTAAATTAATAAAATTAATTTGAATAATTAAATCAATTATAGTAGAGGTATGATTTGTTTGCGTTTGAGTCAAGTCATACTCACCTGCCAACAAATTCTCTCCCTGAAACAGATAATTCACCTGGAATACATCACATTATTACATAAACCTAAAACTGAAATAAACATTAGCAATTAATTTATACTTACCTTGCCATTGTATGAATTCATCTTAATTACCTAGAAATTAGTTTAAATATTAGTTAGATAACAAACCAAAAACCTATGTAAACAATATACATAACATAATTTGTCCTTGAACTTGATCTTCAAATTAATAATCACAACAAATTATGTCATGCATATTGTAACACAAATATTAACTATAATTTCACCATATATTTATTATCACGTATAGACACTTACCTTTAAAACAATGAGGATAATTGGTTACCTAAAATAGTAATTAAGTTAATATAAAAATTTAATTTATTATGTATATTAAATATTTCTTACCAGTTTGTTATGACATTTGTGCATCACACAATTACTAATGTAATTACATATCTCATAGATTGTACTACCACCAATGCAATTCCTATTTATTATAAAGTGCGTTTAATACTTAATATATAATTTGTAATGCCATCTAGTGGCAATTAAAATACGAAGCGATTTATAACCCTCTATGGTAAATAGACCAATATTTTTGTAATTAATATTTTATAAAACAAAATAAAATTTCTCTTTGTCATCAACCACCATAGCGACAAGTTGTGCATAAAATTTATAAATAAAATATTAAATCAAGAGCTAGCTTGAGTTGTGGTTTTACTTAACCAAACACCAACATTACAGTTTTATTGTGACCGTTTGTGAACTGGATGTTTCATTTGTTCGTGTTACCTGCATCTAGTTCACAACATTAGTAAAACCGCACAACACCCGCAATTTGTCGCACCTTCCTTTTCGTACCAATTTTTTGCTGGATATTTATCCGGAACCTTACCCCTTGGTACGAAACATTGGTCCTTCGAGCCGGATCCGGCATCAACACGTATCGGCCGGATCTACATATCAACATATCAGCCGGATCGCACATCAACACATCAGACGGGATCTACGCATACACGTATCAGCCGGGATCTGCGTACAACATATCAGCCGCATATACACATCAGCATATCAAGTGGATCATACGGAATGCAGTTGCATAAAACTCCAGGAAACAGATGAGTAGATATTTTAAATAATCATTATTAATTAAATCAAATTGAATTTGTGATACCTATATAACGGTACACGTGGTGCATACAGAGTTTTAGAACAGTTGTTAACGGTACTTCGGGTACGTTTATACTATAGCAAGATCTTTCTAGTTCATTAATTTACCGTTATAAGTGGTGTGTTAAGTGTTAATCTAATTTATTAAGAATGAATGCGCTACTTAAGAGACGAAGTGTTATAATAGGCTCATTAACTAGAATGAATATTTTTGCAACCACACTTTCCTCGGAAACCTGCGAAGAGGAGGTAAAAATACGGGCTTCACATTCAAGAGAACAGTATAAATCATTCGTTGAAATCGAAAAGAAAATTTTTGTTCTAGATGCTTCTCAACCATCCAAAATGAAAGAATTTGAAATCTTGTATAACCGTGCAATTAACAAACTAGACATGTGGTTACGTCACAATTTGCCAAATGATCAATATGTTACCTATATGCAAGATATATCCAATTTAAACCAATATGTAACTACATATCAAGAATCTATCTCATCCACAGAAAAGCAGTCATATCGTGTAAAGGCGGATGCTAAACCAAAACCAATCCTTGCATGTAAGCAATTGGATTCACAACTACAATATAAACCAACAACTGCTATCAACGAAATACCTGGAGTAGACCAAAACATAACGGGAACTTGTATATGCGAACCTACCTGTATTAAGTCGTGTTGTTCAAACCAAACTATTTTGGGTGTAAATAACAATTGCATACCTAACGTGACGTCATACCAACCAAAGGACGTTACGGATGAATACCAAATGGAATCGAAACCATCAACTGTTATCAACGAAATACCTGAAATAGACCAAACCGTAACGGGAACCTGTATGTGCACACCTACCTATATCAAGCCGTATTATCCAAATCAAAGTATTTTGTGTGTAAATAACGGTGGCATACCAAACGTGACGTCATCCCAACCAGAGAGAGTTATCGATGAATACCAATTAAATTGCATACCTAAAGTGACGTCATACCAATCAAATAATATTATCGATGTATACCAATTAAAATGCAACCATCATCAGTTACCCAAATTGATTCACATAAAATGTCCACCTGAAGATAGTCAACCGAATCCATTTGACCTACTTCCAAGCAACAACCGTTATTTTACATCAACGAAGGAAGCAGAATTTGTTAAAGAAAACCATTTCCTGCTTGAATCATCTCATCAACGCTGCCGAAGCCCATCAACAACCATTCTTGAAAAAGACACCAGAAGTTCTATAGCTGCCGAAACCAAGTTTACCAGAACACCATCTTATACTTACCAACCATTCATGAAGATAAATCCTGCGTTCAAACCAATTACAACAAGATTGCCTCGAATGATAAAGAGAAACGAAGATGATCATTACCACTCTTTATTATCGCTACCAAGAATAATAAAATGTACCCAAGAAGTGTATTACCCCTCTTTACAATCGACACCAAAAACAATAAAGAGAACCGAAGAAATTTATTACCCCTCTTTATTGTTAGCACCAAGAACCATGGATATTGTGACACCAAACCAAGATCGTCTCTGTGTAACAGTCAAATCGGCAGAACAATATAAACCCACGATGGAGTCTTCATCTAAACTTATCCATGAATTGCTTCAATTATCCAAGGTTATCACGCCTAAGTTTTTATTATATACCAACCAACCGATAACCGATGATTATTTACCGAAGGTAACAAGAAACTTAAAAATTCTACAACAAGTTTCAAAGCGATCGACAGTTGAGCCTGTTGACTGGAATATCATTATCGTGAGTTCATTGAATGTATCAAACCGTACTAAAGAAAGAAAGTTTCACTTAACGGTTTTCGAACGAGATCCGCTAAATATCAAATCATCATTTGTCAACCCATTTCTGATTCGAGTTCAGAATATCGTAAGAATTCGCAATTTAATCAGAAACCATATAATCTGTACTTTAGCCAGTCTTCAAGTGTTAAATACAAGGCACTATCCAAAAGCAGCTGCGATTACGAAACCGCCTTTAATCCCAACAAGAACAAAAGCATCAGCCGTTAATGAGCAATTGCCAATTATCAAATCCAACGCGGCAAAGGAATCAACAACAGCGATTGTGACACATATTCATGCACTACAGCAGAATCTAATTATCAATCCAACGTTCAACGTTAAAATTCCGTCATTACAACAATCAAACATTGTTTTCACCGATAACAAAATATCGGAGAATAAACTAACCTTTAAGAATATGTCTAATAAATTCTTATTTCTCGCTACAGAGCAAATCCAATGGGGCTTTTCCACTACAACACCGTCAATTCGAAGTCTATGTAAGTCTGCCGCTCGGAATTTCAAACGTCATCTAAAACGAGTTATGGGGAGATTTTATTTCATTTTTGATGTCAATATTAACGCAACACCAACAATTAATGCAGTATCAAATCTCGAGTATTGGCACGGATTCTTAAATGGAAAGTTTTATTCATCCACACAAAATCATATCGTAGCCGTATCGCCATTTAAATCGTTACGTCTCACAAATTTGGGGAAATTATCCAGATTATCACAACAAACACAACACAATACACAAATATTAATATTCGAGCGTTCAACAACATTATTTGATCGAACCAAACCGCCAGCAGTTAAACCACCAGTCGGATTTTGTGAATTTCCAGAACAAAATTCATATTTTACAAAATTACGCGATCGAGTAAATAAAATGAATTTGAAAGTAAATGGAGTCCCGCCGGTATTGACGTGTTATATAAGTGGCCAAAACAATTATCTGGTTACTTCAAGGATTTATTTGAATCAATTGATTCAAGGCCGCCGGTATGTTTGCGTTTGAGTCAAGTCATACTCACCTGCCAACAAATTCTCTCCCTGAAACAGATAATTCACCTGGAATACATCACATTATTACATAAACCTAAAACTGAAATAAACATTAGCAATTAATTTATACTTACCTTGCCATTGTATGAATTCATCTTAATTACCTAGAAATTAGTTTAAATATTAGTTAGATAACAAACCAAAAACCTATGTAAACAATATACATAACATAATTTGTCCTTGAACTTGATCTTCAAATTAATAATCACAACAAATTATGTCATGCATATTGTAACACAAATATTAACTATAATTTCACCATATATTTATTATCACGTATAGACACTTACCTTTAAAACAATGAGGATAATTGGTTACCTAAAATAGTAATTAAGTTAATATAAAAATTTAATTTATTATGTATATTAAATATTTCTTACCAGTTTGTTATGACATTTGTGCATCACACAATTACTAATGTAATTACATATCTCATAGATTGTACTACCACCAATGCAATTCCTATTTATTATAAAGTGCGTTTAATACTTAATATATAATTTGTAATGCCATCTAGTGGCAATTAAAATACGAAGCGATTTATAACCCTCTATGGTAAATAGACCAATATTTTTGTAATTAATATTTTATAAAACAAAATAAAATTTCTCTTTGTCATCAACCACCATAGCGACAAGTTGTGCATAAAATTTATAAATAAAATATTAAATCAAGAGCTAGCTTGAGTTGTGGTTTTACTTAACCAAACACCAACATTACAGTTTTATTGTGACCGTTTGTGAACTGGATGTTTCATTTGTTCGTGTTACCTGCATCTAGTTCACAACATTAGTAAAACCGCACAACACCCGCAATTTGTCGCACCTTTCTTTTCGTACCAATTTTTTGCTGGATATTTATCCGGAACCTTACCCCTTGGTACGAAACATGATTTGTGTATAACAATCGCACGCTAGATATCCTTTTTGGGGTCTAAATTTGCGGCTAAGGCGCTATTTCGGAACATTTAAATAATTGTATCTATACATGTAAAAATGAATTCTTGATCCAGGGCAGACTTCCGGATTAAAGCATGTCACTAATTTCATATAACCCCTTTCCTAAAGTCATTCCCGTCAAAAAATCATAAAAAAATTGAAATTTGAGAAAAAATTTGTAACACAGCCTTTAGCCTCCGGGCTCCAGCCCCTTCAAAAGTATCGTGGGCTTGGTATTGAATATGCAACATATACATGGTAAAAATTTCATGGCGATCGGTAAAGCGGCTAAGGCGTTATTTCAGAATAACCAAATAATTGTATCTTTGCATGTAAAAATGAATTTTTGATCCAGGGGCGGACCCCCGAATTCGAACATGTCTTTTATTTCATATAACCCCTTTCCAAAACTCATTCTCGTAAAAAAATTTAAATTTTTGAAAAAAATTATACCATGACCCCTAGACCCCGGGTTCCAGCCCCTTTCACAATATCGTAAGATTGGTCCTGAACATACAACATTTGCATGGTAAACATTTCATGGCAATCGGTTGAGCGACTGAGAAGTCATTGTGGAATAATCAAATATTTGTATCTATATACATGTAAAAATTAATTTTTGATCCAGAGCTGGGCCTCTCGGATTTGAACATGTCAGTAATTTCATATAACCAGCCTCATAAACTCATTTTCATGGAAAACTTTAAAGAAAATTAAAATTTTCGAAAAAATTTGTATCGCAGCCCCTAGACCCCGGAGTCCAGCCCCTTCCAAAATATCGTAAAATTGGTTCTGGATATGCAACTTGTATATGGTAAAAATTTCATGGCGATCGGTTGAGCGGCTGAGATGCCCATTCGGAACAGACAAACAGGAATTCATTTTTATATAGATTAAATTAATAACCCACTTATCTTGGACACTCTTTTGTTTCGTAATTTGCAATCTAGGGACAGTAAAATTTCAAAAAATAGTCGTCATTGCGGCGAAAATATAAATAAACATCGTTTGACGAAATTTTTCATTCGATAAAAATTGAAATTTTTAATACGTTTAAACTAAATTTTACATTTTCTTCGTCATTTCTAGACTAATCTTGATAATCATGTAATAAGTAAATAAGTAAGTTGCCCTTTACAAAAGCTACAATTTGAATTCAACCCGACCCCTTATCTGGTGCAGCTCTGAAATAAAAACTCATTGTAGGTAGAAAAACCGACCATTAAACTACGAACTTCATCTATTCATGAAGCTATTTCCGTCTAACCTGACACAAAGATAATTTATTACACACCTGGATAAGGTTGATCTGCCCTCCACAAGGTCAAAGGAGTAACATTTGGCTCAATATCTGGTAGCGGTCTGGTGTAATAAATTGTTGAAGGTGATAAAATCGAACTTTAAATTTGCTGTTTGAACCCTTTACGACTTGGAGCCAACTCCGTGTAACCTGACACATAGATAATTTATTACACACCTGGATAAGGTTGATCTGCCCTCCACAAGGTTCAATGAGTAACATTTGGCTCAATATCTGGTGGCGGTCTGGTGAAATAATTTATTAATATTGGAAAAATCGATGTTTGTGTCATAAATAATCGTTTTGGGTGAAATTTACCCTTATTCAAGATATAGGCTTGATCTTGAACTATTTAATTAATGTAATTATTTTTTAATAAATTCTGGTCCAAGAACCATCCCGATATCATAGCTACATCAGAAGTTACAATTTTGGCGGTGTAGGTTTAATTACAAGCTAAACCGACCACTCGTTCCTCGAAAACGGTAACTGTAATAAAATCGGGATTTGTTGTAATAAATTGTAATAAATGTGTAACAAATTATAGTACAGGTTTCATTGAGGCGGGCTAATATGGTCGGTGCAGGTTAAGAGAACTCACTAATCTGACTATGCCGATTTGATAGCTCACGACCATATGTAGATTTTGATTATAGGTTTGGGACGGGTTTGGTGAGGAGGAAATTATTATTTTCTAATGTTTTGTCGATAACATCGGTCGCCATCGAGATTTGGCTAGATAGACACCAATTTGACTCTTTTGGGTAGGTTTGATGAGATTATAAGGGTAAAATAATTATTTTCTCCTTCTTCTGTCAGTAAAATCGCCTATCCTTCTAAATATTCCCAAAGAGACCAATTACGAACAATTTACGAAATTTTTTTGAACAAATCAAATCTCAACAGGCATAGTCACATCGGTATCTATTTCACAAAATGCCGAACGTTTTACGATTGCATCAACAAAACACGTGGAAACTAAATGCTTTCTAGGATCGTAAGCCATTGAAGAGGCAAAGTTAGATCGGTGTTTGTCTGAAAAATTCTCAAATGCCGAACGAGTTCGAAACAACGGTAGAGGAACATTTCACCAAAATATCAAAAAATTAATTCAGTAAATTTTGCGTTCATCTGTCAGAATCTTGATATACCAACCTTTCATCAGATCAAAGATGTTTGTTATTGACATTTTTCTGTTAATTTATGATTCATTTGTTACTTTTAAATCTGGTTTGCCGATATTTTTCGGTTGAATATTGAAGCCAATCTTCTTTATCGATACAATCTGCATTATCACCGTTGTACGGTTTACCGACATTTCGTGTTGAGTTTCTACCACATCTGCTAAGGAATTATGGGCCAAGTTAAAAAATTTCATTCCATACAGCAAACTTCCGAAAATGACCTCTGACTAGGAATTTCATTAATTTTTATTTAAATTCTCACTCGTTAAAACTAAAATTATTTAGTTAGAGCTATACCTATGATTTTGAGATGCATATACATACTAGAATCTAATTTTAGGCCAGATAAGACGATAATCGTTTTTCGGGAAGTTCCCGAGAATTAACTCTGGGCTAAGAATTTCATTGATTTTTATTTGGATTTTCGCCCCACTCGCCTAAAATGATTTTACCAATACTAAAAATATCTCGGACCAGGGAGGCTGCTATTTTGAAATGTATACAGTGAGTCAAATTTTAAGTCAGATTAGAAAAAAATCGTTGCATGGCAAGTTTTCGAAAATGAACTGTACGTTAAAAACAAAAAAATATTTCGCCTAAATTAAAAATCTCTTGGATCGGGGCTACTTGATTTAAAGATCTATATGTTTCGGTAAAAGCCGGTAAATCGGTAAATGTCCGAATAAAAATTGGAAACACTGTTTTATTGCTTCAAAATTTATGAAATGACAGTCCTTTATTTTCGAAATGGTTCATCCATCAGCCTACGAAATTTTTTTATGGTATCGGTGCAATTTGGAATAGTAGGGACTAACGGATTTACTAAATGTCACGGGCTCGCAGGAGGTAATCGTGCCACTAATGATGCTTAGCCCTGTGATGGGGGAATAAATGAAAGTACTGGAATGTAAGGGAGGAAAGTCAACAAATATTTCTTAACCAACCTCAGGACAACCGAGTTTTAGTCGTGTCAACGAATTTAAAAATTCAAATTTCGGGCATATACCGATTTCGGACTTTAACCTTTAATTTAAAGATTTTGAGATGTATACACTAGTGCTACTTTTTTGAGGGTAAGTTGAAAGAAAATTGTTCCGCAGCAGTTCCTGAAAATGAACTCTGGACTAGGAATTTCATTGAATTTTGTTAAAATTTTCGATCAACTATTGTTTTTTAATGAAATTCCTAGCTCAATGCTCATTTTTGGGAACTTGCCACCGAACGGATTTTTTTTTTAACTTGGCCTATAATTTTCATTACTACTCGTATATGCATTTCGAAATCTTACAGTTTTATGATATTTTAGTTATTATTCGATCAGTTTTATTTAGATTTATTTAGATTTAAATTGAATTTTATAAATTTGAATTCTTTTGTTTTTTCATTAATTTTTATAAAATTTCTGGGCTGGAAGTTTGCTTCATACAAGAGCAAATTGGGGTTTGATATTGTTATGAATTTCGGGAGTTCGATATGTTAACTATATTTTCCTACACATTTAATTTCTGCAGCAATCTCTAAATTTCACTCGTTCAGTGCTAATTAATTCACTTTTCCTGTTCACTACTCTGTCTGTGTTTCGGTCGCGCTTATATACTTGACTATCACTGTTCGAGATTATTCATTTTATTGCAACTGGCGATGTATCTGTAAATTTTTTTCATGTAATTACGTTCGCGAATATTCTACGTTATCTTCACGGAAAAAAATAAGCTTGCTATCTTAAAGAAAATTTTCTCTTTATTTAATAAAAAGTATTTTTGCATACTTCAAAAACCAAATTTCTATGTCCATACCAGTTTTTCTAGTTATAAAAATGGTTTTCTTACGAAGAGAATTATTTCTTGACGGAAATTTTAAAATTAAATTCCATCTTGAGAATTATTTTTCTTGTATTTATCGCTGCTATAAATTCTTTATAATAAGAGAAAAAATCTAGTTTGAAGAGAAATACTTTTAATTTAGTCTTACATTTTCTTAAAACAAGAAATTTAATATTTTCTTAAAACAAAAACATAAATTTTATTAAAATACAATATTTTAAAATTGAAAACGTTTCTTGATAATAAAAAAGTAATTTCTCTTTCTGATAAACAAATGAATTCTAGGAATTGCAAAAAAGTTATCTTAATTGAAGAAATAATAAATCTTCAGTCATTCTAAGTTTTCTTTAATCAAGACAAAAATTTCAAATCCAATTTACCATGTTACTTCGAGAAAAGTTTTTCTTATCACAAAAAAGTAATTTTTTAAACTTCAACATAATATTTTTTGGTTTAATATGTATGTCTCAAGCTGAGAGAATACTTTTAATTATAGAAAATGATTTTTCAATGTATACTCTTAATTTTTTAATACAAGAAAACGAGTGAAACATTTGAGAATATATAAAATAAATGAACAGTTTAATAAAAACAACGTGTGTTTTTGTGATTGTCAAATTAAATATTTCCAAGTGGTTTTGAAAAATATGTAAAGTGAAGCTAAGTAGTTAAATGTAAGTTATATTTGTATTACATAAATTTTTAATTTAAATTAACAAGTGATCGCTCTATTTTGTGTGTTTTGTGTGAGTTGTTTGTGCGTAATGATTTTATAGTTTTATCATAAAGAAAATACATAAGAGTGATAATCTTAGTACAATAAATTGTCATATGAAATTTCAAATCGAAATATTTGGAGTTAATTTTGCGGCTATCGGACGGAAATAGGACGTACATATATACTTCAATATAGTTCTTTCCTTTTTTCTCAATTTTCTAAAATAAAAACAACACACACAAAAAATCGAAACATGTATATTTGGCATACATATGTGTGTGTAGAAAATAAACAGAAAAATAAGAATACATTTTTTAAAGCTATTGCAGTTGTATTGCATTGCAATACGTAGCCGCATCAATATAAAGAATAGAATGTCGTTACCCCAGTATTGTGTTTTAAATGCATGCATTTAAATGCACGCATTTTGCATACATTTAAAACACTTAAATACTGGGTGACGATATGTACACATAGCAAATCAGGATACATATACACGTACATTCAAAATGATCGAGCATGCGCACATTTCGATTTTAATGTTTTGTGGAATACAAAATAAACAGCGAAGAACCATATTACACAAAATTTACAATAAATACAAACACATACATACATGCAAATAAAAATAAAGTTGTTCAAAATCAGAATTATAGAAATGTAAATATTATTAGCTTTTGTTTTACTTGATCGTGCATGAATGAAGGAGTACAAGAAATAATGCACATGTATATTTTTATGTTTTTCATGTGTAGATGTAGTGTATTCGTATTATTTAATTTTTCGTATATTTCATATGCGTTAGAGTAATGGAAAACGGATGAAATGGGATTTTTAACTTTTTACCTGTTTACGTCACAACGATACGAATGTCGAGTATATTCGTCATAAAGATAAAAAAAATTACAATCGTATCAACTGTAATTTCTTTTTCCAGAAGAAGGGCAAATAAAGATCATTTAAAAAATATGTATGTATATACATTTTAGAATATTCATAATTAAGCAGGGAGAATAAGTTTTCCGAAACAAAATTAAACAGTTAAAGGGGTTAAGCTTTCGTTGGAAAGTCTCCATAATAACGAATGATAAAAAAAAAGTGTTCCATCAACAACTATAGTTGATGTACGTTGTAGAGGAAGATCACGACCGTTAACTCGGATTAGTCAGATTATAGGCTAAATAATTTGATTAAATATTATTGGAGGTGTACCAAAGTAATATGTAATCAAAAATAATATTGTCCATTCAAATATTTAGCTACTTCATAAAATCTATTCATAACACAATTTTTAACCCTCGTCCGGCGACATAATTTTACTACGCTAAAAGGCGGCAGACGTACAATTGTACTTTCAAATATTTTATATGAAAATCGTCACTGTAGTCATAATTTTTGTAAATACATAATATTTGGAATTTCCACATTATTAAAATGTAGAGATCTCACAAATCTTTAACTCTCTCCGGCTTCTACAAGAAGACTTATTAGTATTTAAAAACAGAAAAGGTATTGTACCTATGCCGCCTGACGAGGGTTAAATAACTTAACCCCTTTAACTGTTTAATTTTGTTTCGGAAAACTTTTTCTCCCTGCTTAATTATGAATATTCTAAAATGTATATACATACATATTTTTTAAATGATCTTTATTTGCCCTTCTTCTGGAAAAAGAAATTACAGTTGATACGATTGTAATTTTTTTTATCTTTATGACGAATATACTCGACATTCGTATCGTTGTGACGTAAACAGGTAAAAAGTTAAAAATCCCATTTCATCCGTTTTCCATTACTCTAACGCATATGAAATATACGAAAAATTAAATAATACGAATACACTACATCTACACATGAAAAACATAAAAATATACATGTGCATTATTTCTTGTACTCCTTCATTCATGCACGATCAAGTAAAACAAAAGCTAATAATATTTACATTTCTATAATTCTGATTTTGAACAACTTTATTTTTATTTGCATGTATGTATGTGTTTGTATTTATTGTAAATTTTGTGTAATATGGTTCTTCGCTGTTTATTTTGTATTCCACAAAACATTAAAATCGAAATGTGCGCATGCTCGATCATTTTGAATGTACGTGTATATGTATCCTGATTTGCTATGTGTACATATCGTCACCCAGTATTTAAGTGTTTTAAATGTATGCAAAATGCGTGCATTTAAATGCATGCATTTAAAACACAATACTGGGGTAACGACATTCTATTCTTTATATTGATGCGGCTACGTATTGCAATGCAATACAACTGCAATAGCTTTAAAAAATGTATTCTTATTTTTCTGTTTATTTTCTACACACACATATGTATGCCAAATATACATGTTTCGATTTTTTGTGTGTGTTGTTTTTATTTTAGAAAATTGAGAAAAAAGGAAAGAACTATATTGAAGTATATATGTACGTCCTATTTCCGTCCGATAGCCGCAAAATTAACTCCAAATATTTCGATTTGAAATTTCATATGACAATTTATTGTACTAAGATTATCACTCTTATGTATTTTCTTTATGGTTTTATTTTAATTTTTTTAGTTAGATAAATCGCTGACAAAAATGCTAAATTTAAATGGCAACAGTAATTGGTTCTATTAGTTCATCGTTGTCTGAGTGTATCAATCACATCATCAATCAACCCCTTCTTCTCCGTCAAGTGGGCAATTATAATCAGCAGAATTTGTTAGAACGGTCCAATTAGATAAAGTAAAAAGCTACTATTGATTTTGATTTTATTTCACAGAACTTTCAACAGTTTCTCGCATCAACCAAAGTGATTACAATCTTAACCACAGCTCGACGAAAGGACCCGCAATCTACTAGTATCTACAGTTGTGGATATATTGCTGCATCGGCTGATTTATTTAATACAGTTGCTAGTGATATCGAGCATTTTTTTCTGGAGAAAGAAAGGTAACTAAGAATGAGTTATATATAAAAATAATTGCTAATTATTGTTTTATTTTCAGGAATTTGTAAAGGGGGTAGAAAGCTTATACAACAAGCATAAAAATCACTAATGTAAGCTCTGGAAGGTCGGCTTCTTGAAAAATAAATTTTAAAATAGGAATATTCCTGGCAATAAATATTTAATTTACTGCAAAAACTACAGGTACGAGTATTAACAAAAAACTAATGTTTAGTCTGGAATTTTTTAAAACCTACTTTGTATTTTTTTCATCCTTAATAATTTTTTTCAAAACTTACCGATGTTTATTTGTTACTGCATGTTAAAACTATGTGTGAGTTATGCTATCAAAATAATGAACTTTTCATTATTGTAAAAACTAGTTGTAATGTTTTCTTAAAACTCTTAGTTTTTCATAAACTTCCCAACAAAACAAAAATATTGAAGCCAATTATGTCTTCTATTTAATTATGTTTGTATTTTATTATTGTAATTTGTATTATTTGTATTTTATTATTGTAGTTTGTAATATGATATAGCTAAATTATTTTAAATTGAATCTTTATATTTTTTATAATAAAATAAAATAAAAAATATGTAATACATTTTTATCGTTATTATTTTGGAAATTATATGAAATGTTGCTCCAATAAACAGGAAAAAAAGCTGTAAACCAGAAATACTACTACAGCTTTCAAGAAGTTACTTTCTACAATCTAGAAATCCAAAAGCTTTTCCAAGAAATGCGTTCGAAGTATTTAAGCAATTCCTTCTCTACAACTGATAAATGGGTTCTTCTATCAAGGAAAAAAAAAAATGATTTCTAACAGAAAATGCATTTTATTTATTAGAAAATGTCTCTTAACTAAAGAAATATAAATCATACAGTTATATTTAATATTTCTTAATACAACCCTCAATTTATTGCATTTTGAGATACGGTTACCTTAAAACATGAATTTATTATCTTTAATGAAGAAATAGATATTAAAAATTGAGAAAAACGATTTGCTCTATAAAATAATATTTTCTTACTTTAAGAAATTGAATTTCTTTCAACAATAAAAAAAATATTGTTTTAATATTTAAATAAAAACATCAAATGAAGAAATTGGAAGTTTGCATTATGAAAAAGTTATCTTAGCTGAAAATCAAGTGCTCATTTTTCTTGAATCATTCAGTTTTTTCTTCGTTGTAACCAGTTTTTTTTTCCGTGTTGCTGATTAACATCGGTTGGTCATTCCAGTAGTTTCGATGATGATTATCGCCGCCGAGTCTAAAATGCGATTTCCAATCAGTATGTGGAGAAATACTTGATCCGACAACATCGATAATGTTAAGGTTAGTAATCGATTATTAAATTTATAGTCTCAAATTGGGTTCGAAGAACCTTAACTACTCGGCGATATGTTTGTGTAGAGCAGAATTCGTAACACTACTGTTCCCCAACTCTGTTCATCCCGAACAGACACATCTAATGTCGTATCGCTTCAGTGTATGAATCTTCACAAAGTTTCGTCCACCTCCAAATCGTCCTTGTATCCGATACACATCGTTGCTGATCTTCTTAACAATTTTGTAAGGACTTTTCTACTCCCGTTGAGCATCACGAGATCTGCTTCGTCGAAAATCAGCAAATCTCCCACTCTGCTCGTATTAAGCTTCTGATGTATTTCAGGCGTGCATGTCGTTGCTCTGTACTGGGGATCGATCTTTGCCCATTCGTCCTCGTACTGCTTGAGAAAGCGGTTATTCTCGGCTTTCTGAACGGTTTCCGCTATTGGCTCATCATATCTCTGACCCTTTCTCTGTTGGCTCGGGTTGGGTATTTCTTGAACCCTCTGTGGTTTGCTTATGATAGTACTAGTATATATGGTTTCATTATGCTTTAATGTCGGCGTGTTCAGTCCGACCGAAGACGGTATCAAACCCGAGTGAATGACCTAATCGATAATTTTTTTTTAAATTAATTTCGTTCGTCATAACTTTGCTGATGCTGTGATAAAAAAAATTTAATTTGTACTAACTCCTCAGTCTTTTCCAGAATAGTTCAACAATTTACATATTTTCTTAGCTAATACAACAAATCTGGGCAGTACATCGAAATTCACGTTAGCAGAGATTTGCAAAGATTGAATGTGCTAAAAATCTATCACAAGCCGTTTACAGGTAGCAATACACGAATAATTTATAAATGTTCACAAATTTTGACAGCCAGAATCAAAAATATTTTTGTTTTTTTTTGTGATAAATGTGTGCGTTTTATGACGACAAAAGCGGATAAAAAATATCGTGATATTTTTTATAATTTTTGCCCGA
Source organism: Nephrotoma flavescens (assembly GCA_932526605.1). Classification (NCBI taxonomy): domain Eukaryota; kingdom Metazoa; phylum Arthropoda; class Insecta; order Diptera; family Tipulidae; genus Nephrotoma; species Nephrotoma flavescens. The sequence continues at coordinate 242,239,717 of OW052222.1, forward strand.
CTACTAGGAGTAAAATTAAAAAGAAAAACAATTATAAATATCAAAAGTGAAGTGCAATAATGTCACAGAGTGTCAGACACACCAAACCTATTTTTATAATACAATATCAAACCGTACACGATAGGCAATAACACGATGTTTAATCGATGGGCTGTTTGATGGTTTCCCTTAGTCTTGCTCTATTTGTCTTGACCTAGAGGGCATTGCAGCTCAGTATTCATTTGGCCTGTTGTTATGATTTGAACGGTCCGGTCTTTGAAATTGATTGCGAATTATTACTTTATTTGTGTCAGATGTGCTTGAGAAACTTTTGAAGTCGAATCAAATTATAAGGGCTAAGTAGGAAATAAAATAGCCCATGTCAAAATTACCTTTGGACCATAATATTTACCCCCACACTACTCCAAAATGTTGCATTTGATAACTACTTTGATATTTTACCGTATCAAGAGAACCATAAAATATTAAGAAGCTTTCAATGCATTTGCATAATACAATTGTATTCCAAATATAACTAAACGGCATGAATGACGTATCCCCATTTTTATGTCTTAATATTTCGTCTACCTCGTATAATCAGCATACATTTACAATTGAAACTATTGTTTTGATAAACCAAAATAAAATTAATTCTAAAAATATAAAACGTCTGCGTATTGTGCTGTCATGTGATATGACAGATATCTAGGTAGCGCTACCTTAATATTCAGTGAGCGTTTTATTAATTTATGGCATCAAATAAAAGTGAAATGCTGTAAAAACACGAGAGACATATAGAGAAGAAAGTTAATGGCACTGAATAGTAATGCGGTCGGTATGTTTAAATTTACCGGAAACAATTCGTGCAAAAACATTATCTCAATTACAGGTTGTTTTGCTGCAAACAATACTCTAAATTATCATTTCAATTAGCTTAATGTGTTTGGCATTTGGTTCGATTCCGACTTTCGATTTTTTATTGCGTTTTATTCACAAAATGGCAATTATTTGAATTTGTAAAGACTGGGGTTTCTCCGATACAAATAGTTCGAGATGATTACGCGAGAATTGAGGAAATCAATTGCGATGGGCCCCCCGCATATGTTGAATTGAAATTGAATTTTTAAATGAGGTAATCGATGTGTAAATTACCAGCCAATCGATCAAACTATTTTATGTAATAAATCAAATTTATTTTATTAATGGTTCATTCACATCACATTTGGTTTATTATAAAATATACACATAAGGTGTCTATATATCGATATAACTAAATAATTTGTTAATGGAGGCATAACAATAAATAAAATTACGTGGTATGGGCGGAAAAATGCTTATCGCGCAGAATACCGCAAACAATAATTTTATGGGGTGCTTGATTTGTTAAATTTTATGAATTCGAGTAATATGTGTTCCACGCACGCACGCGATTAATTCACGTAATTATGACATTATTGACATTGAAAATTGATTTATTAGACTCGAAGTGTCGCATACTTAACAGAGTTGTATAGATAAAGTTTATATTAGTTATGATAAATTGACTCTAGAGCTAAACTCAAGCAAACAGGGTCGGCCTTGGGTTCCAGACACTTTCAATTTTTATTTGAAAATGTTGTTACCGTTAAATTCGTTTTTCTGGCTCCAAAATTGATCACAAGATTTGCTCGCCACGAACAAATAAACAAACAAATCTTTGCGCAGGATTTTATCGATGCTTTTTACTTTTAATGCTGTTAAACAAGTTTCTGAATAGTGACACATATTTTTAGATAATACTTGGTCATACCCACAACCACCAAAAGTCGTTAGTAGCCATTTAAATTTATGCTGTATAAGATAGCGGAAATTTGACAGCGGAAAATAAGAGATTACGCTACTCGCCGCAAATGGCAGCACTATCACAAAAGAGAATTAATTTTGTTATGTAATTACCAGCGGAAATTTTTAATTTTTCACTAAATAAAACATCTCAGCTGAATAAAATATTAAAAGTGATCCTTAAAATAGCAAATTGATTGATCTCCGAAGTAAAGGAACTCGGTATATGAATTTTTGAAATTTAAAAATATGTATTCCGTCTTTCCGCCATTTTTTAGCGAATTACGACGGCATTTAGATAGTAGTGTATTGATTAGGGATTTTAAACAGAGATCTCATCAGAGTTTTGGACGAAATTCTAGGATCTGTTCGTGCTGGACTATACTGGCCATTTCATAACCGGTCCTCATAACACGACATCAATAAATTTTAAACTGAAGGGAACTCGGTTCTGTCTTAATTAAATTTTGAAAAATTTGCATTGCATACATGGACAATTAGGAAAAAATCTATAGATTAGAATTTTCAAAATTTTTTTGGGAACCCTATGTGTCGTTGGCTTAGTTTTTTATTGAACATATTTTCAACTGAAGAATGTATTGAAAGTGGTTTACGGGATGATCAATATTTACCATCAATCCTCGTAATTTACGAACGGGCGTCCAAATATAAGTTGTATGCAAATTTTTACACCTAACTCTATGTGCCAAGGCACGGAGTCATCTCTGAGTTCACCACTAAGAAATTTGGTGTTGAACATATTTTCAACTGAATAATGGATAGAAAGTGATTTTCCGGATGACCAATATGCACCATCAATCATCGTGATTTTCAAACAGCCGGCTGAATATAAGTTCTATGTAAATTGGCACACCTAACTATATATACCAAGGGAGGGGGTCATCTCTGAGTTCACCACTAGGAAATTTGGTGTTGAACATATTTTCAACTGAAGAATGTATAGAAAGTGATTTTCGGAATGATTAATAAAGGCGATTTAATTTATTAATATTGAAACATATTACTTTATTAATAGATTGGGGCGCTTTTTTTTACTAAACAGTAATAAAATTTTATAATTTTCTCGGGCTCTTTTTTTTTCTTTAATTTAACAATAAAATTTTCGGGATGGAATTATATTTACGAGATTTAGTAAAGATACCCACTTTATGAAAAAAAACCTTTCCGGAATGGAAATTTGGGGTCAACTTCTTATACATTTCAACGATTGGGTTTGTTTGGACGATTTCGATCGTTGGATTTATAGATTTATTAGTATCGGTAATTTTTAAGACACGAACACTTCGAATCGTACGGAAATAGTGAAGGATTGCAATAAATTATTATGTAGGGATGGCCAAACGAAATTAATTAGTGACCAATCCTCAATGACAATTGACCAAACGAGTATTGGTCAAGTTCTCAGACCCGAACACTTCGAATTGTGCGGAAAGATGAGTTTTAACGAATTTTCGCAATAATTCATTATGTAGGGATGATTAAACGAAATCAACTATATAGTGACCAATCCTCAACGAGGTATAGAGAACCAAAAAATTGATGTGATTATATCTTATGTCTTCCGCTTTAGATACAATTATTTGATAAAATATTATTTTTATCAAAATGGTATATTATCCGCGATCCAGCGTTAAAGGAAGGAAAGTGTGGGGTGGTTGGGAAGTTGATTGTGTATAAGTAAGTGTCGATTATCATATTCGTTGTCACACAGATAGTGACGCTAAATGGAAGAATTTCCTACGGTTTGTGTATTTAATTCGAGAGTGCTGAAATATACCAATATACAGAACAATCACAAATAACACCATTACAATTGCAAAAACCAAAGTAAAATATATAATAAAATTCGTGAATGCGAAAAATTAGTTGTTAAAATAGAATATAGATGGAAATGTGAAAGAATCAAATTTCGTACGCTAAGCAGTAATTCGCTAGTAGTACAACTACGTGGTATGTTCTATATATATAGACAATATTCCATTGTAATAATACAACATCAGTCGTCGCGACCTGATGAGAAGACTGATTTTTTCAAATCAAAGTCTCATTTGTTCGAAACTGATTGTTGTGATTCTTACACATTAGCCATCTATAAATCAAAAATTCAAAAAATAATTTTAAAAAAATAAGCTTGTTCCGGATATTTTTGTATGTTAATTTTTATTTTCATAATGTATGCCGTGCTAAAATTTCATAGAAAAAAACCCGCAATGAGCTTATTTTTAATGCGCTAGATGTCACATTCCCAAGTTTAATAGTCGTCAATATGAAAATAAAAAGATATCAAATCCCAAACAATTATGTTTCGTTACTATCAGGTCTAGTTTCCAAAACTTCTTGGGCGGCGTATGGGATGCAGAATGCAATAGAACTTTATAAACTTGTTGGTTGTATAGATTTGGCCCTAATCCGATTTTATTATCAATGAAACGTATGGAATTAAAATTGATCGGCGATTGAACGTCGTAGAGGACAGACGTGTTTTTTTGTCTCTCCTCTAAATAAATAAATATTTTATAATTTAAATGTGTTTTAATTATCTAATCAATTAAATAATAAATATACATATATGTCCATAAATAAATAATAATATTTTGTGGAATTTAATAAGTAAAGTGAAATGTTGTACATAACTCATAAAGGCGCAGAGTACTAGTATTCTCATCTCGTAGGTTATTCGAGTATAGTTTGCGCAAGAAAGCGTTTTCAATTCTGGTTGTTTTGTTTTGTCACACTAGCTAGCAATTTTTGTTGTTGTTTTTGCTGGACGAGTATTTTTTGTTTTTTGCTGCTTTTGGTAATTTTGTTTGAATCCTATGTTTTGTTTTATATACGAATTTACTCGTAATTACATATTACATATATGTATTATATTTACATGGAGATTAGCATTGGAGGTGTACAATGAGATGTACATTACGATACCCACGAAAATGTGGTTTTGCGATGACGTATATAGCTTGTTATATGCTTCTAGCTGCTGTGCTATGTGTGAGGATCGATAGGTATACGAAGAAACAATGTACGAGATCAGGGGCGGTATGTCGAACCATCACTTCGAATCGAAATTCGAAAAAAGCCGAATGGCGGTATGTTGTATCATTTTCGAAAAGCAAAAATGATACAACTTTCACTTTTTCGATTCGACTTTTTTCGAATTCGACTTTTTTCGATTCGAAGCGATGGTACAACATACCGCCCCAGGGCAGTTTTGTTTTCATTTTATTTTATTTACTTCATTTTATATTATATGGATAATTATAATATATTTGCTTTTTCTGCTTGTTTGTGTGAATGTTTTGCTGAATGAAAGGACACAAAAAACAACGATAGAATCTTAGATCTTAGATCAATATACGCTCGCCACTGTGAGGATAAATAATTAAATTTTTTACAATAAATTTTTATTTCATATTAGATTACTTTAAATGGGTTTTGCATATTATGAGTAGTAGTAGGTCGGTGTCTGCGGTTTGTGATGCTAGTTCATTCAACATAATGTTTCTCAACTTATACGGAAGGTTGTATTCATATAATATGCTTTATTGTTACCTATATTTCTAAGCTATTTTTGGTTATTTTAAATTGTTTTGTTGATGTAGTTACGTATTATTAATATAAGAAGTCAAATTTGCAGTTTTACAAAGAACTCCTGTCTGAGCTTTAGATTTACATGCCCAAATTAGTCTCTTTACTGAATATTAAAGATTCTTTTGTTGAAGTTTGGCGTCAATTTAGTGCGAGTGGAATCATTTTTGAAATTTAGGATGATCAGTCGTACGCTGAAATTTTTGAGCTATAGGATTACCACGATACGTTTATAATCTGTCGTCGATTCATCATGGCTTTGTAAAGCATAAATGTTGTTGATTAGAGATGTTAGGGGAAGATCGCTTGGTAAATAGTAGAGCTTTCACAGGGAGAAGATTTGTCTATTGGAATCGTTTCGGAAATATGTAACTTTATGTGTTGCAGTGGGTTTGATTTTTTATTCTAGAAAATCGTGTATCGAGTACTCCTGGATAAACATTACATGTTTTTCTTGATACACTTTACTATCATTGGGGTGTATCCTCTATCCGGTCGCGGATTAATTATTTGAGGTCAGAGGTATGGTTTCTGGATTTGGTTTGCCATGCCAATTGACAATTTTTTTTTATATTTGGGTTTGTTTTGCGATTGTGAGGTGCAGGTAAACGAAAAAACTGCTACGCCTTTTCCGAGGTCGCAGTCTTTTTATGTATTTCTACTTAACAATCGTAAAACTAATGTAAATTTAAAAAAGATGTAAGGATTTGCATGGCAAGGTAAATCTGGTGACCCTGTTTCTCATGGGGTAATTGACTTGCGACCGGACGGAGGATATACCCCATTGTTTATACAAATGATTATTTCCACAATTTGATTTCAGAGATTAACTAATTTGCTAATATTCCTTCATCCAATTATTCAAAATTTGTGTATTAAATTATTATATTTTTTATATTTAAATTTGATGAGCAATTTAGAGTTATCGAGATTTATCAGGTGTTTATTATTAATACTATTATTCATTACAGTTCCTGATTAAGCTAATTTATTTTGCCCTTATGGAAATTTTTGATTACAGAAGTTATTTGAAGCCATAATACTTTCTAATTAAAAATAAAATTTTAATTTAAAACTCAGAAGAGCAGACAAGGCAGGAATCATAATGGCTATCGGATTGCTAATAAATTTATTTCAGAGGATATTTGACTTTTCGAAATTACAGATAGCTTGGAAGCTACAGAGTAAATTTGAAATGCAGTTAAATATTGCTGTCCTTAGATGGTTTTTCAAGGATCGTGGCATTTATTTAATTAAACTATTTTCTAGGTTGTTTCGGGAGACTGTAAATTGGCGAGGGTTTTGATTAGCTTGTTCTAGGTTGGATAAATAATTACCACTGATTGTTCTTTTTATTTAATACAGTTGACGACAATAAATTATTTTCGAATGTCTTATTTTAATATTTACTGAACCATTTATTTTACAATTCAAGCGTTAAATAATCGGTTATCAAGGATCCGATCCTACAGTTGTGTTAGCTACTTATTATTAATTCTCTCATCTTACAGATTCCTGATTACTTTAAAAGTTTTATTTAATTCTGGTTTAATTTGTTTATGTAGTGGGGTTCTTAAACTGTGCCGAACATCCATTATTGATATATTACCTTACAGATTTCAAATTAGCTGTTTTTGAAACCAGATTTCATTTGGTCATTTTTTATTTTTATAAAAAACATATTTGTGTTACATTAGGGATGGCAAGGACAAGTGACCATCACATTATATAATTTTTTTATTTAACAATATTTACAAATAAATCCTTTAAATCAACAGATTCACAAAGGTTATATCCGTTGAAGATAAAAAGGTAGTACCTTCCTTTCTTGCTTTGATATGAGTACTACAATATTTGGTGACTTCTGGATTCAATTTATTTTATTCTGTTTTGTTTTATGTAAGCCAAATTAATTTAGTTAATACTAATCATAACATTACATTTATTTTGTTCAAGTATAATTTGACTCATAATAATGACATTTTATTTCTTGAAATTTACTACAACCTAAGTAATTATAATCTATTTTAGAATGCTGATTGCTGAATATTTATATACAAAAAAAATCAAAAATAATTATGTTGTCTTGTGCTAACCGTCTTATAACGGGTGATTTTTTAAGAGCTTGAGAACTTTTTTTAAAAAAAAAACGCATAAAATTTGCAAAATCTCATCGGTTCTTTATTTGAAACGTTAGATTGGTCCATAACATTTACTTTTTGAAGATAATTTCATTTAAATGTTGACCGCGGTTGCGTCTTAAGTGGTCCATTCGAAAAGTCCAATTTTGGGCAACTTTTTCGAGCATTTCGGCCGGAATAGCCCGAATTTCTTCGGAAATGTTGTCTTCCAAAACTGGAATAGTTGCTGGCTTATTTCTGTAGACTTTAGACTTGACGTAGCCCCACAAAAAATAGTCTAAAGGCGTCAAATCGCATGATCTTGGTGGCCAACTTACCGGGCCATTTCTTGAGATGAATTGTTCTCCGAAGTTTTCCCTCAAAATGGCCATAGAATCGCGAGCTGTGTGGCATGTAGCGCCATCTTGTTGAAACCACATGTCAACTAAGTTCAGTTCTTCCATTTTTGGCAACAAAAAGTTTGTTAGCATCGAACGATAGCGATCGCCATTCACCGTAACGTTGCGTCCAACAGCATCTTTGAAAAAATACGGTCCAATGATTCCACCAGCGTACAAACCACACCAAACAGTGCATTTTTCGGGATGCATGGGCAGTTCTTGAACGGCTTCTGGTTGCTCTTCACTCCAAATGCGGCAATTTTGCTTATTTACGTAGCCATTCAACCAGAAATGAGCCTCATCGCTGAACAAAATTTGTCGATAAAAAAGCGGATTTTCTGCCAACTTTTCTAGGGCCCATTCACTGAAAATTCGACGTTGTGGCAGATCGTTCGGCTTCAGTTCTTGCAGGAGCTGTATTTTATACGGTTTTACACCAAGATCTTTGCGTAAAATCTTCCATGTCGTCGAATAACACAAACCCAATTGCTGCGAACGGCGACGAATCGACATTTCACGGTCTTCAGCAACACTCTCAGAAACAGACGCAATATTCTCTTCTGTACGCACTGTACGCATTCGTGTGGTTGGTTTAATGTCCAATAAAGTAAACTGAGTGCGAAACTTGGTCACAATCGCATTAATTGTTTGCTCACTTGGTCGATTATGTAGACCATAAATCGGACGTAAATCGCGAAACACTTTTCGAACCGAACACTGATTTTTGTAATATAATTCAATTATTTGCAAGCGTTGCTCGTTAGTAAGTCTATTCATTATGAAATGTCAAAGCATACTGAGCATCTTTCTCTTTGACACCTTGTCTGAAATCCCGCGTGATCTGTCAAATACTAATGCATGAAAATCCGTACCAGAAAAAAATCACCCGTTATTACATTTCAACTAACAATTTACTAACTATTGACTACTTAGGTGTCTGAAACCGGGTCAATTTCTATAATAATTAATAAACCTTTCCTACCACTCCATCTTGTTATATGTAAAAGAGTGTGCGGATGGGCCCGGCGTCAACCGGGAATCTTACTTAGGTTTGGTCGCACATTCCAATCAATCAATCAAGATTAGAATTTTCAAAATTTTTTGATTCCTGCGGTCGTATAAGTTATTTTCAGATTTTGGCTAATATCTCAAAAACTTCCACTAGTAACCAATACTTCCGGTTGTCAGGCTATTAGAGCCTAGATCATACTGAGAAAATTGGGGAAAATTTATAGATTAGAATTTCCACTATAATTTTTTGATTTTCTGCGGTCAAAGATTTTACTCCGCACTGAGATGTTTTAAGTAGTAAAAAAAGTGATACATAACGAATGAAAAGTTTCTGCTGGCAATTACATATATAACAAAATTAATTCTCTACAGATATAGTGCTGCCACTTGCGGCGAGTAACGTAATCTCTTATTTTCCGCTGTCAAATTTCCGCTTTGGTCATACATCAGTCTAATATTGTAGATCATACTTGGCTCAGGGTTAAGGTGTTTTTTGTCTTTAACCCTGTTATTGGCATGAGAATTTTTTCAAATTATGTGTGATTCTTGAAAAACAATCCGTGAGCTAAAAATATTAGTCCCATTTCTAGCCAAGAGACAATTGGTGGCTTCTGAAACAGAAATATTTAAATTTGATGTTTATCATCTTATTTAACCCTGTTTATGCCAACATAATTTTCTCAAACTCTGTATGCATCTTAAATGGGCCAAGTATGATCTAAAAATATTAGTCTCATCAATGGTCAATATACTTTGGTGGTTTTTGAAACGGAAATATTTGGACGTATGGGTTTTGTTGGTTTCACATAAATCCACGAAAATTCAAGCAATCCGCATAAATTAAACCAGTAAAGTTAATAGTTTTATATATTTATTTTATTTACTACATAATTTGCCGAATATGAGCTGTCTAGGGTAATCTGTAATTGATGTTGGCTGTCTTGTAACCTGAAAGAAAAGAAAAATCTCAGCTAGAAAATTATAGGTACACAAATATTCAAGCAACTTATCTCGTCGGGAACAGTTCAAATCAATTGTAGATTCCTCAAGGTTGGTCATCTACGGCGAGTTTACCTAAAATAAGTTTGATTATTTTGTATTCTTTTTTTTTTTTGTATTTCTTCATTTGTATTACAGATAGGTGATGGTAATTGATGATTAGGTGTTGGTAATTGTCTTAACTTATATTTATGTTATTGTTTATTTTAAAGGTTATAATCAATTTCTTTTAAGAAGTCACAGATTACTTTGTAGTTTTTGGAGTTGCCTGATTTTAGAATATCAATTAGTTTCATGTTTTTGATAATTCTATATTTTTGGCGTATATGGTCGTATTTTTTGCACTTTTCTATTATATGTTCATTGTCTTGTGTTACCTTGCATGTATCGCAGATGTTGTTGTCTTCTATCCTGATGTTGTGTTTGAATTTTTTGCTTTTCCCATGACCGGATCTAAGTCTGTTTATTTGTCTGATGTTATATGGTGTTAACTGTGAGTTGTGGAACCATGGGTTTTTACTTGGTATGTTGTTTATCTGTTTATTATATTTTCCCACTGTTGTGGTCCATATATTGTATTTTTCTAACCATTCCTGTCTTATTGTATCCTCTATGATGTAGTGTATGTCTTCAATTGGAATTGGGTTGTCTATTGTTATTTCATTTTCTGCTATAGCTCTTTTGGCAAGATTGTCTGCTTTTTCGTTTCCTAGAATACCCGCGTGACCCGGAATCCATTTAATTATTACTACTATGTTGTTTTTGATAATTGTATCTAGTATTTCTTTTTCGTAGTGATTAATTTTTTTATTCCTGTTAACATTGTTAATGGATATACATGAGCTCATTGAGTCTGTGAAGATTATTATTTTTGATTGTCCCATATTGATTGCCTTATCCAAGGCCACTTTGATGGCTATGATTTCAATGGTTTTGATGGTTGCTTTATTTTTAAGTTTTATTTTGAACTCTGTATCCGTGTTTTTGAAGTATATACCGATACCTCCTTGATTGTTGTTAAGCGATCCATCCGTGTATTTTTCGAAATAGTTCTTATGTTTGTTTAGGAATTCTATGTGGTTTGTTGCGTTTTTTTTTCTGGTTGTTATTATCATCGTATATTTTAAGGTTTGTTGTGGGGTTGATTGTTTTGTTGATTGATTGTGCTATGTTTGTTAGAAATGTGTATTCGTTATATAGTTCGTGATATTTCCCCAATATTTCATTGTTTTTTATTCTTTTCCCAATGTCACTATTTTTGTTGATATGGTTCGCTATGAATTTTAGAGTGGTTAGTTTATTGTCTAGGTCTGCAGGCAGTGTGGCTGATTCTGCTAATAATGTTGGTATCGGTGTTGCTTTCAGCATTCCAGTGCATATTCTTAAATTTCTGTTTATAATTATTTGTTTGATTTTTATTGAGTTTTTAATGTTTGTTGGTGTGATGATATCGGTATATTTGGTTCTTGATTGTATTATGGGTTTGTGTATATTTAGAGATGTGTATGGATGTGCTCCTCTGTTTTTGTATGTAATCATCTTTAGTAGGTTTGTGGCTCCCATAGTTTCCTTTTCTAATATCTTATAGTGTGCTACAAAATGACAATCCGTTGTTGAAGGTAACTCCTAAGATTTTTATTAATCTTTCTTCTTTTAGTGTAACGTTATCTATTTTAATTTCAAAGTCTGGGGGTTTGTTTTTAAATAATCTCATATAAGAACATTTTCTGAGGTTTATTTTCAGATCGTGTTGTGATAGTGTTTCTTTTAGTTTATTTAATATTATGTCCGCTTTTGTTTGTGTTTCTTCTTCGTTGAATCCTTTGACCACTATTGCAATGTCGTCCGCAAACTGATATATATGTAGTCGTATTTTCTTCTTGTATGTTGTGTATTTCTTGCGTATATATATTGAAAAGGCATGGACTTAGACAGCTTCCTTGTGGTATTCCTTTGTTTGTTTCACTGTTGACGTTCCATTATTGTAAATGATAATTTGTTATGTGATAGGAGTGTCCATATTTATTAATTTTTGTATTAGCTTGTTTTTATTAACGTTGTCAAATGCTTTAGAGATGTCGGTTGTTATTAGTATTTGTGATTTCCATGTATTTTCCCTTTTTTTATTTCATTGAATAGGTTGATGAAGTAGTCCATGATATTTGTACCTTTCCTGAAACCGTACGTATTATTTGACAGGATATTTTTAGATTCCAGATGATCGTATAGTTCCTCTAGTATGATTTTATTAAATATTTTAGCAAATATGTTTAAGAGGCATATCGGTCTATAGCTCTCAGTTAGAGTTTCATCTTTATTTGGTTTTATGATTGTAATTATTTTGATCGTTTTCCATTTTTCTGGGTATTGTTGATTTTTGTAGATATTATTGAGATGTTGTACTATTAGATTTATTATGTTTGGATTTATTTTGATTATTTCTTTTAGTGTTTTATAAGATATTTTATTTTCTCCCGGTGCACTATTTTGTTTGTTATTTATTATGTCTGTTATTATTTTATTGTTAAATTTGTTCTCTTGAATAGTCAATTTTTCTAATGGTGTAGCTGTGCCTTCTGTTGATTCTGGAAAGTTTTCGTTCATGAATTTTTTCATCATTTCATAGTCTTCTAGTACATTGAAACCTTTTCCTTTTTTATTTTTTAGTTTGTTTATTCTGTTCCAGAGTATTTTGGTGTTAATCAATGGTTTTATTTCACTCACGAATAGTTCCCAGCTGTAGCGTTTGGCTTTTTTAATTTCTCTTTTTAATATGGCTATAGATCTCATTAATTCTTGAGCTGTATAGATTTTTCCGTCTATTTTAGCATTTCTGTCTATTTTTTTTTATGTTCCACATTCGCTGCAGTTTATCGTTCCACCATGGTTTTGGTATATTTTTATTATTAATAATTATTCTTTTGGTGTTGTTTGTTATTATTTTCTCTATTCTGGATTCTATGTTGTCTGTGTTGTTTTCTGTGCTGGTTATATTTGATAGTTCCTGGTTTATTTTTTTCCACATTGTGATTTCTTTGCTAGTGTATTTATTAGTATTTATTTTTATTAGTATTGGTAAATGGTCTGATCCGATATTATCGTCAAGGACATCCCATGATATCCTGTGTGCTATATCATGTGTGCCCACTGTGATATCTATAGCTGATGTTGTGTGGTTTCTTAAATTTAATCTTGTTGATTTTTTGTTGTTTAATATTTGTATACTATTGTTGGTGATTAATTCTGCAATGTTTTTCCCCAATCTGTTTTTTTTACAATTTTCCTCCCATAGAGAGCTGCGTGCGTTTATATCACCGGCTATTATTGTTGTTTGGTTTTTTTCTGCTGTTTCGATTATCTTCCGAAATTCCTCTGTTTATTCTAATGTATTTTCGCTTGATGGGTTGTAAAATACTATGATTGATAATTTTTCATTTAGGTAGTTTATTTGGATTTGTAGTGCTTCAATGTATCTAAGATTCGTGTTGAGATTCACTATTTTTGCTCCTATGTTATTTATTATAAGAAAGCCCACGCCTCCGTAGCCATCTTGTCGATTTTTTGTGATGAGTTTGTAATTATTAATGTTCGGGATATTATTTTGGTGGGTCCATGTTTCATTTAAAATTGCAATGTCTATTGCTTGTTTATTTAGAAATGTCTGGATTAGGTCTTTGTTACTATTAAGGCTTCTTATGTTTGATTGTAGAATTTTAATTTGTTTTGACATATTAATTTGATTTTAGATTTTGTACTATGTTTTTAATATCAATTGCAAGTAGGTCGGATTCGGATGATGAGTATGCTTTATTGCTTATATTGATGAATTTGTTGATTGTTGCTTCCAAACTGTCAATTTTTTCCCTCTGTTCTTTTATGATTTGTTCCTGTGTGTTTGCTCTGTTTATCCATGCATTTGGAGTATTGTCTACTGGGTTATTGTTGAATGTTGGGAATTGTTGTTTTCCAGGTTCTTTGAAGTATTTATTTTGTCTTGGGAACAGTGTATCTATGGTTTCTTTATATGTTGATTTGTTTTTGATCATGTGTATTTTGATTTTGTATTGTTTTTTTTTCGGGACATGACCTGGCGTTTGTGTAGTGTTCTGATCCTTCGCAGAATTTACATTCGGGTTTTTCCTGACATGTATGTGTATGGTCCGTTGTATTTGGTTTGGCACATTTAGTACATCTCGTAATTTTTGAGTGACAGTATTTTCTGATGTGTCCGTAGTTGAGACATATTGAGCAAAATTTCAATTTCGGTATGTAGATGTCTGTTTTTATGTTAATATCGTAAAATTTGACAAGTTTTGGTAGTTCACTAGCTCTTATCTCGATTTTTAGTATATTGGTGTCTTTTAATGTTTTGGTTTCTTATTCCATGATTTTATTATTTCAATGTTGGTTATGGTATTTTCACACTTCATATTTTCTTGAATTTCCTTTAGTTCGAATCCGCCTATTAATCCTTTAACTACCCCCTCAACATGTATGTACGCTTTGGGTATGTAGCATCTATAGTATGTAGCATCTATAATCTTTTCACTTATCTGTCAAAAATTATTATGCTCATAGACCATGAAAATTCGTGTGTCTTCGATATTTTCACAATGTTTGTACTAAAAAATATTTATCATACAATTCGGACACAGTCTTACCCAATTTTGTTTACAACCACCAGCTGTCAAATGTATCGATAAAGTAGATTAAGGGTCAAGCAGATTTTGTTGTATTTTGTGGTTACATGTTAATTTATATAATGTTTAGTACATTTTTTTTTGGTATATAATACGCATAATCGGTTTTCTCGGTCTCTTCTCGGGTTTTGTTCAATAGAGAAACATCACCAAAATTATTGTAAATTTTTAATAAATAAAATAAAATAATATTGAGAAGGAGCTAATTGCTGTGAAAGTTTGGTTTCGTATATTGTGCTTGGTCTCGCCTGAAGCTGTGTTGTTTTGGAATATATTGTGCGGTGCGGAATTACATTAGTATATTTTGGAGCGCGGCGACGTTCTTTCTTTTGGTTAAAGCGGTAACCAACCAAATTTTCAACGAGTCTAATTTGTCCACACGCTGGCAAAAAAAAAAAAAAAATAAATTCTTTTGTCTTGAACAAAAATTTTCTCGCGGAAAATAAAGCGAACTCCGACAGGTTTCGTCTTATTTAACCCTGTTAATGCCAAAATAAGCTTTTCAAACTGTGGGTGCATCTTGAATAATTCAACGTTTGACCTGTGATGTGATGTTTGTCTTATTTAACCATTTTATGCAAAGATAATTTTTTTCAAACTGTTAGCATCTTTGTCTTGGACATAAAGAGTATAAGTTGTTTTCTTCAATGGAAATATTGGAATTCGGCCATTCAATGTATGACCTTGGAGTAATTTTTCGCCTTATTTACCCCTGTTAATGCTAAGAGAATTTTTTCAACTCTCTATACATGTTGAACGGACCAAGCATGTTCTAAAAATATTAGTCACATATATACGACCAAAGGGTCATTTTTTTTTCTAGAACGAAAGTATTTAAATATTTAATATTCAGTTATTCAACTTCGACATTCGGTTAGTTGTGTCTCATTTATCAATGTTCTTCAAGTAATTTGTGAAAGATTGTGTAATTGTTTCATATGTTATTGGATTTCGACGGCTATCATTCAGTTCGGAATTAAATTTTGCAATTTTAAAAGCAAATTTTCAATGTTTTTGCTATCGATTTGACTTAATTGATCTTTGTGCTGTATAAAATAGTAGAAAATTTCCAGCAGAAAAACGTGTTTGTGCTATTCACCGCTACAGGCATCACAATCACAAAACGGAAATATTTCTGCCAGCAGAAAATTTTTGAAATTTTTAAACTATTCAATAATTCTCAGCAGAAAGTTTTATGAAAAACCAAAGAATTTATGGAAAAGAATAAAGCACAATGTTTTGAAGTGATAAAAGATAATTTTCTTTAAAAAACGATTTGGCAACACAAAAAAATCCCCTAAGTTGATAGCACTCCATAATTTTTCAATTTGTTAACAAAAATGTTAGAAAACCCCTCTGTAACTACTCTGGGTTTATGTTTTTATGGTAGCTGGGATCATAAACTATATACATGATTAACAAAAGAATCATTGCTGGCGTCAGTAGCATTCCATAAGTTTTTTTTAAATTTTTTTTTTTTTTTTTTTTTTTTTTACAATTTCTTTATTTATTGAATCTTTCAAACATGAAAATAACAATAAGTTTTCAAATCTTAATAACTAAGGTAATTATGTAAACCTGCTGGAGCAGAATTTACTTCTTATCAATAAGTAAATTAATAATTTTATAATTTATGTTATTACAACAGCCATCGTTCTCTTCTTTAATCGCGAAGACGTAGGTATATCTTTTAGGTTTCGCGCCAGCAAATTCGGATGAGATACCAGTTTCCCTGCATAGCTGATCCGCATCTTTTGTAATTCGTCTTTGACAGTTAGGATGCTAAGGTCCTTATGTATATTTTTGTTTTTTACGAACCAGGGTGCTCCTGTAATCATCCTGAGAATTTTTGACTGTGTTCGTTGGACAATATCGATATTCGAATTTGAGGTTGATTGCCATAATTGACACCCATACGGCCAAATAGGTTTAATCATTGTGTTATACAGGAGAAGTTTGTATTCCAGGTCAATAGTTGAATATTTCCCCATCAACCAGTGCATCTTATCAATTTTTAATTTGATATGGTCTCGTTTCATTTCAATATGTTTTCGCCAAGTTAACCGTCGATCTAGATGGACGCCTAAATATTTTGCTCCATTTGATTGAGGGATTTGTATTCCGTTCGTTGTGACAGGCGGACAAGTAAGCTTATTTAAAGTGAATGTTACGTGGGTCGATTTCTCTTCATTGACTTTTATCTTCCATTTCTTTAGCCATATTTCGATGTCATAAATATGTTGTTGCAGAATTTCGGACGCCGTTTGTGGATTTTTATGGCTACATACGATTGCCGTATCATCTGCGAACGTAGACGTCAGAATTTGCGAAGACGTTGGTAGATCTGAGGTGAAAATTAAATATAACGTTGGGCCAAGCACACTACCTTGTGGTACTCCAGCCAGAATGTTTTTCTCGTTCGATTTAGAGGTGTTGTATTTGACATAATATCTGCGATTTGACAAATACGACTGCATGAGTTTGTAAATTTCTGGCAATTTAAGATTAATTTTATGAAGCAGACCCTCGTGCCAAACTTTATCGAATGCTTGGGCAACATCCAAGAATACGGCGGAGCAGTATTTTTTCTCTTCGTATGCTGACTTTATTTCTGTAGCTACTCGGTGCACTTGCTCAATGGTTCCGTGCTCGGCTCTGAAACCAAACTGATGACTAGGGATGATATTTCGTAGTTCCGCTTTAATATTTACGATAATAGTTTTTTCGAATACCTTCGAGACGATTGGTCTATATGACGAGACTTTGGTAGGATCCTTGCCAGGCTTTGGGATCATTTTTATAGTTGATAATTTCCAGCATTCAGGGATACATCCTGATTCGTAAATTGAATTAAATATTTGTGCCAGTCGACCAAAGGCACACTCAGGCAGTTGTTTAAGCATTTCACCTGTAATTCGATCATACCCAGGGGCTTTCTTTAATTGAATTTGATGTGCGATAATAAACTTTACCAGTGGTTTCTTTATCTTAAATTTCCTCACAGGCCTGATTGCTATATTTTCTGTTTCAACCACCGATAATCCAAGGTTTGGAGTGAAAACACTTTCAAGGTGATCAGCAAAGGCTTTAGCTTTTTCCTCGTCACTTCTAGCCCATTCACCGTTAGAAAGACGAATTGGCGGATTTGGTTGCTGAGGCCGTTTAAGGTATTTAGTGGCCTTCCATAATGAATAGTTTGTGTCCGAATGGGGAGATAATTCTTTAAGATAATTTTGCATATAATCCATCTTATTTTTTTGTAGTAGGCTTTGTAGTTTTCTTTTTGCCTGATTAAAGTTATGTTTAGCATCTGGCGATCGATTAATTTGCCAGATGCGTCTTAAGCGACGTTTCTCTGTTAACATTTTTTCAATTTCAGCGGATGTTATGGTGTGTCTTGTATGTTTGCTCTTTGGTTTAGGCGAGGCCGCAATAGCTGCGTTGACTAGCACATCATTAAAGTTTTCCATGGCATTATTTATATCGTTAGCCGTCTGCAGTGTAGACGTTAGGTCGATATGTGAACTGATATACATCTTGAATTTCAACCAGTAGTAAAGGTGTTCGTTAGATAGTTATTCGTGGAACATGGCTTTTGGTCGGCCCAGTAATGTAGTAAGACCGGAGAGTGGTCAGAAGATAATTCTAAAAGTGGTTTAGCTGGGATTATTTCTCGGTTTATTTTACTCGTGACTGCAAAATCAAGGACGTCAGGGATTTTTCGTCGATCAGTAGGCCAATAGGTTGGATGGCCACACGACGCAACATCGTAGTGGTTTTCTTGAATAACATTCATTAATTGACGTCCCCTCGGAGTAGTCAATCTTGAACCCCAGTAGGTATGTTTGGCATTAAAATCGCCGGCGACCATAAAACGTTGACCCAGGGTTGCAAAAAATCTTTTGTAGATATCTGCCGAAACGTTATTATTTGGAGGGCAATATATTGAAGTGATGACTAAGCTTTCTTTATCGAGGTCCACACATACAGAGGATGCTTGAATTTCCTCAGTGTTATATTCATTTAGAACATAATGGCAAATCCGCTTTTTTATTATAATAGCAGTTCCTCCTCGACTTCTGCCCAAGGGATGTTTTGTATCATAAACTTCGTAACCATTAATTCTGAAATTGTGTTTATCCGTTAAATGGGTCTCAGAAACTAACATAAGATCAATTTCGTGTTTAGCTAAGAAATGTTCTAATTCGAGTTTGTGTTGGCTTATACCGTTTGCGTTCCAGTGACATATTTTCAGATAATTTATCGGAGACATTCTAGTTTCTGGATCATAGTAGTTTGATTTTGCAGCATTGCTTGTAGCATATTTTGCATTGTTGTCATTAACTGCATCATCAATTGCATGCAGTTATTCAGGGTAGGTTCAACATTTGAGGTTTCGCCTTGAAGAACGCTTGCGTATGTTGGTTTGCTGGTTGGTGTTCTGGGCGAACGAGAGTCGTTTGGCGTATGCGGAGGTATATTATTCTGCGCATCTGCTGTAGTTTTATAAGGCCTCCTGGGACGTGACAATTGACTAATATTTATGTATACTGGGCATCCTCGGTAATTTGCGGTGTGGTTTCCACCGCAATTGCTGCATTTCCTTTCAGTTGATGAGTTCTTTGGTTTTGGGCAACTTTTGGTTTGGTGTAACTCCCCACATACGGCGCACACTGATATCAGCTTGCAATATGTCCTTGAGTGACCATATTCTTGACAGTTTAGACACTGTATTGGTCCGGACCTTTTCTTTGGTTCTTCAACAGTTATGCGTCTGTGTAAAAGGTACTTTAGTTTATATATTGGATGAACTTCTCCCTTTTTCAAAATGCTTTCGGATGGGTCCAGTTCAACTTTGACCATTGGTTGTGGTTGCTTCAAGCGGTTCATGATCCTATATACATTCTGGATCTTAAATCCATCTTAAACAAGCGCAGCCTCGATTTCGGTTGTCTCAACATGGACATCGATGCCTTTAATAACGACAGAAAGACCCTTTGAAGACTTCAATCGGTATATGTATAATAGTTTCTTTTGTGAGTATCGTAATAGTTAATGACCTCTCTATAGTCGTTGACCTCATGCGTTTGAATTTTTACTTCGTGTATTTTGCCTCGAAGTAAATTTGTTACGTGAAATGTTTTTCCATTTGTTAGCACGCTTGATTTGAGTTCTTGTACCACCTTGTGCGTATCGATTTCGCGTAAGTAAATTGGAGGTGGCTTGTAATTTCGAACAGCCTGTTCTTGCGTATTTGCATTTTCAGTTTGGCTCTCTTCCGCATCATTTTCGATGAACTTTTCAAATCGGTTTTTTAGCGGTAGTTTGAAATTTACGACGTTTGATTTTTTAGTTATCAGTGGGTTTTCTGTTTTTGGACTATCCCTTGTCCGTGTTAAAAATAATTTTAAATAATTTCAATGTTCTTAACAAAGGTGTTAGAAAAAACCCCCTGTAACTATTCTTTGCACTTCTTTGATTTTTCATAAAACTCTCTGCGCTTGAAATTTGCTAAAAAATTTCAAAAAATTTCTGTTGGTTTCAAAAAATATCAGCAGAAAAATTTCATTTTTGTGATAGTGATGCCCTTAGCGGTGAATAGCAAAAACACATTTTGTTGCTTATACGGCATTTGATTTGTGTCTGTAAAATCACTGTTTTGGGTTTAACATCGCTTTACTTGACTATAATTTACTAATTCAATGTTTAAGTTTTGGAGAGATTTAGGGGAATTTTCTCTGTCGTGATTTACCCGTTTAAAATTTGAGAATAGGTAGAGGGTGTTTCGGGACCATTACCTCTAATCTTTCGCTTTATGAGGTGAGTGTGCAAAGTAAAAAACAATTAAATACTTTATATTCACGGGGTATTCGTGGTATAATACTTGAGATAAATCTGGTCGCTCGCGCTGAATTCAAAATATGAATTCACATCAAAATGGATGCTTATGGTTTTTGTATTTTCTACTAATGGGATCAAGATTTGTTATGTTACATTGAATAATTTTGAAAAAGGTTGAATTTTGAAAAAAAAACAGAAACAGTTCAAAATACCAATATTCGCGGCGAGTCGATTTTTTTGAAAGCGAGCACAGTTTCATAATAGCCTCCCTGTTTTATTGTACGGTTTTGTGAACCTAGAACATCTCCTAGTCATCTAAGGCTAAGTCTTGAGAATTTAATTATTCCAATAATATCGATATTGTCCTGATCATTTCTGACCTGGAAATTGTTAGCGTCCCAGAATCGCATACCAAAAGTAGCAACTTGTCTTATCAGCGCTTTGTAAAAATTTAATTATGTTTGCGCGGAATATTTTGCTTCACTAAGGCACCCTGGTTCGACCCAAGATGCATATGTCGTTCGCATATGTAAATATTTAGCTTGATTTGTATTATAAACAGCAGCTCTGACTTATTCTGGAGATAGGTTTAACATAATTTGGACTACTGGTTCTCCTTGCCACATTCCTGATGTTATTTCAAAAACCTCTGAGAACTTGCTTTCAATTGTTGCCTTGCTGTTAGTACGATCAAGTAATACTTTGTATATGGTTATCAATTTTGAGAGAATGCCTAATATGGTAAAAAAGTCACTAAAACGGATGTTCTTTTCTAGCATTTTCCTACACAATCCTCACAGAAAAAGTTTTCTGGTACTCGCCCAAAATGCACTCGCTTTAAGTTGATAACTTGTCGGCCTACGTTAGCCAATACCTTGTATCCGGAATTGATCAAAGAAATTCCGCAGTTATTGTTACAATTGAACCATAGTTTCGTTGTGTAGTTGACTTTTCACTCGTTTGAAGATGCCATCCTCCTTCCTACATGCCTTATATTTTTTTATATTTGAAATGATGTTTCGCACTTCATCGTAAGGTGGTGTCATTTCTGCAGCTCGATTCTGGTTTTTCCTATAGGAAAAGGAATTAGGAAAAATATTTTCATAGTATTTTGGTCACAAAATTTTTTTTTCTGACATACTATGGTAAATAGTTAGTGTAAATTTTTTCAAAAACAAAATTAAATTGGGAATATTTTTCCTATCCAATTTCGATACGGAAAAATAATTCCTAAATTCTAAAATTTTAGATCAAACATGATTTCTCAGTAGGCCAGAAAATGATATTTTTGACAAAAATACTATGAAAATATTTTTCCTAATTCCTTTTCCTATAGGAAAAACCAGAATCAACCTGCTGCCTTGAGATTGTCTCAAACTTGTCGTTTCGATTACAAACTCTATTGTTTATCCCATTCACCTTTCTTCCTTTCAGACAGCCGGTTGGAGTGTTTCCCGCGATCGTGCACTCGTTATGTGACTGCCTTGTTGGTTGAGACAGGCATCGTTTGTTTCACAGAATGGTGTAGCTTCGAAAATGGTCCATAAAAACTTGATTGTTCAATGCTTCAGAACTCCAAACTGGAGATTTGTGGGAATCGATATTGTGGTCGATTTGATTGGCCATAACTTCATCATTGCATTTAGTATCTGCTGAAAACTACCAGATTATGGAACAGGTTTAGCTCGTTGGTGCGTAACTAGTCGGATTAAGGCTATGCATTTTTAAGATTGTCACACTCGTGCCTTTCTTTTAGAAAAATTAGAAAAAAATCGTTCGGTGGCAACATCGCGAAATTGGGCCCTGGGCCAGATAAATCCATACAACTCGTATTTGAACTAAAATTTCATTTAAATTTATCAAGTTAAAAGTAAAAATTTGTCAGATTAAAGGTAGGAGTGTGGCGATCTCAAAACCACATAGCTTTAATCGCATAAGTTTATATATTTAACGTGTCAAATTTAAATGTAAGTTTTGTTCAAATATGAGTTGTATGGATTTATCTGGCCCAGGGCCCAATTTCGCAAAGTTGCCACTGAACGATTTGTTTAACTTTTCTTAAAGAAAGACGTGTGAACATCTCAAAAATACATAGCCTTAATCCGACTAGTGCTAATTACCTTTATCTTGTCTAATTTAATTTTAGTTTGTTCAAATACAAGTTCCTTGGAGATAACGGTTGCAAGGCTCAAATTCGCAAAATTTAGAAGTAACGAATTTAATTTTTGTATTTAACGTGATTTTTGATAAGTTCTGGGCCGGGCTAACCTAAGAGCAAATGGAGTTTTATATTGATAAGTGTTGCCTGATGCATTTTCTTTATTTTCTGATATAGCAATGCATCTCAGATCCTGCAGAGGTAAAACAACTAAAAGATGTGTAAACATTTCTGCTTAAGGGTGACGGCAGAGTTCTGCGTCTATTCGAAATTCGGAACTGTTGACTTGTTGGTGTCGAAAATGGTGTGGACAATTCATTTTGACATGGACAATATCGGAAATTCGTAGAGCAAGTAGAATACTCATAAATAATGCAGATTCAGCATTCTCCCCCCCCTCCCCCCAGTGGCCATTTCACAGTTTTCCTGTTCAAATTGCGAATTTCGAATATTTTGAAAGTTATAATTCAAGATGATCGGTTTATTTATGGAAAATAAGCAAATTTTAGCAAAATAACTGCATTATCGACATATTTTGTATCAAGTGGTTATATAAAATTATAAAATTCTAATGTTATTAGCCAAAAAGTTAGCAGTAAATTTTCGCCGAAAACTATTTGGATTATCAATAAAAATTGATTTCACATAATTCCAATTTTAACGGTAATGTGGGCTGGGTTACCAATTCGTAAATGGAAGGTGGTTACTGATGATGACTGTATAACTCAAATTCTTTTTTTCAAGCCAATGTCTTTCCAGAAAGTTTATCACACAGCAAATAAATGTGGAGCCTGATTGCCCACAATCAATTTCAGTGCTCACAGCATAATAAATTGAGTATGCATTGCTTTGGCCTTATCATTTCCGCACTTTATTCTTACTCGATATTTTTATTTTCATACTCAATACATATGTCGCACCTATCCTTCTTAGGAGTGAATAGGTTGAGAATTTTGTTTTTGAAAAATTCTGTGAACCCAAAATTCCACTGTAAATCGACCTCGGCCAATAGTTTCGAGAAACATATCCCGACGTACTTGTACCGAATTTTGACCATTATTGGAAGAAAAATTCGAATTTTTATTATTTTTATTTTTATTGGGTTTACAAATTTAGTGTGTAATGTACTGAATGATAATTATGACTGGGTAAGAAAAATAGGGATTGACCATTTTTGTTTAATTGGAGTTGGATTGACGATACAAATTTGCGGTTTATTGTAATTTATACTGTCAATACTTTTGTCAATTTGAATTACGTTTGGTTCGTCGTTTGGATTTCATTGTTCAAGTTTTCTTTTACATACCGCCCCCACTGACTCACAAGAGTATAGGTTAGGAAAGAAAAATAATTTATTAATTGGCCTTTTTATCGTATTTGGAATCTTGATGGTCATTAATCGAATTAAATTGTTAGTTCCCGGATCTCGGCAATCCTGACTATATAGTGATCATTTTGGTGGAGGCAGGTTTTGTCCCCTAAGGATGACTACATTTATAATCTTAATTTGCTGGTACGAGTTGTGCCATCTGTAAAATTTGAGGGGAATGTCAGGTATCCTAATGTCCAGCGTCTCCAAAATCCGTGTAGCATCTGGTATTAAGCGATTAATCTTGACATGTTATAATCGTCGTCATGGAGGTCTTCAATGAGCCGGGAGTTTAAGAGGACCTCAGTCTGTTTAATTAGAGTCAGAAACTTTTCATAGGTGAGTTTCGACTCTCCAATCACGCGACTAAGGTGATATTTTAAAGATTTTACTATGAATTCCAACAAACCACCAAATGTAGGTGTAGCCGGAGCGATGAAATGCCAGTGGATATCATGATCGCAGCATCAATCGGCGATAGCTGCTTGATTGGTGAGGGACCGTTATTGATCGTATAATTCACGAAGTTGCTTCTGTGCTCCAACCAGAATCGATCCATTATCGCAAAATATATCGGTTGGGATGCCTCGCGTGGCAGTCATATCAGAAATTAAATCTAATGTGGTTGCCTTGGTCATCATAGACGTATATCACTGTATGCCCTAAACCATTGTTGTTGGGTTGCAGTGTTGTATCGGCAGCAAACTGTGCATTGGTATATGTTTCGTCGAATGAGAAATAATTTTTGCCTGGCATGTAACTGTTGGATCTGCTTCTTGCGCACCATTCTTTCAATTAAAATGTAGCTGATGGGTAATAAAATGAGACGTTCAACATCATATCACACGTCGAATTAATCTAGTCTTTCTCTCACTCTCTAGCTATACCATCCTTGCCCTAGCCGATCGGGCATAACAAACTTTTGAGTTACAGCAGTTGGTAGCAATGAAAATAATAAAATTCTTAGAAATTTTAGTGGACAGGCAAGTTTTGTAGGATGTTTGTTTTTATCGTTTGCCGTCAGTTTTGAGTTTAAAGCACTCCCAAATCTTTTTAAGGTGCGCACTTCCTTTATTTTTGTCCATGTGGTCGATGAGAAGCAACTTTTGGAAGCAAGAAATGGAGAAAGTCTGCGTTCGCTCTTATTTTGGCTCTGCACAGTGTACGGGCATCTGAAAAATTTCGGTATCTCAGATAATTCCCTAACAAATATGAACAAGTTCTACTGTCGTTCAAATACGATTTTAAGGTACGAAATAAAACGCGTCGCAAACACTGACTGCGGGCAATAGAAAGCGCACAACATTAAATTAATAATTGAAATAATTTCCCATATATCTCGTTTTGTGTTCAGCTGTGTTTAGTGTCTACGTACGTATATAATTAAATCAAATGCCATCAAGTGAAATTTAATTATCCGATTGGATGCAAAAACCTGATAATACGCTACCGATGACAAGAAAATTAGAAACGTCACACCATCACAACCCGCACCCGTATAAAATATATTAGGTCAAAAACGGCTCCAAAAATGTTAATTCTATATATAATCGATACACACAGCTGTTGTTGTTTTAATATCTAGTCGAGCGCCCAAGAAATGTATAATCTATATAATTGAATTATCTCACAATATTTATTCTTGAGACGTTTATTTTTACTATATACAGCACATTTCCATATAACCGTATTCCCCATTTGTATATTATGTAAATTAATGAACGGCCAAGGTTGTTATAAAAATAAAAATTTCTTTTATGTGTACAGTGCGTGCATAAAGTCTGCATAACACAGAAAAATTAATGTGATTTTTTTTTATTTCCCGTTCCAGATTCTATTTTGCACACTAAACTCCCACAAAGTGGATATGGCAAAACTTCTGGGAGGCCAAATCGGACTAGACGATTTTATATTCGCACATCGCAAAGGTCGTCCAAAAGAGATAGAAATCATTAAGTCAGAAGATGCACTCGGCCTAACAATAACAGATAATGGCGCTGGCTATGCATTTATTAAGCGTATTAAGGAAGGCAGTATTATTGATAAATTAAGTCATGTTATGGTAAGTCAATTGATTACTTACTAATCTTGGGCTTTTGTACTAATATATTTTTGTGTTTTTTTTTTGGTCACGAAAAGGTTGGCGATCACATCGAAAAATTAGACGGCGTCAGTATGATTGGACGGCGACATTATGAAGTGGCGCGCTTACTAAAAGATATTCCAACAGGGTCAACGTTCACAATACGCCTTTTGGAGCCAATGAAAAGTGGTTTCCAAGGTATTGGTCCACGTAATAAAGGCAATATGAAAAAGGCTGGCGTCGGTAATGGCAAAGGCACGATCCGATTCAAGGCAAATGGTAACGTAGCAATCGAAGATGAACTAGACGAATTATCAAAATCCGGTGTCGAGGCCATAAATTCACTGTTAGACTCTTTCATGGGAATTAATGATGCCGATCTGGCAACACAAATATGGGAACTAGGCTCTAATAAAACAAATTCGATGGACTTTGCCGAAGCGATAGATGCATCCGATCTAGAAGCATTTGGTTTTACAGACGATTTTATTATTGATCTGTGGGGCGCAATAACAGATGCGAAACAGGGCAGGCGCAAAAGTTAAACAAAATCACAACCGGCCAATTTTTCTTTTGTTTTATAAATTTAATTAAATTTTTATAAATCTTTATTTTTTTTTAATTTTTCTTCTTTACATAATTTATAATTTTTTTTGTCTTTTTGTAAATTAATGTGTTTTTCCAAAATTTTTATAAAATTATTAAGTTATGTGAATTAAATATTATATTTTAGTGGAATGCATTATTAAATATGTGTTACGTGCAGAAACGGGCAGACGTAATGTTAAATAAATAAACAAAATTTATTTAATTAAAATATTATTAATAAGAAATCGTTAATTATATATTAATAAAATATAATTTTAGTAATTATGGTCCACAGTGTTTTCAATTGTATGTATATCAGACACGATACAGAGTGCGCCATCTTTTATGTCGGTATGTAAACATTGAATAACTGCGACCTTTATCAACCAATTGGCTTGATTAGAGATGTTTTTAAAACGTCAATTCAGTACAATTTTGCACCATGAATCGCTTCACACCGAAATAGTGCCCACTGTACATTGATAATAGTCGCTCAGTTAACTGATTTCGTCGAAAATATCATTGCCGGCACCGTCTGACAAGGATAACACTAATCATCGTTTGGTGTCGAATTTTTTTGAGCACGGTACAGTGAGAAATCGTCAACATACGATCGTTGCTCAACGATCAAGACGTTCCAATGAATTTCAAGAACCCAAAATGGAAATCGATATCGGTGGATTTTGGCACATTATGTCTGCCCACAAATGCGTGAAAAAGGTCTTCACGGTTCCTGTTTTCAACAAGTCGGTGTGACACACTGCAAATCAAACAATTCAGTTTCTGTCAAAAAGAGGCGACATTGATGCCACCCAGATCTCCAGATTAGACCCCTTCGGACTTCTTTTTGCGGGGAGACACTTGAAAAGGTAATGGAAAACAAAACAAAAACAGCACAATTTGCTTTGGCCAATTAAAACGGCCCCTTAATTGATGTTTTATTCGAAAACTAGGCCAAATAAATTACAAAGAACCAAATTGAATCAAAATACCTCATATAAAGAAATCGGTTGTTTTTTCCAAAGTTATTCAATGTTTACGTACAGACATAAAAGATGACGCATCCGTTAGTAAATCAAACGACACACCTTTTCTGCCAAGCTTTTAAAAGATTTGTGGGAATTTCCTTATTTTTTAGACTATTTGCTCTGCCAAGTTCTTCATACCCGTCTCAAATTCAGTTCGTCTTCAGTAATACTCGTAATTTACAAAGCTTCCGGACCGGAGTGAAATATTTCCTAAAAAAAGTCCAAAGTAAATATTTTGTGTTTTATTTAGTGATTATACACTAAAATAGAAAACATTTAGGCCAAACTAAATTTAAAACGAAAAAAAAATTAAAATATTTGTTAATATTATATTATTAATCAATAATTAAATAACAAATAAGATTATAATTATATTTAATAAATTTAAATAAATTTAAAATTAAAATATGGTTTAAGCAATTTTTACGACTTCATCTGAATACTAGTCCGGATTTTGCGAAGTGATCATCGATATCACTATGCTTTTATATTAGATCTGTCAAAAGTCCATTTCCATAACGATTTTCATAATTTTGACATACACTCAACGAAATAATTTTATGCCATTTTCGTTTCTTCCATAACAACAAAATTATAGGTAATAACAAAAACCGTGCCATAGGGAAAATCATTGTAAGTATTCCTGATTAATGTTAACCTATATGCTTCCTGGATTGCCTCTTTGGGCTCTTTGGAGTGAGTGAAATTGACGGCCATTACTGTAAACCCGTTGTGAAATGTTCAGGTTCAAATGGTCACGAATTTCACCGGCGCTCGTTGAAGAATCAACTGCACATATAAATATCTCCTTTTTCTGTCGGGGGACACAGTTGAACGTCGACCAGATCTTTTCTTTGCCACGCGGCATATTATCTAAAAAAGCAAAATCAGTTTAATTTGTATTTATATTTTATATTACCAATAAAAAAACCAACATTATGCTTTAATTATTTATCATTGTGTATGGTTTTAATTTTATTATCCTCTATGTTTTAATATAAATTATTATTATTAATTAATTGTCACTATAATTATTTTCCAAGCAAAGAATTGATCTTCTAATTTTACTAACAACACATACCACGAGAGACAATGAACTAAATATGTTTGTTTAGAACACGTCAATTCTTGTTTAAAACAATGGAAACAAAATGCGTGGTTCTTCAAATAAATACATTCAAAATAGAATCTTGAAAAGTGGCATTGTAAATATTTCGTTGAGAGTAGTTGTGGGTTGGCCACACATGGCCCAGAAGCCGTTTAAGTTGCATTTTTTTTTTCAATTTTATGCTTCTGGGCCATGTTTGGCCATTCCCGAATTTAAAAAAAAAATCAGAAAATCATCACGAACGTAATCAATTGATAAATCTAACGTCTAGCATAGGGAAATCGATGATCACCTCAAAATCTTGGCTAGTATTCCGTTGAAGTCGTGAAAACTCTTTATATGCTTCTGGGCATTGTTTGGCCATTTCACAACTATGACATGGATATGGGCATTCGATAGATCTAACATAAAAACATATAGTGAGATTGATAATTACCTTGCAATATCTCGCCTTCATTGTATTCCGTTGAATTAAAAAAACTGTTTAATGGCATGTTTCTAGGTCATGTTTAAACATTCCACGACTATGACAAAATTCTGAAAACCATCAAGGATATGGGAATTTAATTGCTTTAACATAAAAACTTAGTGTTCGCTCGTTTAGCCTGAACTTTCAATTTAACTTCAGACACACCGGAAAAGATTTATGATATAAGAAAAAGATTCACCAAATATGTATATTTTAACTTTACTTATTTATTGTCCAAAATCCAAGAGATCGAAGAAAGCTTTTAGTTTACGTTTTGCATATTTTCCGGTTTCGATGGTTTCTGCATTATTCGGCGTTGTAATATGCGTACTCGTCACTGTGTACAATATGTCGCAATGGTAGTGTTGATCTATTCCATTTTGCTTTAGCGTCCATCATTCCATGATGGACGACAAATGTTAAAATACCCAAAACAAAACATCGTCAAAATTACGGATATCAAATCTCTCGGAGGCACGTACATATTTATAATTAACTTGTAATATGTTCGTAATTTTAGGTTGATGGATAATCCCGGCTTCTAGGCTTTGGCTGTCTGGATGATAAGGGAGATTTCCTATTAACTGACTTCTGGTTTCAGCTGTGTACCGAAAGCATGTAGTACATTTATGAACATACTGACGCACCATGTTACGCTCTTTGTTGATCTAATAGTCTCTGCGAATGCATCCAAGTGTCTGGGTAATGCTACCGTGCAGAGTGTTGCTATGTGCTTGGGTAATTATCATCAAGCTGGTCGGACTCTGTTACGAGACAATATGACTGGATGTTTGGCTGCGTATGCCAAACAGCTATTCTGTAGACGACCTCCAATTCTTAACACATGATCTTCATCCAACAAGGGATTGAGGGATGCCAAGGCACCTTTAACGGGTAGATATTTTTTTGTAGCATCTAATCTCATTTTGAAAATGAATTTGTTGCTCGTATTTATACCAGAAAGTTAGAGCTGATTTTAATTCGTCTGCAGATAGAAAACCACATTTTTTTGTTAATTTTGGTATGAGTACTTACAATGTAGGGATCGTCGTATACATCTACGCCCTAATGATGACCAACTGTGTTAGGCATGAGTATTTGTGAATTAGGTTCCTTGAATCATTTCTACACATCGTTGAGATGGCGAGTTTGCGTTCTTCTAAATCGATATTTTGATTTTGTATGGGTGGTTGATTCGGCCATGGAGAAGAATGTTCTCTCAACCAGAAGGGGCCATTCCACCAAAGTGTATCAGTTTGTAATAAAGTAGGCGATATTGCCCTAGACGCGCAATCGGCTGGGTTGCTTTCTGTCGGTACATGTCTCCAATGACTAATGTTCACATTGTGGATTTCCGATACTTTACTATAAACGGTTTCCATCGGTTGGAATGTCCCTGTAACCAACATCAGTCCAATATGGTATATGCCATCAGAACCTAACGCACGATAATAAATAGCGGCTATACATATGAAACATTAGAGGATCTTGATGACAGCTCGCTTCGGTAAGTAAGCCACGATCCTTGAACAGAATCAGGTACGAGATGGTCCCAGTTTATGTGAGCCAGCCGGAGATTTTGAAGCATGATTTTAGGAGTGATGGTACACGGAGAAACCTAACCCAAAGGGTCAAAGAGATGCAAAACTTCAGCCAATATAGTTCGTTTAGTAATATTTGGTTCACTCGATAAAGAAATATTATAACCAAATTCGTCTTTTATGGAATTCCAATATATACCCAGCTTTTTAACTAAGCCGTCGTTATAAATGTCCAATGCCGACTTAGGATCGTGAAATTCACTGGGAACTGCTCACAGAATATCAGCATGATTTGACGACCATTTGCGTAATTCAAATCCACCTGATTTGAGAAGACTTCGTAGCTCTGATTGCAGTTTTAGTGCTGCTTCGGTGGAATCACCACCGCTCATTACGTCATCAACGTACATCTCGTGTTGAACACTTTTCGCTGCTAATGGGAAATTGTGTCTTTCGTGGAAAGTCAGTTGCATTAAAGTTTTAATGACCCGGTAAGGTGAACTCGAGGTGCCATATGTCACTGGGTTCAGACGATAATCAGTGATTGGTTCGTCAGGGTTAACTCGCCAAACGATTCTCTGATAATCCGTATCATTAGGGTTTTCCTTAATCTGCCGATACATCTATTTGATATCCGCCGTGAACGCAATCTTGTGTATGCGTCAATTCATTATAATGGATATCAATTCAGGTTGAATCGATGGCCCTACCGCATCAACTTATCATTCAAAGATACACCATTGGATGATTTCCGAGAGCCATGAAACACCACTCTTAATTTGGTTGTAGTGCTACTCTGCGGGTTACTGATGATTTCCAGGTGCTGTTGATCTAGATAATCCTTCATGAATTTCGTATATTCTTCACGAAGATGGTTATTTTTTCGAAACCGTTTTTCTGTCGGTAATAGCATGGCAATTGCTCCATTTTCCGAGTG
The DNA here is from genome assembly GCA_932526605.1 of Nephrotoma flavescens. Lineage (NCBI taxonomy): Eukaryota > Metazoa > Arthropoda > Insecta > Diptera > Tipulidae > Nephrotoma > Nephrotoma flavescens. Next base: position 242,271,479 of record OW052222.1, read on the forward strand.
GCCAAAGATGGTTTGTTCTGGTCTAGAATTAATGAACGGTAGATTAACTGTATATTTACCTTTTGGTGATCTAGTATACGTCTCTAAATAAAACTTTTCACAGTTCCGTTCTTCTGCTGAATGAACCCTATATTTGATAGTTCCTCAATTTTCCAGAATGACTTTAGTTGATTGGAAACATCAATGCATGAGTGAAAGTTCAGTATACCAGCAGTAACCAATTAACCCTTGATGAACTGTCCAGTCGTGACCTTTAATATGGCCATCAAGTAGCAGTTCACCAAATACATCAGCCCCCAGCAGTATGTCAAGAACACTTGACTTAAAATGGATCAGCGAGATTTAAACTTGAAATGTGATGTCATGTAGAGGTTGACCTTGTTTTGGATGGAAGGTGTGTAGTAATCATTTTGATCACATGTGCGTTTGTTGGTATTTTAAAATCGAAGTTTTTGTTCGACTGAACTTCGAGCTTCACAATAGAACTCGCCTGGTGGACACTCCGATAATTGGTACCATAATCGAGGTACGCTTTAATCCTAATCTGTTGGCTGCACTCTCGGTTATTAAACGTCGCCTGAGAACCCTGATCTAGTTACGAGTGCAGTTGCCAGTAAAATTTGCGTATTGGTAGGCGCAAAATGAACGCTGATTACCTTAGCACTTGAATTAGACGTAAATTCGCCAATTTGAGGTTGTACGTCTATAGAATTAGAATTCTTAGTATTTAGACAATCATTGTTCAAGTGACCACTCTCCAAACGATTCAAACATAATTGGTTGTCTCATACTATCTTCCGTCGATTTTTGATTTTCAATCTTTGAAATCTCAAACAACAAAACAGAGGGTGAGCTTTCTGGCATAGAACACATGACATAGATGTTGCATGAAATGTTCTCAATGAAGTAGTCGATGGTTCTGAGAGTCGCTTCGTGGTTTCTTTCGGTTTACATAGTGGTGTAGCTTCTAGAATTCTAAACCGGTCTTGCAGAAAGAGTCGTCGGTACTCCCAAGTTGGAAGGTCGACGTTTGATGCGTTTGCTATCTCCCATTGTTTTAAACACTCAACATCTAACTTTTGGACTATCAAATACACTATCCAATAATCCCAATGTTTAGTAGGTAAACCGATATTGTTTAATGCTCGTAATGTTTCACTAGTCGTGTCTAATAACATTTTAATAGCTGTCAATGATTCAGTATGCAAGTTAGGTTGTGATGTCAAACATTTAAAATGCTGATACACTATCACCCTTTTGTGGTTGTGTGTCTGATGGATGTGTGGAAGTAACTGCTATGCTTCGCCAGACAAATTCGTTTTGAGATAATGTAGCTTCTCTACATTAGAAATCGATATGTTGCTGTGAATCAGTGTCTTAAAAAGATCACGAAACGGCGTTCCAGAGAAATAATCCTAGGAAAATATAGATAAATTGATGTGTGGTAGCTTAATTTCGGGTTTTGAACTTTGGGGTGCCGATGTTGTTAGTGGTTTGACTATTTCTAGGGTGTGTTTTGCGATCATTTCGGTAATTTCTCCCAGTAACTGAATAAATAATTCTTCTCCCACTGAATATGCCTCGATGTCGCTCTCTTGTAATTTGTCAGTGCGAATAATCTCCGAATAAATATTTTTGTATTTTACTCAAAGCTCTTGAAGAATATTTAAACGTGTACTAAACTTAGATGACTGAGTAAGTCGAGCTTTCGGAGATTTCTTAAAATTTATTTCAAACCGCTTCAACCATTTGATATGCCCACCGAAATTGAGGTTAGTGTCACTCATAGTGGTGCTTGACAAATTTTCACTAGGCACGTGGTTTCACTAAATTTTCACAATGTTACACGGCACCGTTAAATTGAATTGAAAAATAACTGGATCGATTAAATTCACTACGATCCGGCTCAAGTGTTCGCTCGTTAAGCTTAAACTTTCAATTTATCTTCTGCCACACCGGAAAAGATTTATGAGATAAGAAAAAGATTCACCAAATATATTTTAACTTTATTTATTTATTGTTGGTATATTTTTAATTCATACAAAACCACGTCTGTATTCGATGAAGTCCAAAATCCAAGAGATCGAATAAAGTTTTTATTTTACGTTTTACATATTTTCCGGTTTCGAGGGTTTCTGCATTATTCGGCATTGTAATATGCGTACTCGTCACTGTGTACAATATGTCGCAATGGTAGTGTTAATCTATTCCATTTTGCTTCAGCGTATTCATTCCATGATGGACGACAAGTCGTGTTAAAATACCCAAAACAAAACATCGTCGAATTTACGAATACCAAATATCTCGGATGTACGTATTTATAATTTAACTTGTAATATGTTCGTAGTTTTAGGTTGATGCATAATCCCGGAGATTGGCCTGTTTTTCTCTGCGTTTTTGTGGACAAATCGATAATGACGTGGGTATATTGGATATCCTTGTATTTTGTGCTGTGTAGGATCGTATAAATTTTCCACTGGATTCCCTTCTCACACCTGGGTAGATCTCGGAAAATTTGAAAATGTGTTTAAATGTTAATAAATAAAATTTGTATTGAATTTTACATTGTTGTTTTATTTAATGTTGTTGTCATCAACCAACTTGTTTGTAAATATTTAATGTCTGGTACAGACACTTAGTAAGATCGATGATAGCCTCGCAAAATGGACATCAAAATCTACATTTATACCCGTGTTGTATTCAAATTAATTAATTTTATTTGTTTTCGTAATAAATTTAGGAAGAATTAATTAAAATAGATAATATTAGCTAACTAAACAAAAAAATTTACTTTCTGTTTTGAAGAATTTTTGTTCTAATTTTAAAATTAGTTCGCCTAAATGTAATCAAAATTGGCCTCTAATATTAAAGCTCAGCGGGATTTGCGAAAGCAACGCAGCTAAAGACAAAAATACTAAGAAAAGTCTAAATTTGATTTTGTTTAAAAATAATCTAAATTATACCCATTAAATTTATAAATTTATTACGATTCAACTGCAACTGTTAAATTCATTGTTCTTCTGAATTCAAAATCCAGGTCTTGAGTTTTCTTTGGCACATTTATTACATCACTATCGGACTCACTGGACGTTTCATCAATGGTACTTTGATGTCACATGAGCTGTGACTTTGACTTTATCGGCTGTAGTGAAATTATCGGATTCGGAATTGCGCATACCCAAATTTTCGAATCCGTCTCCCCGGAGAGAATGAGCCAGATCGATTATGTTCAATAGAGCATTTCGGTTGACGGCACTGCATTTCTCTGATTCATTAGATCAGGTGGTACAGATTCTGATAAAATGATAATTTTTCTTGACTATTTTTATTAGAGCAAAGTTTTGTCACAGAAAATTTCCGATTCTAATGAAATGACTTATAACATTTATAGCAGTTTGTAGAGGTTACAGTTGCATTGCTTCTTGTGTTCAACTTCTAAGATATTTCGCCAAACACACAACTATTACTTGAAAATAGTAAAAAAAAAACTCAAATTCGCAATAATCTGTAGAATTTAGTTTAGAATTTCGTAATTTAGATTTAATTCAAAACAAAAATAAAAGTCACGGAGAATTAAATAGGTGGAAATTTTGTCATAACAGAATTAACAGCATCGCTTTTTGAAACTCACAACTAAATTGTCATTTTATAACAGTTAAAATTTTAGTACAAAGTCACAAAAAAATGCCTTTTGTCATACTTGATCAGAATCTAGGCCCTGGCCAGATGATCTTCTAACATGCATTAAGAGGTGTATGTTTCTTCTCGCCGACTGCCAAGCCAACATGCGTCACATAATTGTAAATACTACAATTTTTTTTCCACACCTCATGAACAATAAAGTTCTTCTAATATAATTTGCCGTAAAAGTAGAAATTGCGCCCTGGACTTGAGGTTGGATCATTAATGTTGTGTTGTGAGGTAAAACTCATTAACATTTGAATGCTGTTTATTAGATGATTTGGTGAATTATCTAATAGTACAAGCACTTTAAACTCAAATTTTTTTGGTTCAAAATAACTTTTCACATCGGAAAGGAAGTGCTGGTGAAACAAAACCTCAAATAAAGTGCTTCGTGGTTGTTGAGCTCGGTTATTAAAGAGTAGCTTTAACATTTTGTTACAAGATGGCTACTGCCATCCAGGGAGAAGTGCTATATGGGTCGTGGGGTATGAGGTGTACGTGGCTCCTGGCTTACACCGTGAACACAGATAATTTAAAGAAAAAACAACGCAAATAATAAAAATAAACCGGGTGTTCCGCCGAAATTCGTCGGCCGGAAATTGGGGAGACAACCAAATAATCAATAAAAGAAAATAATGAAAATAATAACAAAAAAAAATAATTATAAAGGGAGAGAGACTTGCCTTGGCGCGCACAACCGCACGAACTCAAACGGTGCAAAGCACCGGTCTCGATTGCAGATGCGGGCACCAAGGGACCGCCAACCCTACGCTGACACCGAGGGAGACGTCCCCCCCATCATACCCAACCCGTAAAAATTTAGTAATTCATTCTACAAAAAACCAAAGAAAATTATCACAACAAAATTATCATCACAATGGCGAAGCAGCGAGACCGCAGCGACCTTTCCCCGATACCAAAAATACTGCGACACGAATAGCCGCTTGGCTACCCGTTTCGTTGCGGGACCTTTCCTCGATACCAATATATGAAACACAAGGTGCCGGTTGGCCACCCGTATCAATCGAGGGTTGCGATAAAGTTGCAGTATCTTCGCGTGGCAGCACGCCCGCAAAAAAAAAAATCCTTGCTGGACAAACGTTGGGTAACACGCCTACCCCCGACTAATACACTTTATTGAGCGTGAACTGGGAAACATACAATAAATTCCGTTTGCACTTTTTACTTTTGTCACAAAAACTATGCAGATTATCACCTCCTATTCATGAAAACTGTATTTTAGTACCACATCCCAATTTTAAGTATTTTACAGTGGGCGGTAATTTCAAAGATAAAAAAAAACGAATATGAACACCAAACTACGTGAAATTATGATAATTAAATTTATTTTTTTTCTTCTTTTCGTTTTTTGTTTTTGCACAGCTTTTATTATTTTCACCTTACAAAGTTTTGGTATATTTTTTTATTTTTTTTTTATTTTTATTTTTTACTATAATATATACTGTTAAAGTTAGCCGGAAGATAATGCAGAGAGTGTCTTGAATACAGCAAAAATCAGTCATGAACTCGAATTTAGGATCGCGTTATATCATTCGGGTGAAGGAGAAATTATTTCAGTTTATAGGAATTTAAAAATCGATAGGAGCGAGAGTATAAAGAGAGTTTAACTTTCGGCTGAAATAGTCAAGACACTATCTGCATCATCTTTCGGCTGGAAACTATCGGCTAACTTTAACATGGTCTATAATATTATTATTATTATTATCTTGGGGCGACACAAACAATTTATCACCCCCCAATATAATCAAAAAAAACTCAACTTCTTTACCTTGAAAATTACAACTCGAATCCTTTATTTTCAAACCAAAACTTACTCGAATGCGTTATACCACAAAAAATTCTCACACCCATAGCGACGCGCATAAAAAGATTCCAGAAGGATTTTCTTTCTTCTCTGTTTTTCGTTTACATCAATTCGCATTGATGTAAACGAGAAGCATATAAAAGTAAAATATTCTTATGGAATAATTTTGCTTTTCACATACCCGATGCACAGTGGTCTCTCTTGTCATTTTTCTTACCGTCGCGCCATTACACGAAGATGTACAAAACAAAAATCATCGCGAGTGCGTTCAGAACACAACAAACAACCAATTCCGAAAGGGAGGACACAAAACACCCAATTGATTGAGCAGAGACCCAAACCAAGGGGAATATAAAAATACATGAAATTGTGGTTGCGACCGCACATTTGTAACAATTTGATCCTTCGACGTGCTGCTATAAAATAGCAGCTTCACACCTTATTAAAGTTAGCCGAAAAGCCGAAAGTGGAAAAACCGATAATGCTAAATTATATATTAAATTGAAATATCCTAGCCGAAGGTGACTAACTTTGTAGGTCGAAAATATATATTATAACAAGCAACAAATGAAACTTTCAATTTAACCGATATTAATTTATTGTTTCATATACATTTTCTTCATATGCATTTTCTCTTCTTCTATACAATAAAATGGTTTATCATTCGAGATTTCGCCAGATGGACACGAATCTAACTATGCCGATTCGACTATGCCCGTGACCATAGCCAAATTTTGATTATAGGTCGGGGGTAGGTCTGATGGGCTTTTGTGATAAAATGGCATATCTGCTCCACACAGCCGAACGTAGTCGATAAAGAAGATTGAAATTATCAAGTATTGTCAAGAACCGTTCGTCATTTGAGATTTTGGCATATATACACCAATTTGACTATGCCGATTCGATCACCATATGTAAATTCTCAGTACAGGTTAGGAGTGAGACTGATGGGGTTATAGGGGTGAAATTTTAATTTTTCCCATTTGTCAACGATAAAATCTCTACCATATATGACTATGGAAAAATAAAAATTTCACATCTATAACCCCATCAGACCCACCCCTAGTCAGATAGGCATAGTCATATTGGTGTCTATGTCAAAATCATGAATGACAAACGATTTTATCGATGAAAAATGGAAAAATCAAAATTTCGCCCTTATAACACCCTTATCACCCATATAATCAAACCCACCCTTAATCTATAACCAAATCTACCTCTGGCCTTCGAGTTGGAAATAATTTTAACGATAATTACAAACCATTTAATGCTTGATAATTTTCAATCTTCTTTATCGACTACTTTCGGCTGTATGGAGCAGAAATGCCATTTCATCACTATAACCCCATCAGGCCGACCCCTAACCTATACTCAGAATCTACCTCTGTTCATGGGGTATCGAATCGGCATAGTCAGATTGGTGTCCATCATGCTAGATTTCGAATCATTAATGGTTTTATCGATGAAAAATGGGGAAAATCAAAATTTCATCCCTATAATCTCGTCCGAACCACCCCTAACCTATAATTAAAAACTACCTATGGTTGTGGGATATCGAATCGGCATAGTCAGATTGGTGTTAATATGCCAAAATTTCGGACGTTGCTTGATAACTTTATCGACTACGTTCGGCTGTCTGAAGCAGATATGCCATTTCATCCCTATAACCCAGGAGTCAGATTGTTGTCCATCTGTCAAAATTTCGAATGATGGACAATTTTATCGTCGCAACAACGTGAAATGGAACATTTCACCAATCTAACCTAATAAAACCGACTCAAAACATATAATCAAATTATACTTAGGGTCAAGGTTCATCAAATTGGTAGATCGTCGTTCATCTATCAAAATCTTGAAATACAAACCATTCATCAGCTAAAGTTATTTACATTTTATGTTAGAAAACTGATGATTTATTTGTAACTTTTAAATCTTTATTGACGGCATTTTTCAGTTTGAATATTGAAGTTAATCTTCTTTATCAATACAATCTGCAGTATCGACGTTTTAAAATACTTTCGGATTAATATCTGCATTACCATCTTTCGGCTAACTTTAACAGTATCAGTGCGACTCAATCCTTTGCCGCCTTAAATCCACTGGCTGTTCTTTCATTTTTGGATAGATTGGTTGTTTTCGGCATTTTTTTCCAAAACAGTCCGGTTTCAACGGCATTAAATATACTTGATCAGGCTTATAAGAATCATTTTGAATAATTTTTGCCATTTGGACGGATATTCCTTGGTGGATTTTTCATCACCGGATGTTGTTTCAACTTTCGGTTGATGAGTATATATGCCCGTGGATTCCTCACCAAACTCATGCACACCATCGTTCAGTCACTCGACGTGCCACAGTTTAAACGAAAGAATGGACCAACTCGCAAGTGGTTCGCTACGGTTTGAATTTCTCAATTATAGCACTCAACCTACCGTTAAGAATTATGTCGACACTAATCATAACCCCGCAGATTGCGCGTCTTATGGCGTTGTCGCTTCATTAATACACACCCATCTGCTGTGGTGGGCAGGTCCTCCTTGGCTCCGAAAAGATCCAGGTCAATCGCCACGGTATTAAAATCTTAGAACACCATTCTACAAATTATGAAGAAAACAACCCCATAATAGGTAACTCACAGAATAGATTTCTTTTAAATAATTAAAGCATGAGCGAGGCTTTCACTAACATCGAAGAACGAAAAATAAAATCAATGATCGCATTCTCGACGACGTATCTCAACGACTGATACCACCTATTCGCTCCATATTCATTGCTCGGGAAATTACTTCGGGTCACGGCCTTCTGCAGACGTGTTATCTTGCAGCGACATCTCAGCACAACAACACATTCGAGAGACTTCATTACTGGGCCCGGGCTCAAAGGGTCACGTTTCGCGAAGGAGATATCAAGAGGCCAACCCGAACAACATTTATTAGACAAGAGCCCACTACGCCCTATGCACCATTTCATCGGCAGCTACGGTATACTGCTCAAAGATAGTCAGCTTACGAATCTAATCATTTTGCTGGCACATTGCACATCACTACATGGTCCTGGCGCACGACAAGTAACTTGGACTATGCAAGCCCAATATGTACGATCCTCATTCCAGGCCAATCTTTGGTGTCAATCAGGACCAATCACGATCCCCGAACCAGCACTACTCGATATGAAAATGAACCGTCTCAATCGCTATCAGCAACTTCAGAAAATGTATCATCACTTCTGGAAAATTTGGCCCACGGAATATCCTGCTCGCATACAGCAATGACCAAAGTGGATGAGAGCCAACTATAACTTCGCAATCGGTCAATTAATTCTTATTAAGGAGGGAAGCATACCATATTCGAAATGGTCACTTGGAGTATCATACCGTTCGTTTTTCATTCAAATATGGCATAGAACCACCTTTCATTTTGACTTTTCATTCCAAAATCTGTGTTATATTTACAAAAAAATCTGTGTTATATTTAGAAATGAAAATTTATAAAATCATAAATTTAAATTTATTTTTCAATTTCCATTTAACAAAAATAAAAAAAAAAACTAATTTCATTTATGTATTTTTTGGGGGGTACAATTATAAATTTCCCATTCGAGCATTTTCATTAGAATATGTTTTCGCTTTTTTAAAGCTCAACGACGAAAATACATCTGAATGGTGTCCATGTCCAGACGACGCATTGCTAATAATGTTTTATGTATATATGTATGTCGTATATGCACTACACAAAATATAACAACCGCATGAATGAGAATAAAGAACTTTTAGTATTTTGATAGCGTGGAACACACGGTTTCCAGAGCTTTTTAGGTTTTTTCTTGGTAATCAGCATTTTTGCTCTTGTATAGCGAAAACGACTGAATGAGCGAAATCTGTATGTTAAAAAAAATGTATATTGCTATGCTATTATAATAATGTCTTGTTGCCAACATAAAATATTAAATTGTAGCGGGGACTAATTAGATTGGCGAACATAAAAATTCATTCGATTATTAAAACATGTAGTAATGAAAGTTTGGATGAATCAATTGTCGTGTCTTGCTTGTGAAAATTTACTTTACGATTCAATCTTTATTGTTAATTAAATTTATTTTTATTATGTTTGTGTATTATGATAACAGTCGTAAGCTTCAAATATAAAATACCACAACGATCTGAACATTGGACGTTCGGGGCAAAAAGGACAGCACTTTGAAATACACCATAAAAACATATTCAAGTATTAAACAATTTCCAAAACATGGATACCGTAAAAGCTTCGTGTGAACAGCCAACATTAAAAAGGATGGAACTGCCAGAAGAACAAAACGATATTGTGACCATCGAACCACAAATTTGCAGTTAGTTTTCGATAATTTTTCAACCACTGATGCTGCACTAATTCGCACTCTTTCAGAGCATCATCCGTCATCACACAACATTTATACGATTTATTATGCATTATTGGAAATGCGAATGATGGAAAGCTTTAGAAATAATGCTTCAGCCAAGAAACATACGAGAACCTACAGCAACATTATGAATTTACAATATAATTTATATTCAAGATCATCAGATAACATTGTTCAAAGATTGTCCAAAACATACTGTTAAAGTTAGCCGACTCGCTCCAGCCGAATAATGTCGATAATGCAGATTCGAATGAACTTGAATACAGCAAAAATAAGTCATGAACTCGAATTTAGGAGAATTTAGGACCGGGTTATATCATTCGGGTGAAGGAGAAATTATTTCAGTGTGTAGGAATTTAAAAATCGATAGGAGCGAGAGTATAAAGAGAGTTCAAAAATAGTCAAGACACTATCTGCATTATCTTTCGGCTGGAAAATGTCGGCTAACTTTAACAAGGTGTCCAAAACAAGGTCTAAAAAGGACCAGGATCAAACTTCCCAGGATTGAAATGGCATACTTCAATGGAGATTGTAAACAATAGTCAAAAAAAACAATAGATAAAAAAAAAAAATAGAAAATATAAAAAAAAAAAAAAAAAAACATAAAAAAAAAAAAAAAAAATAAAAAATATAAAATGTAATTTGTACACAACGAAAAGTTAATTGATAAAAATGAAATATAGATGGGAGAATATGAAAGAATCGAATTCTGTAGACTAGGAAGTAATTCGCTAGTGGTACATATACATGGTATTGTTCTATATATATGGACAATATTCCTATGTAAAATATCAACGTCAGTCGCCGCGGCCTGATGAGATGACTGATTTTTTCAAATCAATAATCTCATTAAGTTCGAAACTGATTGTTGCGATTCTTACAAACCTTCCATCTATAATTCAAATTAAATTCTAATTCAAATTAAATTCTAATAGACAAGCTTTCAGAATCTAAAATTTAAGAACTACTAAAATTATGACAAAGTACTGGAATGCTTGCATGTAATCAAAAACCAAGGAATCAATACAGATTCTTGGGATTCTATTTTGTTGAACATTTTTGTTGAACAACCCGAAGGAAATTTAAACAGTAAAGGATTTTCTAGCTTTCCTACAAGTGAGGTTCCAATCTTTGGGAGTACTATCCCATGATAATGACTATCCCGTATAAATGAAGGAAAACCAGCAAAGAAGTTCATCTATTAAGAGTTAAGACTGTTAATGCTGCTGTAACCAAAAAACCCGATAAATGTATTGCTGTGGAGAGCACAATCTACCGGAATGTAAGAAGTTGGAAAATTTACCACAAATCGAAAGAGAGCAGTATATTATAAAATAGTGTACGGACGATGCTTGCTTCCAGAACACAAACTCCTATGTAAACTGCCTGCTTCATAGTAAAAACAGTACCCAATCTGTATCAGAAAATATAAAACCAGCTAATACAAACAGTATAAGTATAACAGCAGAAGTCACAAGCATGGCAAAAACCAAAGCTGGAGTGGCGAACTCTAAAGTTATATTTACCTTGAAGCCAAGATTTCCCTCCACCTTTGGCTTAGCCACAAAAGCATTAGTATTCAAAAACATAACGCGGGATACGCTAGAGCAGCCTCTAGACCCATGGAATTGGAAACACACCAAAAATGCTGTGGCTGATCCACCATTTTACAGTCATTGCCCAATCGGTTATTATTAGGTGGAGACTATTATGGTGAAATTCTAATAAGTAATATAACAAAGGCCTCATCCGACGAACCGTTAGCCCAGCAAACCAAACTAGGCTGGATATGCATATGCCGTGCCTCGAAAACAGGATCATTTGATATATAGATAAACAATTGAGAAGCTTCTGGGGAATAGAGGAGGTGCCACGTAAACGAGCATTCACTAAAGAAGAACTAGGGTGTGAAAAAATATTCGCGACCAATCACAAACGTGTTAAATCTCACAATAGACAATTTTGGAAAATGAATGCACGCAGTTCTTTTTATATACGCAGTTTTCATACATACAAAAAGGTAACGAAAATTTTTGACACAACAATTCCTCCTTCGTTAATTTTTTGACAGCTCGACCACATTAAAGAAAACAAAAAAGTTAAACGAAAATAAAAAATATGAACTATAACAACTGTAGTCGATCGATGTTTTGATGCTTTGCCTAGAACAACACGGTTTTCTGCCTTGGACAAACCGATCTTCTCATTGGTGTTTCGTATTGTGCAGCAAATTTTCGTTCTGTTGTATTCCTGGAGGTGTTGTTGTTTGTGCCGTGTCGCCGTCCAAAACCCCTGTGGAGATTCCCATTTGTCATTATCACACACGGGTGATGCCGCAGGTGATCGATTTCGTAAAATACTATGAAGAACATTACTCGATATCGGGGAATTTTGTTTTTGTGCGCTTGCAGGTGATTGTAGTGCTTTGACGTCATTTCGTAATTCTTCTTGAATACATCATTTGACATGCAAAATTGGTTGATGAAGAGCTTTTTTTGTGGAGCAAGAAAAATTAGACCAATGTACATTTTTACTCGACTTGTTTTCCAATTGTTATTACTGTGACGATTTTTCACAGTCATCGGTTGATGACGCAATTCTTGGTCGTATTTGGTTTTGATGTCGTCTCTAAATACCATAGTTTGTGCCTACGAGGTACATTCTTCTCCTCAACGATTTGACGATGTAGGGTTTTCTCCATTTTTGTGAATTTCTCGTTGAAAAGTCTTTCGCGCGTAAACTTTGTCATCGACGTTATATTTAGTCGTTATGGTGCAATGTTCTCTTCGGTGGAAATTCGGATTCATTGATGATAGTACAGCGCGAGGGTGTCTACCGTACGGTGTTGAACGATAAGATTTGTGCCGTGATGACAAAGTTTCTTCATTGCTGTTTTGAACGTTCGGGCCATTTGTTTGGCTTCGCCATTTGATTGTGGGTGAAATGGTGCAAGTGTCAAATGCTCGATGTTGTTCATACGACAGAATTCAGCGAATTCTGCAGACATAAATTGAGTACCATTATCACTTACGATGGTCGATGGTAAACCTTCCATTGCGAAAATTTGTTCTAACGCCCGAATTGTGAGCGAAGGTGTTGTTTTCGTCATTGGTACGACGAATGGAAATTTGATATATGCGTCCACACACAAAAGACACATTTTGTTCATAAATGGCCCGGCGTAGTCGATATGAACTCTTTGCCATGGTTCATCTGGTATTGGCCATTCGGAAAATTTGTTGGATGTGTATCGGAATCCAAAAAAACAAAATCCAAAAGACATAATCCAAAAACCAAAACCCAAAGTTACAAAATCCAAAAGGGACAAAATCCAAAAAATACAAAATCCAAAAAATAAATCCAAAAAAAAATCCAAACTTTTTGGAAGTATTGTTTAAAATGTATCTTTCAGGTGAGGGAGTTTTTATTTTTAATAGGTGAAAGGAAAAATGCCCTACTTCAATCCCTATTGAAGACGAATTTCAAAAAATCGGCTAAGAAATTGAATAAAAAAGATCGAGTTGAAAGGGTTTTAAATATTTATATAATTTTTGGATTTTGTCTTTTTTGGATTTTTCAAATTTGGATTTTGTCCTATTTGGATTTTACCTTTTGGATTTTAAAAAAAAATTGGATTTTGTCCCTTTTGGATTTTGTTTTTTGGATTTTGGGTGACATCCAATTTGTTGTTTGATGCTGGTTCGTTGAGTTGACAATTTTCACATTCTTTGACGATTTTTTCAATGTCACGACACGACCTATATTTGACCAACAGCAATGTCGACGAGCCAATTTCTTCATTCGGGTGACACCCCGATGTCCATCATGTAGTAGCTTCAGTTTTTTCCCTTGTAGGCTGGAAGGGAAGGCAATTCGGACATGCTCTGCCTGTACGAAATCGATATCATTAAACTTGCTCAAGCTATGACGATGCTTAAAAAATACTGAGTAAGACGATTCAGAGGCATTTAATTTTCCGCGCCACCCATTTATTAAGTAAAACTTCACTTTATGAAGTAGCGGATAGCAGCTACTTAGTAGTATGTAATGTAGTATGTTATGCTAATCGATATAGGTTAATCGAGGATGCGATCGTTATAAATTTGATTGACTTGGTATTTTGTAGATTTATACGTTATCGTGGATGTGTAGCTCATTAGGATGATTGCCCACCGTTGAAGACGGTTTATTGAGGGAACCGGTAGTTTTTTTGCCGGGGTTAAATAACGATACCAATGCTTATGGTCAGATATTGATCGAATTTTGTAACGCCATAGATAATTGACAATGTCTCTTTTTCTATTTGAAGCGAACGCAATTGGGTGTTCAGTCCCGTCAGGATAACGATGAGAAATTACGGCACCAATACCATACGAAGAAGCTTCTTGAGCCAATTGAGAAGAATGTATTAACGATGACTTCAGTTCATTGAACGATTTTTCTTGCGTTGCACCCCAGTAAAATTTCACGTCCTGCCTACGCAGTTGAATAAGCGGAGCAACTACTTGAGAAAAATGGTTGACAAAACGATTGTAGTATAGTTCATCTTACCAATAAAAGATTGCATCTCTTTGATGTTTCTCGGTCGTCTTAGATTTTGTATTGCTTTGACGTTGGGCGAATTCCGTTTCTGTCACTAATATGACCCAGATATTCGATTTCAGGCTTCGCAAATTCGCATTTGTTTAGTTGTAGTTTGAATCCGTTGGATTCTAATCGTGATAATAATTGTTTAACAATCGTCAAATGTTCTTCATTGTTAGCTCCGGATATCACGAGTTCGTCTAAATATACTGCACAGAATTCTAAATCAGCTGTGATTTGTTCCATCAATGTTTGAAAAATTCCTGGTGCACTAGATATTATGAAACGCATGCGTTGCAATCCGACGGAGTATTTATTACAAGAAATTTTTTCGTTTCATGGTTAAAGCTGTAGATAGGCATCTTTCAAATCCAAAAAATTGACCCCCTTGTAGCTTATAAAATAGCTCTTCGATTCGAGAGATTAGGTGTAACACGGTAAAACTCGTGGTTTGAAAAAATTGGGCTTAGCATTTTCTCTCAAACTAAATATGTCTGTTTTGTACGACGGACAATGACCCAGTGTTAAGGTTTTCGTGAGAGGAGATTGTATTCACGCTGCTAGGTGACATCCCTATTTATTCGTTGTCATGGACAACCTGGAAATCCAATGCTTGGAATCAATTCATGCCAAGAATATCCCTTGCATCGTTTGCGGTTAATACGATCACAGGTAATTCGCGCTTTTTATTACGATATGAAACATCAACATCGACGGTTCCCTTTATTGGAATGTGTTGACCCAAATGCTTCAAATCGAGTAGTTGATGGTTGACATGCGAAAGAATTGATTGCCTTGTACGTATTTAATCCGATCATTGATGACGATGCTCCAGTTTCCAGTTGAATTCGTACCGGTTCCGAACTAATGCGGACCACAATTCACATTTTCTTTTTCTTCCATTCACCATATGCGTTGATTGAGGTTTGCGATGGTTACGTTGTGGCGAGTACGACCTGCTGCAAGACTTAGGGAGTGGTCGAAAATTTGCAGAACGACCTTAACGATGACCTCTATATAACTTTGTCGTCTTGATGATATACCCCGTTGTCCATAACATACATACAGTGGCAATATGACCGAATTTTTTGCATCGATCACACGTAGCTTTATAATACGGACAATTTTGACGATCG
The DNA here is from genome assembly GCA_932526605.1 of Nephrotoma flavescens. Lineage (NCBI taxonomy): Eukaryota > Metazoa > Arthropoda > Insecta > Diptera > Tipulidae > Nephrotoma > Nephrotoma flavescens. Next base: position 242,287,103 of record OW052222.1, read on the forward strand.
TGATCAATTTCACATTGCGGACATGACATCAATGATTTACGAGAACGATGATCTTTTCTTGGATGATGATTATCCACCTTGCATACTTGCGATGCCGATGAACTTTCGCTCATAAACGTTGCATTTGTTCGTATCGTTGTTTCGTATGCTTTTGCTATTTCGAGTACATCCTCAAGCGTTGGATTTGTTTTCTGTAAACACAAGTTTCGTACTTGATTGTGAGAGGTTAAAATTATGATAATGTTGCAGATTAAAAAATCTACATATGTTTCAGCACAACCACTTTTTTCGCACACATATTTACATTTTTTTGCAATACCACGCAAATCAGTTACCCACGAATAAGTTTGGTTAATTTTCATACCTTTTTTGTGAAACACATATCTTGCCGGACTTCCCAGACTATCGAACAGTTTTTCTAAAATGTCCAATAAATACAGTCCGGCGTTCGACAGAAAAAACGTTCTTTTTGTGTTATCATCCTGAAAAAATGCTGATCTAGCTGCATCAAGCACGTGTCCCATGAAGATTTCCCATGCTCAAAAGGAAAAAATGGCGGTACGCGTTTTGTTGTCATTGCCAACACCAACTGTGCCAAAATTTTATTTGAATTTTTTAATAACTGGAGGATAGCAGATTCCTTGGATTACTTGGTGTCCTCTCCAGTCCTATTGCCCATACTTGTATCTTCGTCGAAGATACGTTTATTTAATTAACGTTTTGTAGTAAAAGAATATGCCACTTTTATGTTAATATTGCATGCCACTTATACCTTCGTCGCCATTTTGGTATTATACTTTATTTTTACAACATTATACTCACAATAGACAATTTTGAAAAATGAATGCACAGTTTTTTTGAGTGACGGTCTCTTTATCGTAAACAATTTATCGTGTTTCAATTTAACGTGAACATTTAATCGTAGAACAGTTTATCGTGGACACAATTTACCGTGGACACAATTTATCGTGGGACAATTTATCGTAGAACAGTTTTTCGTGGGCAATTTATCGTAGAAAGGTTTTATGCGTGGTATCAAAAAATTAGTGGGATTCTTTAATGATTTTTGGAAGAAGTTCTGGAATATTGCCATGTGGGACGGAACTCGGTAGTTTCTTAACTGATTATGATGGGATTGGGTATGTTGGATGAAAATGGGATTATTGAATGATTTTTGGAAGAAGTTCTGGAATATTGCCATGTGGGACGGAACTCGGTAGTTTCTTAACTGATTCTGATGGGATTTGGTATGTTGGATGGAAATGGGATTATTGAATGATTTTGGGAAGAAGTTCTGGAATATGGCCATGTGGGACGGAACTCGGTAGTCTCTTAACTGATTATGATGGGATTGGGTTTGTTGGATGGAAATGGGATTATTGGATGATTTTTGGAAGAAGTTCTGGAATATGGCCATGTGGGACGGAACTCGGTAGTTTCTTAGCCGATTATGATAGGATTGGGTATGTTGGATGGAAATGGGATTATTGGATGATTTTTGGAAGAATTTCTGGAATATGGCCATGTGGGACGGAACCCGGTAGTTTCATAACCGATTATGATGAAATTGGGCATGTTGGTTGGAAATGGGATTATTGAATGATTTTTGGAAGAAGTTCTGGAATATGGCTATGTGGGACGGAACTCGGTATTTTCTCAACCGATTATGATGCGATTGGGTATGTTGGATGAAAATTGGATTAATAAATGATTTTGGGAAGAAGTTCTGGAATATGGCCATGTGGGACGGAACTCAGTAGTTTCTTAACCGATTATGATGGGATTGGGTATGTTGGATGGAAATGGGATTATTGAATGATTTTTGGAAGAAGTTCTGGCATATGGCCATGTGGGACAGAACTAGGTAGTTTCTTAATCGATTATGATGGGATTGGGTATGTTCGATGGAAATGAGGTTATTGAATGATTTTTGGAAGAAGTTCTGGAATATTGCCATGTGGGGTGGAACTCGGTAGTTTCTTAACCGATTATGATGGGATTGGGATACAGTTAAAGTTAGCCGAAAGTTTCCAGTCGAAATAATGCGGATATTGTCTTGACTATTTCAGCCGAAAGTTAAACTCTCTTTATAATCTCGCTCTAATCGATTTTTATATTCCTATAAACTGAAATAATTTTTCCTTCACCCAAATGATATAACTTGATCCTAAATTCTCCTAAATTCGAGTTCGTGACTGATTTTTGCTGTATTCAAGACACTATCTGCATTATCTTTCGACTGGAAACTTTCAGCTAACTTTAACAGTATCCCAATCCCATCATAATCGGTTATGAAACTACCGAGTTCCGTCCCACATGGCAATATTCCAGAACTTCTTCCAAAAATTATTCAATAATCCCATTTCCATCCAACATACCCAATCCCATCATAATCAGTTAAGAAACTACCGAGTTCCGTCCCACATAGCCATATTCCAGAACTTCTTCCAAAAATCATTCAATAATCCCATTTCCATCCAACATACCCAATCCCATCATAATCGGTTATGAAACTACCGAGTTCCGTCCCACATGGCCATATTCCAGAAATTCTTGCAAAAATCATACAATAATCTTATTTTCAACCAACATACCCAATCCCATCATAATCGGTTAAGAAACTACCGAGTTCCGTCCCACATGGCCATATTCCAGAACTTCTTCCAAAAATCATTCAATAATCCAATTTCCATCCAACATACCCAATCCCATCATAATCGGTTATGAAACTACCGAGTTCCGTCCCACATGGCCATATTCCAGAACTTCTTCCAAAAATCATCCAATAATCCCATTTCCATCCAACATATCCAATCCTATCATAATCGGTTAAGAAACTACCGAGTTCTGTCCCACATGGCCATATGCCAGAACTTCTTCCAAAAATTATTCAATAATCCCATTTCCATCGAACATACCCAATCCCATCATAATCGGTTAAGAAACTACCGATTTCCGTCCCACATGGCCATATTCCAGAACTTCTTCCAAAAATCATTCAATAATCCTCTTTCCATCCAACATACCCAATCCCATCATAATCGGTTATGAAACTACCGAGTTCCGTCCCACATGGCCATATGCCAGAACTTCTTCCAAAATTCATTCAATAATCCCATTTCCATCCAACATACCCAATCCCATCATAATCGGTTATGAAACTACCGAGTTCCGTCCCACATGGCCATATTCCAGAACTTCTTCCAAAAATCATACAATAATCCCATTTCCAACCAACATACCCAATCCCATCATAATCGGTTAAGAAACTACGGAGTTCCGTCCCACATGGCCATATTCCAGAACTTCTGCCAAAAATCATTAGACTCCCACTAAATTTTGAAATACCACGCATAAAACTGTTCTACGATAAATTATCCACGATAATCTGTTATACGATAAATTATCCACGATAATCTGTTCTACGATAAATTGTCCACGATAAACTGTTATACGATAAATTGTCCACGATATACTGTTATACGATAAATTGCCCACGATAAACTGTTCTACGATAAATTGTTCCACGATAAATTGATTCCACGATAAATTGGTTCCACGATAAATTGTTCTACGATAAATTGTTCTACGATAAATTGCTCACGATAAATTGTTCACGATAAACTGACAGTAAATCAGTTTTTTTACATAGACAGTTTTTATACATACAAAAAAGTAACGAAAAGTTTGACAAAATAACGAACTGCTAAAAATTAATGAAGTGAAGTTATACCAACATTGAATTATATTCTGCCGACCCATTGGGGATTTACTGTCAGTTTATCGTGAACAATTTATCGTGAGCAATTTATCGTAGAACAATTTATCGCGGAAACAATTTATCGTGGAATCAATTTATCGTGGAACAATTTATCGTAGAAAAGTTTATCGTGGGCAATTTATCGTATAACAGTTTATCGTGGAGAATTTATCGTATAACAGTTTATCGTGGACAATTTATCGTAGAACAGATTATCGTGGATAATTTATCGTAGAACAGTTTTATGCGTGGTATTTCAAAATTTAGTGGGAGTCTTTAATGATTTTTGGCAGAAGTTCTGGAATATGGCCATGTGGGACGGAACTCGGTAGTTTCTTAACCGATTATGATGGCATTGAGTATGTTGGTTGGAAATGGGATTATTGAATGATTTTTGGAAGGAGTTCTGGCATATGGCCATGTGGGACGGAACTCGGTAGTTTCATAACCGATTATGATGGGATTGGGTATGTTGGATGGAAATGGGATTATTGAATGATTTTTGGAAGAAGTTCTGGAATATGGCCATGTGGGACGGAAATCGGTAGTTTCTTAACCGATTATGATGGGATTGGGTATGTTGGATGGAAATGGGATTATTGAATAATTTTTGGAAGAAGTTCTGGCATATGGCCTTGTGGGATGGAACTCGGTAGTTTCTTAACCGATTATGATAGGATTAGATATGTTGGATGGAAATGGGATTATTGGATGATTTTTGGAAGAAGTTCTGGAATATGGCCATGTGGGACGGAACTCGGTAGTTTCATAGCCGATTATGATGGGATTGGGTATGTTGGATGAAAATGGGATTAATAAATGATTTTTGGAAGAAGTTCTGGAATATGGCTATGTGGGACGGAACTCGGTAGTTTCATAACCGATTATGATGGGATTGGGTATGTTGGATGGAAATGGGATTATTGAATGGTTTTTGGAAGAAGTTCTGGAATATGGCCATGTGGGACGGAACTCGGTAGTTTCATAACCGATTATGATGGGATTGGGATACTGTTAAAGCTAATCCCATTTCCATCCAACAAACCCAATTCCATCATAATAGGTTGAGAAACTACCGAGTTCCGCCCCACACGGCCATACTCCAGAACTTCTTCCAAAAATCATTCAATAATCCCATTTCCATCCAACATACCCAATCCTATCATAATCGGTTATGAAACTACCGAGTTCCGTCCCACATGGCCATATTCCAGAACTTCTTCCTAAATCATTTAATAATCCCATTTTCATCCAACATACCTAATCCCATCATAATCGGTTAAGAAACTACCGAGTTCCGTCCCTCATGGCCATATTCCAGAACTTCTTCCAAAAATCATTCAATAATCCCATTTCCATCCAACAAACCCAATTCCATCATAATCGGTTAAGAAACTACCGAGTTCCGTCCCACACGGCCATACTCCAGAACTTCTTCCAAAAATCATTCAATAATTCCATTTCCATCCAAATTACCCAATCGCATCATAATCGGTTATGAAACTACCGAGTTCCGTCCCACATGGCCATATTCCAGAACTTCTCCCAAAAATCATTCAATAATCCCATTTCCATCCAACATACCCAATCCCATCATAATCGGTTATGAAACTACCGAGTTCCGTCCCACATGGCGAGTGGTCAGCATGCTTGCTCCAGCAACCGGAGGTCCCAGGTTCGATTCCTGGTGGTGACAAGGAAAAAATTCACGGCTGGTTTAGGATCAATGAATTAATCACTCACTATCCGAAATTAAAATATGGTTATGAAACCTTATTTGAGGCGGTCAAATCCCTTGTTTTGATTTAGTGCCAGAGAGAGAGAGAGAGGGTGGTGCCGGGAGAGATTTTGAATTTTTTAGTGCATCGACATTTCAGCGCACTTTTTTTTGCTTGTTTATTGAAGGTGGATAATATTTGTACTTATATTTGAACAGAACGAGCAGGATCCTCTATAAAATCAAACTTCAGTTTTGCTGGTGGGATGTCTTTTCGAGGTCATGACTTGATTAATTTTGTTTTCCGTCCTTCCATTTTTTGCGTTGAATGGCCCTACAATAATTTTGATATCATAGTGCGAAGATGTTAACCACCATGTCTTCCAGTTCAATAAAAAATAAATATTTCACAACATCATATGTGTTTTTGGTGGGTACATGAGCATTGTTATTCGTGATATTGAGTTTATTTTCACGGAGGCTAACGATGCAGATCGGCATATTGAACGGAAGGAAGTCGATAATATACTGCTGTACTCACTGGTGAATGAGAAAACCTTCTCCAAATTATCCTTCATTCTGATGACCACTGTAGTGGAAGAGTGCAACCATTGGTGGTATTAAGGATGCCACTCCCAGACTATCTAATCTTTTGTAGTGTAAGTATGTCCAATGTGTAAAATTCCGCCTGGTTCGAAAGGTTTTAAGATTTGCAGATCTTAAGGGATTTAACACGTTGAATGTTTTCATTTTAATAGCGTTGTTCATGCACGTTTTCGTAGGCCATTGTTGTGACGCCCATTGTTTATGGTTCATAACTTCATATTTTTTTGTGAGAGTCGCTAATTGTTCTGCTTCTAAATCCTCTTAAATGTGTTGTGCCTCAACCCTTATAAAGCTGGCCGGAACAATTTGTCGCCAGCCAGAACCAAAGTTTTATCAATCCGAACCATTACGAATTTGCACAGCTGGAACTATAAAAAGTCAAACGAAACCATGCAGATAAGGAATTGGGTTTGCAGCGCCATTAGCTCGCCATGAAATGACTGTATTTGAAATCGTAACAGGACGTTACCTCCTGGGCCAATACCCCCGATTCATTATTCCCTGGTCATTATTCCACCTGGTCATTACCCACTGCTAATACTCCCTGGCCATTAGCTTCCGGTCATTATCCTCCTGATTATTCCTTCGGGAAAAATTATTAAAAGATCCTTTTCCGTGATTATAGAATAAGTCTGAAAAAAAAATTTGACAGTGTAAATTCCAAATAATTCTAGAAAGTCATGGAAACATACCCAAATCTGGACCATCAGTTGCGGCATTACCCATCGTGATCTGACATTTACACTGATGTGACTTAACTGGTTTTATAATAATTTTTTTAAAATTGGGCGATCGAACCGACGCGTGACAGATAATTTGAATTTGTCGGAATTTAACACAGAGTTACAATATTTTGCGCTAGATAGTGTGGTATAGTTCTAGATTCAGCTTTTTAAGCTGAACGTGAATGCATCAAAATCAAAAATTATAAAACAAAATTTTACTCCTAACGAGGTATATTGCCTCAACAAGAAAAAACTTCCAACATGAAACTTGACGGGGAAATTTTTCAGTGCAACCATTGACGATGCGATTCAAATGAGAACTTATCCAAACATAACAGGTTAAACGTTAAGTTTCCACTAATTTTTGAAATTTGCACGAGTAGCCATTTCACTCCACAAATTTTTCCGAATTCCCAACATGAAACTTGACCTGGAAAATTGTCTAGAGATAGCCATCGAAGAAACGATTCAAATGAGACCTTATCCAGACGTAACACTTTAAACGTAAAGTTTTTACAAATGTTTGCACGTGCACTTAATAAATTAAGTTGGATTCGAAACTGAATACAACTGAAAGTTTTATGCGTGCTAGCTGGCTGATGTGCTTTAGTATCTCAATAGTCAAACATAATCGTTAAACATTGCCTTTCACCACTTCTTAATTTCTTCGGCCTCCTTAGTTCCCCTTTTCATTATGTCTTCTTGAAATCCAATAATTTCTATAATCCTCCTTGATTAATTAACCACTTCCATCCCTCAAATGATGCTGCTGTGCGATTCTACAGACAGGCATGCCAAACAATAGTTGAAGCTAATGTTTTACACTCAGCTTGTCATGGTGGTGCACAATTCCCTATAGAAACAAATTGAATCAAATGCATACTTGGATCATTTGTTCACCCAACGACACTAGAATAGAGATTTGCGATTTAAGAACATCTGACAATCAGATAATATTTTTAAGTAGTCGCGGAGCGACACTTTTTTTATTTATAAATCATTTTGTATATTTTAATAATTATTTAATAATAATTTATTTAATATTTAAGAAATTCTCGGCAGTTTAGGATTCTCGTAAAAACTGTACAGTTAATAAAATAATATATTGGAATAAATTTGTGCACAATGGCGATATCCGTTGACCGTTTAGATGGGCATTATAATCTTTTGCTGGAAGGTGAGCGCTTTTGTTTAGTATCTTATTTTGGGTGAACTAAAATTTGTTCGATTCATAGATATCGAAGGCTACGTAATGTGTATTGATGTACAAAACCCTACCGTAATCGATTACATAGATTTATGTTCACCAACTAAAAAACAACGAAGACCACACCGCCCGATAAAGCGACCTGATAAACTTCGTCGGTGTCCAAGAATTGCTTGTAATTCACCTATTGATGCTGTACAACAAAGGGGTAATGGTGATGAACCGGATGGTAGGCGGGCGAAAGAAATTACGTGCCGAATCTGTTTCGCTTCGCTTTTTGATTGCATAGCAATGAGTGCGGCATGTGGCCATATGTTTTGTAAGGCCTGCTTAGACAGGATGCTCAGATTGCGCAGGAAGTGCCCGATGTGTAAACGTCCGTTGAAAAGAAACCGAGTTTTTCGCGTTTATTTATAGTTCAATAAAACAGTAATAATTCAACGTAACTCGTAAACATTTTATTGCTTACCAGTTCCCTCAACTCGTATGTGAACATGACGATTTATGGTTTTCCCCATGATGTGTGAAGGTGATTTCAAAAAATATTTATGGTAATTATGCATTTACCGGCACATATACATTTTTTGTGATTCCCGTCTCTTGTATGTGAAATCCAACAGTGTGGGCAGATGAGTAACTTGGTAGGACGCGAATGGGCTTCATTGGTGGGTCCCGGTCGGGAAAGGTGGTAATATTGATTTTATGATTATATATCAATCCAACCGATTTGCACCGATTTTTTCCTGGATATTATACCCGATAATATCCAGGGGCGGTACGTTGTACCATCACTTCGAATCGAAAAAAGTCGAATTCGAAAAAAATCGAATCGAAAAAGTGAAAGTTGTATATTTTTTGCTTTTCGAAAATGATACAACATACCGCCATTCGACTTTTTTCGAATTTCGATTCGAAGTGATGGTACAACATACCGCCCCTGGAAAAAATCGGTGCAAATCGGTTGGATTGAAAATCCAAGTGGCGTTATTTTCGGCGTGTGGCTGTTCCGTTTATTAAAACTTTGCAAATTCGTTTTTTTTTAATGCTTTCGAACGAATCTGTTTCAATGAAAATCACATTGATAGAAAACCAAAACTTGTTCTCTGTAAATTATTTTATTAAGTAAGTTGCATTCTTTGTAATAATTGAGACGACAGAAAGAGCTGTATGCCACTTTTATGGGTTGCCTTAAGTAATCCAAATTGAATTTAAAAAAATTTCTGTAAAATAGATTGTATTGGTGGATGTGTCCCAACGTTGAAAGATTGGTGAAAGGAGACCGTTTGCTCAAAAAAAAATTGTATACCGCTATCTATTTAAAAGTTTGTATACTGTACAATTCATTCCGCCATATAAAGCGGTTAAGGTGTGTACGAAGCGTTGTCATACAAACGGTTGCTGGTTTAACCGTAGTCGGAATCAGTAATTTTACTTCTTTTGGTATGCCGTTACATTCTTCGTTCTGATTTGGCCGCCTCATTATTGACGTTACATAATCAAATGTAACTTGGGCTATTACTGGGCTATTGAATCCTGGCCGTCAAATGGGTCCTTGGATTCTCCGCCCCGTGTCAAGAGCTGCTGGAAAGGATACTTCTGCTAGATGAGATAAATTCACAAATCTTCGACATTTCTTGGAAATTTTAATTCTAAGAAAATTCGTGTTTTATAATATTCAGCGATGGGTAAACTTGTCACTATTATATTTTCGTAGACCTGGGTTGGAAGTCTATTATGAATTTTTCAACATCGCAAATTTTCAACTATAGACAACGTCGACTATAGCTATTATGAGATATCTGAGAACGTCGAAAATAACATCAATCACAAATAACATTGGGACGCCATTTTTTTGTTGTCAAAGTAAAAATATAATTTTAAGTGCATTTTTGTTTTGTTATTAAAGTGTTTCTATAAATTAAATTTAAAATATTCTAAATTTTATTAGTCGTTTATTTTCATATTAAATTTCACGATTTATTAAGTTAAATCGTTTATGTACGACACCTCAATAGCAGTCGAATAAAGGCGATGATACATGTACAGATTTTGCCTTTAAGGCATAGAAATTATACGCGCTGATTGGTTCAAAGTCGGCCATCTTGAATCGCCTTATAGGCAAAAATTTTAAATTGAATAATTCTCAATTTTGTACATGGCATTTTTTTTTCCCTTAAATAATTTTGCCAGTTTCATAATAGACAAATTTGGGATCTGGTCGAAAAAATGCGCGCCGAAAAAATTTCATAATACCTATTTTCGACGATGTCGAAAAAATAGTGCGCGTCGAAAATTTCATAATGGACCCCCATAAAGTACTATACTTATCCCAATTCGATTCAAATTCTAATGGAGCTCGCAAACTTAAAACGATATTGCAGGATTGTTAGTTTGCCAGTCGGTGACAAGTTTGAAGCTCGAATTTTCTTATAAACAGAATTTTTAAGAAATGTCGAGCTTCAGAAGAATATCGGTTTAGGCACGCGCACCAATCACGGGATTTCCCGGAATTTCCTATATGTCATAGTGGCAAGTTTGCCAATTTGCCAAGGATATCCTTTTTGCTCCTTTTGAATTTGAATTGGGTTGGCCCTAAAGAGTATACACATACATGAATCTATCGCCAGGACTGTACTTTTAAATTATGTACTCTTTTTTGTATCTGCAATGATACCGTTTCCTGAATATTTTTTCCCCGTTTTACACTTTCCAGTAACTCACTGCACTGCGGCGAGAGCAGGTTTCGGATGATGGAGGTTGTACTGTTGACAAAAAATATTGCGAAAGAACGTTCTTTTTACGTTCAAAATGTCATCTGGAACATGATTATTATACAAATTTAATAATGTATTTTTTGTATAGTGAGCACTTTGAACATATGGTAATTAAAATTAATAAAAAATTTAGTATTTTAATCATTTGTACTATCTCTGATAAGCAATTTTAGCACTCAAAGTTTTGTTAAGCACATTTTTTAACAAACACGAATTACATTGTAAAAATTTTGGTTAAACACATCAAAAAAAAAAAGCTTGTGAATGAAGTTTCACTCAATCCATCTGTACTGTACAGAGGCCGAATTTTTGTTGCAAACGAGTTTTTTCTCAAAAATCGTCATTTGCATTAAAATTTTAGCAAACTGACTATACTTTTCAAAATATTTGCAAAAAACCAAGTAGGTCCCATAGAAGCCGTCACTTTCGATGGGCCGATTTGGCTAAAAATAACTCAGGATCGCCAAGCACACAATTTATCAATAAAAAAATATCAACATAAAACAATAATTTTTAAGGAGAAACTGGAGAAGGCAAAGGCTGCTCTAGTTATTTTGGTTTTAAAGTGAACCATATTCATCAAAAACCATTATTTACATAGTCTTGGTTTTTGAGCACCCAGTAAAATCCAAGGCCTGCTACAATCTTATTTGGAATTTTATGGACATTTAAATGATTTTTTTAATAGAAAAAATTTGCGCTTGGTTCCTATCCTGTTTTAAATACAGCGTAACATTTTGAAATTTGCGTTAGTGTCTAGTATCACTTTGGACGGCAGTCCAAACGAGTGACGAAAGCACCTACTGTGCTGGAAGTCGAACGAAGTATATTATACAGCAAGTTTCGAACTTTTTCCCTTTAAGGCCGCCAGGATCATGTTATATACCATTGGAAAGGCCTTGAAAAATAAACCTAAATAATGTATAAAAAATGAATTTCTACCAACATTGAGTGGAGATATGACCTTCCGAAAATTGCCCCAAAAAATCAGTTTTTCCGGTATAACTGCCCCAAAAAGGCCCCAATTATTTTCTAACTGGCAAAATATGATTGTAGACGTCAATACCAATTCAACGACACCTCAAACGTCCAAAATGGATGATTTTGACCAAAGTTATGACAATTTTAAATTTTTCTATGACGTCACCATATAATCTTGCTTTGGTATATATGTTTGTTTGTCCGTACCTCTTTTATTTGATCTCATATTTTCAGGGGTTGTAGTACTTAAAAAACTAAGCAACTTTTGTTCTACAACTTTTTGATTTGGCCGCCATGTTGGCCGCGGCCGGCCTCTGAACGGCCATTTTTGGCCATTTTGCCACGTCCACAGTGCTGAATCTATTCGACATATCCTAGACATATGCATATCGTTGGAAAGGTATTGACGCCAGCTATCAAATAGCAAAAAAAAGAATTAAAAAAATTAGGTTGGAGGGTCATTTTGGCCAAAAAACTGAAAAATGCGAAATCGGCCGGCCACATTCGGCCAAATTGCTAAAAAATGAGCCCAAGACTTTTGGTTCATATTTTCAGGATTATTAGCCACAAATCTCACCTACAATATGACATCAACCGTTTGTCCCAGAAAACTCGAATATTTTAGATATTGACCTCCATAACTTAAAAGCCACCTTATTTTTTTGCAAAATTTCATTTTTTGGCTCAAATGCACCCTAATATCGGTCCGTTGCGGTTCATAATGATAGTGAATCAACGTATTACAATGAAACAAATATAAATACATCATATTATTATCATTGCTAAGAGAATTTTTACCAGTGACTCTTTTTTCATAACAAAAAAAATGAAAAAACTGACAAATTGATGTGATCGAAAAAATCACCAAAAACATTGAACAATCTCCTTGCATAAAATCGATACTTTTTTAATCTTTATGGTGGTTTCTTTAAAAAAATAGATCTTACCACTCCTCCCATGCAAGAAACATGCAAAAAAATTGTTGAATTATCCCGGATTTTATCCGTCGTATGAATATGACTTAAGGCACACTAACACGTAGCGGCCACTTGTGTGCTATCGAGTGTGTGTATGAACTGTTTTGACTGACAACAATAAAACGAATCGCAATTCAATTCATCTTCAACTTGCCGTGCCAAAATCATTGATATCAAATAAAAAACCTCTTAACGAGGTAAATGTTCGAGTGACGAAAGCCGAATTCAATTCACAAAATTTCTGATATCAAATTTGTGCCGAAAAAAACAATTGCATTCGATTTGTCAACGATTTTTCGGAATGTTAGTGCATTCGGCGCGTTTGTTTACATTTTGCTTTCTAGCTGTCAAGAATAACGATTGCTAACGATTTTTCGGAATGTTCAACAACAACGCGCTGAATGCACTAACATTCCGAAAAATCGTTGACAAATCGAATGCAATTGTTTTTTTCGGCACAAATTTGATATCAGAAATTTTGTGAATTGAATTCGGCTTTCGTCACTCGAACATTTACCTCGTTAAGAGGTTTTTTATTTGTTTTGTGTACATTTATCTCGAATACGCAACACTTGATTTCTAAAGCAAAAACTTAAACTTACCGGAGGTTTGGTAAGACTGTCTTGCATAATGAAAAGTCATTATTCCTGCTTAAATTTGAGAAAACCAACAAGATCAACACTCTTGTTAAAAATAGTTATTCTTCAAATTTATTTGAATCTTTTAATTCTTTATCGTTGTTTGGAAATTTTAAACTTTCCAACGTCATTGCAGAAATTGAAATTTTTCATTGAAGCCACTTGCTATACTCAGATGGCCATTAAAATTGTCCAAGGAACTCCTTGGACTGTGGAGATTGTAAATTTTGGTGGAATAAAGTTTTTTTTTTTATCAAAACTCATCATTTGCTGTAAAATTTAAACAAATTTTGTTTGGAATTTAATTCACAATCTTTTTATTTTTAATCGTTTTTTCGTAAATGCTCTTTACTTTTCAAAATATTTGCAAAAAACGGAAACGGTCGTTTGGCCCAAATTACGAGAAAACCTGAAGAATGAAGATTCTGTGGCGATTAGCTTAATTTATAAAAGTCAATTTCAATAAATCATTTTTAAATAAAACTCGACTTTGATTTGCCCGAGTCGACTTCCATTTTGTGTCCAAGATTATGTGTTATGAATAACGCAAAACCGAAAATAAAAAGTTTGTTATGATTCTTTTTTGCTGGTGGGTATAAAAACGTTGGCAAAGTGGACAGCATGCTTGCTCCAGCGACCGGATAAGAGTGAGAGAGAGTATAAAAACGTTGTGAAAAAACAAATAATAATTAGAATTCGCACGGCCAAGGGGAAACTCACACCCAAGCGATTTTGTCTTATATGGATGAGACAAATTTAAAACAGTTGGTGAAGGCAGCGGACAAAATAATGGAAGTAAAAACCCATTGGAGTTTATGGGGTAAATTCGAACTAGTCCGAGCAGCAAGAAGACTATTTCTTCGTTAAAATAGACGCATTGACTATAAAGGTCAATGAATTATTTAATAAATTTAACATGGGTAAACTATGGGTTGCTAGTGATCGACCCCGTAACCTTTCTCGTTCTAAGGAACAAGCAGCTAAGCAGCTGGTATGTTGGTACCATTTCAAACACGGTAACAATGCGAAAAAATGCCTGAAGCCGTGTAACTTTAGTAATGGTAGTTTAACCGTTAACAAAACGGAAAACCATTAGACACTGCACTTAACGCGACACGTGTCAGTATCCTAGTCACTAACATTCGCTTCGCAATTTTGGATACTCAAAATAAAATGCAATTTTTGGTTGATATGGGAGCGGAATTTTCAGTAATTCTCCCTACAAATTTACAGATGGCTAATCCTTCGGATTTTAAATTATTTGCTGCGAATGCTTCAGAAATCGTCACACTCGGAGTTTAAATTCTATGAGTGAAGTATGTCCTAACTTTGTCCTAACCTTTTGAAATATGTATGTATTGGTTAAACTCTCGTTATGACGAATTTTAAAAATTAAAATAATTTTATATGCAAATTGGGTATAAAGGCATAGTAATAAAATTGTTGTATATATCTCAGTTAAAAGCAGAGAAATATTTAATGACCAACGGATGATATTGTACGTAAAATTAGCGTAAAACACAAATAAATATCGCGAGTCTACTAATATAACGGCTTGTAGTCGTTGCTGATATTAATGTTAAAAGCGATTAATGGTATCGTGACGTATATCGTTACATTCGTTGGAGTGTCTTATATCACCCGACCAACATTCAGATAAATTCGAAAAAATCGAAAATTGTTACTTACGATCCATTAGCTCCTGGGAATATTCTGACCAGCATTTCTAAGAAGTTTGACATTTTGCCAATGAAGCACTTCAGTTTTATAGAAAACCGCCTCAAAAGTGTACAGTTTGCAGTAATAGCGCCTTACCCTAACAAATTGATGGTTACAATTTGTGTATTTATATTATTTATGCAATTGATACTATGCTTAATAATAAACTGATTGCGGGCATTCATACGAACGATACTGCAACGAATAATAAAGCATTAAACAATTATCGGAACTATTTAAAGGACATTGTATTTTTTTTTTTTTTTTTTGTAAATGTAAATCCTGCAAGCGGTGTATACATAAGAAATGTACTGAATTTTTAAAAATTGACGGAGGCATTTGTCGTTTCTGTGAATGCTAATTAAAATCATGTTTGACTTGAACTTTTATGAATGAATTACTATTAAAAAATAAAAAAAAACAACAAAAAACAAAAAAATTACAAAAAAAAAAAAGAATTTAACAAACAAAGTAGAAGAAGGAGTGGGGGGCAAAGACCGAGATTCATACCTCCTCGTGGTGCCTCCTGGGTAAATCCAAATGAATCCGGCTGTATATTGATATTTAACTAAAGGATGGCTGAAGCTATAGCAGTACTGATTTCCTCAAGCAGCTTGCTTTGTAAACGTCTATATAGAGAAAATGAGATTACAAAATATGTCTTGAGGACGACCCACGTCCAGGTGTTGTAAAATTAATTTGCAGATATTTACGACTTAAAGTTTTACTGGATGTTAATCCATGTCAAACTCAAAAAGCATGCAATCGCAATGGGAAAAAGACAGATACAAGGAAAATGGGTTTCTCATTAACCGACCGAAGGAAACAAAAATCGAAGAGTGCAGATGCATCTGCATTCATGCAGATGTAATGAATTCGGTAGTGGATTTCGGTAGTGGATCTCTCTTTCTCGGTAGTGGATTTTGTCCGATAATCCGAAACGCGGAAAACAATGGGTTAATCCAGAAAGTGTTACTGTGCATGTCTGGTGGTATTGGAATGGTGTCATTTACTAGGAGTTTCTTGAACCTGATCAAACTATTACAGCTGAACGTTACCAGGCCCAGTTGATCAAATTATGTGATGCTCTGGAAGAAAAAAGGCAATTTAAGGTTTAAGAAAGGCGGAAGGAACTCATCTTCTCCGGCTGGGAAGTTTTATAGCATGCGGCGTATTCTCCTGACTTGCCTTTTTCTGATTACTACTTCTTCAGATCGATAACGTCGTATTTGAAAGTCTAGCGGCTCACGAAAGTTGAAGATGTTCAAAAATGGCTCGATCACTATTTTGCTTCGAAGCCACCAAGTTTCTATCGCGAAGGCATTCATCATCAATCCGATAAATTACAAAAAATCATAGATAGTATATGGCGAATATTTCGATAATTATTTTTTGTAACAATTATATTTTCAATAAAGATGAATTTTACTAAAAAAAGCACAGTTTCTACTTGCACACCTAATATATAAAAAGAAATATAAGGTTGGGAAAAAAGAATCTATTATTTTTATTTTATTTCGGGGCTTTATTTAACATGGCTATAATCATCCGTTTTGGCTCAAATATGAATCGTTTTTTTGATAATTCGTTGCCACTTAGAAGGCAATTTCATTATGCCGCTTTTCCAAAACGTCTTGTTTCCGCTTGATATTGTCGCACATGACCCATTTCTCGTCGCCAGTTACCACCCGCTTTAGAAATGGGTCGATTTCCTTCCCTTTGACCAAGTATTCGCAGATGGAATCACAACCCTTCAAGTTTTTTTGCGTCAACTCGTCGGCACCCAAATAGCGAGGTTCCTTTTGAACCAAGCCTTATGCAAATGGTTTAAAACTGTTTTGTGATCGACCTTCAACTCCTGGGCGATGCTACGACAGCTGGCATGCCGGTCTACCGGAACGAAATCGATGAAACCAAAATTGTGCATAATTGGCTGTGATAGTATCGAGACCATAGACACCATTCACAGTTTCAGCCGCCTGAATTGCGTTTTCGCCTTTATCGAAGCAACATTATAAAATATAGCGAATTTTATTTTTGTTTACCTACATCCTCGATATGCTATAACTCACAACTGAAACAATTGTTAACTAAAGTGTCACTGTCGTCGACAGGACAACCTTAGTTACATTTATTGTTGCCACTATCCTTTTAAATGTACCCCGTAGGCGGCATTAGCCCGCTAGCTCAGCGGTAAAGGTTAATTGGCCGTGGGGATGGGGATACAAAGATAGCGGCCTAGATTACCGCCGGAGGTAACAAAATAAGACGGGTACGGGTAGGAGAGAGCATCTGACCCTTAAATAACGAATTGGGCAATCAGCCCATTGCGGGAAAAGTTGGCCAGACGCACCAGCGTATATATATATATATATATATATATATATATATATATATATATATATATATATATATATATATATATATATATATATATATATATATATATATATATATATATATATATATATATATATATATATATATATATATATATATATATATATATATATATACATATATATATATATATATATATATATATATATATATATATATATATATATATATATATATATATATATATATATATATATATATATATATATATATATATATATATATATATATATATATATATATATATATATATATATATATATATATATATATATATATATATATATATATATATATATATATATATATATATATATATATATATATATATATATATATATATATATATATATATATATATATATATATATATATATATATATATATATATATATATATATATATATATATATATATATATATATATATATATATATATATATATATATATATATATATATATATATATATATATATATATATATATATATATATATATATATATATATATATATATATATATATATATATATATATATATATATATATATATATATATATATATATATATATATATATATATATATATATATATATATATATATATATATATATATATATATATATATATATATATATATATATATATATATATATATATATATATATATATATATATATATATATATATATATATATATATATATATATATATATATATATATATATATATATATATATATATATATATATATATATATATATATATATATATATATATATATATATATATATATATATATATATATATATATATATATATATATATATATATATATATAGAAAATCGAAGATTATGATCTTGACGATCGAGATCTTTTGCAAGAGAAATTTCCTTGAATCGAGATCTTTTGCAAGAGAAATTTCCTGGACGTTTGATTTCGCGATTGGCTGATGTCAATTGGCCTCCAAGATCCTGTGATTTAACGCCTTTGGATTTCTTTTTGTGGGGCTACGCGAAAGATCGTGTTTACGCAAACAATCCTCCAACTCTTGACGAATTGAAAACTAATATTCGTAAGGTAATGGCCGAGATACCGCCCGAAATGTGCCGAAAAGTCATTGAAAATTACCTCAAAAGAATCAAGGCCTGTAAGAAGTCCCGTGGAGGACATTTGAATGATATCTTGTTTATCTAAAAATGGCAAGGATCAATCTGTAAAATGAAATAAAAATTACAATACATTCCGAATATTTTGTGTGTTTTTTTTAAGTTTACTTTATCAACCTCGAATTGGATCCAAAGTTTGTATGTAGGAGGCGGACGTCTTTCTACCCTCGATTTTTTTGTTATCTGGCCAATACATTGAGCTATCATGCACCCGCATACAATTATGAAACCCCCTCCGAATTTCATTGTTTCATTTACATTATGTGGTAATAAAATAGTTGCAGGTTTCAGCCAAGTCCACTTTCGATTGTCGGAGCCAAATCGGTTAATTTTGGACTCATTGTGGACTCACACTTTAGCCCATTGAGAAACCGTCCAGTTTTTTTATTTTTTTGCACAATTTAGCCGAAGTTCCTGGTGCCGTTATGTAAGGAGTGGTTTTTTCGCTTTTACGTAGTTCTTCATTCCAACTTCCTTCAACGTTCGTCGAATAGTTTCTTCTGAAACATTGGTTAACTTTTTGAATAACAAAATTGTCCTCTTTTTTACTACATTTTCTACTGTTTCATTACGAATATTTTTGATAATAACCTGTTTCGCGCGCGTTGGAAATTTTGGCTTAGCTCCTGCCCGGTTTTTGGGGACATTTAAGTTCAGTTTCTTTCGCAGTTTCGATATAACTCCTAATGAGTCGTTTAATATTTGGGAAATATCTCTATGTGTTTTAGCTTCTCACAAGAATTGTTCAATTTGGCGGACCTTATTTGTAGGAAGTCGGTGTTTGACTTGAGGAAGCATCTATCAAAGAAAAGGCATATTATACGCTATTTTTATTTCGAAGTAATTTTTTTCATACCTTTAGTTTTTTCCAATTTAAGAAGAAATTTAGTTTTTTCCAATTTAAGAAGAAACAAATTATTTAAAATAGTTATTATAAAATGCGGTGTAAATCTTCGTGCTATATTATTTCTACTCTCAAAAACAAACTAAACCAAAAAATTCACTCGATGTGAATAGAAAAATGGAAAAACAGAAATAACGGTATTTCATATTGTTCTTGTAACAGTGTTTTTTTTTGTTTTCTTGTTTTATAATAATTCTCAAAAAAAATCCAGACGATTATATGTTGTAGTTTTAATGCAATAACTAAAATGCTTCAAATTTATGAAATTGTGATAAATTATGAGAGTCACTGTATATTATGTAAGACGATCATTTAGATATATTTTAAATAAAACGAACTGTATAAAACACGCAATTTTGTCCGTGTCTGAAATAAGGCCATCTACTTGAATGCTTGATGGAAGAACATTTGGGCCGATTGCGTTAAAATTGTACACATTACTCCATCAAACGTTGCCGATGAAGTGTACCGAAATAATCAACCTCGCACAAGCGGTTGGCGGTAAGGGATTTTGCAAACTGACTATTGATGATATAAATGAAGTAGTTGCCAACAGAGTGCTTAATGAGGAGTTGCTAGAAATGCACAAGAAACGATCAACGTAACCAACAGCAGCGACGAGGATGCATCAATAATTTTATCTGCCAGTATAATTCTTGAAGTTATCCAGTTGGTAACTAAATTAGGAAATCATTTCATGCTGAATGATGAAAGATCCACAAAATCTAAATCTGTATACGGATTTAGTCTCGAAATGTGTGAACGAAATGAGTGTTACCGAAAAGATATAGTAGTAGCATTTGTGTTTGTGTTAGTTTCGTGCGTATGATTGTTATACTGCATATGCAAGCCACGTGTCATTCTTTTTTTGTTTATTCATATTAACCCTTTGAGTGCCAACATGATTTCGGCTAATGTATTGAGGAGCACGATCGCATTTTTTGGCAATAGTTCTTAACTTATTCTCTTATTCCGAGAAGTGAACAGATATTACGAGCTAGAGGTAATTTATAAGAAATATTTGGTAATTATGATTTTGCAAATTTTGTATTTTTACAGGAATTTATTGCCATTTATGATCTAAACCAGCATGTTATTAGTGTAGAAGAAACCTGTGGAGTAAATTCATTAGGAGTTCGTATAAAGATAGTAACATTTGATAATACTCTAGATAAGAATGAATTATATAATAATTATTTGAAGTTTTTACAAAGCAAGTCGTTTGCACAAGAACATCAAACTTTCCATTATTATTTTACAAATGTCCTGCCATGGCATAGACCGAAAATGCTTGATATTTTTAGCATTCCATTTGAGAATCAACGATTTTTTCTAGGGCTTCAGGCATTTTTAGCGTGCATGCGAGAACAAACCTATACAAGTGAACCACACCTGGATCTAATAAGCCTCTGCTCTTTAAAACTTGCATTTTGTGATGATCGAAATGTAACGCCAGCTTCACGTGAATTAGAATTCGAAATTGATGCATTAATTGAACGATTTTTACGCCGCATGAAACGTAATAAGACGTACATTGAAAATGGCAATTTTGATATAGTTCGGTACTCCGTCGATACCAACTTTCACTCCAACTCTTCCTACGCAGCAGTTATCAATTCTATTTATACATTTCAACACGTTTTTCATCGTACTAACTTATCTCACGAGGACATAGATCTTAACACATTCAGAGACAAATCACACATTTTTTTACAACAATATATTTTAGAATATCATAACGTGGATGTATCATGGTTTAGCAGAAATTACCAATTGATATTAAGAGACACATCAAGCATACGCTATGACGTTAATGCCGATTCTCACCAAATGAATTCAAGACTATTTGTTAAATTGTTAAAATGTAGTAAAGTGCAAGTAATACGGCTTGACACAAACTACAAATGGATAAATTACCCATCAGATTTTATCGATTTCGATGCCTGTGAAAGTAAAGGGGTCAGAATTAAGTTAGTGGGCTCAAATCAGTATAATTTTATTGAGGACTTTATAGAATTTTTGAAAACAATTCCAATTTCTTTAACCTCTGAAATGAAACTCATAATAAAACAAGTCATCCTTAAGAGTTATAATATTTTCGGAAATTTAGAAGTTCAAAAACTTGAGTTTCGTAATTCAACGATCACATTTACTATGCTGGAAGGTTTATTTAAATCTAATTTAGAAGACACACATTTAGTATTCGCAAAATGTCTAATTGAAGACAGTTCTTGTATTTGGTCGTTACTAATTAATGGATTCGATCGTCTCAATGTAGAAGTAAGTATTTTACAAAATTGCACAAAAAAATCTCAATAAAAATTCTGAGCTGGTGAGAATTCCTACTAAAATGTGTTAGGGTTATTTTGGATCGCTCACCTTCTGCAATATTTGAATTTATTATTTTGCACACCTATAACTTACATTTTTTCCAGGTAGAAATAATAGAAGAACAAAAAACATGGCAACATTTATTTGAGAGCATCGAGAATCGTCTCACTAACTTAGAACTTAATCATTTCAAATTTAAATGCTTCTTAAGAATTCGACGCCTGAACTTTACTGACTCGGTTTGGGTTAGTGCGATAAAGTTTATGCTTGGTGAATTTAACACGCGCCTGATGATGCGAGGTTCACATGGTGACGCATTAGATTTATATTATATGAAGAATTTTCATGTTGAGAATGATACTGGGGATGATTACAAAGATCTTGAATTTTATCAATAACGAAATAAATAAATAAAACCAAACAATTAAATTAAAATGTGTTGTCAGTTATATTTTCGTACATTTAAACAAATTGTTTAGTCTGCAGCATGATACCTTAACGTAAATGAGGATTAATAAAAGCAAGTAACTGTGTACTATTTTTCATTTCCGTTGCCTCACTGCCTCAATAAACCAACAAGATCACGAAAAATGTGGTGGTTGCACACAAGATTTAATTTTAATGAATAGCAATAATAATATAATGCAAAGCAAATTTAGTGGCAATTCAAAAAATTTTTTTGAATAAAATATGAGTAATTTTCTCATGTGACGCTTGTTACAAAATAAATATTGTCAGTGTTTTTTTTCGGTTTATAAGTTTTTGTTTAAATTTTACTTTGCCTTTCAAATTTTCTATAAAATTAAGTTAGCGATGTATTTTTGATTGTGATCTATCTATCTGGGCATAACAAAATTTTCGGGAAATATAAAATTTTTTTGTTTTTTTTTTCCTGGAGTTGAATAAAAAAGAGTGATACGTTTCCGCCTGTTTACACGAGTTGTGATTCAACTAAAATTTTTTTCTCTTCTTTTCCCCCTTGCCTATAAACAAAATTTAGTTTATAGGCAAAGGGTAAAGAAGAGAAGAAATTTTTGGTTGAATCACAACTCGTGTAAACTGGCGGTTTGGATGTAAAAAAAAAAAATGGAATTTTTTTAATAAACTTCAAAGTTGTAATGTTTGTTAAGGCCCCGATTCACGTATTTTGCAAAAACACGACTTTTCGTGGTACCATAGCATAAAAACTAACCAACCGATCGCCAACATTTTTGTCTTAAAATTTTAATTGAAGTTTTTTAGGAAAATTGACGGTGGCTTTTTCCATTTTTCCTTCTAGTTTTTCCGCTATGGCATTACAAAGTAAACAATATTCGCAAAAATCGAAAAAGTTTTGGTACTATTGCGATGATATCAGTCAACAAAACTTAGATTATGATATATCAAAAGACGCAGAAAAAAAATCTGGGACGATTGACGGTGGCGATTTGTTAAATTTTAAGTATTAACCGAAAAATTAGCAAAAAACCAAATTCCTTTGGTAGAAAAAAAGAAAGCAAAGTAAAGAACCAATCGTAAAATTTATTGATTTTATTCCTAATTAGTTTTACCAGAATACCACAGATGTAGTTAGTTTCCAGTCTTGTTTCGATGTATATCTATGTACATATGTATGCATATGGAAGATAAAAGCAAAAGGACGTTACGATGAACAGCTGTGAAACTAACAATATTTTTTAGTGGTGTGTATGAAATTGAGATGGTTTGCTTCAAGGTGGATTTACATATCCGACGATTTTTCTGCGCCGAACATCACGTGACACATTCAACCAATCAGAAAGAACTTCTTCGCCGAATTTTCGGCACGGCGAAGACATGAACAAAATTTATCTTTTCGGCGCGACGTCACAGCACACATCGATAAAAAAAAAATTCTTTTGTTTTTTTATTTTTTCTACGATTTGACATTGTATACAAAATATTGTTTATGTATGTATGTGTGAAAAAAAATCGTCGGATATGTAAATCATCGATAATTAGCGTTTACCGAATTTTCTGCGGCAAGCAGCTTCGCCGAAAAATCGTCGGATATGTAAATCTACCTTCAATCGCTAATAAATACCATAGTAATTGTATTTGTGTTTTATCTACTTATAGAGAATGAAAAGATAAGTATTTTAAGGAGATATGAATACATATGCATATATACATATTATGTACGTAGCAATTCTGTACAGATGTATGTACATTTGGAGTAGTATGAATGTCCTATAACAATAGTTGGTGATAAACACAAAAATGATGGGATTGAAAATTAAACTATGTGTTGTTGTTGTTGATGTAGTGATTTAGAATAATAAATCCATTTATCAAAATTTTCACGCGGAATTGATTTTATTTTGTTTACTTTGAATTTACATTTCGTAATTCGCGATACATAATTTTATACAAGCAGATATGATCGTTTGTTGGTGTATGTGTAATGTTGATGAAGATTTAATCAGTGCAATTGTTGAAGCTTAGAAGTTTTGGATGGAAGCTAAAGATGGAAGTTACAGATGAAAATGGTGAAAAAATGCTGATGCTTAACAAAAGCTGATGAATGGAATTTTACGGTAGATAATTTTGAATAACAAACTTAAACACTGCTTTAAACACTACTATTTGATTATTAATCAAGAGTTTTATTATTTATAATTTAATTTTTTACAACTTGTTTGTTGGCCAGATTTGAAGAGAATAGAATTAATTTTTACAATATATAGTTTTACAAATTATATGTACGTTTATCCATCATATTTAAATTTTATAATTAATGTAGATTGTATCGTTTGAATGTATAAATGTACTATTAATAATATTATATAAAGTACTAGAACGATATATACTATGTACTTAATTACATTGTAAAATACACTCGTCGTACTACTACTCTAGTACAATATTAAATAATGACAGTTAAGTTGACAAGGTTTGTTTTGAAGTTGAATTTTACAGAAATGTTAAAGATAAGTATAAATTATATATAAAATTATTGTTTGACATTATATAATTATTAATTAGTTTGTTAATTTCAGTTAAATACTATTTTTATTAATTCAACAAAGTTGGTGAGTATATGAAATAATGTTTTGTGTCATTAATGTTTTATTTAATTTTAGGTTGTTGATGTGCTGATATAACCGGCTACCCCGCTCAATTCTGTGGTTGCAGATTTTCTTAATAAATGATGTGACAGTGAAAAGTATGTTGTTTTATTTCTTTTAGAGTTTCGCTAACAGTTGGTTAAAATTACACCTCAAGCTCATATTTTTTTCTATATATTCAAGATGTATACCTACTAGGGGCTAATTATATAAGCAGAATGAAGGCTACCATATGAAAATTGTCTACGAGCTAGGTACAAAATAACAAAGATAAAAATGTGTGATCTCGAAACGGTGGTACAACAACAAGTGCATTACAACAACAATTACATTATACACATATCACACATTTTTAACCCTTGTCAGGCGGCATAGGTACAATTGTACCTTTTCTGTTTTTAAATACTAATAAGTCTTCTTGTAGAAGCCGGAGAGAGTTAAAGCTTTGTGAGATCTCTACATTTTAATAATGTGGAAATTCCAAATATTATCTATTAACAAAAATTATGACTACAGTGACGATATTCAGATAAAATAAATGAAAGTACAATTGTACGTCTGCCGCCTTTCAGCGTAGTAAAATTATGCCGCCGGACGAGGGTTAACTTTATTATGTTGCACTGGTTACACTTAGCTCGTAGACAATTTCCATGCAGCAGCCTTCCGTACGATTTCCGATTATCGACTCAAACTAATTTTGACAACTTTTTAATGAAAACAAAAAGATCAATCATTAGGACTTGTGTCTCGCATTTATAATCGACAATCCAAAATACTAAATAACGTAATGACTTTATGTTTGCTTAATAATACCCCAGATTCCAAATTTCAAAAACCAATTGAATTTGACGGCGGGGATGCCAGATCCAAAAAAAACATCAAACTATCAAAAAAATCAAATAAATTTGGGTTTATAATTCTTGATTAAGTTACCGGTCATTTTGCCGTTCACAAGACGATCAAATTTTATATCCAGAATCTCTATGTATGTATATAATAATGACGTGTGTGTTTGTAACATTAAGAACTGCTGTACCAATGTTGATAAAAATTGGTGTATATGTTGTATGGGTCATGAGAATGGTTTTTAGCTGAAAATGGTCCGCCAGAAGTTGCAGCTTCCGTAGGAGCATTTTCGGTCGATAAACTCAAAAACTACTGTATGAACATACTTTTTACGCTATTTGCCGTAGGCACTTGGCGAAACACACTTATACTTAATAAACACATTTTATTAAACACTTGTTTTTTTTTATTTCGCAGGATTAGATTTTTGAATATTTTAATTAAAAAATTCATTCAAAAAGTTTAAAAAATCACTCGATCGATTTCGACTTGTTAGGTCATCATCAGGAGTATCTATACTAATTTGTAAAAGTCAAACTCTTCTTCTGCTGCTTCTAATTATACTAACCTCAAAGTGATTGGTGCGATAAAGAAAAAAACTACGTGACCATGACCTGATAGCGTGTAAAGCGGATAAAGGCAATACAATTACAGTGCTCACAAAAGCCGATTACGTAATAAAATTTCTGATTTTATTACAGAAAGCAAAGCAATAGTGCTTGGCAGGGATCCAACTAAGTCTTTTAAGACTTCCGTTAGTAAGTGTATCAACCAATGCCCGAAGTTGTTTGATGGAACTGGTTGGAAATACTCTGTCATGAATCCATCCGCTCCGATCCTTTATGGCTTACCAAAAATCCATAAGGAGGCATTCCGATTAGACCAATAGTCGAGTATTGCAATGCTCCTGCTTACAAGCTATGTAAGAGTTTCATCAATTTATTCAATTGTCATACTAATTTCTTTTCGGCTTACTCGGTTAAAAACTCGGTAGAATTGATTAACAAAATTCAAGACGTCGACATTCCATTAAATTCAAAACTAGTTTCGTTTGACGTTGCCAGTCTTTTCACTTCTATTCCAATTAACACCTTGTCCCAAATAGTTTGTAATTACTTAGATAGGGATGTTGTAGATGAGAGCTTACGTCGTGAACTGAAGTTAGTGTTTGAGACTTGTATTAAACAAAATTATTTCTATTTTAATAATACATATTTCAAATTCGCTGATGGTCTACCCATGGGCTCCCCTCTGTCACCTTTGTTGGCTGAAATTTTCATGAATTTCTTCGAACAAATGATCATATCAAATAACATTCCTTATTTTCGTCATATAATCTTTTGGTATAGATATGTTGATGACATACTATGTCTATGGAATGGAACTGATAGACTGTTAGACTCATTCCTTACTTGGTTATATTCTCAATATCCCACCATTGACCCAAAAAGAAGAAAATAAATGTATTAACTTTCTAGATATTACAATAACCAGGATTAATTCTTCTTTAGATTTCAAAATTTATCGGAAACCCACGTATACGGACGCCGTTATCCCTAGTTCTTCAAACCATCCCCATCATATTAAAATGTCAGCTTTCCACTCACTCATTGATAGACTAATAAATACCCCTTTGACAAATTCAAATTATAACACAGAGCTTAATATAATTCTACAAATTGCAACGAATAACGGATATGCAACTAGGACTATATTAAAGTTATTGAATAAAAAGCTAAAGCGTAAAACTCTAACGGGTATTTATCAACATCGGATTAGCAACATCGTGTCCAATTATACCAATATTAGTTTTGCTTTTTATAATAATAACACAATATAGAAAATGATTTTTAACAATAAACCTAGAGTTGATCGCCTTTCCAAATCTGGCGTTATAGGATTAATTGCAATGATTGTAGTTTCTCCTATATTGGCCAGACTGGGCGCAATTTTGGAGTTAGAGCGAAAGACAATTTATCTGGTTGCAATCAATCAACTTTCCATAACCATTTAACTTTAGAAAACCATACAGCTAGCTTGAACAAATTAGACATATTACATATACAACATATACAAACCTAAAGGCAGACGTTTAGATACCTTATACCATAGACACATATCTGGTTTCGTAACTATGGTTTCGAGTTAACCATGGTTTCGTTGTAATGTGTCACCCCTAACCATGGTTTGCAACTCGGTTTAAACGTAGTTTCGAGATGAGATAATTTTTCTCATCCCGTAGCATTTTGGTGATGACAGCGCCATGTAGCTCAATTAGCGAATACCGAAAACTATAAATATTGCTTTAATGCATGTAACCTTATACATGTAACCTACAAATTTAATCATTTTTTATATTCCAAATGTCAAAATAAATATTTTTGTTGTGAATGTGATTAAAATTTTGAGACAATAAAATATAAATAAATAAAAATAACAATTGTTGCATGTAATTAATACATTAAGTTTTTTTATTTACCATTTTTCTTTATATTTATGAGAAACACACACTCAGAGTTAAATAATTTTAAGAAATATGACAAACTGTCAAACGTGATGATAACATGATTATGTTGAACTGTCAAATGAGATTAGAACTATAATGTGTCACCTATTCTCATCCCGCAAACCATGGTTTCTTAATCCTAGTTACGAAACCAGATATGTGTCTATGGTATTAGAGTCCTACGAAATCCGAAAATCAATATTTCTTAACCAAAATAACCTTAACGAACAGAGAGAAATTCGTTTCTCACCAATTACATACCCCGCCCTTTTCTATAATTTGTCGAATACGTCGGGTAATTAAATATACTTCAATAAACCTTGAATTTTGTTACTCACCCGATGACTAATCGCACACCTGCGCTATCAATAGATTAATTTTTATTGCTTATTTTTTGTCCTTTCTTTCATTAGTTGTTTGCTTTTTTCTGCTATGTATAACAAATTTTTACTTTTACAAGTCAGTAGGTACTCCTGATGATGACCTAACAAGTCGAAATCGATCGAGTGATTTTTTAAACTTTTTGAACGAATTTTTTAATTAAAATATTCAAAAATCTAATCCTGCGAAATAAAAAAAAAAAAAAAAAATGAAAACAAGTGTTTAATAAAATGTGTTTATTAAGTACTGTATGAACTGTAATAAAAATTTATATATATGTTCTATGGGTCGTGAGCCACTGGAAGTGGCAGCTTCTATGGGAGTTTTTTTCGATTTATTAATTACATTGATAAGATTGCAAATCAACATACATAGTAATAGCAATTGCTTCTTCAGGAATAGCAGGAACATTATTAGATGGCAATAGAACACCTCATTCAGTACTAAAACTCCCATTAAATATGCAAATAATTTAAACACCAACATGTAACATACCAAAAACATCAGGCCGACTTGCTGTTAAAAAATGAATGACATATTTAATTGGAGCAACCATATTAACTGGCAAATACAAAGTAAAAGAAGTTTTAATCCCAAACAGTCCTAATATAATTCCGTCAGATATACCGTTTAATTTTAAAAGAATGCCCCATTCGTCTAGCTTTTGATATGACCATTAACAAATCAGAAGGTCAGTCACTTGAAGTTTGTGGTTTAAATTTGGAATATCCATGCTTCTGACTTTGCCAATTAGATGGTAGACGCTCACTTGTGGGAAAACCGTCATCATTATATATGACCGCAGGAACAACAAAATATGTTCTATACCAAAGAGCATTGGAGTAAATAAATCAATTTTTATATAAAAATATTTTTGATTTCATTTTAATTTTAGTTTAATATTACAAAAAATAAAAATAATTTTTCATTTAAAATCATACGACCGGCAAAACGGGCTGGGTACAGCTAGTTTTATATAAATATAACAAATTTTCTAACTACTTCTGACTACTAGACATCTGGAACTGGGTCAATTCTATAATTATTACAAACATGTCCTGTCCCTATATCTGGTTATTTGTAAAACGGTTAGTTTTAATCGCACACTCTAAATAATGGTGAATCAATGATAATGATATTGGCTTCTTAATTTGCAACTCCAATCCTACGGAACTTCGTACTACGTCAATAAACCTTCAATCCTGGTGTGCCAGGA
The DNA here is from genome assembly GCA_932526605.1 of Nephrotoma flavescens. Classification (NCBI taxonomy): domain Eukaryota; kingdom Metazoa; phylum Arthropoda; class Insecta; order Diptera; family Tipulidae; genus Nephrotoma; species Nephrotoma flavescens. The sequence continues at coordinate 242,317,048 of OW052222.1, forward strand.
TCCATCCATCCATCCATCCATCAAATTCATATTGGAGGAATGTGGAACCTGACACAAGTCAAAGTCTCATAAATATTATGGCCACATTATCGACGTGTTTAAATGTTCAATCGACATATTCCATTTCCTCTCATTGGTTTTGGCGACGTTGGCGTGTATATGATCCAAAACATGATTGATCCAAAAAAGGTGCAAATACCCGAAATTTGAACAAGGAACGAATGAACGAGGGATTCCATCTCTCATTTTAAGTTGGTCCTCAACCGTCCATGAAATGAAGAGACCAACCACCAGAAGTTGGTAATCAACCTCGTCTATGGTAAGTCAACATCAATTAACATTTTGTAATAAAAAATTACTTATGGAAATGTAACAAGTACAGCAATTACCAGATTGCCAGCAGTGAATACAAGGGGGTCAATATTTATTGCTATAAAATTAGTAATATACAGATAAATCAAGAATAGCCACCTTGACAGACAAAAGATGTAAACTTCAGGATATATCTTATTTAAACTATCGGCTATCATAAGCTATCTTTCCTTCGCAATCCTCTCGTATTCTAAAGAGTTGAATCAGTCGGTATTTTCATAAAAATTTGATTCGTATCAACCGACTCGTAGTGAAATATGGCGTTATCAGCGCTTTGTAGTTTAGTTTTTGGTGAAACATAACCAATTTTAATGAAATTTGCTTAATCCGGTTATATAATTTATTCATGCGATGATTCTTGCTCTATATAAAGATTATATTTTGATCATATATCATTAATTCTAAGTAATCGAACTTTCTCATGCTTCTCATTTGCCGTGTGCTTGCTCTCTAGTAACTGATATATTCTTATTCACAACGCTGATTTGAAGCTCATTTTTTGGACGGTTTCGAAAACGAACTAACTTGATTTATAATATAAGGAGTTGCGCTACTCTATGTTCTGTCGAATGATATTCTCTAATGACAGGATGAAAAAAGTTTTAGCTATTTGGTTTCATTGCCGAACATTATGTTATTTTAGAAGCCTCATACCCCTTAAAAAGTATATCAGAAGATTATGTTGGAATAAAAAAGTCAAGATCCTATATCAAAAGATAGGAACTGCTTGGATAATTGGAATTTCGCTCCTTACGAATGGGCATCTTCATTTAAAATGGGGTGTGGGGTTACTAATGGTTTATTAATGAATAATAATAACCAATCTCATCAATTTAAGTACCTTATGTTTATTTTAAGATGGGCTTATATAATCCCACCATAAAACTGAAGTTGATTAGAATTGATTCAGGCATTTTCAAATTCCATTCGATATTTTAAGCTTGTTACATTTAAATTTGTTTACTAAAGACATCGATTAAATTGTAACATCTATATCGTAGCTTTGTTAAACACTGATTGGCTTAGAAAACATAATCACCAGCAAAGTTATTTACAGTGATCGCATCTTAGCCACGAGTACCATTATGGACTACCGACCAAATCGTAATTTTGTAGTTTATTGAAAAACTTTTAATAGGCGTGCGACAGCATCTGATATCTATGTGCAAATTACTGAGGACTCTTAATTCAAGGTATACAACAAAGATAAACTTTCGGCAACATTTAAAATTGCATCGTGAGTATGAGAAAGAGATAAGATGATCCTATCATCCAAATGCTTTTCAATTTATTCTTAATAAACGTCATACGTGAGCTTAATAGGCTAGAGCAACTGACATTAGCATATGTTTATGACATCTGGGTTTTAAGTCGCAACGTTGTTCTTTTGAGAAAAATCACCCTGCCATTATACTTCCCAGCTCATCAGATCGATCTACAAATGAACCAACTAGAATGAAATATTAACAATTTATTTGGGCGAGACACGCGACACGAGAAGGTAAAAGGGTTTAAAAAACGATTTAAAATGTTTATTATATTATAATGTGTTTCCCTCACTTTGTAAATTTTCCAGACATTGGCCTGGCCAACAATGGGCATAATTTTTTATTCAAGTTTCAAAAAAAAATATTTATTTGCAAACTGTTAAAGGATTTGCTGCGCTTTGTTGACTCGTAATTTGCAAACAATTTCCATAAATCTTCTCCATGATTGAAGATATTTTTATCATAACGCGTCATTCACTTGATGTGCAATGCCGTAGACAAACACAAAATTTATCGCGATTTTCATTTATCTAGATTGAAAATTAAATTATAATAATCGTAATAAACAAACTGTAGTGACTAATAGAAACGCGATTTTTGCAAGTGTGCCTAATTTATCGGGATAGATTGCATTTATCTAGTTATGAAAACTTAATAATTCTGTTTTGGAAAAATCGAGTACCGAGCGACAGGCAGAAATAACTTAGTAATCTAAATAACGCGATTATCTATTTTGTCTACTGTAAAACGCACGATTTTGTTGTGTACTAACCACTCGGTTGTTGCGTTGCGAGTCCATTTTGGAATTTAAGAGTCACTTTAATTAAAACACTTAGACGTTTAAGTTTTTATATAACAATTAGTTTTAGTATTAAACAATTTTTTAGGTTTCACATTATTTCAATTTGATAAGAATATGTTTATATATTTTTACAGAGTATATAGTTAAGTTAGATTTTATTTAGTTCACATTATATATATTTTATATAAATTTAGGTATAAATACACAGTTCACATTATATATATTTTATATAAATTTAGGTATAAATACACAATACACTTATATATTTTAAGTACAATAATCTTTTATTTATAACTCCGTGTTCACTACTAACGAGAGAGACTGCTTGTTATATTTTTTTGTTAAGCTTATATAGGGGTTTAAATCGATTACAGCTCCTCAATGTATAATTACGAGTACTAATCTAAATATTAATCTAGTACAATATATTAAATTATTTTAGGGCTTTTTTTTCGCTTAAAATATTCTTACATAACACCTTCCTCCTCAAGAAAGATGTTGTGCATCTTTAAAATAACAAACAAAGAAAAAAGTATTTCTAATTTGAAAGTTAACGTACAGCCATAAGATTATTTTATTATAAAATTTTAATTCCAATTTAGTTTAGTTAAAATATTTTTTTTTTTGTTTGTTTATTTTTCTAAAATTTTTTTTTTTTTTTTTTTTTTTTTTTAATTCATGAATTCATCAATTTATAATATCTAAATTAACTTATTTCTAGATTACAAAGATGTGTAATCAATTAAAATTGTTATGACAATTCTATAATTTCAATTTGAGGCGATTGTTATGCACGATTTTGGATTTTCTTCCAATTTCAATTTTACAATTTACCGGACTTATTATTTCTAACACCTTATAAGGTCCAATCCAATTTTGGGATAGTTTGGTCTTCTTGTTTTCATTTCTTAGCCAAACTAAATCTCCAACATTGTAAAGAGTATTATTTGAATCATGGTCGTAATAAAATTTAGAATTCAATTTGGATTGTTGTGCATGTTGTCGAGCTATGTCATAGGATTTTTGTAATTTATGTTTAAAATCTACGAGAAAATCGTCATAATTGTAAACAACATTTGGATTATTATGGAATGAAAGCGGTAAGTTTGGTACCATTCCAAAAACTAGCTCATAAGGCATAAAATTCGTAGTTGAATGAGGTGTGGTGTTATACACAAACATTGAGTATCGAATCCAAGAATCCCAGTCCATTCCATTTTCATCTATAAAATGTCGTATATATTCAATAAGTGTACGATGTGAGCGTTCCAAAGCTCCATTGCTTTGAGGATGGAAAGCGGATGTATTGATTTTCTTTATTCTAAGAAGTTTACAAAGATTTTGAAAGATCGAACTCATGAAATTTGTACCCTGGTCGGTTAAAATTGACTGTGGGCAACCATAGATGCTTACAAAAACTGTTAAAAGAGCATTAGCCACTGTTTCAGCTTCCTGGTTTGGAATTGGAACAGCAACAGCATATTTAGTTAAATCATCCATAATAGTCAATATGTACTTATTTTGATGATAACTTGATAATAATGGGCCAACTATATCCAAGAAAATCTTTTCGAAGGGTTTATTAGATGTGGAAGTAATTGTCATTGGCATTCTCTTAACTGGACTTGCTTTATTCTTCTGACAAGAGTCACATGATTTAATAAATTTTTCAATCATACCTAGCATTTTCGGAAAGTAATAGTATTTGCGCATGCGTTTGTATGTTCGTTGGATACCTTGGTGACCACCAAGAGGTGTATCATGAAATTCCTGTATCAGTGTTAGTTGGTTGTTAGGATCGGTTATTTCTATTATATTTGGTTGTGGATGGATCTGATCAGAGGATCCGTTGAGAGGGGTTAATTTGCTGCTATTATTATTGGAAGGTTTATTTTCTGAAATACTCGGGTTACCTGATAAGTTTTTTATTTCGGGTTTAGTTTGTGAACGAGTAACTGCGTTAATATGTTTATAAGATGTTAAATTCGGTTCCGAACTACTAGTTTGTTGATTATTATAAGAATTGGAAGGCGAAGACAAACTTTTGTTGGAGGAATCAGGAATTTGTAAAGAAATATTTTTAAAGAGTTTTGATTCATCAATCGAAATACGGCTTAATGCGTCTGCATTTTTGTTAAGTGCTCCTGGTTTGTAAGAGATTTCGAAATCATATTCTTCGAGCTCTAAGCGCCATCGCATTAAACGCGACGAGGGGTTGCTCATACCAAATAACCAAACTAATGGTTTGTGATCGCTTATTAATTTAAATTTTCGACCATACAAATATGCACGGAAATGTTTAATACTCCAAACAACAGCTAAAAGCTCTTTTTCTATTACGGAATAATTTTTCTCTGCTTTGGTAAGGGTTCGACTAGCAAAAGCAATAGGTAGTTCACCGGCTTCAAATACTTGGGAAAGAACTGATCCGATAGCTATATCGCTTGCGTCCGTCGTTATTATGAACATTTTATCAAAGTTAGGGAATTGAAGTATAGGTGGTTTAACTATTATGGACTTAAGGGTTTTAAAGGCTTCATCGCAAAACGGAGACCAAACAAAAGGTGTTTCCTTTTTTAGAAGAGCTGTTAAAGGCAAAGTAATTTTAGAAAAATCTTTCACGAAACGCCTATAATATCCTACGAACGCAAGAAATGCTCTAACATCACGCTGAGTTTTAGGTTCAGGATAGTTTACAACCGCACCAACCTTTTCGGGATCGGGCTTCACTCCGTCTGGTCCTACAATATGTCCTAAGTAAGTTAATTCTTGTCGTAAAAATTGACACTTAACTGGATTTAATTTTAATTTATGTGTTCTTAGACAATCGAGTACTTCCCGTAGTCTTTTATTGTGTTCGTATAAATTTTGCCCATATATCACAATATCATCTAAATAAACTAAACATTTTAAGCCATTGTGTCCAGATAGTACTGTATTCATTAAATGTTGAAAAGTAGCAGGAGCTCCTTTCAAACCAAATGGCATACGATTGAAATGAAAATGCCCAGCACTAGTATTAAAAGCGGTTTTGGGTTTTGCATCTTCATCCAACAACACCTGGTGATACCCATTGGTCATGTCTAAGCTAGTAAAATATGAGGATTTGCCCAATTGATCCAGTATTTCGACGATGTTTGGAAGAGGATATACGCGGTCTAATGTTATGTCGTTTAAATGACGAAAGTCGACAACGACACGCCATTTCCTCGAACCATCTCCGGATTTTTTTGGTACAGCTAAAAGGGGAAAGTTCCAAGGGCTTTCACTTGGTTCAATTATGTTTTGTTTTAGCATCTCATCTACTTGACCGTTTATTTCCTTTTTAATTGCATCAGGCATTCGATATGATTTTTTATAAATAGGTACACTATCTGATTTTATTGGAATACTATGTTTAACCCCTTGAGCAGCAGTTAGCATATCACCTTCTAAATGAAATACGTCATTATATTCACGTATAATACGTCTAATGGATTCACGTTCTTCTTGATTTAGGTGTGATAATGAAACAGATGACTCAATGGTTTTTAAACGATCAGTATTTGTATTGTTCCAGGATTTGAGAGAAAATATATCATAATGTACAAGCTTATCAAATGTTAACTCCTTGGCTAAAAATTGGACAGGTTTGTCATTAGTATTTATTAAATTAAGAGTAACAGATTGATTGCGAGGTTCAACAATTGTATTTCCAACAAACACGCCCGATATTATCTCCTTGGATAAGCACAAGTATTCCGCGTTGTTTTCGATATTGTTACACCTTACATTAATGATCTGTTCACGAGTGTGAATCTAAATAAGAGACGGAGTGGACGTGTTTTTCTGTCGCTCCTCACTTTCAAATAGAATAATTTTTTGTGTGTACTAAATAATATGTGTTGAAGTGATAATTTGTACATAGTTTTTTAAATATTAATTTGCGTAAGATGCACGTGCAATCGTTTAGAATATATACATAATTTATACTATTAATTTCGTATATATTTTGATACCATTGCATGAATACATACTTGCACATTTTGGATCTAAATTACTATGTATATAAACTAAATTTCACGTGAAACTAACGGATCCAAAAGAGAAGTTTTTTCATTTAATATTAATTTTTATATTATTATATTTTATTATATATTTCCTTGTGCGTGCTTATATACTTGAACATAGTATATAAACAAAACAATATATAGCACACACAAGGATATCCAACATATATTTTGTTTGAACATACACGCGGTTTTATATAAAGTTGGAGTGAGAGAGTGGTTGGTTTATGTTTGTTCTATTTTATTTTGTTTTGCGTTCTCTTGAAATTTAACGATCACAAATGTACTTGTTTTGTTTTGCTTGAGGGTAAATGAATTTGTGAATGAAACAGCAATATAATAACATTCTCTCTTCTCGATTTTTGATGTTGCGCTCGATATTGTGTTCTACTTTGATTGCATTAATTTGTATTTTATACGTACAGTACGTATGTTTTACTCACAAACACGGGATAATCATACGAGTGTTTATATGTAGGTTTATCTCTTTTCGTTTTCAATTTGTTTCAATATATTTACTCATTTTTCTAGTCAGCTTGTTTTCGTGTACATAGCTGGCTGGCGATGAAAATGATATAAACTTATGTTGTTGTTGCGTGTGAATCGTCCGTTCCATACTATGCTTCTTGGAAGTACTGCTTGTTGCTTCAGAGTGGGTTCTGGGTTGTCACTTGTCATATATGGATCTCTATGTATTTGTAGTTGTAGTTATCTGGGATGAATCATTTTTGAAATGTTCTCGCATAGTTCGCGTCGTATGCGGTGTAGTTTATCGAAGCTGCTTAACATCGGTATATGTTGATAATTAACAAATCAACACAAAATATTTTACTGCTGCTTCCCCGAAAAAAAAATGTTAAAAATATGCGCAATTGGATCAGGTTTTATAGGTAAACGGGGAAAGAGAACTACACAGTGTGGAACGGCGGAATGAATGAGTGGAGGTGCATTGGAATAATTTTGTTTAAGAAAATAATAATAAAAAGAAAAAGAGTTTAGAAATCTGATGGTGTTGTTTTACGCTATCAAGTTATTAGAAATCGTGACTTAAAGATTTGGATCTGCAGACCATCAGATAAACATTTATGTTATACATGTTATTATGTTATATATTATATTGAAGCCTTATCATTGAAAGGTAAGTGTTTTCAACTTTCGGAACTATGAGATATTTGTCTTGGCTTATTAACTTCATATTTATTTAACTTTATGATTTTTCCAATTCAAATAAGCTAACCAAATACCTCCTGTAATAGAATGTTGTTCACGGTGGCCTTTCCAAATGAATTTATATTATAATTTTACTAAGTTTGAGTAGATGTTGGTACCAGACTATTCTGCTCCAAATTAGGTGAATAAATGAATATTTTAGGTAGCTATATGACACACTTACGAGATTATATTAAAATATAATTAATATTTGACCACGTGGACTAAAAATAAGTTTTTTAGGTCATCATATGTATAAATACATGCTGTCGGGTTTTTAGGAACACGTATCTCTCGGGTTAAATGGTGTTGGGTTAGTTTTTAGGCGAACATATAATAACAGCATAAGATGAGACGACCCCTAGATGCCAATGGAAGTAATTATTCCAGTCGTACTATGTATGACTGATGACGATAAATACGTATGATGAAAGTTAGAAGTTCCTATACCATTTCCCAAATAACACAAACTAATAAACTAACAAATTCTCTTCCAAGGTGTGATTTTTATTATGACTAACTTAACTAACTTATTAATGTAGTTAGATAATAACTTTGCTGCGGTTATCGCCCTGGTTATTTCTGTGATTAACATCCTATCCCGATAAACCATTCATGTCGAGGATGCAGGCAGGGCCTGGGCCCGCATAATTTTGGAATATGGTAAGATGCAGGTTTTAATACTGTATCACGCATATTCCAGGAATGTGCTATACATACCTAGGATCACCATTATGGTTGGCCTGTACGTCTCTATCATATCATATCATATCATACCTTACATTAATGATCTGTTCACTTCTTGGAGGAATTATTAATTTAGAAGAGGATGTTATTAGATCAAGAAGAATTGATGTAGCTTCAAAAGGAATTTCTAACGTTAGATTCTCAAAGTCTATCTTGCATTGCCAATGAGTCAGAAAATCTTTACCAATAATTCCACTACAAGGGATTGGAAATTCATCATTTACTATTTGGAAATTATGAGCAATGCTGAACGTCTCAGTAAAAATTATTTTCGATGGCACTAATCCTAAGGATTCATCAACTCCACTGGTTACACCTTTTATTTGACATTTTAAAGTTGGATAAAATATTGAAGATTCAATCACACACGATTCTTTAATTACGCTGACATCGGCTCCTGTATCTAATAGAAAGTTATACAAACGAGATTTCCCAATATCAAGGCTTAATTTAACGTAAATATTATCCTCTGTATGATTCTCCAAATAAATGTTACAAGATTTATTTATCGGTAAGCAATCTGTATTGATTGGACTCTCATTTATTGTTTGAATGGTACTCGGAAGGGAGTGCCCTTGTGACCTTCGAGACCCTTCGAGTTTCCCTGAGCTTCAGATTCCGATGTAAGATTTGAATTATTATTATTGTTTGAGCGATGTTGAATTCGTAAGTCAGAATGTTTCTTTTTGAAACACTGATTAATATGATGACCTTCCTTTTTGCAATATGCACACGAAATAATCCTAATTGAAGGGCGGCCTATAGCTGATCGAAGATCCTGAGGTGGAACAGCTCGAGAGCCACCTGGACACGAATATCTGGAAAAGCAAACAGAGGCCATGTGTCCATTCTTTTGGCAAATTTGGCATTTTGTCACTTGTGGTTTTAATTGATTTATATTTGGTTGAATTGCAATTTTCGATGTTAATTGAGTTTCCTCTACTAAAGCTTTTGCAATTGCATTTTTTAGAGATTTAAAATCGCCTGCTTTTATAATTATACCAATAGGTTCTCGAAGCCCACATTGAAATGAACGTAAGGCAGTTTTGGAATTTAATTGTTGTACCTCATCGGTTAGTTTGCCTTGCATCTCAAGGCAAGCTTCGTTTAGCTCTGCTAATAAAGTTTCAATTTTATTCGCAAACATCTGCACAGATTCATCCCTGGCTTGAGTAGCTTTCATTAAATCTAATTGAATGCATTCCATAGCACGAAGGGTTTTGAAGTTATGGTTTAATGCAATTTTCAATTCGTCCCAATTTTTAAAAGTACCAAAGCGATATACAGAGTACGCTTGGCCATTTAGTTTATGAGGAATGAATGTAAGAAAAGTAGGTTTTGATTCCTTAGACAACATTCCGTAGAACCCATCACAACAGTTGATGAATTTATGTAGAGGAGTTTGATGATCGCCACCAAACTCCGGTATTAATTTTACAGCAAGACCATAATCGAAATCCATTGTTGAACAGTTATCAACACTCTTTTCGGATGTATTTGAAGATGTAGAAATAAGTCGAGTTCTAAGCGAGTATTTAATACCTGAAGGTTCTTCCTTGGTCATTAATTATGGATGAAAATAGATTCGCGACTTATAATTAAACGATGCACTCAAGAAAATTAAATCGCATTAAATTATGGTTTTGTATAGAATTAGCATATCAATTCAATATAAAATGAGGAGTGTATATACAATTAATTTAACTAACGGTATTCCCAAAATTTAAAAAAATAATTTTATGATTGAATGAAATTGAAAAAAAAATTATTTCTTCTTACATAATATAAAAAATGTTGAATGAAATGAATGAAGATAATAAAAATGTTTTATATAAAATAAAATATCGAAGATGACTAAGAGTTATTTAATATATACATAGTACAATTATTATTAAAATTTTTGTAATGAAACGTTGAACGAAATGTTGATGGTTGATGACGTTTCCCTTTCGGTTACATATATTGAGAATAATTTATTGTAAGCATTCATGTTGGGTGGATATCTCATATATGTAGGTGTAATGAAGCGGCATAATTAATTCAGTTTGGTAATGTCCAATTCGATCAGCTCGTTGAAAATTGAGTTTAAAAGTGATAGAAAAATTTATACCTTAGAGAAGTAGTTCATAAGTTGTTGTAGTTGTCATAACTGCTATCCATAATGATGTTTTTTTCTCCTTTGCATGTTGAAGTGTATTTCATTTTAATTAAATTTCGTATAATTTACGAAATTTTATGATTCTGCATAATTGTAGTTGAACTCACAAACACAGCATACATAATATGTTCACTATTTTGATTTTTTTTTTTAATTTCGCCCAAAAGGATTAATTTTCTTAATATTTTTTTATTTGGCTTTAATTCATTAGAATTTTTTTTTTAAATCGAATCACATTACACTTTTCATATGGTATATATATTTGGTAAACAAATTTTTTTTTTTTTTTTTTAATTTTTCGCGCACATTTGGGCTTCACCTTTTAACTTCACTGATAGTTTTTTTTTCTATGATTTTTTTTTTTGTAATACGTAATAATAATTATACATACACAATTGAGTACAGAATTTATTGTGTAAATTTACGTTTTTTTTTTCTCTTTTGTGAAATAACTGGATTAGAATGTTTAAGGACACCAGATTTAATCACATGTTTTTACGTACAAGCACTAAGTGTTTATTGCGGCATATTTAATTTTCAGTTTCTTTTTTTTTTATATAATTAAAATGTTATATTGTATATACAGTACAAACTCGATAATTGCAACCAATTAAAGTTCGCAGGCGTTGCAAAAATCAAAAAGTTGCAAATATCGAGTAAAAGTTAAACATAGACAAATTTAATGAAAACTGTTGATTTTTCAACAAAGATATGTGTCTTTCAAATAAAAATCACAAAAAATTATAACTTTGTTCGTATACAGTTCAATTTATTTCAGAGACATTCAGAAAACGTCCCCTGTAGGTTCATGTTTAACTTGAACATTTTCCAAATTTTTGATTTCTTTTTCGGATTTCTTTTCCAACTCTTGTTAACCCCACCCCGTTAATCTCTTTAGGCAAGGAGTTTTCGGTTATCCACTCGTTAACTTCATGTTCAGATACTTCGTTAGGCGAAATTTTATATAGTAAAGTCAATATTGGATTAAAATTTTCTGCTCTCTCTTTTACGGATTACAAATAATGGCATGTCATGTTCGGAGTCATAATCATCAAATTCCGGCATTATTCGTTTCCAACACTTAGCAACTTTTCGCTGACTCGAAGATTTTCCCAGACCCAAGTGGATGCAGTCTCAAAATCGTGTTCACTTGATTTCTTGTGCAAATGATTTAATAAATTTTATTAAACGTTAATTTGGTTAAATTGATTACATTTTGGTACATCGGCTGAATCAATTCGGTACAGTTTGGTGGAAGGCACATTATAAGTATAAGTCCATCAAATGCAAACATCATACACTTTTGGGTGACAGGAAGCGTTATCTAATAATAATAGTGCCTTTTCTTCCAGTGCATTTTGTTTCAAAAATGAGCGACCGAAAACAACAAAAAAATATATTTTAAGTTTATGTTAAGTGTAGCAAGTAATCCAAATTACCGAATTTCTTGCATCCGTAATAAAAGGTTTTTCAAAAAATTCTTTGAACAACTCTAAGATCATCAACTCTAAGGTTTACCTTTCCGATTACAGAAGGTTTTAATTTGTGACTGCCCGAGGGCATATGATATGTGCATGCCCAAAAATAATCTGTTCTTTAGAGACTTTTCGGCCTGGTGCACAAATTTGTTTATGGTGAATAAGCGTTTTAATTGGAAGAATTCTCTAAAATAAACCAGATTCATCCGAATTGTATACCTTGTCGAATGTTTAATTGAAATGTTTCATTTTACCATGCAACCATAATCCTTTTGTTTTTAATGATATTGAACAGGAAAATTTATCGAATATAATAAAATGTTTATTAAAATTGCAATTATCGAGGTAAAATTTTATTCGGTTGCAATTCTAAAATTTTATAATAGAAAATTTACATAGTTGCAAGTATCGAGTATTGCAATTACCAAGGGTTGCGTTTATCGAGTTTGTACTGTAATTAAAATGGATTTCACATTGACGATATCAAACCCGTGTGGCTAAATAACGATATCCTACCGGCTGCGCCAAAATTTTGTTGTGTACTAACCACTCGGTTGTTGCGTTGCGAGTCCATTTTGGAATTTAAGAGTCACTTTAATTAAAACACTTAGACGTTTAAGTTTTTATATAACAATTAGTTTTAGTATTAAACAATTTTTTAGGTTTCACATTATTTCAATTTGATAAGAATATGTTTATATATTTTTACAGAGTATATAGTTAAGTTAGATTTTATTTAGTTCACATTATATATATTTTATATAAATTTAGGTATAAATACACAGTTCACATTATATATATTTTATATAAATTTAGGTATAAATACACAATACACTTATATATTTTAAGTACAATAATCTTTTATTTATAACTCCGTGTTCACTACTAACGAGAGAGACTGCTTGTTATATTTTTTTGTTAAGCTTATATAGGGGTTTAAATCGATTACAGCTCCTCAATGTATAATTACGAGTACTAATCTAAATATTAATCTAGTACAATATATTAAATTATTTTAGGGCTTTTTTTTCGCTTAAAATATTCTTACATAACAATTTTTAATAATCGGGGTTGTCTTTTACACATTTATGAAGGCATTCTAAAATTAACATCTGAACATTGCGCTGGTTACAACAGTGGTCGCTGTTGTACTTGAGCGGTTGAAAAATTACCATTCATTCGTAATTCGGAATTATGATTGAATTACGAGATACGACCCCATATAGGAAAAGTATATATATTGAATTGGAGTCTTTGAAAATTCATTAAATTCTGGTGCCAGCAAGTTAAAACTCATTCAATGGAATGTATAGAACTGACTGGAATTTACCAGACTTCCAGTCAACACCGAAAGTGTAAAACCAGAAACAAAAGAAATGTTTGGGTTAAAAATTTAATGCAACCAGTAGATATTATGTCCAATTGAATCATTCGTGGAAAGTGAGCAATACAGTTTTAATATCCCAATAGGGGATACGATCACTCTCTTTAGATTTGTCTTTAGATATTTGGATGACTAAAAAACTTATGTGAAAATGCACCCGAAATATTAATAATTTAAATCATTACGTTAAATCGAGCTCAATGAGGTCAGTTCCTGAATTGAGGTGACCATCTACTTTGCTTCTCGTTGTGCGAGATTTCTTTATAAAAAAGTTGATTGTAATGTTGTAAAAACAAACAACAAATACCCGAACGCTTCATAATAAGAACTGAAAATTAACAGAAATCAATATATAAATATGTTTGTTGTTGTAACCAAACCATTAGGTATTTGGACAAAAAAAAACCTTTTTCATTCTTTCGTTTTATGTTTATTTTCGATGCACATGTCTCCAAAAGATAAAAAATGAAAAATTACGAAAATACAAAATTTGATGAAGATTTCAAAATGGTACGTACTGTACGCTCCATCTACTAGAAAAAATAAACCAGTGTTTTGTGTCTTAGCTTTGAAAATCGACCACGTGTTACCTTGAATCGGGGCCTTAAAGACTTTTTTTTGATTTTTCTCAATTTACTCTCACAGCATCAGTATGATTTCAACCCAAACGGTGCACAAAATAGTATGTCAAATGTTATTTTTCAACTTACTAATATCTTCTGGCTTCAGGATCCATTTTTCACAACACACATTTTTAGGACACTTTTTCACAAATCTATAACACACAAATCTATAACTTACAGACAAAACAAATTTTTTTCGCTTTACTGCGAGTTCATACGACGGATAAAAATCTCGGATTTTACTATCCCATCGTTTTAACCAATTACATCACGTAAATTATACAACGGGCACGCCTCTTTTCATATGAAAAAGTTGAAAATATTGAAAAAAAAATCTGGGATAGAAAAATCCGAGATTTTTATCCGTCGTATGAACTCGCAGTTACTGTCTAACACAACGGGAAAATATCGGCTTTTTAAATTCGAGGAAAATTCTTTTAGTTTTTTTTTGCAAGAGAGTGAGTGGTGCACTACAAATGAACCTATTGCCACAAATGGGTTAACAATGTTTTAAAACCGGCCAAATGTTCGTAAAATACTAACACATCTTTACATTTTATTTTAATTTGAAGTATAGTACAGCTGCGAGCAAATGTGTAGAATTAGTGGTTGAATATGCGTTTTATGGCTTTACTATTGAAATAAAAAAACACAGAAATTTAAAAATAACAAATATTTATGACACCCAGCTGTGTTTTAAGACGGTATTTCTTCGAATTTGCTATTTTACGTTTAGAGTTTTAGTTTGTTATCAGTGCTTGCAGTGAACAAGCACGTGTTGTAATCAATTATTGCTACCATATTACTAAAGAATAACATTTATCGCGTTAATTATGCCTAAAATAAGTGCACAACAGCGCCTAAAAAATCAGATTTTGCATGAACAAGGCATGTCTTAAGTGAAAATAGCCCGAAAAGTGAAGTGCTCGCGTTGTGCAGTGCAATATGCACTAAATAGCTTCAAAAAAACCGATGTCCATGAAAATAGGCCAAAAACAGGCAGAAGAAAAATAACTTCAGATCGTGAAGGCATATTGTTAATAAGGCAGTCCCTAGAGGACCGCAAGAAAACTGCTTTAGACCTGGCTGCAGCTTTATCTGAAGCAAAAGGCAAATCAGTGAGCGTGCATACTGTGAGAAGAAGGCTTGTTAAAGCTGGATTAAAAGGTTGTAAGGCAAGGAAGAAGCCGTGGTTGTCGGAGCACAATAAGAAAAATCGTTTGGACTGGGCCCTCAGATATAGGGATTGGACAAAGGAAGATTGGTCCAACGTACTGTGGTCAGATGAATCTAATTATGAGGTATTGTTATTTACTTTATATATTACATTAAAACATGTCAATGTCTTTGAAATCACGCTCTGCATGGAAAATAATTAAATCTTAAACTAAATCTTTTTTTTCTTTTTGCATAGTTGTTTGGAACACGTGGTATGACTTATGTCGGGCGAAGAGTGGGGGAAGAATACGACCCAAAATGTGTGGTGCCAACTGTTAAACATGGAGGGGGTTCAATCATGATCTGGGGTTGTGTGGCTGCCGATGGAGTGGGCGAACTGGTATTGTGTGAGGGGCGAATGAATAGTGCGACATCCACTGAAGTTCTTGAAACAGCTCTAGCCCCATCGATAACGCAAATATTCGACGATAAAAACTTCGATGGCGTAAAATTCCAATAAGACAATGCCACTTGCCACAAATCAGCACACACCATGACATGGATGGCTCAAAACGGAATCGATCTTTTGGACTGGCCGCCACAAGCACCAGCCCTTAATCCGATTGAACACATTTGGTTCATTTTAAAGAAAAACATCCGAAGACACTATATAAATAATAAGCAATTGCTATTGACCGCATTAAAGCATGAGTGGAAACAAATATCCCAAGAAGAATGTTTAAAGCTGGTAGAGTCAATGCTGAGAAGAGTGGCAGCTGCCATTAAATCGAAAGGTGGACCGACAAAATATTAATTATTTTATTAAAATAAATCATAATAATCACATCTTCAGTTTTATTTACATTCCCTATGCTAAATCACCCTAAAACTGGCAGTATTGTAGGGTGCCTAACATTTTTGCTCGTAGCTGTAGAAACTTCGAATTTCCAAGAAGACGTTTGGAACGGTATAAAAAATTCACACAAATAATAACCAATAATTTGGTTATTAAATTAAAAACAAATGAAACTATCTTTTCAACGATATGTTTAATAATGATTTTTACTATTTTATTTTAGGGTTTATATATTTTTAAAAAATGTGTCTGTGTATTGATTTACATAAAAAAGAATATATTATCTTAAAGGATAAACTAAAATTTATAATATTGGAAGGGGAAAAGAAATAGGAGAAAGGAATGGAAAAAACCAAAATATAATGAATATGTACGTAATATTAATGGAAAGTTTTTTCTTAAATTAAACAAAAAAAAAAAATGTGCACAACATGTGTTGATAATTGTTGTTTTACATTTAATTCTCTTAAATTTACTTATTATTCACCAACGTTTTCTTAAAATAGTATCAACCGTCACTTTTTAATTAAGGAGTAATTTAGGATAAACTTCATTAGCTTCCCGCCAGATTTTAATGCCGTCTATATCATTCAATTACCCTGTACATATAGATAACTGGCATACCCTGTACATATAGATAACTAAATTTTGCAGGAAAAAAAATATGTGGTGTAGCCGCTTGAAAAGTTGTGTACTTTTTTGTTATTGCGAGCCGTTATATATCTCTATAGCTGCAATCACCGATTTGTTGCTGTTATCATGATACTATTGTCGAAATTTCTTATCATTCTATAGCATTTTATGTATTCTTCAAAATATTCAATAGTGAGCTCTTAAACAGTAATCGTGTAACTATGGTGTTTAAAAATAACCGTGTTCTTTTAAATAAAATACTTTTTAATAAAGAACAAATTGCTAAAAGGTGGGAGCCGTACATGGTTCTAATCCATCGGTCTATTTGTCCAATGGTACTAAAGGTATTTCCAAAACTATCTAAATATAATTTAAAATAAATATAAAATGTTGGACTTAACGATAACAAATTCACGTTGATTTGGAATAGTTCTTAACTTGCAACGAAGTTGATGTTTTCCACCATTTAGAATGCTATGCATTAACGGTTGATGAATGTACGTTTGACATGAAAATGTTCGCTATAACGGCAAAAAACCTTGACTGGAGCCACATTTTACTCAGAAAACTTGTTGAGATATCACAATTTACATATTTTTGGAGAAAAAAAAATACTCTATTCCGAGAAGTGAACAGATATTACGAGCTAGAGGTAATTTATAAGAAATATTTGGTAATTATGATTTTGCAAATTTTGTATTTTTACAGGAATTTATTGCCATTTATGATCTAAACCAGCATGTTATTAGTGTAGAAGAAACCTGTGGAGTAAATTCATTAGGAGTTCGTATAAAGATAGTAACATTTGATAATACTCTAGATAAGAATGAATTATATAATAATTATTTGAAGTTTTTACAAAGCAAGTCGTTTGCACAAGAACATCAAACTTTCCATTATTATTTTACAAATGTCCTGCCATGGCATAGACCGAAAATGCTTGATATTTTTAGCATTCCACTTGAGAATCAACGAATTTTTCTAGGGCTTCATACATTTTTGGCGTGCATGCGAGAACAAACCTATACAAGTGAACCACACCTGGATCTAATAAGCCTCTGCTCTTTAAAACTTGCATTTTGTGATGATCGTAATGTAACGCCAGCTTCACGTGAATTAGAATTCGAAATTGATGCATTAATTGAACGGTTTTTACGCCGCATGAAACGTAATAAGACGTACATTGAAAATGGCAATTTTGATTTAGTTCGGTACGCCGTCGATACCAACTCTCACTCCAACTCTTCCTATGCAGCAGTTATCAATTCTATTTATACATTTCAACACGTGTTTCATCGTACTAATTTATCTTACGAGGACATAGATCTTAACATATTCAGAGACAAATCAAACTTTGTTGTACAACAAGATTTAGAATATCGTAACGTGCATGGATCATGGTTTAATACAAATTATCAATTTATATTAAGAGATCAAGCATCAGGATCAAGCATACGCTATGACGTTAATGCTTTTTCTACAATGAGTTCAAGACTATTTGTTAAATTGTTAAAAAGTAGTAATGTGCAAGTAATACAGCTTGACACAAGCTACAAATGGATAAATGACCGGCATTTTACCGATTTCGATGCCTTTGATAGTAAATGGGTCACAATTAAGTTAGTGGGCACAAATCAATTTAATTTTACTGAGGACTTAATACAATTTTTGAAAACAAATGGAAGATCTTTACAATACAAAATCAAACTCATAATAGAAGATGTTCCCATTAAGAATTATAATATTTTAAAAAATTTGGAAGTTCAAAAACTTGAGTTTCGTAATTCAACGATCACATTTACTATGCTGACAGAATTATTCGAATGTAATTTAAATGGCATAATATTAGGATTCTATTGCTGTACAATCGGGAACCCAACAATATGGTCATTACTGATAAATGAATTCAACCATAAAAATGTATTAGTAAGTATTTTTGGATCGTTCAGGTTCTGCAATATTGAAATTTATTATTTTTCACACCTATAACTTACCTATTTTCCAGGTAGAAATAATAGAAGAGGAAAAGACATGGCAACATTTATTTGAGAGCATCGCAAATCATCTCACTAAGTTAGAACTTTATCGATTTGAATTTAAATGTCCCTTAATGATTCGAGACCTGAGTTCTGATGACGCGGTTTGGGTTAGTGCGATAAAGTTTATGCTTGGTGAATGTAATATGCGGCTGGACTTGCAAAATTCACGTGGTGAAAAAATAGATTTATATTATTTGAAAAACTTTAATACTGAGAATGAAACTGAGGACAACTACCAAAATTTTGAATTTTATCAATAACGAAATAAATAAACATAAAAATTCAATTAAAATGCGTTGTCATTTATAGTTTCATACATTTTAACAAATTGTTGCAAATATCGACCAACGTTGACTCGACCACGATTTGTGAAACTTGTAGACGATTGCCCAATGGGTATTCCAATATTGGTAGTTTCCTTTGACGTTTTTTGCAAAACCGCCTATTAAGCAAATGTTCGCCAATATTGAAAAAATATAACCTTGATTTGAATTTGTCGTTTGTTTTGTGGCTACACGATTTATTATTTGGACAAATACGTCAATGTTGCTACGTATTTGCATTCGCGCGGCTTAACTTAACGAAATTGAGGATTAATAAAAACTCCAGTTACTATTTTTCTTTACCATTGCCTCATTGTATCAATAAACCAACAAAATCAAAACGAATGTGGAGATGGCGCGAAAGCAACCCAAACACAAAAACAAATGTGTTTGTTAAACTTGTAACATTTTCGGGCTGGCCTGAAAAAATTAAAATAACCGCATATTTTTGACTTGTTATCCCGATTTTTTTTTTTTACATTAGCATATTACAACAAGATTTGATTTTAATGATTAAATTTATAATGCAAAGCAAATTTAGTGACAAATTAAAAAAATTTCTTTGAATAAAACACGGCTCCCTGAATTAAAAAAGGCTGAAATTAAAAAGGTGGATTAAATTTGCTGACTTAACAAAGGTGTTTTACAAAAACAAATTTAATTTCAAAATTACACAAGAAAGGCATATTTTATGTCATTTTACAAATAAATTTTTTAATTCATTTTCAAAATGACTTAAAAAAGGCATATTTTATTTCACATTATGAACATAAATTTACATTTGTTTTTAATACACATAGAAATGCATGCGTTTCATTAATGAAAATATAAAACATAAATAAGTAGGCTTTTCATGCCATTTATAAACACACTTCTTAAATCATTTTCGAAATGACTTATGATATGCAATAATAAAGTTAGCTTTTTTTATTAAGTTAATTTTAAAATGAAATAAAAACACTGGTTTTTAGTCAGCCTTTTTTAATTCATGGAGCCATAAAACACATATTGAGCTATTTTATAATGTGGCGCTTTTCACCTGAAATTGGTCATTTAGAATACAAAAAGAGTAGATACATACGGTAATGCCAATTGATGCATACTTACACTCTTTGATGGTGACGTCAAACACGAATCTCAGACAAATGTTATGAAAATGACTTTTTGGAGTTTTATTTTGAATTTATTTGTTTGTATCTCGTAAATGTAGGAGACAAATGTATGTTCATTCTCCTGAGCGTGAACTTTGTTGATTTATCTTTAATTTTTATTTAGAATATTGCCATTTCTCATTATGATGTCTTTAATTTTATGAGTCGTATCTACCAGAATCTCTCTCTCTAGCATTTACATCCTATGAAGGGATTTTGCCGCCCACACTATGGTCTTTCATCCGTCTCGGTCCATTGCTCTCGTCCTCCAATTTCGACATTCTAATGTGAGTAGGTCTTGTTTGACATCATCACGCCAGCGCAGTCGGGGTCTTCCTCTATGACGTACACCGGCTGGGTGTTGATGGAACACTTTGTTAATCATTCTTTGTTGTGGAGACCTTGAAACGTGGCCGAGCCATCTAACTCGATTAGATTTTATGAAGCCGATAATATTGCTACCTCCGAGAAGTTGCTTTATTTCGTGGTCCATGCGAATCCGAAATTCATTGTTCGCAACTTTAATAGGACCAAAGATTGAACGGATGACCTTCAATCTACAGTTGTTAGAGGTCATGGTCCAGCACTCGCTTCCGAAAGTCAGCACAGGTCTTATTAGTGCTTTATAAAGTGCGAGCTTGCACGACTGCGAAAGTGTTTAGATCGCAATAATTTTGATTGGGCGTAGAAAACTCGTTGTCCAGCAGCGATTCGGGTTTTTACTTCTGCCTGCATATCATTCAAAGAGGTTATGAGTGACCCGAGGTATTTAAAGTTTTCGACGCTATCAAAGTTATGGTCGCCAATTTCGAGATTTGCCATGGCGATGTTCCTGGGTGTTGTTAAATATTTCGTTTTGGTACTGTTCACCTCCAAACCAAGTCTACTTGCGCAGCGATTGAGCGGGATGAAACTGTCCTGTTAGTTATCCCACGATTCTATCCCATAAAAACCCCATTTGCTCTTGTGTGAAGTTAGCCCAGCCCAGAATTTGTTAAAATTGATTCAAAATAATTTGTAATTGGTGAAGTTAGCCCAGCCCAGGTTTTTTTTAATTATCACGTGAAAAACAAAAATAAAAGTCGTTACTTTTAAAATATGAGAATTTTAGCCAGGTAATCGTTATATAAATGGAACATGTATTTGTACGAAATAAAATTACATTAGACATGATAAAGGTACTTAGCACGATAAAAGTATAAATTTGCCGGATTAAGGCTATGTGTTTTTGAGATCGTCACACTCAGGCATTACTTTTAGAAAAGTTAGAAAAAAATCGTTCCATGGCAACTTTGCGAAATTGGGCCCTGGGCCAGACATATCCATACAAATCGTATTTGACTAAAAATTACATTTAAATTTCGCACGTTAAAAGTATAAATTTGTCGGATTAGAACATTGAAAGAACTAAAATGGGAAATCAAGAATAATCTGAATGCGTATAAGGCTCCAGGATATGATCTTATAACGGGTCAGATAATAAAAATGTTACCGGAGAAAGCGTTGAGGAAACTACTGCATATAATTAATGCAGCATTTCGACTAAGATATGTACCAAGACAATGGAAAGTTGCAGAAGTAATTATGATACTTAAGCCGAACAAACCTCCGAATGATAAAGCATCATTTAGACCAATTTCTCTGCTACCAACATTATCGAAACTATTTGAAAAGGTCCTTCTTAAAAGACTAAAACCAATTATGAAAGAAAGGAATCTTATCCCCTCACATCAGGATTTAGGGAAAAACATTTTACGATAGAACAGGTACATCGAATTACTGATGTAATAGAGAAATCACTAGAAAGAAAACAAATATACTCAGCTATATTCCTTGATGTAGCGCAAGCTTTCGACAAAGTATGGCACCAGAGGCTAGAATTCAAACTTCATCGAGATCTTCCGGAGCAATTTCAAATTTTAACATCATACATCATAACTAAAAAGAATAACAGCAGGAGTGCCACAAGGGAGTGTTCTTGGGCCAATCCTCTATCTCCTATATACTAGAGATTTACCAACTACAGAAGCAACAATGGCGATTTTTTCCGATGACACCGCAATACTTGCAACAGCAAAGAACATTAATGACTCCACTAGTAAATTACAGAAGGCTATACCTAACCAGATATGTAATTGGACAAAGAAATCGCGAATTAAATTAAATGAAGCAAAATCAATCCAACTCAACTTCACAAATCTAAAAGTTAATCATATACCAATAATAATAAACTCGATAGTAATACCGCATGCAAACACTGTTAAATATCTCGGCATGGCTTTAGATGCTAAACTTAGATGGAAGGAACACATAAAAAAGAAGAGAGAGGAACTAAACATAAAATTTAGAAAAATGCATTGGCTCTTAGGGAGACAATCTGAACTAGCGATCCATCACAAACTGCTGCTATACAAACAAGTCCTGAAAAATGTGTGGACATATGGTAGCCAACTGTGGGGTTGTGCCAAGAAGACAAATATCAAAATCATACAAACAGTTTAAAATAAAATCCTGCGATATATTGTTAATGCACCGTGGTACATTCGAAACGACAACCTCCATCCAAAAAAAAAGATATTCTTGTTACAGGCATTCATCAATCCAGACGGACAAATACGCTTTGTTTACATTTTTTGGAACACCGAGAAAAGTTGGAGCATGGTCATTTTTCAACATTTTTATTAGACCTTCAATAGTTTGGTGTTACAGACCAAAGTTTACATTAATCAATTGAAGTGAAGTTGCAATTTAACAATTGCTTGAATTTTTTGTTTAGGGAAATGGGGAAAAATTTAGTATCGAGCTGTCATTAAATATTTAATTTTGGAAGGTAATACGCCTACGCAATTTAAATACCACCGTGAAGTTTTGGGTAGCTGAATTTAAACGTGGCCATACCCGTTTAGGTGAAGATGAACGTTTGCTACATCTAACCACTGCAACCATTGACGATCTCATGGCTCTAGTTCACCAAATGGTGAACTATACAACCGTCCAATTAAAGTTAGAGAGATAAAAAAGGCTATAATAAAACGTGAATATATCCAAAAAACGTGTGTCACATATTTAATCAAGATTTTGGCATGATAAAGCTGTCCACACATTAGGTGCCGCGTCTGCTATTGGTGCAGCTTTTGATAAGGTTTAGGCGCAATAAATCAAAGTTTTTCCGTCGGCTAATTACTGTTGGTGAAACTTGGATGTACCATTACATTTTAGAATCAAAAATACGGGCATACGGAGTTCTACCCTTCATAACAAGCCAAAGGCAAAATTTGTGGAAAAACGGCCACATTTGCAGAAAAAAAATGTTGCTTCACCAAGACAAAACACCTCAGCGGTTGAAATGGCAAAAAACTACGAATTATGGTTTGAACTGCTTGATTACTTTCCGTGCTCGGCAGATCTTGTCCAAAGCGATGTTTTTTGTTTTCTAAGCTAAAAGTGCACTCGAAAAACGGAGAATTAGGACGCCATCACCTTTGTAAACAACTATTTTGAAGAGAAAGACGCCGGGTACAGTATGGACGGTTTGAAGCGATGGCAGCAAATACAAATAAATTTAAAGAAACAATGTCTTGTATCTCTGTTAGGTCGGAAACTTTTAAGACAACCCTCGTATAAATGTACAGGGTATCCCAAAATTGAATGATCACGGTACTGTCTAATAAAATGATAAAAATGATGAAAAATGACCCCGCTGCTCTAAAGCCACATTTCTCGACGATACCAAATTTTGCAGGGAAATCAAATATGTGGTGTTGCTGCTTGGAGAATTTATTAAAAGGCGTTTGATTTTTTGATATTTTTCGATATTGACATCGCATGAATTTTTCTATAAAATCAACGAATTCTTGCTGTTATCATCATATCAAATACCGTCCCCATTTCTTATCAGTCGATAACATTTTATTCGTATACTTCCAAATATTCAATAGTTAGTTCGTCGCAATGTCAGTGTTGATTGTATTTCATTAACTGGTAGACTTGTAACTATGGCATTTGAAAATAACAGTGATTTTATACGTGCTATAATTATTCCAAGAAGTGATGTTGATTTTATTGAAACAGCCGATTTTATTGAAACGTTTCTAATTCATTCGTCTATTTATCCAGCGGTACTAAAGGTATATCCAAAACTAGTTAAATATAAAATTATGTTGGAATTTGCGATACTAATTCACTTTTGTTTGGTATAGTACTTAACTCGAATGAAAGTTGAGGTTATGCACTATTTAGGAAACTACGAATTAACAGTTGGTGAATATACGTTCGACATGAAAATGTTAGTCATTGAGCGAAAATTATCTCAAAATTATTTTAAAAAGTTGGTTAAACAGTCACAATATACATGTTTTTGGAAAAAGAATTATACGCTTTTCCGAGAAGTGGACAAATATTACGAGCTAGAGGTAAATTTTATAAGAAATATTTGGTCATTATAATTTTGCTAAATTTGTATTTTTCCAGGAATTTATTGCGATCAATGATCTAAACAAGCATGTTATTAGTGTAGAAGAAGTCGCTGGCGTAAATACTTTAGGATTCCCTATAAAACTAGTGACGTTTGATGACATTACAGATGAGAGTGAATTAAATTTAAATTATTCGAAGTTTTTACAAAGCAAGATTGAAGTACGAGACTATTCTGAATCCTTCCATTGCTATTTTACCCGTGCCCTTCCATGGCATAGACCGAAAATGCTTGATATTTATAGAATTCCATTGGAGAATCAAAGAATTTTTCTAGGGCTTCACGCATTTTTAACGTGGACTAGGGAAACAGACTTAGATCTAATAAGTCTCTGCTCATTAAAACTTGCATTTTGTGATGATCGAAATGTAACGGAAGCTTCACGAGGATTAGAATTAGAAATTGATGCATTAATTGAACGATTTTTACGACGCATGCAACGTAATGAAACGTACATTAAAAATGGTGATTTTGATATAAAACAGTACGCCATCGATACGAATTGTCAATTCTTCACGTCTTATCCAGCAGTTATCAATTTAATTTATACATTTCAACACATATTCCATTGTACTAACTTGCCAGTAGTTGGCCTTGTTAGTAGTGGCTATCTTCGTGATCTACAACAAACTTTAACGTTGATTGACGGGAACAGAGATCTTAAGACATTAAGATACAGATCAAATATACTCTATGACGTTAATGCCGAAAATTATAACAAAATGAATTCAAAACTATTTTATGAATTATTAAAATATCGTAACGTGGGTAACATACGGCTTGACACAAATTACGAATGGACAAATGAGCCGTATTTTATCGATTTCGATGATCATGATAGTAATGAGGTCACAATTAACTTAGTAGGCTCAAATCAGTTTAATTTTATTGAGGACTTTATACAATTTTTGAAAACAATTCCAATTTCTTTAACCTCTGAAATGAAACTCATAATAGAAGAAGTCACTCTTGAGAATTATAATATTTTTAAAAATTTGGAAGTTCAAAAACTTGAGTTTCTTGGTTCAAAGATTACATTTACTATGCTGACAGGATTATTAGAATGTAGTTTAGAGGACATATATTTAAAATTCGAAGACTGTAGAATCGAGGACCAAACCAGTACATGGTCATTACTATTAAATGGATTCGATCGTGAAAATGTAGTAGTAAGTATTTTAGAAAATTACACAAGAAAATCCCAAAAAATTCTGAGCTTGTGAGAATTCCATATACCAATAACTTACATATTTTTCCAGGTATCAATTTTTGAAGCAGAAAGTACATGGCAACATTTATTTGAAAGCATCGCAAATCACCTCACTAAGTTAAAACTTAATCAATTCAAATTTAAAAGTAGCGTAATCATTCTAAGCGTCTGTAAATCTAAAATGATTTTTGTTAGTGATATAAACTTTATGCTTGATGAATTTAAGACGCGGCTGGACATGCGCGATGACGATGGTGAAGCAATAGATTTATTTTATTTGAAGAATTTTGATAAAAACAATGAACCTAATGATGACGACTACCAAAATGGGGCTTATGATGAGGACTTGGTGGATTTATTTTGAATGAATTAGTATTTAGTTTCGGACACATACGCCCTTTGACTTTTGTTGGTTGGTGCAACGGGTAAACACACAACAACACAATCGCGAAGAAAGAAGATAGGCTGAACAGATTAGAGGAAATGGCTAAATATAAGCACGAAAATAATAAATAATAACAACCTACAACTAAATGACAAAATGTCGTTATAGCAAACTGTTTATATGAAATGGTTATAAATAGCCGCGAGAACAGACGAAATAATTAGAAAATTTTAACAAGTTGACAAAGGGCGTATGTGCCTGACACTATAGTACTTTAAATAAAATTAATAATTTACTCTTATAATGTAAAGAAAATTAATAGTTTATTCTTATAAAACAAAGATTTTTAATTTTATCAATAACGAAATAAAAAAATAAATCTTACAATTAAAATGCGTTGTCAGCTAAGTTTCGTACGTTTTAACAAATTGTTTAGTTTGCTGCATCATATCTTAACGAAACTGAGGATTAATAAAAACCACTGTTACCAATTTTTCATTGCCTTTGTCCCTCTGCCTCAATAAACCAACAAAATCAAGATAAACGTATGAAGGCGGCGCGAGAAGTAGTCCAAAAGCAAAAAAAAAAAATGTGTTTTTTAAATCTGTAACATTTTCGAGCTGACCTGAAAAAATTAGGAAAGCTAAATTTCCTTGGCTTGTTATCCCGATTGTTTTTTTACATTTCTATATTACAACAAAATTTAATTTTAATGAATAAATTATTTATTTATGCAAAACAAGTTTAGTGATAATTTAAAAAAAAAATTGTTTGTGCTAAAATATGTTGAGCCATTTTCTAATGTGACGCTTTTCACCTGAAATTGGCCACTTGGATACCAAAAAGTGTAGCCCCATTTAACGTAACTCAATATGTCCCAAGGCACACATGTTAGTAGATGAGTTAGAACCTACAAACGATTTAATTAATTAATTTACAAGTTACAGTGCAGTGAAAAAGAAATAATTTCGTGTGCAGATTAAATAATGCTTTTTCATACCGTTCAAGCAATAAGGAATGGCTTACGTTTAAGTGTCACACATTGATGATGTTATTCCAGAAAAGTTACTCCATAAAAAACAAAAAACTGCACAAAATCGTTTTGGAAGTCCGTAAAATGAAGGTGCGATATAGCTGACCCTTTAAGATATCATAAGGTAGTATATATACTATGTTGCAAGAATGTTTGTCCTTGTGCTGTGTTCAAAGTGGGTGACACGCTTGCCACCATAATAAATAACCGGACAAGTGGTGGAGTGGTTAGAGGTTTGGCAGAAAATGGAAGCAAAAGCGAATATTCGTGATCGATTACGATCGGTGATGTTAATAAACACAACTAAGGTCCTTTGTTGGAGTGCATAACTCAGCGCCGACCCTTATGTGAAGGTACTGTAATTGTGTGAATGGGTGGTGTGTGCTTGAATGAAAAGTCGGTATTAATTGACCTTCAAAGGACACTAAATCCAGTGGACAGTTAATAATTTATTTATATAAATAAAATAAAATATAAAAATATAAGATTATTTGTGACTGAAATCCAATCGTCAAGCTAGTGAAATCCGCCCGCAAATGTGTCGACTAGTGCGGTTTTGGCCTCCAAATTTTCGATCGTTGGAAAGGAAAAATAATCAACAGCGCTTATCGTACGATTAAATCCAAAAGAAAACTTTTTTTTTTTCTCCAAGACAATGCACCGTGTACAAGTCGTTGGCCATGATGGCAAAATTGCACAAATTGCTTTCCCATCCATCGTATCTTCAGGGTCTGACATTCAGCGAATAGCACTTCTTTGCTGACCTCAAAAACTGATCCAGGGCACGGCAGAAACAAACGCCCATTTGGTCAAAAGCAAGTGGTTCTACAAAACAGGCACTGACATGTGCTACTCTTGAAGGAATCCTTGTTGACCAATAAAGTGAAATTCACTCACTTCACTCTGGTCAGCAAAAGCCTCAGGACTTATTGAGTTTTACGAGCTGGAAAGTATTTTGTAACAAACTCAGTATGTAACGCTTCGACCACTATCAAGAGATGGTGTAGGCTATTTGGAATCCAAAACACATTTCTATATCAGCTTGAAAAAGAGCATGGAAAAATAATATAAAATGTCAGTTTTTGATAAATGCAGGTCGTTTATCTGGAGGGCGAAGTCCAAGATTCGTTCCTCCTTGTCGGTGCTCTCCGGCTACCCGAATTAAAAAAAGTTGAATTAAGAAAAGTGTTTTTTCTGAATTTAAATAAGTGTTTTTAATTCATTATGAAAATTATTTAAGAAAAGTTGATAGAAATGAAATAATAAAAGTTGATTTAATATGTACACTTCTTACTTCATTTCTAAAATATTTTAAGAAAAGTAATAAAACTGAAATAAAATATGTGTTTTTAAAAAATTATTAAGAAATGATTTTAGAAAAGTATTCAAAAAATATGTAATTAAATTTTTCCCGGAAATATTTGAAATTTTTTCAATTTATTTTTACTTAGTTTAAAATTATAAATAAGTCATTTTGAAAATGAAATAAAATGTGTTTTTAAAATTGAAATAAAACGTAAAAATGTGTTACAGTAAAAATCCGATTTTTCGGCATACAATTAACCCGAACACTTAGTTAACCGGAATTTTAATTTTGAAGAAGTTGTTTTTGCTTTTTCTCTTTCGTATGCATTTTTGCTACTAATGCTCAAAATTTCGACTGGCTTTAATTTTCATGTTACAGTAAAAGTCCGATTATCCGGTATCCAATTATCCGGAAAATTAGTTAACCGGAATTTTAATTTTGAGAAAGTTTTTTTTTGCTTTTTTCTCTTTCATATACATTTTTTAATTCATTTTCAAGTTTGCAATTACTTTTTGCACATTTTCATTAATGAAAGCATTAGTTGAAAATTTTGAATGGCTTTAATTTTCATATTACAGTAAAAGCCCGATTAACCGGAACACTCAGTTAACCGGAAATTTAATGGTTAGGATTTTTTTTTGCTTTTTCTCTTTCACAAGCGAAATTATTTTTTTTATTATTCGGGGATTCACAGAAAATATACTTCCCTTTATTTTTTTCAGTTTTATGCATTATTCTATTTCAATTGAATGTGTAAAGTCGTATTACAGTTTTAGGTTAGTGAAATATTGATTATTAAATTTTGGGTACTCGTATGGGTGTAGTCCTATACATATTATGTATGTATTTATTATTTGCAATAAATTCAATGAACTGATTCATAAAAAAAATGTTTTCTGGTACATAATTTGATACTTTGAAAATAAAAAAACGAGAATCCTAAAAAATAAAAAAATCAAGCGAAATTCTTATAAAATTTCTAGTTTTAATGAAGCATTCAACTATCCGGAATGATCCCATCCCCAATCATTCCGGATGACAGATCTTTTAGTAAAGTATATTTTCTGTGAATTCCCGAATAACAAAAAAAATTATTTTCCTTATGAAAGAGAATTTTCCCTTGCAAAAAAAAAAAAAATACCTAAAAATTCAAATTCCGGTTAACTGAGTGTTCCGGTTAATTGGATGCCGGATAATCGGCCTTTTACTGTAATATTAAAATTAAAACTATTTAAATTTTTCAACTAATGCTTTCAATAATGAAAAAGTGCAAAAAAAATTGCAAATTTGAAAATGAATTAAAAAATGCATATGAGAGATAAAAGCAAAAAAAAACTTCCTCAAAATTACAATTCCGATTAACTAATGTTCTGGATAATTGTATGCCCGATAATCGGGCTTTTACTGTAACATGAAAATTAAAGCCATCCAAAATTTTCAACTAATCCTTTCATTAATAAAATGTGCAAAAACGCAAATTTCTGCGCAAATTAATACACAAATAATAATTCACAAATGAATTTTATTAAATTCATGTTTTTTATCTTTCTCTACAATGCAACAAAAAAACTCTAAGAAGAACCATTTTCTTAAAAACATTAAATTTGGCATGCATTTGTTTGTTATTAAAAACAAATGTAAATTTTATGTTTATAATGTGAAATAAAATACACCTAAACCATTTTTTTTACACGGCGATACGTACCAATCGTGTAAAAAAAACAACGTTCATACAAATACCACTTTTTTAATTCTCTATTCTTAATTCATCTTTTCTTAATTTAGGGGAGCCTGACGACGGAAATATTATTAATAAAAAATAAAATAAATAAAACAAAAAAATATTGAAAAATAAAAAATCTGAAAATTTTCCGGAAAATCAAAAAATTTCCCGGAAAAATTTAGCTTTTCCCTCCTAATCACTATTAATAAAAAATCATGCATTTAAAAATGTATACTCCTTAAGTGATTTTATCGATGCATACGTAAACTAAACCTTAGACTAATAATCTTCCTTTCATTTTGAAAACGAATTAAAAGAAGTGGGCAAAACTTGAAATAAAATAAACGTATTTTAAATCAATTTGAAAATGAATTAAGATAAATTTTCTTAAAAATGAATTAAGATGTGCATTTTTTAATTCACTTTGAATTGAGTTTTTTTTTGTTGTAATTACTTTTTTAACTTCAGTAAATTTGTTCAAAATACGAATTAAAATAAGTGGAAATTTTTCATACAAATACCACTTTTTTAACTCACTTTCCTTAATTCAACTTTTCGTAATTCGGGTAGCCGTGGCTCTCCGGGTTTGGCATAATGAAACGCATAATGAAACAGGCGATGTAGTGAAGACGAGCAGGGGAAATCCTGTTCATAGTCATGAACACGACATGTCAAGGCGGGTTATTGACGCCCTAAAACCAATACCAAATCAGCGTCTGTTCTCCAAGTTAAGAGCAACTGAAGCGGGCGTCTGTGTTGTATCAAGCGGCTCGCTATATAAATGTGTTCAAGGTAGTACTGGATGCCTTAAGATTCTCACCAGTACGTGACCCGCACACGTAACAAGCGGGTTGAGCGGCATGCCAACAACCTTCCCTCATAAAAACAACTAAGTTATGAACAGTATTCAAAGGCCTCGGATTACCATATCGGATTCATCACAAACTCGAACTCGGAAATTGTACACGGACAACGCTTTAAAAATGGGAACATGGAACGTGCCTAGCCTCTTAAGACGTGGGGATCTCCAGAACCTTTCGAACCAAGCAAAAAGTTACACATTAGACGTACTTGCAGAGAGAGAGCTCAGATGGTCTGTGAGTGGGATCCATGACACCACCAATGGTTACACTCTTCTGACATACTTCTTTCAATTAACATCTGGTGTTCAAAAGGGAGATGCACTCGCGCCTGTGCAGTTCAATTTGGCGCTTGAGTACGTAGTGAGGAAAAGCAACATTGAAACTTCACGCTGTATATTCAATAAATTAGGCCAAATTCTTGGATATGCAGATGATATCGTGCTTCTTGGCCGAAGACCTAGCGACATCAAGGACAGTTTCATCCCGCTCAATGGCTGTGCAAGTAGACTTGGTTTGGAGGTGAACAGTACCAAAACAAAATTTTTAACTACACCCAGGGACATCTCCATGGTAAATCTCGAAATTGGCGACCATAACTTTGATAGCGTCGAAAATTTTAGATACCTCGGGTCACTCATAACCTCCTTGAATGATATGCAGGCAGAAATAAAAGCCCGAATCACTGCCGGACAACGAGTTTTCTACGCCTAATCAAAATTATTGCGATCTAAACACCTTTCGCAGTCGTGCAAGCTCGCACTTTATAAAGCACTAATAAGACCTGTGCTGACTTTTGGAAGCGAGTGCTGGACCATGGCCTCTAACGACTGTAGATTATTATCTACCTTCGAAAGGAAGGTCATCCGTTCAATCTTTGGTCCTGTTAAAGTTGCGAACAATGAATATCGGATTCGTATGAACAACGAAATAATGCAACTTCTCGGAGGTAGCGATATTATCGGCTTCATAAAATTTAATCGAGTTAGATAGCTCGGCCACGTTTCAAGGTTTCCACAATAAAGAATGATTCACAAAGTGTTCCATCAACACTCAGCCGGTGTACGTCGTAGAGGAAGACCTCGACTGCGTTGGATGTGTAGGATGTCGAAATTGGAGGATGAGAGCCATGGACCGAGACTAGTTTGATCTGGATGAAACTTCATACTTAAGCATTTACCATAAAAGTATCTATAGCATTTACGATAAAACGATTAAAAACAAAAAGATTGTAAATTAAATTTCAGACAAAATTTGTTCAAATCATTATTTTAATTTTTACCGAAAAAAACGAATTTTGAAAACAAACATTTTATTTGTCCAAAATTCAGCATCTCCACAGCACAGGCGGATTGACTATTTGGAATATAACTTTATACGTAACCCTTTTCTCATTAATTGGCAGATCCTTGCGAAATTTTGTGAAAATCTATGTATCGCGAATTACAATGGATATTGAGAAGTTAAACATTAGTACTTACAAAAAATGACAAAGAATTAAAAGATTCAAATAAGATTAAATGAAGATGAAATTTTTAGCAAGGGTTAACCTTGTTGGTTTTCTTAAATTTTAGCATTAGCAATGAGTTTTGACTAGATACAAGATAGTTTTATCAAAAGTTCGGTAAGTTTAATTTGTTGGTTCAGAATTCAAGTGTGGCGTACTCGAGATCTATGTATATATTCGCGGTAAAAGAAATTCGGGTGTTGGCCACATACACCCCAGCAATTTTTAAGTAGCACTAACTAAAAACAATAATCTACAAAAAGTGACCAACTATCAAAAAAATATGCGACCCAACGCAGATTTTAAAATAGTATCACGTTTCGGAGTATTTAAAACGAAATGGATTTTATCAATATTTTTACAAAGTAATTAAAAAATGTACTTATCAAAACTTTGAATGCTCTTTAAGAGAAATGAAACCATTGAAGAAAATTTTTATTAAAGTTTGTATCGTGCTACATTTTTTTTATTAATTATAAATGGCAAATGAGAATGATAACCATTGACTCATAACAAATTATATTTAGGCAATGAAACACTTTTTTTTTATTTTGTTTTTTTATATAAAAATTTTTATTGAGACTGTTTGAAATAGATTATTTTATTTTAAATATAAATGACAAGTAAATAAATTTAAATTTTACTTGTGAAATTAAAAAAAACTATTCTGTTCATATAAAATTTAACATTATTATAATAAAATTAAAGTAAATAAATAAATTATGATTATAACTAAAATCGTTATTCTATAAGTTAATATTTTAACTGTACATATTTTCTTAATAGGTTAAGTTTCCTTATATCCAATAGCCAGTGTACTTATTCCACCATCCAAAATTATTATTTTGTCATCATGCGGCGATAACACTAACTTGTTGATCTCTATTGACGAAATCACATGTTGAACGAATTTGATTCGTCGGCATTCTCAACACTATGTTTGAAAACAGACATTGTTCATAGTCTTCAAACTCTATACACTTTTTAACAACTGCATTTTGAACACCTTTTGCTTTTTTAATGAGTTTCTCCTTCATTTGAATAGAATACATTTTAGGTCTTAGTCCAATAAATTTTAGAATGACTTTGCCTCTTCTTTGAATGTGCCAGTTTTTTTTTTATTTTCGGTTAAGTAGCAGACATGATCTCGCGGAAAATCTGATGTATCTAAATATTCTAACATAGTAGACATACGAATCGAAATCAACACCATATCAACTTTACAAATAGGAAATTAGAATATATTCCGATTAGTCTGAATTCACAACCAATTCCATATTCAGATAATGCTAAATATCTCGGCATGACGCTAGACTCTAAGCTCAGGTGGAAAGCGCATGTTAAAAAGAAAAGGCAAGGATTGAATTTAAAATTCAGAAAAATGCACTGGCTTATTGGAAGAAACTCCGAACTGACAACGCACAACAAACTG
Source organism: Nephrotoma flavescens (assembly GCA_932526605.1). NCBI lineage: Eukaryota > Metazoa > Arthropoda > Insecta > Diptera > Tipulidae > Nephrotoma > Nephrotoma flavescens. The sequence continues at coordinate 242,351,228 of OW052222.1, forward strand.
CTGTTATATAAACAAATCTTAAAACCTATCTGGACGAATTGTATTCAGCTTTGGGGCTGCGCAAGAAAAACTACAGTGAAGATCATTCAAACATTTCAAAACAAAGTACTACGTAGCATTGTGAATGCTCCTTGGTACATTAGAAATGACAATCTCCATCGAGACCTAAACATGGAATACGTCAGCGATGAAATAAAAAAATTTGCAAGAAGTCATGTACTGCGACTGCAGCAGCATGACAACGAGGAGCTGCGGAACCTACTGGATCGCGCCAATGGACCAAAGCGTCTAAAAAGAACAAAGCCTTTAGAATTAGTGGTTCCTTGAGCCGCTTAAATCAAAGAACTAGCAGAGCTGGGATGAAGCAATAGGTCTCATTCCATAAGAATAGACTACTAAAATAATAAAACAGTTACTAGATAATCTATATGATTAGTTGTAATATTATACAGAAATAAAGATTTCTTAAAAAAAAAAAAAAAAAAATAAAAAATACTAGACATGTCATTGTACAAATCATTTGTTTTAATATGATAGATAAATGAATCAGTAGGCATATACGCCAATTTGAGTCTTTCCGAGTCATACTGGTTTACCATTACATCATAATGATACCGATACATTATAGTTTTTGATAAATCAAGTATGGTCATTCCAACATAAATAGGTTTATCGAAAATCACACAAGTTTTCGTCAAATGCAATGCAGCTAGATTTTCCGAATATATCGTACGATCAATAAATTCGGGTTTCGCTATTAATTTTTCCAGTTTTTTTTGCTCCGGATACGATACGCATATTCAATCTTTTTCTTATGTTTTCCATAGTTTTTCCAAAAACTGAATTATTATATATGTAGTTTATAAGTATCCTTTTCAAAATCGTTTTTTGCTGCAGCTCGCAAATTTGTGTTATAATCTATATATGGTTTAAGCCATGCCAATTGCCGAAACTTTAATATTCGATTGATTTTCTTGAGAATTAATCCATGTTCTAACGCTTGTTTCAATGTCATATTATGAACTACATAATTGAATTTATCGTTTAAGTTTGGCACAAGTTTCTTTTGTCCTTGAATTTGTATTATTTCAGGTAAAAAAAGGTAGATCATTATGCACATTATGTAGATTTTTTGGGTACTGAATATCAACATCCAAATTCCTCCTCTCCTCTTAAACTTTCAATGCTAAAATTACTAGTAGAGATCCATTCAAAATCTGCATATGGTAAATATTTCATCATTCGGCACCATATAAGTTTGTACATTCTTGATAATTTATATATATAGATTCAGTGTTCGGATCGTAGCTATCCATATGCTGATTGTTTGCTTCAATATATCTATGAGATACTGCTTCAATATATCTATGAGATACCACCACGTATACCTGATTCTACCATTAAAATTTGATCATAATCCTGTAACAATTCTAATCGAACTTTTGAAAACTTCAACATAGCATCCCAAGATAATCCAGGTAAAGTAAAATAATGGCAAGGATCCAAATTATGTGTTTTTATTGTGACATCTCGAAAACTCTCAAAAACATCAGCAAGAGCAATAATACATCTGTCTTTAAATAGTGATCACTATATTCATCAAGTGTCTTAAATCCAAACGTGTTCCAAACATTACATGCGTGAGCATAATCATCATCAGTTATATGAGTTATACTGAGGGTACTGTGAAACTCTTCTTTTCTCGGTAGAGATGAATCTTCCAGTTTTTCCCAAGATGTTACATAATCATACGGGAATACTCCTTTCCTTGTTAGAAGTGGGCTGTATATTTCATCATAAAATTTAGTAACTTCTCGAAGTTTTGATAGACTTTTAATCAGTTCACTTAAGCTTGCCGACATAAATCTAAATGTATCCAAAAATCTTAGTTTCATACTCTTATTAATAGTTTTCGTAAATGAAATGTATTTCTCTTCAGTGCTGGAATCTCATCAATCTGCTTATCATCGTAACCCAATTCTTTTATAATAAAGTGACTATCGTACCCACTCAAGTTGTGAAATAAGATCGGTAAAAAATTCGGACTTTGATATTTTAGGTTGCAATCATTATGTGCTGCAGCTCTAAACTTTCTAGTAATGTGGCAGTGATCGCGTACTTTTAAAACATTTATTTCAAATGGTTTGTTGCACATATAACACATAGCAGCCGTATCAAATGCAATCATTTCTTCATTTGAAAGCGTAATCATAGGCTTATTTAAATTATAAATTGTTGAAACTTTTCACCTAATTCTCTCAAATAAATTAATAGATGCTTTTGTGCATCTGGTCCTAGATAAATATATGGTTCAATTGGAAGTGTTAAATCTGCTCCAACGACTTCTTCCGTCTGTTTTAGATAGGCGCAAAAACTCATTACTTCATGCTGCTGATATCTAGTTGTGTATGCTTCATCATAACTTGGTCTAAAACCTTCCACAGGTTTTAAGATCGATTCAAAATCGCAGTATATAACGAATAGAACACGCAAAGTTCTCTCAATATTCTCAAATTGTACATATGGATTTTTCACCGGCATCTCTACTCGGACTGGTCTATTTTTCTTACACCAAATGATGTGCTTTTCTAGCTTCTTTTGTTTTACCATATTTATTGTTAAAGTGAGTAAAACATCGTTTACATATAGCCATGCCATGGCCATGTTTGGATATTTGATTACTAACAAGCCTCTCAAAATTTTTTATATAGACATAGTGAGCTTTCTCATTATCATCATTTATAAGTAATAAATCTCGATGATCATCGTTCTCGTCATCTGCCATCTTTATAATATATATGTACTTTATTATTCTTAGATAAACCGTATACGTTTATACTTATATTGTTGCTCTTTTCAAATTTTGTTTATATCTTCCAAAGGTGTGGGATACGTCACACACGAGAAATCATATGTATCTAATAAATTTGAGTATTTATTAACTCTTTGTGGATCTTTACTGCAAAACTTTGCCAAAACGCTATACACAAAACATTTCTGATCGTTATTTCTTATATTTATACAAGCTGCTTGGTTAGCAATTTCTTTTGGCAGAGGAACGTAAGTACTTCCTCGAGGTGGATTATATTTGTTTACTCTAACTCGTAGTCCATCAATACCTAGCATTGCCCATCCGCTATTTTTCAATTGTGATTCCTCCATTTCGTTTGCCAATTTCTTAAAAGTGTTGTATATTTATCATCTAAACATGGTTCGACATCCCTGTCATTTTTGTAATAAAACTATGAACTAAGAATTTATGATAACTGTAACTGAAATCTCCATAAAAATTCAAGTTGAAAAGTAAATGAAAAATAAAAAATGGTTAGAGAGAATTTGGATTTCAACTAGACAAGTACTAAATAATAAATAATATAAAATTTCTGATAAAAGTGTTTAAATTAAAAGTGAACAACTACAAATAAATATTCAATCGTCATAAACCACACCACAAATTTGGTGGCAGCGGAGGGATTACCCCCAATTTTAATAAAGTTATTTAACTCGTATAAAACGTTATAGTTGAAAATAAAATAACGCAAAAATTTAAAACATATGTAAGTGAAATGATAAGTAAAAATAGTTCGAGTAAATGAAAAGTTATAAATTATAATATACAAATATAATAATTATATATAAAAAAAAAATACGGTGAAATTGTCCATATAATAACGTTTTTCATACGACCATACACCGTCAAACTTGTGAATCCATTAAATTTAGTTGTGCAGTATTGAACTGTAGAAAACAAAAATATTTAATAATAATAAAAGTTAAACAATCATTAAAAAATAAAATTTCGCATGTAACTTGTGCATCCTATACACATATTCTTGGAAAGTAATTGTGTGAAAAAAAAATTTTTTGTTTGGCGTAATCAACCTTAACCGCGTGGAAGTTTCTATTCGACCGAAAAGCAAACTTTTCTGATCATCATACACTAATGAAAATTAACCATTTACGGAAGTACAAAATTCACCAATTAATCACAACCGATGGTATAATTACTGGAAGTAGAGCCGCAAAGAATCATGTGGTTAATTACAACCTTGAACCAACCTTCAGCACGTTTAAATCAGGGTAAATATTATAATTTTTAAGTAAACATTTTTTCTAATTCAATTAAATTATTTAAGTTAAAAAAAAAGTATAATTTTAAATCTTAGTTTAAATAAATTTGGTTACGAAATAGGTGTATAGATATTATACTCTACACATACATGTCCTTAAAAATTATATTAATAATCTAAATTCTAAATTTTGTTAAGAATATTCTGGTTACTGTTCATATTTTTTTTTTTTTATTTTTTATATTTTTTTGCACATAACATGTATCGCAATTTAAAAACGGTTTTATTAATCAAATGAGGTCGGTTCGTTCTAATAAGGAACCGGTTAAACAATCGTTAAGAAATAAAATTCGTAGATCAAATTCATTTGATGGTATTCTTAATATTGAATCAAATATGAGTTTCGATAGGAGTTTGGCATTGAAAATCGTTCCTGAATTTGACGGAAACTCTAAAAATCTTCATAAATTTCTAACTTGCTGTGATGTGGTTTATGATTCTATCAGTAAAGAGAAGAATCAGTTTTTATAGATTTTCTGAAATGCAAATTATCCAGCAAAGCTTATAATATAGTAAAATTTCAAAAGTTTAAAAAATGGGCTGACTTAAAACAACAATTAAAATTAAAATGCGGAGAGCAACGGACCATGGAATCCTTACAGATAGAATTAATTAATATCGTTCAGAAAAAGGATGAACCAGTTAGAGATTGGAGATACATGGTACCCATGTAGAAGAGTTGCTTGCAGACTTAAACGTAGTTTCTGTAGAAAACGTTGGCGCAGCGGCAACAGCTCACGTCACACTTTTGAACAATAAAACGGCACAAAAGGCATTCGAGGAAGGTCTCCAAGATCCTTTTAAATTATTAATAAAATCTTATAGATTCGAAACCTTAGAGGAATGTATTAATGAAACTTGCGAAGAAGAAAAAATTAACCATGAAAATATTAGGAAGAGTAAGGGAGCAAGTGCTAAAGTAAATCCTAGTTGTCAAATTTGTGGGAAGTCTAACCATACTGAAAAGGTATGTTTTTCTAGATATGACTCCCAACAACCAAGGCGACAAGGCTTCTCAAATATGCAATTTCGATCTCCAACACAACCTCCACGGTCAAATCAAATAATGTTAACTTGTGCGTATTGCAAATTTGAAGGACATCATATCAATGAATGTAGAAAGAAACAATTTGCTGATTCCAAAAAGTCATTCTACTCAAATAAGGACTATAGGAACACAAATAAAAATTTGGGAAACACTCAAGAACTCCATCAGACTCCAACGAACACTCCTGTGCGAGTTCGCAACCTAGAATAGTGTTCCAGAAAATTAAATGATAATGTCGAACCTAACATTAAACGTTCTTATTCAATTAAATATCTAAATCAATCAAAAACTTCTACCAAACCGTCGAAGAAAACAACAAAAATCATGTCTTCATCATTCGATAAAATTCATGAAATTTGCTCAAACTTTCTATTAAATATTTTCCAATTATCTTTTAGTTTAATCACATTTTTGTTTGCATCTAATCTTAAAGACCGTTCTCTTAGTGATTCTGCTAGTCTTTCGAATCCCTTGGTTCATTCAGAATTTTCAGATGAAACTAGTGATTACGTCGATCAATCTAAAATCCTTACTTTCAATTTAAAGTAATCCAATTCTTTAGACAGAAAATATATTCAACTAACGCTTGATATTTCTGATCACGGTGCGGATATAAGCGTCATAAAAAAGTCATGCGTATTTGAAGACGTATTCTGTTTTCCAAAAGAAAATTGTTTCCTTAGAGGTATAAGTGATAGAGATATTGAAACAATGGCTTCTTGTTACGCTAAGATTAAAATGGAAGAAAGTTATTTTCTTGATCAACGATTCCAAATAGTGAGGGATAATTTTCCTATCGATTGTAGTGGAATTTTGGGAAGAGATTTTTTAGATAACCATTTTTGTAGGATAAATTTCGCGAAACATTATCTGTTAATTCCAATTCCTAATTCTGAGGAAAGTGTTTGTCTTAATCTTTGCTAACTACCAACAAACATTTCAGTACCTGCGAGATCTGAAAAGGTAATTCTTCTGAATGTTAACCTCGAAGATTCTAAGGAATATTTATGCATGTCTAAGGAAATTATGCCAGGTGTTTATGTTGCTAATTGTTTAATAAGACCGCAGAATAAATTAGTTCATGTAAGTTTAATAAATTCCAACGAAAATTCAGTTTTAATTAAAGATCTTAATATAGATGTAGAACATCTTAATGATTATGAAATACATTCAATAAACACTTGTAAGTGGAATAACGTAATTGAAGAAAGATTGAAAACTCTCGCCGATAATTTAGACTTCACCCATCTTAACGATGAAGAACATTCTTCTCTTTTAAAAATAATTCGTGAATTTAATGATGTTTTCCATTTACCTGGTGATCAACTAACAACCACTAATGCTGTTAAACATAGTATAAATTTAAAACCTACAGCAAACCCTATACATGTAAAGCCATATAGACTGCCTGAAGCAACAAAACGAGTAATAGATACTCAAATTAACGAAATGTTGGCGAATAACCATATCGAACCGAGCAAAAGTGGATGGAATTCCCCTCTACTCGTGGTTCCCAAGAAGTCAAACGGAGAAAAGAAATGGCGCGTAGTCATCGACTATAGGAAATTGAATGAGAAAACGGAAGACGAATTCTTTCCATTACCCAACATCACCGACATCTTGGAACAACTTGGGAAATCTTGTTATTACAGCACTTTGGATTTACCTAATGGATATCATCAGGTACTAATGGATGAAAAATACAAGGATATGACTGCTTTTTCTTCGTCAACCGGGCACTATCATTTCCTTCGAATGCCTTTCGGGTTAAAGGGTGCCCCGGCCAAATTCCAAAAGTTAATGAACCATGTCTTGGCCGGTGTAAACGGCATAAAATGCTTAGTTTATTTGGACGACATAGTCATTTATGGATCAAGTTTAAATGACCATAATTCCAAGCTCACGGAAATTCTTTGCTGTTTGAGGAAATTTAATTTGAAGTTAAACCCAACAAAATGTGTATTCCTAAAACCAGAAATCAGTTATCTGGGTCATATTATATCATCGACCGGTATCAAACCTGATCCAAGGAAAATCGAAAGCATACAAAATTTTCCAGCTCCTAAGACATCGAAAGAATTGAAATCATTTTTAGGCCTGGTAGGCTATTATCGAAAATTTATCTATGACTTCGCTAAATCTTCGTCTCCATTAACAAATCTTTTAAAAAAGGATGCTTCGTACGAGTGGACACCATTTTGCGACGAAGCATTCATGAATTAAAATCAAAAATTACTGAGTCTCCAGCTTTGCTACAATTTCCAGATTTTAATAAAACTTTTTACTTTACTTGTGACGCTAGTGACTATGCAATTGGTTCAGTATTATCACAATATACGGAATCAAAAGATCAGCCAGTTGGTTTTGCAAGTAGAAAATTAAACAAGAGTGAACGTAACTATTCTGTGATTGAGAAGGAGTTGTTGGCTATAGTGTGGAGTGTAGAACATTTCCGCCCATACTTGTATGGTAGACACTTTATTATAAGAACTGATCATAGACCATTGACTTGATTAAGTAATATGGCTAATCCATCTTCTCGTTTGACCAGATGGCGGATAAAGATTGAAGATTTCAATTATTCTGTTGAATATAAACCTGGAAAACAAAATGTAGTAGCCGATTGTTTAACTCGTGCACCAAATATTAATTCTGACATAAATGTAATTACCCGATCTCAAAGCAGACAACAACTTACAAATTCAAATTCACCAGCGAATCTCAGTCTTGCTCCAACTAGTAATAATTCTGGGTATGTCATATTACCAAATTCGTCCTCTGTACCGGAATCACCCATTTCACCTAGTTCTGACCAAACTTTTACTCTAAACAATGATATCGTTAAAGTAAATACAGAAACTGAAATACAGCAACTCTTGAATGAATTCCATAAATCACCAATCGGAGGGCATCAAGGAGTGAATCGCATGTACAAACAACTTAAGGAATTTTTCAATTTTCCCAACATGTTGAAAACTATAATTAAATATGTTCAAACTTGCGTTGAATGTGAAAGAAATAAAAGCACATTATGTACAAAACTACCTATGAAAATAACTACTACTTCATTTAAGCCTTTCCAAAAGATATTTCTGGACATCGTCGGACCAATAGTACCTACCTACAACCATAATAAATACATACTTACGATTCAGGACGACTTGTCCAAATATTCATTAGCGATACCAATAAAAAGCCAGGAAGCAGAACTGGTAGCCCGAGCATTTGTGAAAAAATTTATATGTATATTTGCTTGTCCCAAAACGATTCTGACTGATCAGGGATCAAATTTTATGAGCCAATTATTAGAACATACTTGCAAATTTCTGCAAATAACTAAACTTAATACAACCGCTTATCATCCTCAGACGAATGGTGCGTTAGAATCGCACAAACACTTATCGAATATTTAAGACATTCTTTGAGACAACATTCACATGCTAAACAGTAAAATAAACACGAATACAAATAAAATTTACGATTTAAGTTTGCAAGAGGACGTTTGACGAAAATTTGTGTCATAAGTAATTTTTAAACTGATGATGATAGCTGTGTCTATCGAAATCGATATTTAATATATATAAAAAAAAAAAAAAAATTATAATTTCACTATAAGGACGACGTAGAATACTTATACTAAAAATAAAAATTAATGATTGTTTTTTAAAAAATAGTTTTTAAAAATAAATTTGTTAATATTTGTATTGTAAAAAGTTGTTTTTTTCTACAATATTGTTACGTGAAATAAGTGCACCCAAAAATGGAAACCAATACAAAAATATCATTTACAGTAGGTTCGACAAGAGCGTGTACGGCATAGCTGTACTTAAAACTATAGGAATAAATATGGGCGGGCTTATATCGGTTTTCTATTGATTCCTCTTGGACGCTCTAAAACAAACATTAGTTTAACTGCAACTGTTTAGCGGATAACATACATATATGAAAGAAATGAGTACGATTTATAAAAAACGATTTGAAGCGGTGTTTTTAAGCGCACATCAGATAGGACCAAAAATGTCGGTTGCAAGTGCAGCAAAATATTTAAAAAGTCGAAAACAATTGTATGGAAGAGGATTCACATTATTCAATGCATAAAAATGTTGACGATTTGCGAAAATTCTTCGTTTACGCTAGATGCAGCTGTAGAAAAATTGGCGAAAAAAATATTATTATACCAAAAACAACCATACGAAATATGTAGAATTATGGAACATGGATCCGCATATGGAAATGCTTTGGTCAAACCACTGGTAACACAAAAATACGTGGAAAAGCGACTTCAGTGGGCGAATGAACAAAAAAACAAAGATTTTACGAGTATTGTGTTTACCGATGAGTACTCCTTTTGGGGTTTTAATGTTAAAGGGCGTGTTTCGCCAACTAAGCAAGAACAGAATTGTCCGAAATGTGGAGCACCCGCCCTAGCTCCATGTATATGGATGCTGCACCAAGCAAGGTCTTGGTAAATTAATCGTTTCCACACGGAACCTTAACGCACTTTTCATGAATAAAATTTATTCGCGAGGTTTGTTACCATCTATCCTTAAATGTTTTGGAGCGGGGAACTCCAATTGGATCTTGGTAGAAGACAACGATCAAAAACACCATAGCCTACTCTGTTCGAAATTTAAACTTAAAAATGGCATCACAACATTGGAATGGTCATTTCAGTCCCCTAATTTTAATCCGATCAAAATTTATAGGCACTCATGGAGAATAATCTGTAAATGTATCACATAAAAAATTTGAGCGCTCTAGTGCGAGTTGTCCGGAAGATCGCCAAAAATTTATCACCATACAGTATACAGAAAAATTTGTTGATAGTATGGACAAAACGGCCAGGCAATTATTAACAGTAATGGTGAATTTACTATGTAGTAGTTGGTAGCGTCCTAGATAAAACAACAAACTTTCATAATAAAAACAAAAAAAAAAAATCGTAGTTTTATCTTTACTTAGTTTTTTACCGTACACGCTCTTCTTGCACATACTGTACATTTTGTGGGTTCCTTTATCCTACATTTTAGAACAGCATTTGAATTTACCGCATATACTGTTAAAAATTGAGTTTACCCTAGATTTTCAGCCTATATATAATTTATATTTTCTTCATCAAAATAATGTGGTAGAACGAAAGGTGGAATAATGTACCATTTTGGCGAAACGTTACATTTGCCGTGACACACAAAACAAAAATGTACTAAAATTTGGTTGCGTACATTTATACTTTATGGTTCATGATTAGATCGCAATTTTTTGGTAAACATGCGTACCAACATAATATTTTTGAAGAAATCGTCGAATGATAAAAATTTTCAGCCAGTCGTTCGTGTGCGCTTCATCGAGATAAATCCAATTATAAATAAATCAAATTAAAATTAAAAATTTAAAATTTTACAAAGTCTATTGGCTTTGGAAGGTAAAAACTGCTAAAACAAAAGTGCCGTTTAACTTATCTCGATCCACAAAACACAACAGGGAAGAATCGCAAGACCGCTCCCAACATAAAATACATTCCATATCAGTCGATAACATTATATGGCTAAAGTGTAGATACTTTATACATCGCGGAAATCTGGTAAGTTGAAAACGTTTAAAACAACATTTTTAGGATTGTGTAGGAGGTGCAAGCCGAAAATTTTGCAACAAATTATTTCTATGTTTATAAAGATTTTCGTGTAGGAAATGTGAATTTATGATTAAATTGTAAAAAATTTCGCAAAAACTTTGAAATTTTCCATAGTGTTTCTAAATATTTTCCTCTTCTGTATAAAGTGAATTAAAATATATTAATTAAACCGAAGAAATCTAACAACTTTATGTTTATTCAAAAAAAAAAAAATCATTTTCATTATAATCGTTATCAACATTAATATTTTCATCGGCGCTATTATACAGGGTGTCCCCGATTGGGATGCTATATGTATATGTATATAAATAGATTTAGAGAATCGTATAGACACCATGCATACGTGAAGAAAATGTAGTATGATAGCGATGATAATGAAAATGATTTTTTTTGAATAAACATAAGGTTGTTAGATTTCTTCGGTTTAATTATTTTAATTCGCCTTATATAAAAGAGTAAACTATTGAGAAACACTATGGAAGATTTCTAAATTTTCGCGGAACATGTGTCAATTTTACTTTAAATTCACAAATCCTACAGCAAAATCTATTAAAAAAATTTCAAATATAAATAAAATCATTATTTATTATTTTTGGAGTGATCTTGGAGTAAAATTGAGCAAACGTAATCCAATTTTTACCTATTACATAATGTTCAATTCAAATTTTTATAAGTAAAATTAGATTTGATAAATTGAAACCCAGATTTTTAATTTTTGAATAAAAAACATAAAAAATATTTTTGAAAGAACTGAAAACTATCCCCGAAAATGTCTTGTTTCTCCGAAATTTTTGGCTTGCACCTCATTCTCACCATAAAAACGATACACAATCTTATAAAGAAAAACTATACATAATCGGCGATTTATACATCATCAGTTACGCCCATTTTATCTGTATTCTTTTAAATATTCAATAGTGAGCTCGACACAATATCATTGTTAGTTTTAATTGCATAACTGGTAGAGTTGTAACTATGGAAATTAAAAATAACAGTGATTTTATAAATAAGCTAATTATTAAAAATAATGATCCAGAATATACTCTCTATGACGAACCTGAAACGTTTCTAATTAATTCGTCTATTTATGCAACGGTACTAAAGGTATTTTCCAAACTATTTAAATATAAAATTATGTGAAATTAACGTTAATTAATTCACGTTTGTTTTGGAATAGTGTTTAACTCGGCTGGAAATTGCTGTTTTGCAATATTTAGGAAGCTATCAATTAAGAGTTGGCGAATACACGTTTGCGATGGAAATGGTTGTTTTAGGGAATAAATTCTTTGAAGATCCTTGTTTTGAAAGCAGCTTAAAGGCAGACTTTAATGAATGTCTTGCAGAAATGACTCGTTTTTCACAATTTATGCATTTTTGGGAAGAGAAAGTTACCCTATTCCAAGAAGTCGACAATTATTCCGAGCTTGAGGTAAATTTTATAAGAAACATTTAGTCATTATGAATTTACCAAATTTATATTTTTCTAGGAATTTATTGCCACCAAGCATCTAGAGAAGGATGTTATTAGTGTAAAACAAACAGAAACGCATGGAATAACTTCGTTAGGCATCAATATAAAAATAGTAACGTTTGATGGACTACGATTTTCGTATGACGTAATCAGAGATTATTTGGATTTTTTACATAAAAAGACATTAACAAAAAAACAAAACAAAATAACAAATTATAATAAACCCATATATTATTACGTTACGAGAGCCCTTCCATGGCATAGACCGATTTTGCTTGATATTTATAGAATTCCATTAAAAAATCAACGAATTTTTCTAGAGCTTCAGACATTTTTAACGTGCATGCGAGAATTAACGTATGCAAGGGAACCACACCTGGATCTAATAAGCCTCTGCTCATTAAAACTTGCATTTTGTGATGATCGAAATTTAACGGAAGCTTCATTCGATTTAAAATTCGAAATTGATGCATTAATTGAACGACATTTACGTCGCATGCAACGTAATCAAACGTACATTAAAAATGGTACTTTTGATATAAAACAGTACGCCCTCGACACGAACTCTATATACTACACGTCTTATCCAGCAGTTGCCAATTTTATTTATTCTTTTCAAGAATTTTTTCATAGTACCAACTTATATGAATATTATTCTGAAAGAACACGACATATTCCTGAATTTGTACACATGTTAATGTTGATTGATGAGGAAGAAGCTCTTAAAAAGGTAGTAAAAAAGAGAACACGACATATTCCTTATTCGGAATTTGTAGAAACGTTAATGTTGACTGACGAGGAATTCGCTCCTGAGGTATTAGCAAATAGAAGACGACTTATTCCTGAATTGAAACAAACGTTAATGTTGATTGACGAGGAAAAAGCTCTTGAGGTATTAACAGAAAAATCAAACATACCCTTTTACGTTGATGCCGAAAATTATAACAAAATGAATTCAAAACTTTGTGCTGAATTATTAAATAGTCTACACGTAGATCGTATACGGATTAGCACAAATTACAAATGGATAAACCAGCCGTATTTTACCAAATTTCATCACATTCATTTCAGGAAAATCACGATTGAATTGGTGGGCACAAACAAATTTGATTTTATTGAGGACTTTATACAATTTTTGAGAACAATTCCCAATTCTGTAACATCTGGCATTCTACTCAAAATAAAAGTAGTCAAACTTAAGAACTATAATATTTTCAAAAATTTGAGAATTAATGAACTTATGTTTTTTGGTTCGACGATCACATTAACCATGCTGACGGAGTTATCAGACTGTAATTTAAGATTCAACTTAAAATTCAGGAGCTGCACAATCGAGGACCAAACCAGTACATGGTCATTACTAATAAAAAATTTCGATCGTACATCAGTACATGTAAGTATTTTACAAACTTACACAAGAGAATCCCAAAACATTCTGAGCTGGTGACAATTCCTACTTAACTAAAGTTTAGGATCATTTTGTATCACTCACCTTCTGTAATATTTGAATTTATTATTTCTCGTACCAATAATTTACATATTTTTCCAGGTAAACATATTGGAGGGAGAAAAGACATGGCAACATTTATTTGAGAGTATAGTGAATAAAATACAAAAAAAAGGAAAAAAAGTGTAAAGAGAAAAAAAAGAGAAAAAGGGAATAACCGCTTGGATTTAGTCATAAAACTTAATGAGTTCCGTTTTCAGTGTTGCTTGATGATTCGAGCCATGAATTCTGATAAATGGGTTGCGATTTCTCCGATAGTGTTTATATTTGATGAATTAAACATGCGGCTGAACATGCGGCGATACGGTAAACCAACAGATTTATATTATTTGAGGAATTTTGGTACTGATAATGAAGCTGAGGATGACTACGAAGATTTTGAATTTTATCAATAACAAAAGAAATGAGTAGAGTAGTAGAGTTATGCTGAAAACAGATGTGCAGATTTTCCGCATGCGCCGCCGCATACAGATCTGCACGTAAAACACACTAGTATAATTTTTTGACACTTGTGTGCGGCATTTTTTATTTAAAATTAGAGCAAGATATGAGTGTTGTGATTTTTTCTGTGTATTTTGTGTATTAACAAATCTGTCTTTATTAAAACAAAAATGAAAATTATGAATTATGACGATTTCAATAAACTAATTTTAGTTAAAGCATATGCACTGCAAATTAAAACTAAATTTTGGCGTATGTGGATTCGCACAGTATTTACCGAACTCGGATTATTTTCTAAATTTTTTTTCCCCAATGCATTTCGTGTCCTTTTAAGGGAAATCATTTTTATAAAAGAACTTCAAGAAATACATTAGCAACATATACGTATATATATGTCATTACAATTTTAAAATAATTCAATTACACAATTATACATTCAATAATATTAAATAAAACAATAATTCATTTACAATAAGCAATAATTAAAATTCAGCCTATATAATTATTTATAAGAGTTTGATAATACAGCTTAGCTTCAAGCTTTTCTGAAAATGATGGAGATCCACTGTCGAAATTGTCGATAAAAACGGTCGATCTACGTGTATTTTTTTTGTTAATTAGATAGTTTTCATGACATTTTATTTGACTAATCTATTTTCAGTTTTTGCTTTAGTTAATATTAAGAATTTTCTGTGTAAATCCTCATATATTGCCAATCCACGCCTACCGGAGGTACTATTCAAAGGCAGATAAACGCGTCATAATAGTTCCCTGTTTCAGGGTGGCGCCCAATAAAATAATTAAATTGTTGACCGGAAACCTGGGGATTTACCAACATAAAGTTAATTAGTTTTGGTCGAATATTGGACCTCTGATGCACATATATACAAATGTATTTCCGACCTTTTTAGGTAGGCGTAGTATAACAGCTTGCATATTATTCAATCGGGCAATACATATTTTTTGGAGGTTAAATGTCAAGCTTGAATAATTACTAGTAGCATTTGTTCAAATGTCGAATTTTGTGCCAAAAAAACACCATTTGCGGGAAGTTTTACTCCATTACATTTTGTTGAAGAAAGGTGCAGTGGAAACAAATAGTTTGCTTGTGGACGATTCAAAGTTGGTGATTTTGACATAAAAGACAAAGAACGTGAAGGCGGACCAAGAAAAATTTGAAGATACAGAATTGGTAGAATTGCTGGATGTGGACCCTTGTTAGACCGAAAAACAATTTGCAGAAAAGATAAATATTACCCAACAATGTGTTTTGCAACATATATTTACATGCAATGGGATTGGTTCAGAAGCTGGGTTATTGGGTGCCACACAAATTGAAAGAACGGGACACGGAACGTCTGAATACTATGTGCGAATTGTTGCTTAAACGACAACAAAGGAAGTGGTTTTTGCATCGGATCATAACTGGAGATCTACGTGTTAACGGAAATAGGTTAGGTATTAAAGTTTAATGAAGATTGGATAAAAACAATCGAATCGTATAAGCCGTTTTTGAGATATGCTCGGTACAAACATCCATCCATCCAGAGGTATACAGATAATCTTTTTGTAGCATTTTTAAGATCATGGACCAGCAAAACATCGAGAAATATTGTTTTGGAGTAGAGTCGTTTTTAAAAGTTAAAAGACCGAAGGTAAAATTAATCAGGGAGTAACGTAACAATTTTGAGACACCCTGTATAGACGGTGCCGTCTGATAAAATGTTAAAAATGATGATACAAAATTTTATAGGAAAAAAATGTGGTGCTATACTGGTTGGAGAATTCGGTAAAAGTCGTTTGGTTTTTTGTTATTGAGTTTATCGTATGTACTTATCAATAAAATTAATGAATTTTTGTTCTTATCTTATCAAATACTTCGCCATTTCTTATCAGTCGATAACATTTTATTTTTATTCAATAGTTAGTTCGTCACAATGTCAGTGTTAGTTGTATTTCATTAACTGGTATACCCTGTAACTATGGAATTTAAAAATACAATTGAATTTGTAAGAAGACTAATTATTTTAAATAATGGAGAAAAAAAGGCCAAAATCGACGACCCAAAAACGATTTTAATTCATTCGTCTATTTATTCAAAGGTACTAGAGGTATGTCTACAACTATTTAAATATAAATTTATGTGAAATTAACAATAACTAGTTCACTTTGGTTTGGCATAGTTCTTTACTCGGAAGGATGTTGAGGTTTTGGAACATTTAGGATACTATGAATTAACAGTTGGTGAATGTACGTTTGACATGGAAATGTTAGTTATACGGTCAACAAAAAATGGCCGGAACCCTCTTTTTCTTACAAATTTGATTCAAAAGTCACATTATACATATTTTTGGGAAAAGAAATTTACGCTTTTCATAGAATCGGACAGATTTGACGAGCTAGAGGTAAGTTTTAAAAAAATTATTTGGTCATTATGATTTTGCTAAATTTGTGTTTGTGCAGAGATTTATTAGGTACTGCGATTTAAAAAAGCATGTTATTAGTGTAAAGGAAGGCCCTGGAGTAAATTCGTTAGGATACAATATAAAAATAGTAACGTTCGATGACACAATAGATGAGGATCTAATATATAATCAGTATGTTTCATTTTTAAATGGCTATAGGGACGGTATGTTACGAGAATATATTCAACTTTTCCATTGTTACTTTACACATGCCCTTCCATGGCATAGACCGAAAATGCTTGATATGTATAGAAGAATCAACGAATTTTTGAAGAATCAACGAATTTTTCTAGGGCTTCAAACATTTTTAACGTGGATGCGAGAATTAAATTATACCAGGGAGCCACACCTAGACCTAATAAGTCTTTGCTCATTAAAGCTTGCATTTTGTGATGACCGAAATGTAACGGAAGCTTCGGCCAACTTAGAATTCGAAATTGATGCATTAATTGAACAAATTTTACGACAGCATAATCAAGCGTACCATAAAAATGGTAATTTTGATATAAAACAATACGCCGCGAATAAGAATTCTCAATTAAGCACGGCCAATCCAGCAGTTTTCAATTTAATTTATAAATTTCAACACATTTTCCATTGTACCAGCTTACCTGCCAAACGTTTTCTTGAGGATATCTATATTTATGAATTTACACGAATTTTAATGTTGATCGACGAGACCAAAGATCTTAAGGTATTAAGAAGCAGACCAAAGACACACTATGAAGTTGATTCCACATATTATAACAAAATGAATACAAAACTCTTTTGTGAATTATTAAAATGTCGTAACGTGCGCATAATACGGCTTGACACAAATTACAAATGGATAAATGAGCCGTGTTTTACCGAATTCGATGCACTTGATAGTAAAGTGGTCAGAATTAAGTTAGTGGGCACAAATGAATTTAATTTTATTGAGGACTTTATACAATTTTTGAAAACAATTCCAATTTCTACGACATCGAAAATGGAACTTATAATAGAAGAAGTCACCCTTAAGCATTATAATATTTTTAAAAATTTGGAAGTTGATAATCTTGCGTTTCGTGGTTCAAAAATCACATTTACTATGATGTTAGAATTATTAGAATGTGATTTAAAGGACATCTATTTAGAATTCGAAAAGTGTACAATCGAGGACCAAACTTGTACATGGTCTTTACTATTAAATGGATTCGATCGTGAAAATGTAGATGTAAGTATTTTGAATTTATTATTTTTCACACCTATAGCTTACATATTTTTCCAGGTAGATATAGTGGAAGAAGAAAATACTTGGCAGTATTTATTTGAAAGCATCGCAAATCACATTACTAATTTAAAACTTAATCAATTCAAATTTAAATGTGACTTATATATTCTAAGCGTTTCAGTTAGTGATATGCAGTTTATGTTTGATAAATTTAACATGCGACTCGACGTGCGCGATTACAATGGTGAACAAATAAATTTATTTAATTTGAAGAATCTTAAAACTATGAACGAATCCAACGATGATTACAAAGATTTTTAATATTATCAATTACGAAATAAATACACCTAAAAATTCAGTTAAATATATGCGAAGATAGTATAACTAAAATGAAGACTAACGACCCATCTACAACTGTTGAGAGACATAAGTGGACCATTGCATTGCATTTGAAAAAGGAATCGCTTACCGCTGTCATGTGAAACATGTATAATTCTGTTTTACCCGCTAATTAGGAAAAGAGCAAATCCAACAAAAATTTGCAATTTTCAACAACATTTTATGGATCGACGGAAATGTGCAATTTGCATTATTTGGCCTGCACAAATACAAATCTTGTGCTTTGTAGTAAAAACTACATACTTGATGTGAACGTGTCATCGACGGGAACTCGGGTGCGATACGTAAGAACTTGTCTCGACATACACTGGGCGATATTTGGCTGCATCATGATGGGGTTCAGGAGAGCAGGAGATACGGCAACGAATAATCAAAGCAACCAAAATTGCTAACAATAACGAACGTGCGTTTCGAGAGGTCAAAATAAATTTCGAATTCCGGACACACCTTATGATATTTAAAATTAACTAGCGGACCTGTGACTGAATAATCAGTCACGTGATTACATTTTATTGAATTTTTGGTTAGGAAATGATTAAGAAGATTTCTAAGGTGTAAATTTGATGCACTTTTATCAAAAATAAAGTAAATTCATATACGCTATTAAATATTTAATAAGAAATGTACAAAAGTATAATAAAATATGAATTTACAATACAATTTACATGCGTAGAATCTCTACAAAAAAAACATTCTTTGTTGTGATGCGCCCGTCCCGATCAGCTGATTGATCGCTTGTCTCAACCATAAACACCTTGAGTCCGTCAAATGAGCGGCATCGTGAAAAGGCCATATACAACTGACCGTGTGTAAATACGGGGGCCGGCAAGTACACTCCTACCTTCTTCAAGCTTTGGCCCTGAGTCTTGTTGATGGTTATGACGAACGCGAGCTGGACCGGAAGTTGAAGGCGAGACATTTTAAATGAGAAGGTGCCTTCCGAGGGTGAGAGCTTCATGCGTGGGATGATAACGCGCTCGCACTTTTGAGAAGCCAGTCAGCAAATCACATTCCAGACCCTTGCAAGTGTTTAGATTCCTCATCAAAAGAACGATCGCGTTTACCTTTAGCGGGATGACATGGCGTGGAAGTTCGGACCCTTGTTGAGAAACTCGACATGTAGGCGGAGTTCCTCATTCATGTCGTCACTCTCAACTTTATCAACACTTAGTTTGACTTCTTGTCAGACGGGCACGAGGTCAAGCACCTGTTGATTGATTAGCGCAAAATCATCATTCTTGGGTGCAAGGATGGCGCGCTCCTCGATGGTTCCCTCGGGTAGTGTTGTGTTGATGTCACCATACTCGAAATCGATTACACGTCTGTCTATGATTGTGATCGCGGCCCCTGGCATGATGCTGGCCTCATCTATCGTGATGAGCGCTTTTCAACTTGGTAGCGTGCGAGGAGTTTGGCTTCATTGATGAAACTGATGACTCATCCATTGGAACCGGCAGTTTGAAAATGTTATGTAGCGTACGCTCACCTTCCATAAAGATCGTGGCGATTCCAGTGAAGGCGGAGCAAATGGATTCCAAGCCGCGCCCCTTGGCAAATGCAATGAGTGATTGCAATACAAATGTCTTGCCACGCCCGTCGGGAGCGTCAACGTAAAAGACCTTTGCTGACAGGGTTTCAGATTCGAGCGCGCTTCGAATCTCATTAATAACGCGCTTCTGGCCTTCATTTGCACTCGCATACATGTTGTCTGTAAAATCTCAGAAGGGAAAAGCACACAATTGCCGTAGTGCACGACTTTAATCTAAATATGTATTTAATAAGAAATGTATAAAAAGATCGTTTTGATTGTGTATTATTTTCATTTGTAAAGGGTGTTTCAACAGGTGCGCTTTAACTTTTTTCCGATAGGGACGGCGAACGACGCCATATTTTTTATTAATCTTTTGTCATTTGGAAACTTCATTAGTATACATTTTATCATGGAACGCTACACACGTGAACAGCGATTGAAAATCGTGCAAATTTTTTATCAAAATAATCGTTCTGTTGCTGCTACTTTAAGAGCATTACGGCCATTTTACGGTCCATTTAACAAGCCAGCCCGTTCGACAATCGACCGTATAGTGGCAAAATTTGAGTCTACGTTTTCGCTACATGTTCCGGTGCCCTCGAGAGCAAGAAGTGCTCGAAGTGTTGAAAACATCGCAGCCGCCAGGGCTTCAGTTCAAGAAGACGCGAATGTGTCGCTCACACGACGTTCGCAACAATTGGGCCTTTCTGTGATATGAATAATTTTGACGTACTAAACTAATGTACTTAAGTAGATTATATAGTCGATTTACCACCACACAAAAAGCAGAAACACGTGACGCTATTTCAAGCATGAAATTAAGAGCTTAATAAATTATCCCGTTACGAAATATACTGGGACGCAAATCAACCGCATATCGGGACGAAACTTCCCACTTAACCTTTTCGCATAAATTAGAAGATCCCATGACTTTTGCCTGAAATCGGACGGAAATGATAAATCCAAACTTTTCATAGACATTATTATGTTTGTGTAAGTATTAAGGTCGATCTTCACTCGCAAAATTTTGTCATGTTGATATAGAGTGCTATGACAAAAATGTATTTTTACACTCACACCTTTTAATACAAAAATGTTTGTATAGGTACCGGGTGTTTCTTTTAAACTGAGACGATCAAATACCTCGAAAAATATAAGCCACTCTACGGAAAAAATGTCCATAATCAAAATTTAATCATACCGCGGGGGAAATACATTATTGCAAAAAAATAGTCCACCACCGCCCGCTTTGTAGGTGTGGCGGGGGTAACTTTTAAACTAAGATAGGAAGCCATATTTTTTATTGCAGATACGGATTCTACGACTAAAAGTACGTATGATTTGAATGAAATATTTTTTTCGGTTCATGATAGATGGCGTTGTAATCGACGAAATTCAATTTTTTCAATTTCTTCTTCTTAGAACACACGCATTCGATTCTGCAATACGTTTGAAATAAAAAACATCATGTTTTCATTGGAAATACTCGAAATTCGTCATCAAAACAAATTATTAATGTAAATGGCAGGTGAATAAATTAATTTTAGCTTAAAATAAGTGTTCAAAATGATGGCCTGCGACTTCAATGCACTTATTATTACGCATTTCCAATGATTGTACACAACTGAGAAGTGTGTTTGATTAAATTTCAGCACACGCATTTCTGATTCGCTCAATCGTGTTCTCACGTGTTGTTGGTTCTTGTTTGTAAACTTTGTCTTTGAGATAGCCCCACAAAAAGAAATCTGGCGAAGTAAGATCTGGTGATCTGGCGGGCCAATTTATCGGACCAGCTCTACTGATCCAGCGACCATTGCAATCACAATCAAGTATTTCACGTGCCACCACCGAATAGTGTGCAGGACAACCATCATGTTGAAACCACATGTTCCGTCTCACTTCTAAGGTCAAATTTTCAAGTAATATTGGCAGTTCATTTTCCAAAAAGTTTCGGTACATTTGACCATTCAAGTTGCCTTCAATAGTGTGGGGGCCTATGAGTTTGTTGCCAATTATTCCACACCACACGTTGACAGTCCAAGGACGCTGATGTTCAACTTGGCGAAGCCAGTGCGGATTTGTAACACTCCAATAATGCATGTTGTGTCGATTAACCGTTCCATGGTTTGTAAAAGATGATTCGTCCGAGAACATTACGCAACGAAAAAAATTGGGATTTTGTTGTATTTGTTCACGTGCCTATTGACAAAAAGTTACCCGATTTTGGAAATCAGTGCCATGAAGATCTTGGTGTAAAGACACATGATATGGATGATACTTGTGCCGTTTTAAAATTCTCCAAACACTGGTGAGGGACAATCCGGAATCGCGAACTATTTCTAGTGTCCTAACATGAGGATTATGACCCACTGCTGCCCATAGAGCAATTTTATTATTTTCTCCAGTGACTGTTGCTCTACGGGTCCTCTTTTTCGGTTGAACATTTCCATCAGTAATAAATTGTTTGATAGTACGGCCAAATGAAGCACGTGAACGAATCCTATCCGGAAAACGTTGAGCGTAAATAGCAACAGAATTTTCAAGATGTCTACCAGCTTCTCCATAAACCAGAACCATTTAAATTTTCTCTGGCACAGTTAAACGGTCCTTTCTAAAGTATATCATCGTTTATTTTGCAATCTCGAAAAACACGAAGATAAGAAATAACACAAAGGTTAAATGTGATTTACAAAACTGAATAAATTGTTTTGATGGCGAATTTCGAGTATTTCCAATGACAACGTGATGTTTTTTATTTCAAACGGATTGTAGAATCGAATGCGTGTGTTCTAAGAAGAAGAAATTGAAAATAATTGAATTTCGTCGATTACAACGCCATTTATCATGAACCGAACAAAATATTTCATTCAAATCATACGTACTTTTAGTCGTAGAATCCGTATCTGGAATAAAAAATATGGCTTCCTTTCTTAGTTTAAAAGTTACCCCCGCCCCACCTACAAAGCGGGGGGTGGGGGACTATTTTTTTGCACTAATGTATTTCCCCCGCGGTATATGTTTTTGATTGTTGGTCACTTTCTGTAGATTATTGTTGTTTAGTTAGCGTTACTTAAAAATTGCTGGGGTGTATGTGTAACCAACACCCGAATTTCTTTTACCACGAATATATACACAGATCTCGAGTACGCCACACTTGAATCCTAGATCAACAAATTAAACTCACCGGACTTTGGATATAACTATCTTGTATCTAGTCAAAAATCATTGCTGCTGCTAAAATTTAAGAAAACCAACAAGGTTAACCCTTGTTAAAAATTTAATCTTCATTTAATCTTATTTGAATCTTTTAATTCTTTGTCATTTTTTGAGTTTAACTTCTCAAAATCAATGTAAAAATTTAAAAATTTTCATATAGAAGCTGTCATTCGCGATACACAAATTTTCACAAAATTTCGCAAGGATCTGCCAATTAACGGGAAAAGGGTTAAGCATAAAGTCTTATTCCAAATAGTCAATCCGCCTGGGCTGTGGAGATGCTGAATTTTGGCGAAATAAAGTTTTTGTTTTCAAAATTCGTCATTTTCGGTAAAATTTTAAATATTGATTTGAACAAATTTTGTTTGAAATTAAATTTACAATCTTTTTGTTTTTAATCGTTTTCTCGCAAATGCAATTTGGAAGTTGCCATTTCTGGTGGGCCTATATCGGCAAACATCATTTTGACCACCTACACTGAGAGAAATTAGTGGCCACAGAGATATGTTTTACATAGATTTTTAGATATAAAATATTCTTGTTTCGGAACAAGAATATTTTATATCTGTAAAAACAAAAAATATATCTAAATTTTTATAACGTTTAGAGACATAAACATATCTCACTTAGCTCGGTATATACTCCTCAATGTTAAAAACAAATACTAAATTCGTGATAAAATATATCGATATTAAATATATGAATTTTCCCAATTTTATATAATTCTAACTGGACAAGGTATTTTTTTATTGAACAAAGATTTATATTCATCTTGAATTCATTCAGGAATGGCTTTGACGTTCTTGTCGAGCAGATTTGTTTTTTTTTGTCCTTTTTAATTACTAAATTATATATTTTAATATTTTAAACGATATTGTACATGTGAACGTGGATCATCGCCATGGACCCTTTTAAATCAGCTGCAGTGCAGTTATCTTTCGATTGATATGTATACCGAACCAGACTATCAGGGATGGAAAGCATTAACGAATTAAGTCGTTGCTTATGAAAAATGTGCCAGCCACGTAACATATGAGACTAGAAGACTTTAAAGTACACGAAAATTAAGAAAATGCAAGACAAAAATCAAAACTTTGAAATAATTTGATGGCAACTGCATGTTCCGTTATAAATGAGCTAGTAAGCTCAAGATGGGGCTTGCAGTTGTTAAAATCATTGTAAACAAAATAC
Organism: Nephrotoma flavescens; assembly: GCA_932526605.1. Lineage (NCBI taxonomy): Eukaryota > Metazoa > Arthropoda > Insecta > Diptera > Tipulidae > Nephrotoma > Nephrotoma flavescens. The sequence continues at coordinate 242,375,454 of OW052222.1, forward strand.
ATAAATAAATCAAAATCAAGAATAAAATCAAAATCATTAAATTCATTCATGTGACATTTTATCATTTTTTATTTTGTTTTGATAGATTTTAAAATTTACCATTAATTCATTGGTTCAATCCAAAACCAATACAAAAATTTATTGTCTCAGATCAGATAGTTATATCACAGAATATTAACAAACAGAAAGGAAATAACTCGATTTTTGTATGGAAATTTTTAAGCATTTTTGTTAAAACAAATGCTATATGGTCGTCTGTCCGCCTGTATCCACGATACCTTGAGAACGGTAGGAGATATCAACTTAATTTCTGCACTAAAAGTTCAAGCAATTCATGGGAATGATCCGTATTGATTTGGACATTTCTGTGTTTATGATATGTAGGGTTTTCTTAAACCCCCTTCTTAAAATTGATAGAGTTTCTTTTTATTTTCTATTCTATTTTGGTTTCATAGAGCATGTGAATGTGGAATAAAAAAATATCTCGTGTGGATGTGGGTTTGTGTGGGGAGTGTGGTTATGGGGGTGGTATGAGTGATGAGGTGGGGTGTGAGGTGGAGGGGTGGCATGAGGTGTTTTGGGTTTATACTTAATAAACACATTTTTATTAATCACTTGTTTTTTGTTCCGCAGAATATTTTGAATGTCTTTCAAAAAGTTTAAAAAATCACTCGATCGATTTCGACTTGTTAGGTCATCATCAGGAGTATCTCTGTTTTGGGTTTGGTGTGGGAATTTGAGATTTCGTGGATGAGGGTTTGTGTGGGCGGTGTGTGTTTGGGAGTGGGTAGGGAGGTGTACAAGGATAATGATATAGGCGGTGCCGTATGGGGTGGTGCGGGTGGTATGGGTTTTGGGGGGTTTCAATTGGATAGTTGGTGGGGGTAGTAATAATGTTTAGTTGTGGACGTTTGCTGTTGATTGTGGTCGGTTGATTTATGGTGGATTGTGTTCGGTTGCTCTGGGTGATGATGGGGTTTGGTGGGTGTAGGTGGATGTGATATTTGAAATACGCAAATGGGGCAACAAAAATGCTTATAGAGTTCGGTCCGAACCTTTCCCGTCTTTTTTTCTTTCTTAATTGTCAAACAATTTGACACTAGAAGATTTCCAAAACTATTCGCGATTTAATACACAATAGTTTGAAAATTTAATTAATAATTTAAGTTTTACGATTTTAAGCTTCGTGAGTATTCTTAGTAAAAGGCATGTATTCGGATGCAACAAAATTTCCATATTCTGGTGGTTATATATGGATATCAGACTGCCGTCAAGCGCGATTTGTTTCCGTATTCGAGCGTTCATTACATCCACCATCGGTTTTATTAAAACTGTTTATCACTGGGCACGCCAGACTAATGTTCAAAATGTTGTGCAATGGGTTAAGGTAGATAATCTGTAAAAGGATTGTATACATGACTTCGAGCTGTATGCACCGTAGCACTCCATCAGCATATGACATTATTAGCCGGAACAGGTAAACGGATTGAAGTTGGTGTTATTTCGTTAGGCACAACTACTCAAGATGGACAGCAGCGTCAGGTTAAAGTAGAGGTACTTGGTGTTTTAGATCCGGAAGCGAAATTAGTTCGGTTGCGCGCCGTATAGCCTCTAAATGAGGGCGAACCAAATTATAAAGAACGATTTAAAAAAAAATTAGAACCCACAAATTTGTGTTTACGTCTACGACGTATAATACACAATTTTGAATAAGTGCTGTCATTTGTTACGCGTATTATACGTCATATACACAAATTTGTGGTTTCGTCTCCCAATTCTGGATCAAAATAGGCGTTCAGGTATCTTTTAACTCTTATTTTTGTTTTGCAATGTTTTAATTTTGTTTATTGATTTTTTAGAATTCACTGTCGCACGATGCTCAAAATCGGAATTCACACAGCCACATAATCGATTATCTAAAGAGAATTGTGCCTACGATGTTTCAAAATACACTATCGTTACTCTCACGTCAAATAATTCAACAATTTTTGGATGAATTGGTTTGGCGCGAATGGTATGGAGCATCTCTATTCGATACTATTGTTTCGCATATAGCCGCACAAACCCGTTTCGCCAACAAAGACAATTTGGTAACAAGATTAAATCGGGTTGCAGCGAATACATTTAAAAATTGGTCTCATCTCGGTGTTAAAGCATCGTCTGCCACAACGAAAGGGCTTCTGACCACAGCAGCGGTGGGTTCACCAAATTCTAGTGCAACGAAAAAAGGCCATGGGGTTAAAGGTTTGGGGGAGGGGAGTGCATTTTTTCTACTTTTGTGGTAGAAATATTGTTAATAAATGGCCTCTTTGTTTTCTGCGATTAAAATAGTCGTAAACATTGTACGGGTGTCCATTAAAATAATATTTTGTCCGAAAAGCCGAAAAAAATTCTTATACAAATTAAATTCACGGACGATTATAAAATTCTTCTTAATTATATGTGTTGGCTTGTTACACATACATAGTGAGAATTTCCTGTGGTTTCTGATTTAGTGATATATAATTCGCTAGATCGATATGTTCTTGTTTTGTATTATCGGTACAAAGCAAGAATTGGATTTTTGCAGTTTGGTCGTTGCAACCTGATGAGTAGACCAACTTTTTATCAGTACGAAACCAAGCTGCCAAGAAGCTACCTAAGGGAGTTCTCATTTTTGCAAGGGTTTGTGTTCTTTGTGTACACAAGTACGCCCTGGGGTTAAAGGTTTGGGGGAGGGGAGTGCATTTTTTTTTTTTTCTACTTTTGTGGTAGAAATATTGTTAATAAATGGCCTCTTTGTTTTCTGCGACTAAAATAGTCGTAAACATTGTACGGGTGTCCATTAAAATAATATTTTGTCCGAAAAGCCGAAAAAAATTCTTATACAAATTAAATTCACGGACGATTATAAAATTCTTCTTAAAATATTTTTATGTTTTTTAATGAAATTTATTTTAAATTAAGCATAAATTAAATACACATAAAATAAAATTTCGCAATTTCAATCAAATCGTAATTTGTTCGCAATCTATAAAAAATGAAAATATTTATAAATTTTTGTAATATACATTATAGTTTTATTTAAATATACTTACTCGTGAATAATTTTAAAGCAAACACACTGAAATAATTTAACACAATTATTTTGATGTTTGACAACTAGTTGTTATTGTTGTTATTTTCACATTCACACTGCTAACATTTTCAATTTCAAAACAAAACAAAAAATTCTGCACTGAACAAATAATTGTGCACTGACCTTCGGCAATTCAAAAAGGGTATAGTCAAATAAATTTTGGTCCACCTAGTAGCGTATATATACTATATCTGCATCTGATCCAGCAGAACTCTGGTTAGAGTTCGTCTTAAAAAAAATTTAAATTCGAGAAGTATATTTCTCATGTGCATATTGAGCTAGTAAATTTTATGTTTATGACTAAAATTAACAAATTATATATAACTTTTAGAAATAAAAATTATTTCCCACATAACAATAAATATAGGCCCATTACTGCGATATATTTAAATTTTGACTTGGGTTAACATATTTATCTATTTTACTTAAACGAATTTTCTGTACAATCGCACAACTCAAACATAAACTAAATGTTCCATTCCACACAGAATTTTTTGTATTTTGGTATTTTTTCGTTTCTTTCCCCTTTACCAATAAAATCGGTTTTATCTGCGCCGCAATTTTTGGTTTTATTGGTAAAGGGGAAATAAACGAAAAAAATATTAGATAAAAGTTACCCTAGTGTGGCATCAGCCAATAAAAAATATTTCAAGGACATTTGTGACTCATTTTATTTTAAATTTTATTTAAGAGAGAGCAGCACAAATCAAAATAAAACTAGGTAGTTTGCCTTAAAAAAAATACCAAAATACAAAAAAACCCTCTGTGGAATGGTAGATTGTAATAAAATTTACGAGATACGCATTAAGGCTGTTTGAGATATATTTTATATTGAACTTGGTTAATTTTAATACACATGTTTCTGTATTTATTTTCAAATCGGTATAAAATATTGCAGATTAGTCATTATATCTACATCGAAAATATTTTTTTTTCAGTGTAGTTTATGGTAAATACCTAAGCTTGAAGTTTCATCCAGATCAAACTAGGCTGAATTACAGGGTGGCTGCTCTCATTTGTGTAGTTGTCATTTTCGCGCGTCAATTTTTTGACAGATTGAAGTTTGGTTCGTTGTTTACATGTGGTCAACAAATAATTGTTCTAAATTAATATCTTCCTAAAAAAATCATAATGGAATTCAAACGTAATAGTGTAATTGCACTGTATTTGGGTGGAAATTCACAAACAGCAATAGTTCGTCAGCTCCAGCATTTGAATGTGAATAAAATGTTTGTGTATCGAACCATAACTCGATACAACGAAACTGGTAGCATCGCTAAACGCAACAGAGGCGGTCCTAAAAAGACAGCAACATAAAAAGAAATGATACGAAAGGTGAAGAAACGAATCTAACGAAATCCTCGTCAAAGTTTATTTATTTATTTATTTATTTATTTAAAGAAATCTATTTTGTAATTTACATGTATGATTTCAGATTTTTTACAATAGTTTAAACAAAAATTAAAACAGTAAATTCAAACAAATAGAAAATATAAAATATAAACCAAATTTTAGTTTGACAAATAAAAATTTAAAAAATAGTTCTTCAATATATTTTTAAAGTTGTTCTTTGATAAATTAAAATCAAATAGGTCGTCAATTAAGTTGAACGATTTCGTCATCCTATTAATGGGGTTGTTTTCTCCATAGTTAGTAGAATGGTGTTCAAGTGCTAAAAATTCATGGTTTCGAAATGTTCTGCATGGCACGTGAATTGATATGTTTTCCAAGATGTAAGCTGAATCAACGTGACCAGACCAAGCAAAACGTTACCAATAAAAGCCGCGCCCAAGAGAAGTCGTCTATTTTCAAGCGTGCATATTTTGTATTCCGTGCATCTTGTTGGGTATGGAGGTAAGCGAGCCACATTTTCATGGAATGGTAAGTTGTGGTCGTAATCCCAGTCACTTTTCTTTAACAAAAAAATCAGGAACTTCTTTTGAATGCTTTCAACTCTTTTTATGTGCACAGCATAGTATGGATTCCAGACCGTTACAGCGTAGTGCCAATATATTAGCCGCACGTCTACATGTTTCACGATACAGCATTCAAACCATATTGAAAAATGAACTACACTTGAAGCCCTACAAGATACAAACAGTTCAAGATATTACGGAGGCACAAAAAAGTTTGGCTTGAAAGAACACGAGCATTGAAGGCCTTGACCGAACGTGATGAGATTCAAAAAATTGCCTTTTCTGATGAGAAAATTTTCACCATTCAACAGTATGTGAATAAACAAAATGATCGTGTTTGGTTAGAGCACAAGTCCAACAATAATTTGGACACAAGAGTTGCCATGCGCAAGCAATCACCAGCTTATGTTATGGTTTGGGCTGCAATGACTGCAGATGGACGCACTCCTCTGGTTTTCATCGTACATGGAGTCAAGGTAAACCAAGAGGTGTACCGCCAAAAGATCCTAAACAATGCTTTGCTACCTTGGGCACGTAAACACTTTGGTACGAACCGTTGGACATTCCAACAGGACTCGGCACCGTCACACAAAGCTCGAGCGACACAGAAATTTTTACAAAATTGCGTTCCGCGGTTAATTTCGTCGAACGAATGGCCACCATATTCACCAGACTTGAATCCCATGGATTTCTCCATATGGTCTATTTTGTAGAGTAAGGTGTCCACTAAAAAATACGAAAGTGTTGATGCATTGAAGAGAATGGAATAAAATTCCCCACGTTCGGTCAGCATGCAATGCTTTCTATGGAAGACTGAATCAAATAATCAGAGCCAAAGGAGGTTATATCGAGCAGTAACATGTTTTTCTTAAAATGTAATATGTTTTCAACATATTCCACGAAATTTCAATAAAAAATAACCAAAATTAAAAAAATTACAGCGTTCTCATTTGGTAACACTTGGTCTCAGCCATCCTGTAAAAGATAATCATATACCAATAATGATAAACTCGATAGTAGTACCGCATGCAAACACTGCTAAATATCTCGGCATGACTTGAGATGCTAACCTTAGATGGAACGAACACATAAAAAAGAAGAGAGAAGAACTAAACATAAAATTTAGAAAAATGCATTGGCTCTTAGGGAGACAATCTGAACTAGCGATCCATAACAAACTGCTGCTATACAAACAAATCCTGAAACATGTATAGACATATGGTAGCCAACTCTGGGGTTGTGCCAAAAAGACAAATATCAAAATCATACAAACAGTTCAAAATAAAATCCTGAAATATATTGTTAATGCACCGTGGTACATTCGAAACGACAACCTCCATCGAGATCTAAAGATCGAGCTTGTCGCGGATGAAATTAAGCATCATGCAACAAAACACATACAACGTCTGCACCAGCACGAAAATCTGGACATACGCTGTATGCTGACTACCACACCAACAAGAAGACTGCAAAGAACCAAACCACTGGACTTATCGCGACCAGGAGGTCAGTAAACTTACTGTGGTGGCGAAAAAACTGAGAAGGAGTTACACGAAACTGGGGATAATCACTTGATTATGCAATGTAAATTATTAAATGGGTGCAAGACTCAGTCGTAATATAAATAAAACAATAAAAATTTTATTTTTATTGTTTTATTTTATTTTATTTTTATTAGACCTTCAATAGTTTGGTGTTACAGACCAAAGTTTACATTAATCAATTGAAGCGAAGTTGCAGTTTAACGATTGCTTAAATTTTTTGTTTAGGGAAATGGGGAAAAATTTAGTATCGAGCTGTCATTAAATATTTAATTTTGGAAGGTAATACGCCTACGCAAATTAAATACCATCGTGAACTTTGGGGTACCTGAATTTAAACGTGGCCGTACCCGTGTGGTTGAAGACGAACGTTTGGTACATCTAACCACTGCAACCATTGACGATCCCATCGCTCTAGTTCACCAAATGGTACTATACATTCGTCGAATTAAAGTTAGAGAGATAGAAAAGGCTATAATAAAACGTGAAAATATCCAAAAAACGTGTGTCACATATTTAATCAAGTTTTTCTCATGAGAAAGCTGTCCACACATTACGTGCCGCGTCTGCTATTGGTGCTGCTTTTAATACAGTTTAGGCGCATTAAATCAAAGTTTTTCCGCTGGCTAATTACTGTTGATGAAACTTGGAAGTGCCATTACATTCCAGAATCAAAAATACGGACATACGGAGTTCTACCCTTCATAACTTGACAAGCTAATGGCATAATTTGTGGGAAAACGGCCACATTTGCAGAAAAAAATGTTGCTTCACCAAGACAAAACACCTCGGCGGTTGAAATGGCGAAAAACCACGAATTATGGTTTGAATTGTTTGATTACTTTCCGTGCTCGGCAGATCTTGTCCAAAGCGATGTTTTTTGTTTTCTAAGATAAAAGTGCACTCGAAAAACGGAGAATTAGGACGCCATCACCTTTGTAAACAACTATTTTGAAGAGAAAGACACCGGGTACAGTATGGGCGGTCTGAAGCGATGGCAGCAAATAAAAATAAATTTAAAGAAACAATGTCTTGTATCTCTGTTAGGTCGGAAACTTTTAAGACAACCCTCGTATAAATGTACAGGGTATCCCAAAATTGAATGATCACGGTACTGTCTAATAAAATGATAAAAATGATGAAAAATGACCCCGCTGCTCTAAAGCCACATTTCTCGACGATACCAAATTTTGCAGGGAAATCAAATATGTGGTGTTGCTGCTTGGAGAATTTATTAAAAGGCGTTTGATTTTTTGATATTTTTCGATATTGACATCGCATGAATTTTTCTATAAAATCAACGAATTCTTGCTGTTATCATCATATCAAATACCGTCCCCATTTCTTATCAGTCGATAACATTTTATTCGTATACTTCCAAATATTCAATAGTTAGTTCGTCGCAATGTCAGTGTTGATTGTATTTCATTAACTGGTAGACCTGTAACTATGGCATTTAAAAATAACAGTTATTTTATAAATGATATAATTATTTCAAATAATGATGATTTTTTTTATGAACTAGCGTCACAAACGTTTCTAATTCATTCGTCTATTTATCCAGCGGTACTAAAGGTATATCCAAAACTAGTTAAATATAAAGTTATGTTGCAATTTACGATACTAATTCACTTTGGTTTGGTATAGTGCTTAACTCGAATGAAAGTTCAGGATTTGCACTATTTAGGAAACTACGAATTAACAGTTGGTGAATATACGTTCGACATGAAAATGTTAGTCATTGAGCGAAAATTATCTCAACATTATTTTAAAAAGTTGGTTAAACAGTCACAATATACATGTTTTTGGAAAAAGAAATTTACGCTTTTCCGAGAAGTGGACAAATATCACGATCTAGAGGTAAATTTTATAAGAAATATTTGGTCATTATGATTTTGTTAAATTTGTATTTTTCCAGGAATTTATTGCGATCAATGATCTAAACAAGCATGTTATTAGTGTAAAAGAAGTCGCTGGCGTAAATACTTTAGGAGTCCCTATAAAACTAGTAACGTTTGATAAGATTAAAGATAAGAGTAAATTAAATTTTAATTATTCGAATTTTTTACAAAGCAAGATTGAAGTACGAGACTATTCTGAATCCTTCCATTGCTATTTTACCTATGCCCTTCCATGGCATAGACCGAAAATGCTTGATATTTATAGAATTCCATTGGAGAATCAAAGAATTTTTCTAGGGCTTCACGCATTTTTAACGTGGACTAGGGAAACAGACTTAGATCTAATAAGTCTCTGCTCATTAAAACTTGCATTTTGTGATGATCGAAATGTAACGGAAGCTTCACGAGGATTAGAATTAGAAATTGATGCATTAATTGAACGATTTTTACGACGCATGCAACGTAATGAAACGTACATTAAAAATGGTGATTTTGATATAAGACAGTACGCCATCGAGACGAACTCTCTATTAAGCACGTCTTATCCAGCCATTATCAATTTAATTTATACATTTCAACACATATTCAATTATACTAACTTCCCACTATTGTTCTTTCATGATGGGTACTCTGGTCTATCACAAACTTTAACGTTGATTGACGAGAACAAAGATCTTAAGACATTAAGATACAGATCAAATATACCCTATGGCGTTAATGCCAAAAATTATAAAAAAATGAATCCAAAACTATTTTGTGAATTATTAAAATGTCGTAACGTGTATAGCATACAACTTGACACAAATTACGAATGGGCAAATAAGCCGTATTTTATCGATTTCGATGATCATAATAATGAGATCCCAATTAACTTAGTAGGCTCAAATCAGTTTAATTTTATTGAGGACTTTATACAATTTTTGAAAACAATTCCAATTTCTTTAACCTCTAAAATGAAACTCACAATAGAAGAAGTCACCCTTAAGAATTATAATATTTTTAAAAATTTGGAAGTTCAAAATCTTGAGTTTTTTGGTTCAAAGATCACATCTACTATGCTGACAGGATTATTAGAATGTAATTTAGAGGACATACATTTAGGATTCGGAAACTGTACAATCGAGGACCAAACTTGTACATGGTCATTACTAATAAATCGATTCGATCGTGCAAACGTAGATGTAAGTATTTTAGAAAATTACACAAGAAAATCCCAAAAAATTCTGAGCTTGTGAGAATTCCATATACCAATAACTTACATATTTTTCCAGGTAAACATTTTTGAAGCAGAAAGTACATGGCAACATTTATTTGAAAGCATCGCAAATCACCTCACTAAGTTAAAACTTAATCAATTCCAATTTAAGTGTCGCGTATGGATTCGAAGCGTCTGTAAATTTACACCGATTTTTGTTAGTAAGATAAACTTTATGTTTGATGAATTTAAGACGCGGCTGAACATGCGCGCTGACGATGGTGAAGCAATAGATTTATTTTATTTGAAGAATTTTAATAAAAACAATGAACGTATATAATATATTATAATGATATATTATAATGATGACGACTACCAAAATGAAGTCGTTGAAGTTAGCCCGAAATTTGTCAGCCCGAAAAAATTGGTGCGTTTCTTGGATAAAGTGTAGCGATCCCGAAAAAGTGTAAATGTAAGTAGAAAATGTAGCTCCATCCCGAATTAAAATTACGTTACGAATAATAAGGTAATTTTGTAGTTGAAGAAAATTAAATGATAATTTTTTATTAAAAAAACATTTTTCGGTATATCGCACTTCCATAGAAAAGTAACTCTCATTATTAAAATAAAAAATTAAGATTTAATAACTTGTAGATTGACAAGAATGTTAAGTTTATTAATAAACGATATAAATTCTCATCAATCGTAATTCATGATTCTAAACAATATTTTGTTATTATAATGGATCTAATCAATATAGAAAACTAAATGTTAAATATTTCAGCAAATATTTAAAATAAAATTCAATTATAATGTATAATTCGAACAAAAATGGAATCTTAAATTCGCTTGTGCCTTTACTAGAGATAATCGTGTGTAGTGGAATATACGGCGAGATAGGCCTAAGTCACACCAATATAACATGATAACCACTGGTCCATATCATAACCAGAAAGCATAATTTTTTAACCCTTTCCACAAGACATTTACAAAATAATGAATATTTCGAACAAAAATGGAATCTTAAATTCGCTTGTGCCTATACTAGAGATAATCGTGTGTAGCGGCATATACGGCCAGATAGACCTGGATCATAGCAAGATACCATGATAACCACTGGTCCATATCATGACCATAAAGCATAATTTTTTAACCCTTTCCACGAGAAATTTACAAAATAATGAATATTTCGAACTAAAATGGAATCTTAAATTTGCTTGTGCCTATACTAGAGATAATCGTGTGTAGTAAAATATACGGCCAGATAGGCCTAAGTCACACCAATATAACATGATAACCACTGGTCCATATCATAACCAGAAAGCATAATTTTTTAACCCTTTCTACAAGACATTTACAAAATAATGAATATTTCGAACAAAAATGGAATCTTAAATTCGCTTGTGCCTATACTAGAGATAATCGTGTGTAGTGGCATATACGGCCAGATAGGCCTTGATCATAGCAAGATACCATGATAACCACTGGTCCATATCATGACCATAAAGCATAATTTTTTAACCATTTCCAAGAGAAATTTACAAAATAATGAATATTTCGAACTAAAATGGAATCTTAAATTCGCTTGTGCCTATACTAGAGATAATCGTGTGTAGTAAAATATACGGCCAGATAGGCCTAAGTCACACCAATATAACATGATAACCACTGGTCCATATCATAACCAGAAAGCATAATTTTTTAACCCTTTCCACAAGACATTTACAAAATAATGAATATTTCGAACAAAAATGGAATATTAAATTCGCTTGTGCCTATACTAGAGATAATCGTGTGTAGTGGCATATACGGCCAGATAGGCCTGGATCATAGCAAGATACCATGATAACCACTGGTCCATATCATGACCATTAAGCATAATTTTTTAACCCTTTCCACGAGAAATTTACAAAATAATGAATATTTCGAACTAAACTGGAATCTTAAATTCGCTTGTGCCTATACTAGAGATAATCGTGTGTAGTGGAATATACGGCCAGATAGGCCTAAGTCACACCAATATAACATGATAACCACTGGTCCATATCATAACCAGAAAGCATAATTTTTAACCCTTTCCACAAGACATTTACAAAATAAAGAATATTTCGAACAAAAATGGAATCTTAAATTCGCTTGTGCCTATACTAGAGATAATCGTGTGTAGTGGCATATACGGCCAGATAGGCCTAAGTCACACCAATATAACATGATAACCACTGGTCCATATCATGACCATAAAGCATAATTTTTTAACCCTTTCCACGAGAAATTTACAAAATAATGAATATTATTGTTTTGTAAATTTCTCGTGGAAAGGGTTAAAAAATTATATTAATTACTAAAATGGAATCTTAAATTCGCTTGTGCCTATACTAGAGATAATCGTGTGTAGTGAAATATACGGCCAGATAGGCCTGAGTCACACCAATATAACATGATAACCACTGGTCCATATCATAACCAGAAAGCATAATTTTTAACCCTTTCCACAAGACATTTACAAAATAAAGAATATTTCGAACAAAAATGGAATCTTAAATTCGCTTGTGCCTATACTAGAGATAATCGTGTGTAGTGGCATATACGGCCAGATAGGCCTAAGTCACACCAATATAACATGATAACCACTGGTCCATATCATGACCATAAAGCATAATTTTTTAACCCTTTCCACGAGAAATTTACAAAATAATGAATATTATTGTTTTGTAAATTTCTCGTGGAAAGGGTTAAAAAATTATATTAATTACTAAAATGGAATCTTAAATTCGCTTGTGCCTATACTAGAGATAATCGTGTGTAGTGAAATATACGGCCAGATAGGCCTGAGTCACACCAATATAACATGATAACCACTGGTCCATATCATAACCACAAAGCATAATTTTTTAACCCTTTCCACAAGACATTTACAAAATAAAGAATATTTCGAACTAAAATGGAATCTTAAATTCGCTTGTGCCTATACTAGAGATATTCGTGTGTAGTGGCATATACGGCCAGATAGGCCTGGATCATAGCAAGATACCATGATAACCACTGGTCCATATCATGACCATAAAGCATAATTTTTTAACCATTTCCAAGAGAAATTTAAAAAATAATGAATATTTCGAACAAAAATGGAATCTTAAATTCGCTTGTGCCTATACTAGAGATAATCGTGTGTAGTGGCATATACGGCCAGATAGGCCTAAGTCACACCAATATAACATGATAACCACTGGCTCATATCATGACCATAAAGCATAATTTTTTAACCATTTCCAAGAGAAATTTAAAAAATAATGAATATTTCGAACAAAAATGGAATCTTAAATTCGCTTGTGCCTATACTAGAGATAATCGTGTAAAATGGCATATACGGCCAGATAGGCCTGGATCACACCAAGATACCATGATAACCACTGGTCCATATCATGACCAAAAAGCATAATTTTTTAACCCTTTCCACAAGACATTTACAAAATAATGAATATTTCGAACAAAAATGGAATCTTAAATTCGCTTGTGCCTATACTAGAGATAATCGTGTGTAGTGGCATATACGGCCAGATAGGCCTAAGTCACACCAATATAACATGATAACCACTGGTCCATATCATAACCAGAAAGCATAATTTTTAAACCCTTTCCACAAGACATTTACAAAATAATGAATATTTCGAACAAAAATGGAATCTTAAATTCGCTTGTGCCTATACTAGAGATAATCGTGTGTAGTGAAATATACGGCCAGATAGGCCTGAGTCACACCAATATAACATGATAACCACTGGTCCATATCATAACCAGAAAGCATAATTTTTTAACCCTTTCCACAAGACATTTACAAAATAAAGAATATTTCGAACAAAAATGGAATCTTAAATTCGCTTGTGCCTATACTAGAGATAATCGTGTGTAGTGGCATATACGGCCAGATAGGCCTAAGTCACACCAATATAACATGATAACCACTGGTCCATATCATAACCAGAAAGCATAATTTTTTAACCCTTTCCACAAGACATTTACAAAATAAAGAATATTTCGAACAAAAATGGAATCTTAAATTCGCTTGTGCCTATACTAGAGATAATCGTGTGTAGTGGCATATACGGCCAGATAGGCCTAAGTCACACCAATATAACATGATAACCACTGGTCCATATCATGACCATAAAGCATAATTTTTGAACCCTTTCCACGAGAAATTTACAAAATAATGAATATTTCGAATGGAATCTTAAATTCGCTTGTGCTTATACTAGAGATAATCGTGTGTAGTGGCATATACGGCCAGATAGATGATAACCACTGGTTCATATCATGACCATAAAGCTTAATTTTTTATATTATTACTGAAAATTATTAGAAACCATCATAACTTCCGATCCTAATGCAATTAAGACATTCTGTAATGTACTCTGAACTTGGCAATGGACCCTTTACAACTTTCATAAATGTCGATCTGATCTGAGTTATGTAACTGCTTTAATTATGAGTTAATTTGGCCTTCTTTGGTATTCTAGTTTATTACAAAATCTTTAATTATTATTTCCTAATTAACAATAATAGTAGCTTTCCAATCCAATTTTGATTCAAAATGTGTCTAGATTTAATTTGAACCACACATATAGAATCTAACATTCCAATATTGAACAAATTTTAGTTTTTTTTTAATAAATTTTACATTTAATAATTATGGGGACCTAAATTTATACAACAATTAAAACAAATCAATTAAATCTTTTTCCTCTCAAAGCCGACGAAAAATTCTGATAAAATAAAGAATTTCAAAGCAAACTGTATTCCAATTGGGAAAATATTCACCGATTTCAAGAATACGGCCCCAGGTCAGATTATGAAAGTTGTAAAGGATGCATTGACACGTTCAGAATACTTTACAGAATGTCTTAATTGCATTTAGAATGGAAGTTATAATGATTTCGGATTTCTTACACACGAAAAGAAGAAATAGATAGATATAAAAAATGGTGGATGGCGGGGGATGGTGAAATTTTGAGGTTATATGTCCTGATTTGCAAAAAAAAATTTAAAAAAAATTTCGTCAAAAAATTAAAATAAAAATCCTACAACCCGATCGCAGTGCCACCTACCGGGTCCACTTGTAAATTAAAACCATCAAGGAATCCACTCGTACACACACACATACACACACACATACACACACTAAATTTCATTAAAATCGGTCTGGCCGTTTAGGAGGAGTGTGTTTGTACACGAATAAAAGAATAAATATAATAAAAATGAAAAATAAAAAAAAAAATTCAAAAAGAATATAAAGAATTTTTTTTGTTTTAGTGCTCATTAACTTTTTAGACTTTGTGCTATTCGTTTCCTTGTGTTGCGTTGATTTTTCGTAAAATATATACACAGTTTTTTAAAACTACATTATTGACATAATTTGTTTGTCTTTTTATTTTCTGTAAAAGAGTTTCTTATTTTATTGTATTTTGTATTTATTATTTAAGTTATTGTTTTGTGTGTACAACTGCTATTTGGAGTTTTACATCAAAAAATAATAATTTTAATAATTATTTATTTGTACCATTGGATTCGTCTGTTTGATATATTCAGCTATAGTTGAATTATTTTTTTGTTTCATATCGCATCGGTGCGTAAACAAAATGAGTTCTGCACGGTATAACAATAAAAAAAAAGACACAATCTTAATGAGCATACTCTTGAGGACGCTTTACAAAGATAGTTACTTTTACATCATAAATTGACAATATCTGATTCCAAAGAAATGCATATGATTTGCCAAGAACTACGAGTTGTAAATAATAAAAAAAACCGTAGTTTGCTTTATAGAATTTGGAATTCAAAATTACGACAAAAATTGCTTTGCGTTCCTAGTTTAAACAATATTATCACAAAGAGACATTTTTAATAAAAACTAAAATTTGTTCAATATTGGAATGTTAGATTCTATATGTGTGGTTCAAATTAAATCTAGACACATTTTGAATCAAAATTGGATTGGAAAGCTACTATTATTGTTAATTAGGAAATAATAATTAAAGATTTTGTAATAAACTAGAATACCAAAGAAGGCCAAATTAACTCATAATTAAAGCAGTTACATAACTCAGATCAGATCGACATTTATGAAAGTTGTAAAGGGTCCATTGCCAAGTTCAGAGTACATTACAGAATGTCTTAATTGCATTAAGATCGGAAGTTATGATAGTTTCTAATGATTTTCAGTAATAATATAAAGTAATAATATAAAAAATTAAGCTTTATGGTCATGATATGAACCAGTGGTTATCATGGTATATTGGTGTGACTTAGGCCTATCTGGCCGTATATGCCACTACACACGATTATCTCTAGTATAGGCACAAGCGAATTTAAGATTCCATTTTAGTTCGAAATATTCATTATTTTTTAAATTTCTCGTGGAAAGGGTTAAAAAATTATGCTTTTTGGTCATGATATGGACCAGTGGTTATCATGGTATCTTGGTGTGATCCAGGCCTATCTGGCCGTATATGCCATTTTACACGATTATCTCTAGTATAGGCACAAGCGAATTTAAGATTCCATTTTTGTTCGAAATATTCATTATTTTTTAAATTTCTCTTGGAAATGGTTAAAAAATTATGCTTTATGGTCATGATATGAGCCAGTGGTTATCATGTTATATTGGTGTGACTTAGGCCTATCTGGCCGTATATGCCACTACACACGATTATCTCTAGTATAGGCACAAGCGAATTTAAGATTCCATTTTTGTTCGAAATATTCATTATTTTTTAAATTTCTCGTGGAAAGGGTTAAAAAATTATGCTTTTTGGTCATGATATGGACCAGTGGTTATCATGGTATCTTGGTGTGATCCAGGCCTATCTGGCCGTATATGCCATTTTACACGATTATCTCTAGTATAGGCACAAGCGAATTTAAGATTCCATTTTTGTTCGAAATATTCATTATTTTTTAAATTTCTCTTGGAAATGGTTAAAAAATTATGCTTTATGGTCATGATATGAGCCAGTGGTTATCATGTTATATTGGTGTGACTTAGGCCTATCTGGCCGTATATGCCACTACACACGATTATCTCTAGTATAGGCACAAGCGAATTTAAGATTCCATTTTTGTTCGAAATATTCATTATTTTTTAAATTTCTCGTGGAAAGGGTTAAAAAATTATGCTTTTTGGTCATGATATGGACCAGTGGTTATCATGGTATCTTGGTGTGATCCAGGCCTATCTGGCCGTATATGCCATTTTACACGATTATCTCTAGTATAGGCACAAGCGAATTTAAGATTCCATTTTTGTTCGAAATATTCATTATTTTTTAAATTTCTCTTGGAAATGGTTAAAAAATTATGCTTTATGGTCATGATATGGACCAGTGGTTATCATGGTATCTTGTATGATCCAGGTCTATCTGGCCGTATATGCCGCTACACACGATTATCTCTAGTATAGGCACAAGCGAATTTAAGATTCCATTTTTGTTCGAAATATTCATTATTTTGTAAATGTCTTGTGGAAAGGGTTAAAAAATTATGCTTTCTGGTTATGATATGGACCAGTGGTTATCATGTTATATTGGTGTGACTTAGGCCTATCTCGCCGTATATTCCACTACACACGATTATCTCTAGTAAAGGCACAAGCGAATTTAAGATTCCATTTTTGTTCGAATTATACATTATAATTGAATTTTATTTTAAATATTTGCTGAAATATTTAACATTTAGTTTTCTATATTGATTAGATCCATTATAATAACAAAATATTGTTTAGAATCATGAATTACGATTGATGAGAATTTATATCGTTTATTAATAAACTTAACATTCTTGTCAATCTACAAGTTATTAAATCTTAATTTTTTATTTTAATAATGAGAGTTACTTTTCTATGGAAGTGCGATATACCGAAAAATGTTTTTTTAATAAAAAATTATCATTTAATTTTCTTCAACTACAAAATTACCTTATTATTCGTAACGTAATTTTAATTCGGGATGGAGCTACATTTTCTACTTACATTTACACTTTTTCTGGATCGCTACACTTTATCCAAGAAACGCACCAATTTTTTCGGGCTGACAAATTTCGGGCTAACTTCAACGACTTCCAAAATGGGGTTTATGATAAGGTTTGGATGGTGGATTGGACTTGGTGGATTAATTTCGAATGAATTAGTATTTAGTTTCGGACACATCCCTTTGACTTTTGTTGGTTGGTGCAACGGGTAAACACACAACAACACAATCGCGAAGAAAGAAGATAGGCTGAACAGGTTAGAGGAAATTTCTAAATAAGCACGAAAATAATAACAAGCTACAACTAAATGACAAAATGTCGTTATAGCAAACTGTTTATATGAAATGGTTATAAATAGCCGCGAGAACAGACGAAATAATTAGAAAATTTTAACAAGTTGACAAAGGGCGTATGTGCCTGAGACTATAGTACTTTAAATAAAATTAATAATTTACTCTTATAATGTAAAAAAAGTTAATAGTATGTTGTTAGAAAACAAACATTTTTAATTTTAACAATAACGAAATAAAAAAATAAATCTTACAATTAAAATGCGTTGTCAGTTAAGTTTCGTACATTTTAACAAATTGTTTAGTTTGCTGCATCATATCTTAATGAAACTGAGGATTAATAAAAACCACTGTTACCAATTTTTCATTGCCATTGTCCCTCTGCCTCAATAAACCAACAATATCAAGATAAACGTATGAAGGCGGCACGAGAAGTAGTCCAAAAGCAAAACAAAAAAAATGTGTTTGTTAAATCTGTAACATTTTCGGGCTGGCCTGAAAAAATTAGAAAAGCTACATTTCCTTGGCTTGTTATCCCGATTTTTTTTTACATTTGTACATATATTACAACAAAATTTAATTTTAATGAATAAATTATTTATTTATGCAAAACAAGTTTAGTGATAATTTAAAAATAAAAAGTTTGTGCTAAAATATGTTGAGCCATTTTCTAATGTGACGCTTTTCACCTGAAATTGGCCACTTGGATACCAAAAAGTGTAGCCCCATTTAACGTAACTCAATATGTCCCAAGGCACACATGTTAGTAGATGAGTTAGAACCTACAAACGATTTAATTAATTAATTTACAAGTTACAGTGCAGTGAAAAAAAAATAATTTCGTGTGTAGATTAAATAATGCTTTTTCATACCGTTCAAGCAATAAGGAATGGCTTACGTTTAAGTGTCACACATTGATGATGTTATTCCAGAAAAGTTATTCCATAAAAATCAAAAACCTGCATAAAATCGTTTTGGAAGTCCGTAAAATGAAGTTGAGATATAGCTGAGCCTTTAAGATATCAGAAGGTAGTATATATACTATGTTGCAAGGATGTTTGTCCTTGTGCTGTGTTCAAAGTGGGTGACACGCTTGCCACCATAATAAATAACCGGACAAGTGGCGGATTGGTTAGACCTTCGGCAGAAAATGGAAGCAAAAGCGAATATTCGTCATCGATTACGATCGGTGATGTTAATAAACACAACTAAGGCCCTCTGTTGGAGTGCATAACTCAGCGCCGAACCTTATGTGAAGGTACTGTAATTATGTGAATGGGTGGTGTGTGCTTGAATAAAAAGTGGGTATTAATTGACCTTCAAAGGACATTAAATCCAGTGGACAGTTAATAATTTATTTATATAAATAAAATAAAATATAAAAAAATAAGATTATTTGCGACTGAAATTCAATCGTCAAGCTAGTGAAATCCACGTGTGCAAATGTGTCGACTAGTGCGGTTTTGGCCTCCAAATTTTCGATCGTTGGAAAGGTAAAATAATCAACAGCGCTTATCGTACGATTAAATGCCAAAGAAAACTGTGTTTTTTCACCAAGACAATGCACCGTGTACAAGTCGTTGGCCATCATGGCAAAATTGCACAAATTGCTTTCCCATCCATCGTATCTTCAAAGTCTGACATTCAGCGAATAGCACTTCTTTGCTGACCTCAAAAACTGATCCACGGCAGAAACAAACGCCCATTTTGCCAAAAGCAAGTGGTTCTACAAAACAGGCCCTGACATGTGCTACTCTTGAAGGAATCCTTGTTGACCAATAAAGTGAAATTCACTTACTTCACTCTGGTCAGCAAAAACGTTTTTTAGTAGTAGTTAGCCTGAGGATTTATTGAGTGACGTATTGTACGAGCTGGAAAGTATTTTATAACCAAACTCAGTATGTAACGGTATGTAACACTTCGACCACTATCACAAAATGGTGTTGACTATTTGGAATCCAAAACACATTTCTATATCAGCTTGAAAAAGAGCATGGAAAAATAATATAAAATGTGAGTTTTTGATAAATGCAGGTCTTTTATCTGGAGGGCGAAGTCCGAGATTCATACCTCCTTGTCGGTGTTCTCTGGGTAACACATAATGAAACAGGTGGTGTAGTGGAGACGAGCAGGGGAAATCCTGTTTATAGTCATGAACACTATATGTCAGAGCGGGTTATTGGCACCCTAAAACCAATACCAAACCAGCGTCTGTTCTCCAGGTTAAGAGCGGCTGAAGCGGGCGTCTGTGTTGTATCATGCGGCTCGCTATATAAACACGTGACCCACACACGTAACAAGCGAGTTGAGCGGCAGGCCAACAACCTCCCCTCATAAAAAAAACTAAGTTACGAACAATAATCAAAGGCCTCGTATTACCATATCGGATTCATCACAAAATCGACCTCGGAAATTGTACACGGACAACGCTCTAAAAATGGGAACATGTAACGTGCTTAGCCTCTTAAGACCTGGAGATCTCCAAAACATTTCGAACAAAGCAAAGAGATACACATTAGACGTACTTACACTACAAGAGCTTAGATGGTCTGCGAGTGGGATCTATGACACCACCAATGGTTACACTCTTCATTACAGCGGCCATCAGACCGGAGGTGAATTTGGAGTTGGCTTCCTCATCCATCGTCGCGTGATGAATCATATCATCGATTTCTGCCCTATCGGATATCGCACGGTCAGACTTCGCACTAAGAAATTTAATATCAAGATCGTTAATGTGCATGCACCCACCGAAGATAAATCAGATGACAATATGACATCAATGATATTTTTTTGTCGAGCTGGAGGAATGGGCGACTTTAATGCAAAAAATCGGTAGGAGCAGAAAATACATCGCACATTGGTCCTAACAGCCTGCACCTAACTAGTAATAACAACGGCCAACGAGTCACCGACCTGGCAATAACGTACAACTTAGTTGTATCAAGTACGTTTTTGCCACATAAGAGAATCCATAAAGTCACATGGAGATCGAATGTTGGGAGAAATGAAAATCAAATCGATCACGTCATGGTGTCTAAGAGACACTCCACCAGCATATCTGACGTTAGATCTTACAGAAGTGCAGATATGGACAGCGATCATATGCTTGCCATATTTAAGTATAACTGTAAATACTGTCATCTACGTTTAACAGACAAGCACAAACGACCGTTCGATGGAATGTCGATGCTCTAAAAGACCAAGCGTCACTGTAGAGTTACCAATCAGCTATCACGAATTATTTACACCTTCCCCATAACAATGAGAAACTCCTCCTAATATCCAGGAGCAGTGGCACGCAATTCAGTCAGCCATGAAAAATGGTTGACTCGCAACACTAGAAGCACTCCAGCAGAATATAACCGTGCCAGGAAAGCTACGATTAAATACCTTCTACAAAAGAAAAGCGATCATATAAGATCAAGCATTGAAAACATCAGCTTCTAAGCGAAAGTAGACCCATTAGAGCAATAGCTCCTGCAAGTGAAGTGGTCCTTGCCGAATATCCCACAGTAGAGGAAATAGTCGCAGCTATTAGTAGATTGAAAAATGGAAAGGCACCCGGTCTCGATGGAATCCCCGCAGAATTAATTAAACTCGGACTCTTGCAACAAATCTATACGATATAATAGTCTCTATTTGGGATCAAGAAGAGCTGCCAGAAAATTGGAAGACTGTGCTCATCTGTCCGTTGCACAAAAAAGGCGACCGTCTTAAATGTGAAAACTATTGTGGTATTGCTCTACTGAACACTGCTTACAAAGTATTGGCTAAGGTTGTACTTACCAGACTCACCCCTTTCGCCGAAAACATCATTAGCGGCTATCATTGTGGCTTTCGTGTTTTACGATGAGGATGATCTTGGAAAAATGTTGGGAGTACAATATAACCATTCATCAACTATATATGACAGTATACACTACGACAACTTTGGGCCGCGCTCATATGCCTAGGTACTCCATAGAAACTTGTTTCTCTGTGTAAATTAACAACATCTGGATCTGTGTGTAGAATTGTAATTGAAGGAACTGTATCAGACTCCTTTCAAATAACATCTGGTGTTCGACAGGGAGATGCACTCGGGCCTGTGCTGTTCAATTTGGCGCTTGAGTACGTAGTGAGGAACAGCAACATTAAAACTTCGCTCTGTATATTCAATAAATCAGGCCAAATTCTTGGATATGCAGATGATATCGTGCTTCTTGGCCGAAGACCTAGCGACATCAAGGACAGTTTCATCCCGCTCAATCGCTGCGCAAGTAGACTTGGTTTGGAAGTGAACAGTACCAAAACGAAATTTCAAACAACACCCAGGAACATCTCCATGGCAAATCTCGAAATTGGCGTCCATAACTTTGATAGCGTCGAAAACATTAAATACCTCGGGTCACTTATAACCTCTTTGATTGATATTCAGGCAGAAATAAAAGCCCGAATCGCTGCCGGACAACGAGTTTTCTACGCTCAATCAAAATTATTGCGGTCTAAACACTAATAAGACCTGTGCTGACTTTCGGAAGCGAGAGTTGGACCATGACCTCTAAGTTGCGAACAATGAATATCGGAGAGAGAAAGTGAAAGAGAGAGAGAGAGAGAGAGAGAGAGAGAGAGAGAGAGAGAGAGAGAGAGAGAGAGAGAGAGAATTAAATGCACGAACGGTTTTTTTATTATATATGTACATAAATTTCATTTTTTAATGCCAATATAATAATAATATAATTAAATTTAATATTTATCTTGTAAAAATGTGGGATCCTTTTTATTTGCTTTAATATGTTTGATTAAGATTGGCGTGTAACAACAAGAGAAGAGATTATTTTTCGTTTATATGTAATAAGAAAATTGCTATTATATTGTTTGCTGGTCATCTTTATTGAGTTAGATTTAATTTAATGTTTTTTTGTGATCAATGTTTGTCCCACAATTGTTTTGTTTTATATTTATGATTATGCAGTATAAATTAGCAGTATAACCAATATACACTTCAATAATCCCACCCCAACCCTGAGCTCAAGTCGGCTAAGAAATTACCGCACATGAAGTCCCTGCATTGGTATTTTTTTCCCTGGTCAGGTTTCAACCAACACACATATTTTGTATTAATTTTTTTTTTAATTGTGTTTAACTTATGAAATCTGGTTACAAGGCCTTTAATCGAAAAAAAAACTATGAGTTTGAGAATCATTTTTGGTCGTAAATGCATATACCGTTGCAAATATGCATCATGTTTAAAAACTGCAAAATTCTTATGTTTTTTTGTCGAAAGTTACATTTCTATGATTTTGAATCTAATATTAAGAGCATATTACGCTTAAAAATAAATACTTACATGCCGAAACTCTGTATTAATTATACTTTTTTATTATTGAAACACACGCACTACTAAACGTATGAACATTTCCGTGCAACTGATTCTAAATGGCGATTTTTTTTTCACAAATATACAATAAAAATAAAAAATATAGTGAAACGACAGAGAAAAACATACAAAGAACCGTTATTCAAACCAAAAACGGAAAAATATTGTTAAATAATGATACAGTTCAACCTGCAACAACTAGATGCATATTTGCTACAGTATGCATTAAAGGGTAAAATAAATATTGTTGAATTTGATGAAAATATACAGTTATCAACATCACAATTTGTTAGTTTGTGTACTAAGATGCTTCAACTAAATTTGCGATATTCCTCAAGATCTTTTCATGAAATGTCACATTTATATTCTGTAATAAATCAATAATTAGCTACGGTGGAACTATCAACTAAAGGATATTCAACATGATGATTATGTTTGTGACCTTCTTCAAGATCTTTGCAATCGCATCTATAATAATTGAATATTTAGTTACTAGTGCCAAAACGGTAGATTTGTGAACTAAAGCGCTGATTACAAAATTGTTGCATTTTCAAAAACCTTTCAAATGATATGCCATATGATTGTAGAGGAATGTACGTTGTAACTGCTTCCAGCGCCAAAATGGTAGTTTTTAATACTAAGGTGCTCTAGTACTAAACTGTACTAGCATATACGACAAGTATATCTTAAAATGCACAAATGTCCGTAGCTTTTTTCAACTCGAGAAGGATAATATGTAGAAAGTTGATATTTGGCATGTTTTTAGGGTTCGGCGAGAAAAGTTCATAGCCATTGGAATTACACCGATAGGTTCTTCCTGGGCTGAGCGGTGGCGTATCAAATTTTCAGAAACTTGCCATTGAAAATACATGCGATTCAAAAATTGATATTTTTAAATTTTTTTCCCATATTAACGATATCATTGTAGTTCTTAAATCAACCGACCAAACCGGTTGATTTAAGAACTACAATGATATCGTTAATATGGGAACAATTTAAATCAATATCGTGATATTGGGTGGCATTTTGGGTGACTTATTGTGGCAGGTACCCAAATCACTTGAGATCCCATAAACTTTTCAATTGACCTAATTAAAAATTAATGGAAATTGGCTAAAGAAAATCGAACCGCATAAGTCGCTTTTGAAATATCTTCGGTATAAACATCCATCTAACCAGACGGACCAATAAACTTTTTTTTTTGCATTTTTTGGATTAGGGACGAAACGTCGAAAGCGAAGTTGTTTCGGAGCAGGGTCATTTTTCATCACTTTCTTCAGGATTTCAATAAATTGGGGTTACCAACCAAAGTTAAAATAAATCATAAACTGGTGCAACGGTACAGTCTAAAATCATTAAAATGATGAAAAATTGCCTTGCACTATAAAACCACTTTTTAGACGATAACAAATTTTGTGTTGGTTTTTTGTTATTGGGTTAGCGTATGTCTCTTTAAATAAATTAACAAATTTTTGCTGTTATCGTATCAAATACTGTCGACATTTCTTATCAATTGATAACATTTTATTTGTAATTCTTGAAAATATTCAATAGTAAGTTCGTCACAATGTCAGTGTTAGTTGTAATTAATGAACCTATAACTATGGTATTTAAAAATAACAGTGATTTTATAAATGATATAATTATTTCAAATAATGATGAAGAAATTACCAACTTTGATGTGCCGCAAACGTTTCTAATTCATTCGTCTGTTTTTTCAAGGGTACTAGAGGTATTTCCAAAATTATTTAAATAGAAAATTATGTAGAACTAACGATTTTCACGTTTGGCATAGTCCTTAACTCGTATGGAAGTTGATATTTTGCAACATTTAGGGAACTATGAATTAACAGTTGGTGAATATACGTTTGACATGGAAATATTAGTTATAGGGTCAACAAGAGCTAATTGGAGGCCACTTATACCATTGCACCATTACCTCACTAAACCCGCAAAATCATGATGTATGGGAAGGTAGTTCGAAAAGTAGAACAAAAGAAAAAAATGTGTTTGCTGAAGCTGTAACATTTTAGAGAAGCGTTGGAGATGTGGTATTACTCTTTGTTCGCACAACCGAAGATATTACGATGAAGTAGAAATAAACCACCAAAAGTGAATAAATTGCTTGGTTTATTTCCCACGGAGTTAATAAGCGTGTTTTTTTATTAGAGCACTATCCGGAGCCGAATGTCAAATTTCTACTGAAACTGCCGCTATTTTTCACGGGTGTCGCTATACCATAAAAATAAAAACTAAATGCATCCATAAAACAAACATTTATCTCCTGAAATATACTAATTGTCATTTATTTTGACATAACGTTATAAACAAGAATTCATCTTGCTGCGTTTTAAATTTTTATTGTAAGATTTAGTTTCTATTGGTTTCAGGGGTTTACAAAATAAAGGCCTTTTCAAATTTGCTGTTGAAATGGATAGCGCTCCCGATAGCGGCTCCCGATAAATAGGTAGAGCAAGATAATTTTTTATCGATTTTTAAGTAAAAAGTTGAATTAAAAATCTTAGTTTACAATTAAATAAATTAATTATATGCAATAATAGCGCGCTAAACTTAAGTTTCGACATAGAAAATTGGCTGCTCTCGCTATCGGGAGCTAATAAAAAAACACGCTTAATAATATCCAGCACACGGAAGCAACAAATAAAATGCTAATTACGATAAACTTTATTGAACCACGCTGTAATACAAACCACAATAATTTATTTTCAGTAAGTTTTTATTTAAGATTATGATACAGCAAAGCCATCCGTCTCGTATAAACGCCAATGAAAAAGAGACCGAACTCAATTTTGTACAACATAAAGAAAATAGTTAGTATACAATGTCTTAAATTTCATACTTAAATGTCTACGTAATTATACTAATTATAGAGTGCACCCAAATTATATTGAGTACTGAAAGTTTTAGAATTACTGAATTCAAAACAGCTGTCACCTTTATGTAAACAAGAATTCGTAAGTAATTAATTATAAATTATTTGTGTTAATTTAATTTAAGTACATTAATTATTTAATTTTATCCTAATCTAGATATTAATAAACAGCTTCATCTGGTATTGAAGTTTGGTAAGTACACATATTTGCTATTACATTGTAACAAAAATTTGTCTTTTTCAGCTTGGAAATATTTCAATGTCAAGGTCGATATTAATTCAACCTTGTTTACCAGTGACGTGTAATTTGTGTGTTGATTAAAGTTGTTTGTAAATGTAATGGAGATCCTTAGTGTTTTATTTAATATTGAAAGTTAACATATGTCTGTAACAGACACTCTTGAAAGAATAAAGTCAAATTTGGCAAAAAAAAAGTTTTTTAATAGTAGTTAGCATCGGGACTTCTTATTGAGCGACGTCTTATATACGGGTTCGTTGTAACGAGAAATAAAAAATTAATCGAATTAATTCTTCTTTGACTTATTAAGCAAATTTTTAGTTAAGGTACTGTTAAGTCCCACGGATTGAGGTCAATATTATTGGACAATTTTTTTATGGGGTCCGCAACTACAACAACCCCGTACTGTTATGTTGAGTAATGTTGCATCAATTCGCGATATATTCACCTTGTTGGTGCATGTTACACCATGTTGCGTGTTGTTGCTATAAGAGATGTTCACATTTCATCACGTGTTTCCTGTTAACCGCGTCATGTGCTTTCTGTTAATTAGATGTCAGGTGTTATGCTGCATAATTTTTCATTATGTTCCATGTTGCTTTCGTTGCACCAAAGAAAATCGTTTTGTAAATCTTATTATAGTAGTTCGATACATACTCGACCGTTTATCATTAAAATTTTAATGAACTATGTAACTTATTCCTACCGCGAATTTGAAGAAATGCATTTCTTTTATGGTGTTTGTGATGGCACCGCCCGAGCTGCTTCAAGAAAATATCATCACAACGATATCGAAATCGAAAATGCTTACCCGATTACAGAGTATCAAATCGTTCATCGAATGGACCACAAAGGCGAAGTCCGTGGTCATCCGAGGAGAACTGCGGAAGATCTAGGCTATATTTGGTATATGTGAAGATAGTACTAAAATGATGACCAAAAATCCACCTGCAACTGTTGAGAGACATGGGTGGACCGTTTTATCGCAAATGATGCGTCGAATCCAAGAAAATAAGCAATTTTCAACACTATTTGTTTTCAACACTATTCGATGAACATGCTTTAAAAAAATATTCAATATCAATAATTTGAAGTAAAAAATTATTAAAAATAGCGAACGTGCGTTTCGACATAGGTCAATATAAATTTCGAACTTCGAACACACCTTATGATATCTAAAATTAATAAAAAAAAGTTGTTTTAATCACTTTATTTTATTTCTGATAATAAATTTTAGCACTCAAAGTTTTGTTAAGTACATTTTTTTATCAACACGGCCTATTTTGTAGAAATACTGATAAAAAACTTTCTGTTTTGAATACCCCGAAGTTTGATACCATTATAAAATCTCCGTCTAGGTCGCAAATTTTTCTGAAGTTTATTGTTTTTAAGTTAGCGTTACTCGCCCACACCCGACTTTCTTTTACTGGACTTTTGGTAAAACTGTCTTGTATTATCAAAAATCATTATACCTGCTTAAATTTAAGAAAACCAACAAGGTCAACCCTATAAACTTTGCAACACCATTTCAGAAATTGAAATGCTTCCATATAGACGAAGCCACTGACATTTTCGATTTATCGATTTCCACCAAATTTCGCAAGGATCTACATGTTAACGGAAATAGGTTAGGTATTCAGTTTTATTCCGAATAATCGAACCGCCTGGACTGTACGATGCCGAAATTTGGTGAAATAATTTTTTGTTTTCAAAAATTTCAACAAATTTTTTTTGAATTTTAATGAACAATCTTTTTGCTAAATGCTATATAATTTTCAAAATATTTGCAAAAATTGATAAAGGCCTTATGGAATCTGTCAATTTATTGAAATATTGTATCCCAAAATCCATGAAGACAAAGTAAATAAACAGGTAGAAATACTAAACAAGTAGACGGTATTATTAGAGATAGTCATTCGGCATTCCACATACAATTCACCATTAAGGGTTGTACCTAAGAAAATGCACGAATCGGGAAAAATTAAGTAGCGCATATTAGGAGGTTATAGAAAATTAAATGTTATCACAGCAGACAGTTATCAAATTCCAAACAGTTCAGAAATTTTGGATCAATTAGGAAAATTAAAGTACCTTACAACATTAGATTTAACATTTGGTTTTCATCAGTTTCCGGTACTTAGATTGAGAAAACTGCATTAACTTCTCCATATGGTCATTAATCGAATGATGAATACAGTATTGTCGGGTTTACAAGGTATCAAATGCTTAAGAAATTATCCTTCTCATATAAAATATAGCAGCTACGGAATAACTGGAGTAATTATTGGTGGATATACCTTCATTTTATTTAAAAAAAATATTTAAACTAAATGTCAGCAAGTGACTTAGGCAACGGCCGCAAATTATAACTATTGGGTATACACACAAATTTCCGAGGGTTTTTTTATTCAAAAATTGAGCATTTATTGTGAAAGAATGGTAGGTTATGTTTTATTCAAAGAATTTTCCGTCGTTAGCCACCACTTTTTCCCATTTTTCTGGCAGAATACGAATACCACGTCGGAAGAACGCTTCATCTTTTGAGGCTATCCATGAATCAACCCAATTTTTAGTATCTTCATATGATGTGAAGTGCTGTTCAGACAGGTCATGTGCCATCGATCGAAACAAGTGAAAATCAGACGAGGCAAGGTCTGGTGAATACGGCGGATGGGATAAAACTTCCAAATTGGAGGATAATTTTCTCGTGTCTTGAGGCTGATCCCACCAAATACACAACAAGAGTTTATTACATGAATATTTGGGTTGGTTGTCCATGTTCAACCATGACCAGATGGTTTCTATGATTTATTTTGTTCGTACTGGATATATTTTTCATCAACAGTGACTGTGCGGTGCATAAAACCCTTTCGTTTATGCCTGACAAGTAGCATTGCACATGAAAAATAAAATCGGTCTCAATATTTCTCGGCTTCAGTTGATATGGAACCCAAATTCCTTGCTTTTGAGTCATTTCCAATGATTTTAAACGATGTCAAATTGCTTCTGAAACTACTTTCCACAACTTCTCTCACTTAATGCAGCCTTACCATTTGCTTCTATAACCAATTGATGGCCTCAGCTCCAGAATTCTTCATATTGAAAAAGTAAATCAAAAGTTCCCGCAAATTACGCTTATTCGGCTCAAAACTCGACATTTTTACAAAAAAAAAAAAAAAAAAAAAAAAAAACTATGTCATGCTGCTGATACAAAATCGCTAATATTTTAAGGTTATGTTGTTGACAGATGTCCAACCTGGATATGGCCTTACTCGTGGCACCATCTTCTGTCGAACGGTTCAAACTTATTTGTATGCGCAATAGTTAAACAAATGAACGATTTTTACCATGAAATAAATCACGGTTTCCTTAAATATTGGGGTACAAATACGTATTGAGGTTTTTTTTATAACTTTGAAGCTTTATTCTCAGAAAAGTTGATTCCGATTGGTGTTAGTTTCGTAAAAAATCCGTTCAGAGACGTTCCTTGCGCCCCAAGTTCCTTCTTAAAAATTTTTCGGCTTGCATGATTTTTATAAAAAAATTCAAGAGGAGCGGTTTCTAATTACGAAAAACTGATTGTGATGGGTTCTGATTTCAGGAAAAATCATTTAGGATTATCCGATGAACGCCGACGGCTTGGAGCCTTGTTTTTACATTTTATTTTGCTTGGAAGATTGATAAAATTTAGCGGAATAGTGGTTTCGAATGCAACACGGACAGTTGTTTCGAATGTTGAAACATGTTGCTTCATGTTGCACCATGTTGTATGATGTTGTACCATATTGCATGATGTCGCACCCATATTGCGTGATATATTATGATGTTGCGTTACTATACACAATGTAGGGGAGTTATTCTAAGTAGTGGATTGTTGCATCAAATTTGGTAATATTGCACCATGCTGCATGATGTTACATCTTGTTGAGGGATGTTGTGTGATGCTCTACTGTGTTGCGCCATGTTGGCTTGAGACCTTCTCTTAACATTTTATTTAGCTTGAACAATTTTGATAAAATTAATCGGGACTTGGTTTTTGAATGCAATAAAATGATTATAAGGAATTCTGTTTTCTGGATAATTCATTTAGGAGCCCTTCGGATGGGCTGTCATGTTGCACCATCTTACACTCTGTTGCATGATGTTATACCAAATTCCATGTTGTTGCACCTTATGGCAAAATGTTGTACTATGTGGGATGTTGCATAATCTTCCGTGATGATGAAGATCTTGGCACCATTTTGTGGGGTGTTGCATCATGTGGCGCCATATTCTATATTGTTTCATGTTGCACCATGTTGCTTACATCATGTTGTGGAATATTGCATGGTATTGTACCATGTGATGTTGCTCAATATTGCACGATTTTGTACTATGCTGTGTCCTGTTGGTTCTTGTTTGGTCTTGTGTTTTCCGTTAATTAAATATCTGCACAATGTTATGTTGGTCCATTACTGTTACATTATATGCTTGCACTATAGCTTTTTTTTAAATGCTGGCTATCTAAGTTTTGTCTCTGTCCCTTTTTTCCATTTTTTTTCGCCTTAAACCATTTTGATGTCGTCTATTGCGGACCGGGTTTCTTTAATTTTTTCGGCTAACACAGGGGTCGATTTCGATGGATGCTAATTTTAGAAAAAAAAAATCGGTGAGGCCCCGTGATACCTTTTTAAGCTTATTTTGCTCGAATGATTTTAATAAAAATTACCATAATAAGTCAATTAGTAACGCAAATAATGGATTTATCGATGAGTCCTAATTTTGGGAAAATTCCTTTAAATTTTTTTTGGGTCAACGATTTTTCAAAAATAGATGAGATGGAGTTTAAGGGTAGAGAATCGGTTATGATACAAGTTTTAAATTTGAAAAAATTTGTTTATGGCCAACCTGATTATTCTCTTCTATAAATGAAATCATAAAGTTTTACTTAATTGAGAAGTGGTCAAAGTCCCCACCAGAAGTAAGCGCACTACTCATTAATTAACACAAATAAAACAATTCAATAAAAAAAATTCTAATTCCAATCTGTGGTTGGAATTATTCATATAGTCTAGACTACTGGATTAGTCAATTCAAGTAGTTTATGACAAATAACCTTGACAGGTAACAGCGTTAAACAACGTGTTCATTAACGTTCCGCGCATTATGGGATTTTTATCCTCCGCACAGTCGTCCTGTCGAGTCAACTATTTGATGTTTGGTGGCCCAATTCGAGTCATCCAGTTCATGTATTCGGAAAATACACGGGTTCACGCAAGTACTTAGCTTTTCTGCAACTTTAACTTGGCGTATTTTGGATCGCAGCTTTGGTCTGCACACTACGTGTACTCTGGAGCAGTTGGAAGTTAACCCAAATTTCACCAAAAAAGCATATTTAGCAACGAGGTCCATTTTTGGATGAATGTGATCAAAATTATCGCATTTGAGGCAATACTAATTGACACGGAATACACCAGCGTCAAATGCATCCGTACAGTCACTGTTTGGTGCGGACTTTTGTCTGGCGGAATCATTAGTCCGTATACTTCTTCTAAATCGTAACTGTAAGCATCGATATGAATACCGAGGACATGTGGTTGCAACAGGAAGACGATTCGTGGAAACAATTAGTTCATGCGAGACGTATGCTTGATGAAGGCATTATATCGATTCCTATTTTATGCATAGAAATGTATTTTAGAAATAAATCTTACATCAATTTATGATTTTACGTCCCTAAACAAATTTTCCATTCATTTCCCAAGGTAAAACAAACAAATCAATGACAGAACTATATTTATATGCATATCATTTAACATAAGTTTTTCCATTTATATCAAAAACAATAAAAGGAAAAACGAAAAACTTTTGACAATAAAAATTCATACAAAAAGGTGAAAATATAAAATAAAAATTGAAAATGCAACAAAGAATCGTTTTTCTCGTATATGAATACGGAGGAAAGGGAAAATGTCACAATAGAATTTTCCTATATGCTATGTTTCTAAACCAAATTGAATCCATTTTCCATGCTCTGTTTATATAAGGTGAATTGAATGACAAACTGCTGGATGCAATATATCGCTTCGAATAAAGGAAATTCGAGTGACACAAATAAAGGTGAGTTGCACCTAGTACTCGTATAAACGCAAATTCTCAAAGCCTTATGAACAGAATTCCCGCAATGCCAACATTTAAATTTTCTAATTTAAAAAAAAAAAATTATTAACTTTAATCATGATAATTGGAATGTTAAAGAATAGTAGTGGTGGTGCGGAAAATATAAATTTTTCAATTTTCATCTCGCTTTTTTATGCGGTGCACCGACGAAGCGAAAGTTGAAAGTTTTCCTTCAAGGATATGACGTTTTGTTATTATTTTGGAATGAACTCCGTAGAAAAGCAACGAGAAAAAACGGAAAATTAAAGTTTTATGATTTTGAAATAAAAATCTAATAAACATAATCCAGTTTAATGTAGTTTTTGCACAAAACCATTAAGTTGGTCGTATGCAGCTGGGAAAGCATCGAATCAATATGTTACTTTGTATAAATTATGCTAGGAGTGTGATGTCATCAATGGAATATTGGTTCACAGCATATTGTATTGCTTTCCACCTTTTTTAGTACTATTTGCCCGATTCAAGGATATTTGTGGGTTTTATGCTAATTTTATGCATTTTTTATTGTTGTTTATTTAAACTAGAGAAGCAGTTTGATTTCATAAATGAACTGATTTAAATTGATTTTCATCGAGTGGCTAAAATTAATCATATCTTGAGAGGTAGAAATCAAGAGAGTTACTAGCAGGTTGGATAGGATTTAATAGGAGTAAATGACCACACTGACCATGCAATTCACTCCCGTTATAGTACGTTAATTTGTACTAAACGGTCTTTCCAGCCGCCAGACCACCGTAGTAAATATAATATACAGATTATGTAAACTTGGACATTCAACTTTTTGAAAACTGCGATTGTAATCGCAAGCCCACAAAGTGCAGACTGTTTTCAACAAAAAATCGCCGCTGTAGAGCCCATACGGATATGCTGATCGGATTGAAACTTCGTACTTAAGATTTTTCTAGATAGTGGGAGATCTTACGTATATGAAGTTATCCCAGCTCTCTCCCAGAAAAACATATTTTTTTTTTTAATCAGGCAATACTAACATATCAGTAAAAAATTTGCTCTTTATGAAGATAGACCAGCCCAAAAATGTTATAAAAATTAATGAAAA
The DNA here is from genome assembly GCA_932526605.1 of Nephrotoma flavescens. Taxonomy (NCBI): domain Eukaryota; kingdom Metazoa; phylum Arthropoda; class Insecta; order Diptera; family Tipulidae; genus Nephrotoma; species Nephrotoma flavescens. The sequence continues at coordinate 242,409,146 of OW052222.1, forward strand.
AACGACAAATTATCAAATTTATTAAATTCGAGGAGATTGCCATCAGATGGTTTAGTTTTGAATTTTATCGAATTCAAAACAAATCGAATTTAATAAATTTGACAAGTTTTCGATTTTTTTATTAATTTTGATAAAATTTCTCAGCTGGGCTATGATAACGAGCAAATTTTTTGCTGATATGTTAGAGCCAGTGAATTTCGACCGAAGCAGATTCACCAGAAGTAACAAAAGTTCCACAGAAGCGTTTTCTTTTTTTTGCAAATATTTTAAAAGTTTATGATTTACGATAAAAACGACATTGAGCTAAGAGATTCTAAATAAAATTTTCACCAATACTGGTTTACATCAGTCTCCCATAATTTAAGCGGAAATGATGACATTGTATAGAAACCTCCACAAATTTGGAGAACTCATTGAGTTTTGCTTGAAATCGGTTCAACGGAAGTTACAACTTCCATAGGAGTTTGATCATACTAACACTGTTTACTTAAGGTTTTCACATAAATTGAGAGATTTCCGTGTTTTTAGACAAAGATCGGTCTTGCACTGGAAGCGATACCTACCATAGAAGTTTTTTTTTTGGTTTTTCGCAATTATTTTGAAAAACTTATAGCATTTACGTAAAAACGATTAAAATAAAACGGTTGTAAATTAAATTTCAAACAAAGTTAGTTCAGATCATATTTCAAATTTTATCGGAATGGCGAGTTTTAAAAAACATTATTTCATCAAAATTCGGCATCTCTACAGACTAGGCGAACTGACTATTCGGACTGGAATTTAATACTGGACTGGAATTTCATAATAAAGTTTTATAATAAATTTTTGAGTTTGATTTTTCTTCTTCTTTTTGGTTTTTCGAGTATATGCGTCTGACACATCACGCGCAATTAGTGATATCTGTCAAAGTCAATTGTTTTCAGTTAGCATTGCGATTTCATCATGGAACACCCGAACAACGTTTATAAATTATTGAATTTTATTATCAAAATTCGTGTCCAGTGAAAAATGTGTTTCTGCGACGGAATTTGTGTTAAGCATACTTCACTGTTTGGTGCGGTTTATGGGCCGGTGAAATCATACTCCGTAGATATTTGCAAAAATGATGAGGGCGGCAACGTTACCGTCAAAGTCGCTCGCTATCGTTTGATGATTTCGGACTTTTTTTTTTGCCCAAAATGCATGAACTGAATTTGGTCAAAATGTGGCTTCACCAAGACGGCGCCATGTGCCCCACACCAAGCAAAACCATGGACATATTTGTTGAGAAATGAGTTCGGTGAGCAATTGTACAACAATTGCAGAGTTGGAAGACAACATTAAACGTGTCACTATATCGAAATATCAGCCGAAATGCTCGAAAAAGTTGTGAACAATTGGAAAGCGCCATCATATAGTCAATCAGCAGCTGAACGAGGCAGCAAAGCAACCAAATTTGAAGTCAGCTGAGGTTTTTAATTTAAATGTTTAACTTTAATAGTGTTTACATTTCTTTTAAATTTAAAATGCAACATTAACTATATGAATACGTTGACCGCATATGAATCTAAATTGAGAAAATGTTGAATCCCTCCATTTTGAACCCCAGGGTAATTGTGTAAAAATACAGAACCATTAAAAAACTGAGAAACTCCTCAAGTTCTTTCTTTGCAGTTTGGTTCCGTACTGATATAAAGTTGGTCTACTCATCCAGTTGCGACAACCAAACTACAAAAACTCAAATTTTGCTTTATACCTACAGTATAACACAAGATTTACTGTCAGTTCATCGTGAACAATTTATCGTGAGCAATTTATCGTAGAACAATTTATCGTAGAACAATTTATTGTGGAAACAATTTATCGTGGAATCAATTTATCGTGGAACAATTTATCGTAGAACAGTTTATCGTGGGCAATTTATCGTATAACAGTTTATCGTGGACAATTTATCGTATAACAGTTTGGAACAGATTTAGTATCGCAGTCAAATTTTTTTGACAGTCTCAGTGACTTTGACCAAGAGCGGAATTGTTTATAACTAAAAATGTGCTTTTGCTTAGCATTTTGGACCTAGCACCATCTATTTGAATAAAAACGAACTAAAATTTAAAAAAAAAATGTTAAGACGTGCTAAATAAAATTTAATAAAAAAATATTGAATCTCATTTAAAAATAAATGAAATTTAATATTTTTTATGAATATATTAGATTGAGAGTGGGAGTCGCACTGCGTGCCGCACGTAGGAGCAGATTATATAGAATCTATTAATGACACCTACGCTCCTCCCCGTAGCCCTGCGGGGCTCTTTAGATTTTAATTTCGGGGGCGTAGGAGCCGGGATCTTTAATCGGTTAAGAAACTACCGAGTTCCGTCCCACATGGCCATAATCCAGAACTTCTTCCAAAAATCATTCAATAATCACATTTCCATCCAACGTACCCAATCCCATCATAATCGGTTAAGAAATTACCGAGTTCCGTCCCACATGGCCATATTCCAGAACTTTTCCAAAAATCATTCAATAATCTCATTTCCATCTAACATACCCAATCCCATCATAATCGGTTAAGAAACTACCGAGTTCCGTCCCACATGGCCATATTCCAGAACTTCCTCCAAAAATCATCCAATAATCCCATTTCCATCCAACATAATCAATTCTATCATAATCGGTTAAGAAACTACCGAGTTCCGTCCCACATGGCCATATTCCAGAACTTCTTCCAAAAATCATGCAATAATCCCATTTCCATCCAACATACCCAATTCTATCATAATCGGCTGAGAAACTACCGAGTTCCATCCCACATGGCCATATTCCAGAACTTCTTCCAAAAATCATTCAATAATCCCATTTCCATCCAAATTACTTAATCCCATCATAATCGGTTAAGAAACTACCGAGTTCCGTCCCACATGGCCATATTCCAGAACTTCTTCCCAAAATCATTCAATAATCCCATTTCCATCCAACATACCAAATCCCATCATAATCAGTTAAGAAACTACCGAGTTCCGTCCCATATGGCAATATTCCAGAACTTCTTCCAAAAATCATTAAAGAATCCCACTAATTTTTTGATCCCACGCATAAAACCTTTCTACGATAAATTGTCCACGAAAAACTGTTCTACGATAAATTGCCGCACGATAAATTGTGTCCACGGTAAATTGTGTCCACGATAAACTGTTCTACGATAAAATTTTCACGTTAAATTGAAACACGATAAATTGTTTACGATAAAGAGACCGTCACCCATAACACAAGAACACATCGATTTTGAAATTTGCGTAATGTTGTTTTGCACATTTTTGAGGAAACAGCTGTTTCTATTCATGTTGACAAATATTTTGAAAAAACGTTAATGGAATTTAAATAATTTTACTGCTGCTTCCTATAACCCTCCAAATGTAGGTGCCGCACTGGCAATGAAATTCCAATTTATGTTTTCTGAAGCGAGAACTGAAAGAATATGATTAAAGTGAGTTTTCAAGAATTCACCAATCTCGTATAGTTCGTTGTTTGCGCCAATGAAGTTTGAACCGTTATCGAAATAGATGTCGCTACACACTTCGCGACGTGACACAAATCTATGTAACGCTGCTATTAAACTTGCCGTTGTTAGATTTGAAACAACTTCAATATGAACGGCCTTGGTTGCCATGCAAACGAATATTGCAAGATACGCCTTCCATCTTTGGTTTGGACTGCCATAAATCTGCCTCAGTTGCAATGGTCCCGCATAATCGACACCAATTTTTAAACAGGGAATCTGGATTTCCCTTCAACTGGTAGTTCGATTTCGTATTAAATCTCCGGCATCTAATGCATCGCTTAATCACTTCCTTCACAAGACGCCTGCAATTACGTCCCTTAAGCTAGCAGAACCCATACGGCAGAGCATTACAAGATAGTATGGATAATAATTATAGGCTAATGATAGGCTAATTAAATGCTCTATTAAACAATTTTGGGCTCCATCCCTTCCAACTAAAACGCGGGTTCTGCTAGCTTAAGAAAAAGTTAGCAGAACCCATATCAAAAAACGATTTAAAAACAATTGGAAAATTAAAGGTTAATTTTAGGCTAATTAAATGCCCTACTTAATTTTTTTTATTATGCTCGCTCTAGGAGAAAAGTGAGGCTTTATCACTTAAAAGATAACAGCACCCAAATCGAAAATCGACCCAAAAATCAAATTCGAACGCAAAACAAGAACAATTAACATACAAATAATTTTAGGCTCATTATGGCCTAATCAAAAGCCACATTAAAAAATTTTGGGCTCCACTCGTTTTTGACTAAATTTCAGATCATTTAATCTAAAGCTAGCAAACCCCAAATCGAAAATCGGACCAAAACCGAAATTAGAACGGAAAACAAGAATAATTGACATACAAATTATTTTAGGCTCATTATGGCCTAATAAAAAGCCGTATTAAAAAGTTTTGGGCTCCACTCGTTTTTGAATTTCGGTTTTGGTCCGATTTTCGATTTGGGTTCTGCTAGCTTAAGATTAAATGATCTGAAATTTAGTCAAAAGCGGGTGGAGCCCAAATTTTTTTAAATTTGATATTTGATTAGGCCTTGATGAGCCTAAAATTATTTGTATGTCAATTGTTCTTGTTTTCTGTTCTAATTTTGGTTTTGGTCCGATTTTCGATTTGGGCTCTGCTAGCTTTAGATTAAATGGCCTGAAACTTGGTCAAAAACGAGTGGAGCCCAACATTTTTAAATATGATATTTGATTAGGCCTTGATGAGCCTAAAATTATTTATATGTCAATTGTTCTTGTTTTCTGTTCTAATTTTGGTTTTGGTCCGATTTTCGATTCGGGTTCTGCGAGCTTTAGATTAAATGTCCTGAAATTTGGTCAAAGACGAGTGGAGCCCAAAACTTTTTAATACGGCTTTTGATTAGGCCATAATGAGCCTACAATTATTTGTTTGTCAATTATTCTTGTTTTCCGTTCTAATTTCGGTTTTGGTTCGATTTTCGATTTGGGCTCTGCTTTCTTAAGATTTAATGATCTGAAATTTAGTCAAAAACGAGTGCAGCCCAAAATTTTTTAATGTGGCTTTTGATTAGGCCATAACGAGCCTTAAACTATTTGTTGTCAATTGATGTTGTTTTGCGTTCGAATTTGATTTTTGGTTCGATTTTCGATTTGGGTTCTGTTATCTTTTAAGTGATAAAGCCTCACTTTTCTCATAGAGCGAGCATAATAAAAAAAAATTAAGTAGGGCATTTAATTAGCCTAAAATTAACCTTTAATTTTCCAATTGTTTTTAAATCGTTTTTTGATATGGGTTCTGCTAACTTTTTCTTAAGTTAGCGGAACTCGCGTTTTAGTTGGAAGGGATGGAGCCCAAAAATTTTTAATAGAGCATTTAATTAGCCTATCATTAGCCTATAATTATTATCCATACTATCTTGTAATGCTCTGCCGTATGGGTTCTGCTAGCTTAAGGGACGTCTGCAACTCAATATATGATATCGTTGTCGTATAATACTAGTTAGAAAAGAAGCAGCTGCGTTTTCGATGCGACCTCCTACCTTCAATAAATGTTGGTTGTCGGTGAAAGGATTTAGACAGCGAATCTTGCTTTTCTTTGATTGCTGGCGTTTTGTTCTGCGATGTCGCTTATCTCGGTGATGAAATATTATTCTTGTATCCACGTAAAAATTCTTGTTTAACTTCTCTTGAGATCATGTACTGTCAGCACGGATTCACTCAGGTTTTTCGAGTCAGATTTTGATTGTAGGTTGTTCAAATGTTTGAAGAACCAGGCTTACACTCGTATAATTTTGTTACTTGATGATATATTGTCGACCAGATTGCGATGAGGTTGAACCCGTGTAGGAGGTATTGCTTGTAGTTGTTGGTTGAGTGACTGTTTTATCTTTGTATATATCCTCGTTCTCAGGTACTATGAGTAGGGACGATAGTTTGTGGACTCCACCCGGCCCTCGAAGTGAGACCACTCTAACCTTTTGGTCTAAACCTGGATGCACTTCAATTACACGTTCAGTCGGCGATTTTAATGGAGGAACGTTGTCGTCCTTGATAAGTCCTAGATCACGTGCGTTTGCATGTTTGGTTGTTTGTCTGACTATTTCCTTCAATGTTCTACTTGGGTTAGATACTCCGAGGGCCAACTTTTCCAAAAAATCTTGGTTGATTTTTTGTACCAGCCTCCATCGTGTTGTGTCTTGTGGAATTGCTCGTAAGGATGCACCGATTAAAAAGTGTCCAGGAGGTTAAAAGGTGACATCTGTTGGATCGGTTAATAACCTTTATTAAACATTTTTGACCGACTTAACAGCAGCTTCCCAAAGTCCTCCAAAATGGGGTGAAGCCGATGGTATGAAATGCCACGTTGTACCATCATTTGCCAATAGTTGAGTAACTTCCTTATTTGTTTTACTAATTAGTACAACTAATAATCCTCTACGTGAAGTGAAACTTTTATACGCTGTGATAAATGCTTCTGTAGTTAGGTCACTGACTGGCTCAATGCGTGTATGGTCTTAGTTGTCATACAAACAAAGAATGCTCAGTAACCCTTGTGTGCCTTATGTCCCCTTCCCTTTGTTGTGCGAATCTGAAGAGGACCCGCATAGTCAACTCCAGTTCTCAAAAATGGTCTTTCAGGCATGACTCGTGCTGCTGGCAGATTTTTCATGCGCTGTGTTCAGGACTTAGCTTTGAAACGATGCCACTTTATACAGTTTGATAAGATTTCGACCGTGTATTATCCAGTACCTGGTTCGGAGGTAGCCCAAAGTTAATTGTGTTTCCCTTTGCAAAGTTTGTTGATGTGCCTGGGATGATAATTGGATGTTTCTCATTGTAGCTCCAACTTGCTGTGTTTTAAACTTAAAACGTCTTCGTGCATGAATGGAGACAAGGATCTAATCTTACTGCTATTCTGAAATGTTGTTTCTGCGCTATTTTGATGAAAAGATGTGTAGATTTATTTATTTCTTTTGCCGCGGGAGCTCCTTGCTGAACCACCTTTTATCGATAAATCTCATAATATATACCACAACCCTCTTTATAGTATTGAAATTTGTGAATGTCTGATATAATTGATCAAAAACCTTGTCCGAAGTTACCGTAGTGGTTCCCGCAACTCGTTGTTTTAGTTCCAATTGATCTGGCATTTCTTCTATTATCATTATCGCTAGCTGAATCGCTTTATTCAAGATATTTTGAGGACCGTTCCACACTAATTGACTAGCTTTGATACCTCTGGATGTACAATCAGAGGGGTTATCGGATGAGTTAACATGAAATCATTGAGATGTAGAGGTAAATTTCTGGATTTCCGAGATTCGATTTGCCACAAATGTTTTAAATTTATGGGGCTTGTTTTTTACCCAACCCAACACTAACATCGAATCTGTACAAAAATATGTTGGCGGTTGGTCAAACTGCATAACGTGTTGCACTCTATCCATTAAATTCGCAAGTAACCCCGCTCCGCACAACTCTACCTTTGGTAAAGTCAGCTTGGTAGCTATAGGTGCTAATCTGGTTTTGATGTTAACAACGTTGCTTCGTTAGATGACCTGCCATAGAAGTATATCACTATTGCGTAAGCTACTTCGGAAGCGATTCATAATATTTTCGACATTTGTTTTCGATGTCTTCTGGCAGTTTCTGATCCCAGAACACGCCACAGATTCATAGGGTTTGCATTAAGATTTTGGCTTGTATCAATGTTGGAGATAGCCACCCTAGTGGATCAAATAATTTGGACGATTCAGACAACATTTTTCCGTTTTGTAATTTTTTCATTTTCGTTGTTGAGAGTCACCTTCAATTCAAATGTATCGGTGCCTGGATTCCAAATTAGTCCTAACGTTTTAACCGGTTCGTCGTTTAATATGACCGGTTCGAAAGCTTTCGTGTCGAGTCACCTTCTATGAGTTGTGAATAATTTTTGGGCCCATTTGCTCAGGTTAAATCCACCGGTTCGTAGTATACATAGATAAGTTGATTTTGCGCTGTTTGAGCCTGCTCTAAGGTGTGACTGCCTGCTAGTCTGCTAGTACGTCGTCTGCCAAACAGCTTGTGTGCCTTATTTAGAAATCTGCAGAAAATTATCTTCAGACATGTGACACCGTTTAAGAAGCAATATAGAGCTGAAAGGACAATTAATTGACGCTTCTTAAGGCAAAGGGGATCTAGCCTACGCAAATAATACGTGGCCCATTTCGTTGAAGTTGGTTTTGAACGGAAGCTATTTGGTCCATTTTGAGTCTCGCCAGGAGCTGTATGACGAAGAATTTGTTTGAGTTTGAATATGTTGCATCAAAATTTACTTTGCTTGAAGATTTTAGTAGCAGAATTTCTGAATTTGTCACGTCAAAGGGAATTGCACCATCTACAGACTGACTAATTTTTATATCTGATGGACTTGAAACTGTAAGTGAACACCTCAGATTTTTGTTTGTTAATAATTTAATTTAAAAAAAACTGCTGGACCTTTTTCAAATGCAAATCTTTGGTTTAAGAAAAATACCTCCGACATACAAAATGTTTGTTGTTTAGTGCATATCCAGGCTTGGGTAGAATTTTAACAAAACTTTTCTTATTTTGGAATTGTTGTTGTTTCGAGCAGGTGGTGTTTGTTTGGTTTGCCTATTTTCCCTACTGTCGAATATGCGCATTTATAAATTATCCTTGGATGACACGAGGTTTTACCTCGGTTTAGTTTAACAAGTGTTTTCCTACACCCGATTTTTCGGTCGTTTATACAAACGCTGGCCATGCGTGACGGTTGCTTATTTATTTATTTTTCTTCAAGTTTTGTTGTAGTTGTTCTTTGGCAGTGGAGTGCAATGGATATTTAGTCGATTTTACTACAAAATAAAAATAATTTACACCAACTATTCTAAACGTCAATTAATACGAATAAAAAAATTCAATTATGAAACACGATACATTTTATAATGGAATTATGCTTGGAAGGATCACAGGTACGTCAAATTTTATGAGTGTGTTGCCCAATTTGAGTGTTTTATTCACACCACTAATGGTTTGTTTTGGTTTTTAGATTAACCTAGCAACGCGCGATACAAACACAACAAAAACGATTTTTTTTAATAATAACATTTCAAATATATCAATACCATCGACTTTTTATCGGCGACCGAATTCTGCACAATTACAGCCTAGACACACGTATTTTTCGCCAAAAAACCGGCCACAATCGGCTGATTCAAAATACAAAAAATTAAACATAAACAAATTAAAATCGCATTCATTGGGTGACAAGTTCACAAAAACTAATTGGATGACAGAAAACGAGGGGACTAATTCAGCAACGAAATCGAATAACGATAAGGAAGCGGGTGAAAGTTGTAAATTAAATTTTTCCGCTTGGGATGATAACCGGCAAGATGATAAAACGAATGAAGTGTCAAAAGTAGCAGATCTTCCGGGACGTGTTTCATTTTCAAATAGTCGTGATACTCTTTGTGTCGGTGATTTAAGCGATGAAAGCATCGGCGAAGAGGTGCCGCAATCATCAATACGTCCGTCTTCCCGTAAAACTGTACACTTCCTAACAAACCCGGTAGTTGACGACGCGGCAAATAACGAACTAGACGCAATACCACCACCAAAGAAATGTGACGAGTCGACTCGAAATGATAAATACACATCGTTCGAAATACCGATTACGATTGAATCTGGTGACGCATCACCGAAAGATACTGCGGCATGGAATAATAATAAAACGTCCAGTAAAACATTAAAGAAGAAAAACGGGGAAATTATAAAAAATAATTTTACGAAAAAAATCTCCAAAAAAATCGAAAATAACACTTCCAAAAAAACATATAAAACCACAACATCAACGCCGCAATCGCATCGTCAGCCAAAACCACAAAACTATACGGAAAAACTAATGATTAAAAAGTCCCGATCGATATCATGTTTGGGCGACGGGAAAAATCTAAGCGAATTCCAGATTGATAAAATCGAAAGTTGGATGTCCATGTACGAATGTGATGATGAAAAGGCCACTAAGTTTGGGAAAGGGAAGGGGGACGGTAATATGGATCCATCACCGCCATCGACAGCTTCAAGCTCTTCAATGATGGACTCGTCAACCACGTACGATGAAATCGTTGATATTATCCGAGAAATTGATGATGGAAAGAGTGATGGTGGACCGGCGGAGGAGGGACAAAGTGTTGAACAAAAATTATGGGCGATTTTAAACGATTTGGATGACAGTTGCAGTAGTCATAGTGGGCTTACCATCGATACGAAAAAGGATAGTGGAAAACTCAAGTAAGTGCTTCAAAATTATTGAATTATTACAAGTTTTTTTAAATCATTTCGTTACGGCTAATTTCTAGTTCCCCACCCGAAATCTATAAAACTTACAAAATACGAATACAAAATTATTTCATGAAACTGGGGAAATCTGATGGGGGGAGTGTTGAGGGGGGAATAAATATTAATGATTTTCTCAACGTAACGACATTTGTGAAATAATTTTAGATTTCTGCTGAATGAAGGTCTACTTAATAATGAAATGCAAAGATAAATAAAAAAATACTTCGAGCTCACCCATTATTCGGAAATTAATAATGCCGGGCATTTGTGGAAGTATGTCTTCGAGTGGGTTTTCTTTTCAAACTATAAATTTGTCGCGAATATAGGCCTGTGATTGTTGTAACTATTAAAATTGCCACAGGGAATTATTCAAATTTAGTTTTGATCCTATTTTTAATCTCAGTAAAGAATTCCTTTGTTAGCCTCCCTTTATCAGACCTGCACTAATTTCATTGACACATTTCCAGGCATCCCTATTTTATTTCCCGTTCTAGGGGATCCTCGTGGTTATCGCCATAGTAAGTCTTTGCAGTCGTCATTTACGGGTGTTTTCTATAGTTGTCCTGTATGACATATCTAGCACACGCTAGCAAATTCGTTTTAAGGATAAACTGTATAAAGCCAACAAAATTTTATTTTTAAGCCCTTAGCCCGCATATGAGAGCCTTGATATCGTTCGCCATAATTTTTTTAATTTTCCCTGAAATTTCTTTAACGTGTGAGGTTATGCCCATACTCAGCTATTCTAATGTTGGTTGTAGCGAAAATTGTTATTCCTCAAGGTCTGTTTCAAGGATGATTTGTTTTCCAGATCTTATCTTGAGTAGCTTGAGTATACTAAAGCATGAAGGGAAAGTTTGAACCTATAATTGATGTCCGTAGACAATCGTTCGCATTTTGTTCCGCTACTTGTCCGTGGGCACATTCGACTCTCCTTGCTGTTATTGACATAAATTAAAATTATTTTAAGATTTCCGTTGCTTGAATTTCCTTTGGCTTTATCACAGTACCTATTTTACGGTCGTAGTTTTATTTGATTTATAAGGGCAACTGTGTTCAGGATGCAGTAATGGTCTATAGACTAGGCTTGTTTAGATTAGATGGTTTCCTAAAGACTATCATGTGACACACTGTAATCTGATTTGAACATATTTGTTGAAACCTGACTGCCCTTAAATATGCGTGTATCCCTTCCAGAAATTACATTATTGCTCAGCCAGTCAACGGCAGCCCTAGTCGTTTTTTGTTCAGCTTAAAAAACCTTGCAGTGGTCCGGTAGTAGACCTTTCCATCCATCTTCCCACCATTACTGGAGAAATTGACATTCAGAGTATTCAGAAATGCTTCTCTCAACCTGTTCTCTCTGGTGGGAATGGGAGTATCAGTCTTAAATGTGTAAAGATGGCGACGTCATGATTTAGACGGTAGTATTTGGGATGCACCTGTTTCTTAGAATAGATGAGCGTCCTGTATTGTTACGTTCCATATAAAGATGGAGATGAGCCTTATTGCTGAGCTCGCTGCTATTTGTTTACCTAAGATGTTTATGGGTGTAAGATGAAATAGAATCTTTCACCTTTATAAACGACCCCCATCACACAACTGCTGCTCGTTGTACTCTCACTAATGATTTTAGATTGGTCAGATAATTTAAAACTGACCACCAAACAGTAACCATACATAATAAAATTGGGCCTAATAGTAGAAATGTAGAGTCAATGAACAACGTGAGGCATTTACTTCAGCCCATTTACTATATGAATGTGACAGAGTTCTAGGCTGCACTTCAAGAATACTTTCACCGAGGGTATGATTAAGTCAGTCGTTTGTTGAAGATCCGTCGGTGTAATGCCATCGAGTCCTGCCGACCAACGACGTGAGTTTCTTGTATTAGCCCCAAGTATTCTGAACTATTTACGGTCCAAGGACCAACCGGTCGTTATACAAAACACGGAGTGATGAGGCTTGAAGCTTGCACTTTACGCAGCCTCTATATCTCAAATGACACTTGTATTTTACTACAGTGAAGTTTCTAGGGATTTTTTTACAGAAGTCATCAATTCATTTTTGCATGTTTTCAGGAGTTTTTTTTATAGAATAGTCTTCTGAATTGTTATGAGTATATTTTGAAGTCCTTTCGACAACCACGGTGGCCGAGGTTTACCTGCAGATCTGTTACGGGGACACATGTCTACTAAAGACATCGTATATCTGGTCCACTATAGGCTACCAAGCTCTTGTGTTGAAATGTGGATCGATTATGCAACCTCAGAATTAAGGCGAAATTCCTCCATGGGATGGCACGGCAGCAAACAAAAAAAAAATAAAAAAAAATACTGCATTCTAAGTGAGTGAAAACGAAATTGTCTGTGAAAGTATAGTCCAATCACTTCTAATAATTTAGCCGCGACTAAGAACGGAACGGTTCACTTGCTCCTTCACCTTTCTTATTAACATTTTTTGGCCAATTAAAGGCCATAGTTTTTTGTGTATTTACACTTTTGTAAAGTCATTCCGAGGCGATTTGACAGTTTGTCCTGCAGCTTCTATTCCTTCAAGAGTGGAAGAATGGAAGATCTTTTCTCTGTTTGGAAGTTTAATTCACCAGGTCTTTTTTTCTAATAGATCTCAGTTTACTGGGCGCAATGATGTTCTGATCAAATAGGACAGACATCGTATTGAAATTTCCATACAGGTGATAATATAATTTCTTTTTAGTGAGCCTAGAACTTGACCAAGCTTCCAAAGATAAGGTTCTGCACAAATGCAGTGCGAATCTGAGTTGACAAGCTGAGTCATAAATTCTACCCAATTTTGATGCTAATATTTGACGTGTTTCTTGACGCTCATTGATCCGGATCAGTTCAAATTTTTTATGGAAACCATGATCCAAATTTTGTTTTAGATCACAAATTTTGATTTTAAATCTAGCAAGCACCTTTGTGTTGTTTCATGAAACATGAACTGAACTGGATGAGATCAAGCGTCAAGAAATACAGCTATTGTTTAATGTTTATATCTATAGATTTTAGGACGTTAGATTTTTTTTAACATGTTAAAACTTTAGTTTTCTTTCCGAAATATTCGGAAATTCTGCGACCTTCGTTTATATTCGGCTGATTTGAATTGACACATATTTCTATTTTGAGCTATCTAAATTTTGTTCGTCTCAGGATTTCTCATTTTTTAATCGCTATATTTCAAAGCGCTATTATTCATATGGTGATTTCTCAGGCACTGTGCTTGATTCCCGTTCAATTCAGTTGATGCTATTGTCAGTTCCACATAAATTCTCCAACGAGAATATAAAAGGGCGTCCTTTAAGAGCAAAATATATTTTGCAAAATATAACTCCAACTGCGTAAATGTTTTGATTCGTCAGTATAGTTATAATGTATTTCCGGTGCATAAAACACGAATCGATGAATCATCTTTGAACGCAAGAATGTTGATATAACTCCTGGTAACAAAAGTTCGCCAGTTCACAAATACTATTTTAGAAAAAATCTACCAATCGCATACAATTATCCAAGATTGCTAAATAGTCCAGTAAATGAAGGAGGAAAAAAAAGCCAACATGGAAGTTACTAGTTGCAATTTTCATTTTCTGGTGATAAGTGGCATTTGGTACCTCATTAAAAATGAGACGCAGGGGAGAAAATGGCCCCAAAAGACCCGGAAAATCGGCGAATATCTCCCAAAATATGGCAATTAGAGATTTTTGCTCAGATACAAATTGAAGATCAGTTAATTTTCTACAAAAATGGTCCTAATGATTTTTTTTGCAACATTAATATTTTTTGCAAAAAGTCGGGTTGAAAAATCCAAAATTTTGAGACTCATGAAATATGCAAGTTTTTTACAAAATTTGAGATTGGGGGTGTTGCAAATACATTGTCAAAACGTCAGAAATAAAGAGCCGGGAGAAGAAAAACCACGAAAAGAAAAAGTGAGCTTTTTTCTTGAGCACGCGTTTTCCAAATTTATTGGAAAATGGCCGATTTTGTGAAAAAAGAAATATTTGCACAGCCGAAAAGTAGACGTTCTCATCTTTCAAATGATATGGGACCAATCCGATCATGTATGAATTTTTAATTGGTGGTTGTTTACAAAATTTCACCGCGCTCCAAAATCAGCAAAAAATTGGGATTCAACAAACAATGTTTTAATCAAAATGGAAAAAAATTATAAAATTATTCTAAAATTTATTCTTCTGAGGACCCATAATAGCGGTATGATAGCGGTAGATTTCCTCTTTCACATGAACTTTGAATCATGAGAAAATACGCATATTTAACAAAGTTATTGAATAATTTATCCGCCCGCTCATGTGTAAATGCATGGACTGTGCTCTCCGGCATACAACACAGAAACTCAATATTCTAAGTGCGCTTGGGCCCATTTATCTCGGAAACGGTAAATTTTTTAGAAAAAGTCATCAAGGACCATTTTTGTAGAGAACTAACTGATCTGTTTATCTGAACAAAAATCTCTAATTGCCATATTTTGGGAGAAGTTCGCGGAAAATCGATTTTCCAGGCCTTTTGGGGCTGTATCTCCACGACACGGAGATACGGTGTATTTTGTTGCGACACGAGATAACGACACTAACAATATGTTTTATGCGATCACAAATTTTAATTTAGCCTCCCAAAGGCCACCAAAATGCGGCGATCGAGGTGGTATGTGTGATATGCGAATGTTATCTTCAGCACAAGCTTTGATGAAGTGATTGCGATTTTCATTATTGAAGAACAGCTCTCGAAGTTCATTTAATTGACGTCTTCCGCCAACGAAATTTGTAGCGTTGTCGCAATATAGAGTTGAACATAAACCTCTTCGACTGACGAATCTTTTTAGCGCCGCAATAAACCCATCGGATGACAGGTTGCTTACTAGCGCCAAATGCACAGCTTTCGTAGTAAAGCACACAAATATTGAAGCACACATTAGAAATGGACGAGCACGTTGATCTCGGCGCGATGGTAGATTCCCCATTATCTGCTTATACAGAACAGGACGATGTTTGTAACATATAATGCAGCGTTGCACTATTCTGCGGGCAATATCTTTTCCATTAATAATCCAGTATTGTTGTCTGATTACAGCTAGCAGTCCTTGAGGTCCCACGTGAAGATTCTTATTGTGCAAATATTCGACAAGCAGAAACACAAATTGGCTATTTTTTGGCAATAATATGGGATGCATTTGATTGTATGACAAATTTGATTCTTGCAGACGCCCTCCAACCCGAATTATTCCTTCATTATCGATGAATGGCCGTAGCCTGTGGATGTAGCTATTGTTATGCAAATGCTGATTTGTGGGCAATCTTCTGTAGTCTTCACTAAATGATTCCCGTTGAACGATACGAACCATCAGCTTCTCAGCTCTAGAAAGTTCTAATGGTGTAAAGTAAGAATCAACAGTAGCTTCTGGCTTCATGCTACGTTTCAGGATTGGGCCATCGACGAAACGAAGGACGTAAGCAAAGACACGCCGCAATTGACTGAAAGAATTCACGAACTTGCAGGACGTGACGATATTTTGTTGTGAGTTTTATGAAGCGAGCATCACGATATTTTCCTTTCTCGTTTCTGGTACGTTGTTTCTATCGACCTGTATACGTTGGTTTGGCCAACACGCAGTAGGATCGGTTAAAAAATCCGGTTCTACAAACCAGATATTGTCCTTTAATAATTGTTTAGGCGACATACCTCGAGATACAGCATCGGCTGGATTACGTTTAGTATCTACATGATTCCATACATATTTTTCAGTTAATCGCTGGATAGTCGATACACGATTAGACACAAACGTTGCCCAATTTGATGGGTGTGCGGCAAGCCAATTCAAAACAATTTCCGAATCAGTCCAACAACAAATCCTTTCGAAGTTATAGTTCAGCTCTGAAGTGACACGATGTAACAGATTGGCCAGCAGTTCAGCTGCACATAACTCAAGCCTCGCCAAAGAGACACTTTTTATGGGTGCAACCCGTGATTTGGCACAAAGTAAACGGCAAGTGCTTACATCATTTTGAGTGACACAGCGTATGTAGATACAGCAACCATACGCATCGTTACAGGCGTCCGAAAATCCATGGAGCTGAACGAAATCAAATTTATTGGAAAACATAAAACGAGGTATCTCAAATTTTTCGATTAATGGTAACTGCTCTCGAAACTTCCCCCATTGTGATTTATAGCTGTCAGGTAATGGATTGACCCAATCAATTTTCAAACGTCACAAATGCTGTAAAAATATTTTCGCCTTTACAATGATAGGACTGAGAATGCCCAAGGGATCGAATAGTGTGGCGATTTCGGAAAATACCCGTCGTTTAGTAATGATGCATTCTTCGGACTTATATGCATATTTGTATCTAAAGACATCGTCTTTAGTATACCAAGAGAGTCCGAGAGTCCTGACGAAATCCTTTGTATCTATTGAAACGCTCTGCTCACGATGTTCCGTTGGAATATTCTGTAATAACTTCGGATCGTTAGAAGCCCACTTTTGCAATTCAAACCCGGCCGACGCTAGAATATTGTTTACTTCTCGTTGTAACTGTAAAGCTTCATCAAATGTATCTGCTCCCGTAAGCAGATCATCCACGTAGAAATCATCCATAATGCATTTAGAAGCGAGCGGCAGAGCTGTTTTATTTTCGATCACAAGCTGATGAAGGCAGCGAATAGCTAAAAACGAAGCTGCGGCGGTCCCAAATGTGATGGTTTTTAGCCGATATACACCAAATGGATCCGTAGGCGAAAATCTACACAAAATGCATTGTAGATATGATTGTTCATCATCCACTAGAATTTGCCGATACATTTTGGTAATATCTGCCGTTAATGCGTATCGGCGTATTCGAAATCGCAATAGTGTCGAAAATAGATCCTTCTGGATAGTTGGACCAACATTCATGATAGCATTGAGAGAGTAACCGGTTACAGTTCTGCAGGATGCGTCGAAAACGATACGTAGTCGGGTAGAGTTACTTTGCGATTTATATACCCCATGGTGAGGAAGAAAATATTTACATTTAGCAAAGTCTTGTTCGGACGTCTCGATTTTCTCCATGTGATTTAACGTCTCATATTCCCTCATACATTGATTGTAAGCTTCTCTTGCTTGTGGCGCTCGAAGTAGTTTTCTTTCCAAATTCAAGAATCTTAATTTGGCAATCTAATAATTACTCTCGAGAAATTCAACGCTTTTCTTTAGTGGTAGTTTCACAACGAATCTACCAGTAAGATCTCTCCTGAAGTTTTGTGCGAAATGAGCTTCACAAACATGTTCTTCTTCCGAATATAGCTTCTCTCGTTCGTCAAATCCACCCATAATCCAAAATCTTTCTATGTTTCTATTTATTTCAGCGAAAATACTCTCTTCTGGTTGGTCTAAAACATTCGAAAAAAGATATTTATTATCGATGTTAGCGATCTTACCCGATACAATCCATCTAAGTTTTGTATTTTGGAGCGTTGGCAGCTGCTTATCGATGGTATAACGGTTTGGCACAAGCAGATTATAAAATATTTCAGCTCCGACAAGCATATCCACCCTTTTCGAATGATAGAACTCCGAATCTGCTAGCTGAATATGGGATGGAATTCTCCATTCTGCGACATTAATGTTCTTGCTGGATTGATTAGAAGTAACTCTTGGGACGACAAAAACCTCTAGTTGAGTTTTGTAGCTACCTGTGCATGATTCCATGGTAGTATAAAGTTTTTCCTTTATATGAGTACGAACATCATTTATTCCGCATATTGCGACATTCACCTTGGTCCGCTCTAGACTGCCATGCTAACCTTTGATAAATCCGAGCAAATAGAAAACATTTACAATATAACTGGCATACTCAACATGCGAGTAAAGATCGAAGCTGTTAAAAGAGGCAGTACAAGAATAGTACAATGTAAAAAATGCCACGGCTTTAACCATACGCAACGATGTTGTGCGCGCGATCCAAGATGTGTGAAATGTGCTGGAAAGCACCCAACACAAACTTGCAAACTATCAAAAGAAGAACCAGCAAAATGTATAAATTGTAATGGGCAGCATCCAGCCAGCTACCGAGGATGTAAGGTTGCCAAGCAGCTACAAAAAATGAGAGATCAGGCACGCAAACTACCTCTAAGTCATCCAAACAAGAATCGAGCAAGAAATGAATCATATATGCGTAGGGGGAATGATACATATGCACAGGGCGCTTCAAATTCGAAAGAAAATGAGGCGAACGGTACCGAAAATTTCAAAAACACTGTCCAAGCAATTCTAAATAGCCTTGAAGAACAGAATAAACTAAATAAGCTAATTCTGAATCGACTTAACCTGCTGGAAATACCAAGTTCCAAAATAGTTAAAAATAAATAATGTCTGCAATACATAGTTCAACTCATGGAATGCAAACGGATTAACACAACACCTAGAAGAATTAGAACTATTTCTAAATAGAGAAAAAAATTGATATATGCTTAATATCAGAAACACATTTTACCAGCAGCTCCTATGTATCAATCCGGAGATATACTTGTTACCATACCACACATCCTGCAGAACGAGTAAAAGAAGGGTCAGCTATATTTATTAGGGATAATATTAAACATCACGAAGAATTAAAAATAGAAAAAGAATCCATGCAAGTAACCACCGTGACTGTTAAATTTGGACATCACAACACCTGTAATATATCTGCAATATATTGTCCTCCACGGTATAACCTAAAACAAGAAGACTACGTTAACCTGTTCCAGAAATTAGGAAGTAACTTCATTATCGGAGGTGATTTTAATGCAAAAAATTCCTTCTGGGGTTCAAGACTAATCTCTCCAAAAGATAAAGAATTACTTGCAGCTGGCCAATACTTGAACTGTGAATTTTACTCAGGAGGGAAACCAACGTACTGGCCAACAGATCCTCACAAAATCCCCGACCTTATAGATTTCTACATTACTAATGGCATATCGGAACGCTGCCATCTTCTTAGAAAATGATGAAAGTCTAATATCTGATCATTCTTCTGTTATTATGACGGTTAGTGGAAATGTAATAGAAAAAACAAATTCACCACAACTAACAAACAACAAAACAAACTGGGAATTGTTTAAGTAGTTAGTAGAGGAAAAAATAGAAGTTTAAGTGCCAATCAAAAGTGAAAATGAAATAGAAGAGGAACTAGACCG
This sequence comes from Nephrotoma flavescens, assembly GCA_932526605.1. Classification (NCBI taxonomy): domain Eukaryota; kingdom Metazoa; phylum Arthropoda; class Insecta; order Diptera; family Tipulidae; genus Nephrotoma; species Nephrotoma flavescens. The sequence goes on from OW052222.1 coordinate 242,428,682, forward strand.
GCTCATTGATGTCATACAATGGTCGGCTTGGGAATGTACCCCCAAATTATCATCCAGGAAAGAAAACTCCGTTATTTACCCAATAAAAGTAAGAGAATTAGTGCAGGAAAAATGAAAAGCGCGAAAGAAATGGCAAAATACGCGTGCGCCGCAAGATAAAACCACTTTAAACAACTTGTGCATCAAACTTAAGGTACTCATAAAAGCAGTGAAAAATGAAACAATTGGAAAATATTTTTGTTCTCTAGCCCCAACTAAAGATACCGACTATTCCCTCTGGAAAGCAACAAAAGGGTTAAAACGACCAAAAACGCAGATCCCCCCCAATTAAAACAAACAATGGGAATTGGGCTAGAAGTGCGAAAGATAAAGCTGACCTGTTTGCTGAACATCTTGAAGAAACATTTCAACCTCTAGGTCAGCAGACCAGTTACGAAAACACTGCTAATACGCCAAGAATATCTGATTTCGAAGATATCAGGCCTGTAACATTGAAAGAACTAAAAGCTGAAATTAAGAACATAAAAGTAAAGAAAGCTAATGGTTACGATCTGATAACAGGGCAAATAATAAAGGAGCTGCCTGAAAAAGGGACCCGTAAATTACTGCACATAATCAATGCGATCCTAAGGAAAAAACATGTGCCAATAATGCAGTGGAAAGTAGCAGAAGTAATAAGGATTCCAAAACCGGGCAAGCCACCGAATGATAGAAAATTTTATCGGCCAATTTCACTTCTATCAACACTAGCGAAATTGTTTGAGAGGCTGTTACTCAAAAAATTAAAAAAACCATAGAACAACGAAACCTTATCCCAGAATATCAGTTTGGTTTCAGAGAGAAACACTCAACTATTGAGCAGGTTCACAGGCTTACGAATGTCATTGAGAATACATTAGAGAGGAAAAAGATTTGCTCTGGTATCTTCTTAGATGTGGCACAGGCCTTCGATAAGGTATGGCACAGAGGTTAACCCTTCAAATTACATAGAGATTTACCAAAACAATATTATATGATTTTAAAATCATACATAGAGAATCGCTACTTTCGGCTGAAATATGAAGATGAATATTCCGAGCTAAAAAAGATTTCGGCAGGAGTTCCGCAGGGTAGTGTTTTGGGACCTATTCTTTTCCTACTCTACATCAGAGATTTACCTCAATTAAACGATGTTACCGTTGCAACATTTGCTGATGATACTGCAGTTCTCTCAGTAGGAGACACTATCGAGGAATCGATAAGGAAACTTCAAGAAGCATGTGACAAAATCATAAAATGGACAAAAAAGTGGCGTATCGGGCTCATGGAATCGAAATGCATGCATGTGAATTTTACTAATCTAAAAGTCAGTTACAAACCTGTAATCATTAACGGTCAGCAGATTCCATATGCAAATAAGGCTAAATATCTAGGAATTACCCTAGATACTAGGCTCAGATGGAAAGAGCACGTTAAAAAGAAAAATGAAGAACTTAATATCAAATATCGAAAAATGTATTGGCTGCTCGGGAAAAACTCGGAATTGTCAACCGAAAATAAATTGCTATTATATCAACAGGTGTGAAAGCCTGTATGGACTTACGGAATAAGGCTCTGGGGCTGTACAAAGAAAACCAACATCAAAATAATTCAAACTTTTCAAAACAAAGTGCTACGTGGTATAGTTACACGCTCCGTGGTACATTAGGAATAATGACCTTCATAGGGATCTAAGTATCCGGATGGTCCAAGAAAAAATAAAAAAACTTGCAGTAATACATGCACAACGTATTAGCTTAGCAACGTAGTAGCTTTGTGGTATGTTGGACCCTTCACATGCAGTAAGACGATTGCAGAGAACGAAACCAATTGATTTAATGGATTAAGGACACCAAAGCAAAGACAACTTCAGTAAATAACATATAAATGGAGCTGGCCAATGTGCGTCTTCTCATTCACAAGTGACTAAATTAAGAAAGAAAAATTACTAGATGAATTGTATTCAGTTGTAATAATTTAAAAAAAAAAAAAACTTAGTTCAAAACCATATAAACTGCTAACATCTTGGTAACCTCACCTCGATGAAAATGTACCGAATTTTTTGAAATGAATACATGAACTTAAACAATTAATATATGTAGCTACATATGTATATGCATTTATTGCGTTATCATTATTATTGATGAAGCTGAAGCTCATATGTAAATTCATTAAAGGGTTTATCAGTGTAATTTCTGGGAAATTCCTAGTGAAATAATTTAACATTTTCACTGGTTTCTTAGTTCAAGACATTCATTTATATATTCCCTAATTAGCTCATCGGATTGGTAATAGAGCAATTCTTTTTGAAAATCTCGATGAAATAATTTATGAATTCACTGTTTCATAGTGCATGAAATTCATTTGAATATTCCCTAATGAGTTCATCGCTTCAAAATTCCTTTTGAAATTCTCATATTGTTCATCAGATAGAATTATATAAAAAGTAAATAAGTGAATTTACATCACATGCCCATATATCATTCATTGAATGGGTAAGCAACAATTTCTTAATGAGTTAATCGGTGAATTCATCAATCCTCTGGTGCTAGGGACCCTTTTCCTCGAGCCATGATTTTTTCACCAATTCCCACCGTTATGTGTGATGGTCTCCATAAAATTCTCAAACCATTCATGTCGATGACACATATGGTTAATACCTTCCGATTCCAACATCAAATCTTTCTTGCATTCACTTGATATCGAGTCATGACAACGAATTGCATCATCTAAAACATTTTTCTGTTTTTTGTTAACTGAATTGCTCTTGAAATTATTCTTCATTCGTTGGTTTTTGATTGGTGCCATTCACTATATCTAAAACTTCATTCGTTTCTAGAAATTGGTGCATCTGAAATTTCCATTTTAGCCAATTTCAATCATCTTCCAATTTTTGAATGCTCACTCGATCGCCAACCGTTTTGTTTCGCTTCGAAATTTGTACCAAAATTATAGTAAATAAAATAGCTTTCACGCTTATCGTCGTCTCAGAATTCTTCTTTTCACACCATGATGAAATTGTAATAAACACCATTCCTTTTTCGACGTTTCAAAACAATACCGACCGCGGATATCGTAACCAAAATTTTTTAAAACTCGCTCGAAGTTCCAAAACGTTATATCTAAATTTTTTATTTCTAACGAAGGAAAACTATTTCAGCGTGTTTCTTGTTCGCAGTCAAAAATACAACAAGATCAATCAAGATCTTTTGAGGATAAGAGAATTAAATATTCCGATTAATTCCAAAACCACGGTGCCCACTTTCATGAACACCTCACCTCAAGTTAAACACCTCTGATGCAGGAGGGTGCGTTCCCTAAATACAATAAATACAAATTCAAATACCAACGAAACCTCAACGAATATTCATCCATTTGATTTCATGATCCAGCCAATTTAATTCAATATTGATGGTGAATTCATCATCCTAATATAAAAAAAGTATGCGTCGACACAGCACTGTTTGATGGCCAATACTTCGAACTACTTAGACATCTCAACGATGTCTTTCAATTGCCTTCGAATAGTTGATTTTTTAATTTTCATCACATTTACATTCACGAAAAATGCGAAAGGATCAATATTACACAATGGTATACTCCGATTTATTGTATGTAGACATTTTTACGATGCCTTGTCATTGTCCTTTGAATGACTTTCTAATCAATTTGTTTTTTGTTGATTTTCATCAGTTCCATCATCCCTATCCACAGGGTTCTGAAATGACAGACGTCCACATCTCGAAATCCATTTTTATTAGTTTTTATGAATGCCGCTACGCGAACGATAGAAATTATCGTTTAATTCAACACTGGTATGAATCTTCACAAAACCACCGTTTATACTTAACCTTGAAAACTTTCCAGCACTTTCATCTTCCTGCATATATACTGAACGCATAATTGTTGGAGCTCACCCAATTTAGGCAATTTGAATAGAATCCCAATCAAATATTAATTAGCAACCATAATCCATTAGACCGTTTAATCTTTCCTGCTTCATATTCAAAACAGCAAACTCACATTCAACACAAAAACTTGTTTCAAGCGAATAGTTGGTAATTTTAATCTATCCCATTCCTGAAAAACTAAAAACATCGTAAAAAGTAAATTATAGTTTGTGTTGAGCCAAGCCGACTGGACTGCAAATTACCAATTTGAAAGGTGATAATGCAAAAACAGGTATTTTTAGATCATTTACTGGTATAAATTATAAGCGATAGATGTATAAAACGCGTTTCGCAAACAGCGCGGCGTCGAATTGTCTTCAAAAACCAATTTTGTGTCTTCAAGCAGTCTATAAATATTTAGAAGAGAGGAAAAAAAAACCGCAAACTGGAATTGAATTTTAATTAGAAAAAAAAACACAATAAACAACAACAACAGCAAATTCCACTTAAATTTAAATTTTGTATTTCACAAATAATCTCAAATATACACAGCTTATGCACAACAAAAATATATATAGTTTAAAGGTAGTTCGGTTGGCCTCGATACCCGCACAAATTTCGATAACTATTACTTGCCCCCAAACCAATTTGACCACACTCACTCCTCGGCTCACCAAAATTATAAACCCGTTCAAAATATATATTATTGTAACTGTAGTCGCATGACAGCTGATGACCGTATAAGGTCACATACCGACCACCGTAAAATCGTTGCATTTCGTAAATCGCATAGGCACAACCAACCTTCTCCAAATTATCATTAATCATCAGTAAAAAATGCCCGTGATGTTTATTAAGCCGCGGATCGAAACTTTGCAATATATTGAGATTTACTGTTAGCCGCTCATCCGTCCAAAACTTAACCATTTGTGATGTCGTCGTAAAGTAATCGGTAACATTTTGCGTTGAACGGTACACCCCGATATTTTGGCCGCAGTACTCGTACTCGTCGGTCGAACGGCATTTATCGTGCTGCAGGTTACATTTGAGCGCATGAATTTCCGCCAACTTTTGTAATTTTGTATCCCACGTGATTTCACGCATTTGTGATGCCTTCGGATAATTGAGCTTATTTTCGTGTACGCTATTGTATTGGGCGAAACCACTGGCCAGCTCGTCCCGCATCGAATTGTGCAGATACAGGATATACGCTTTGAGATTGTCGTCGAGCGGCACAAGCCGAACGTTGTAACAATCGGGATTTTGCGGAAATTGATATGGTTCGCAGCCGATATGATAGCCCTGGTATTCGCATTTCTCGGCCGCTATTTTACACCAATCTAATATGACACTATCACATACACTACTGAGTACACTGATTAGCGTTACGGTTACTAATATTTTAGCTAGACCCATTTTAGATCTGTGTGCGTTTAAAATTATTTTTTTTTTTATAAAATGCGAACGCGCGCGGACCAACGATGTTGTTCCAGTGGGTGAATTTTTTAAACTGAATAATCTTGAAATATACATTTATAAGAGTTGCGCGACAAGATTTTTAGTTTTCGTATGAATTTATTTGTTTTTGTTAAAATTTCATCTTATTTCTATATTCTTGTTATTTTGAAGATCGCGAGATTGACATATTGTTTGAGATAAAATCTTACAAATTTGGCTTGTGTACAAATTCGTGGCTTAACTCTACCGTATACAATTTCTAAGCAAAATCCGAACTTTTACCCCACCCTAATACGTCTCTATATATACATATAATCTTCTAAGTCGTTCATCTATGTATTCTTTCTTTTGTTTATTTTTGAGATTATGGGTGGGGACGAGTACACCGCATATCACATATTATGTATATAGTTTGTGGCGAGATATCTGCGTGTGAAAATGAACTTTTGGTGTTTTGTTGGTTTTTCTGTTTAGATTTAAAATTTTTTTGTTGGACATCAGGTAATAAATAATCACTTTTGAATATGATGGTTGGATCATTAAAATCGGTCTAAGACTAGAAAATGTACAACTGCGCGCGCGGTTAAAGGAATCAAATCGGGTTATGCTAATTCGTCTCTTTTGCTGCTTGATGATCAAAATATTTTTGGTTATAAAATTTGAAATTTTAATTTATTGATATTTAAACAGTTCTGCCTTTTTAACATCGTCATTTTTTATATGATGTATGGTAAAAGATTGATATCCAGTTTTATCTTATTTTTCTAATCTGTATATTTCTTTCAAAGGTGTATACTGTCGTGCGTGTGAATTTTGATATTTCGCCGTGATTTGTTTGATAAATTATATTTTGCTGTTTTATGTATGAATGAATTGTTTGAAGTTGAATTGACAAGCCTTAAAAAAAATCGAGATTTGTATTGAAATTTGACCCTGTTACGTGTGGTATTTTGGACGAGGATGGTAAATCACCCTTTCTATAAACTTGAGAGATCTTCGAGGCGCATGATAATAGATTGGGTTTCAAATGAGGTGCTGTTTCTAAGTCAAAATGGTGATTTTGTAAATTGATTAGAATAAATCAATAAATATTTTTCATTTGGCTGAGAAATACCAGTCCATGTGATAATATTGTATCAAAATGCCTATTGCCAATAGAATATCTCTGTTACGTAATCTGAATTTCATTTTTAATTCTTATTCGGTAACCAGGTCTTTGGTTACGGTGGAAGCCATGGTTACGGTGGAAACAATTCAGTTTCACACTATTTAATGCAATTTCCTGGGTCGCGAACGTTTTCGTGCGTTACCTCGGAAAGATCGCCGTGCATTCCTCATCTCCTATTTTAGTAGTGTTTTTATTTGCCTGATATCCTGCGAGTTCAGCTAGCACAACTTTACTGTGTCTGTCGCTAAACTAATACATCATTCGTGGTTTTATCTCTAGTATTGGTTTTCTGTTCACTATGTTATTCAATTCAACGCCTCTGCAGGTGCATTACCGTAAACTGATGTACCAATTTCGTTACCTTCCTTTTTAGGACTTGTACGCTCTCCCCAGGCAGGTAGTTGACGCTTTTTTTGGAATTCAATCTTTCGTAGTTTCTAGACATATGACTTGTCTTATTAGTTCCAACTCAATCATAGCACTTCTCGAAGAGCCAATATATGAGTGCTGTACTATCGCTTGGATTTGCATTTTAAAATTCCATCAACTATTGGAGTTTTTAAAATTCCTCTTGAGTTTTTGGCAAATGATTCTGTTGAAAACCTTTTAGTTATCTGGCCATCTCCAATAGTTTGCGAGGTAAGTGTTTCAAATCGTGTCTCCTCACTTCCTTAATTTTATTTTACAGCTTCTGCTGATTTGCCTTTTAAATTCCTTAAGCTGGCCATCGATTTTGCTATCTAGAAACTTTATTTTTAATTGGAAGAAAAATAGTTAACCTTGTTCTGCTCGTATAGTTCTACCAATTGGGCGCTTTGTTCTCTATATGTAGATCAGCAAATTGACCACCTTGTCTAGGCATGTCCTTGGTAGTTCTGTTTGAATTATTGGCTTCTTTCGATTTTAAGTGCATCCAGTTCTGAACTATCAAATGATGTGTAACTCATTTCAATAAGTTGAAAGCACGATTTTTTAGTAAAACTCTCATCGGTGTTTTGTTATTATGGAGGAAATCTCATTAAGGCCAATAACTACACATCACAGAGATTGCAACAAAATGCCTCCATTAAGAAATAACTTTTACTGGCTGACCTATCTAGCACGTGAAGTAATCCCAGTTTTTCATCCCAGAAAAAAAAAAATTTCCTCAAACAATACTATTTCATCTCATCCCAGTTTTTTCAATTTAAACTTGTATAAGACGGAACTTTTGTTTTAACATTTTTTTTCTCAACAACAAAATATCCTTCCCAGATTTTTTCATTTAATTGTTGTTTTCGTACTCTGCGTATGAATAAATGATTATAAATAATTTTTCGAAGTGAAATAATAATAATTGTTCATTTTGATTAAAAATAAGAACAATATCAGTCAATATATTATTTCGGGTGGTAACAGTAAGGGCTTACAATGACTATGAAGGCAGTACCAGCCGTCTGGTAGAGTTGGCGCAAATGGCCAAGTTCCATATGGTCCCATTTAAGAATAAAAGAAAATCAAGCCATTTTCCTAGAAATATGATTTGCCGGAAATGATTCTTTATGTTTCGAATAAGCCAGGGTACAGACTAACTATGGCCAGTCGGACAGTACCAGCCGTATGGTAGGATTCGCACAATCGGCCAGTTTCCATATGACTCAATATAAAAATTAATAATTGCCATTCTTCTAGCAATATGATTTGCTGGAAATGACTGATACAGTTTTAATCATATTGCTAGGAGAATGGCAATTATTAATTTTTATATTGAGCCATATGGAAGCTGGCTGATTCTGTGAATCCTACCATACGGCTGGTACTGTCCGACTGGCCACAGTTAGTCCATACCCTGGCTTATTCGAACAATAAAGAATCATTTCCGGCAAATCATATTTCTAGGAGAATGGTTTGATTTTCTGTTATTCTTAAATGGGGCCATATGGAACTTGGTCATTTGCGCCAACACTACCAGACGGCTGGTACTGCCCTCTAAGTCATTGTAAGGTTTTACTATAACTAACTCAAAACTGTATCAATCATTCCTAACAAATCATATTGCTAGGAGGATATTTTGTTGTTGAGAAAAAAATGTACAAACAAAAGTTCCGTCTTATACAAGTTTAAATTGAAAAACCTGGGATGAGATGAAATAGTATTGTTTGAGGAAATTTTTTTTTTCTGGGATGAAAAACTGGGCTAACTTCACATGCTTTGACCTATCGAATGAAGCTTGTTTCGTTCCAATGTGGATTTGCTCAGTATGTTTCTTGATCAAATTTCGTCGGCATCTTCGGATTTCTATGTGCATCTTATTTATTCTCACATAACATCACAGAGATTGCATCACAATGCCACCATATAGGAATAACTCATACGGGCCTAGACAATCAACCACGATTTCACCGTTTCATTATAGATTTGCTCAGTACGGCTTTTTTGAACAAAACTCTCAACGGCTCCATCTGATTTTTAAGTGAATCTCGTTTCTCTCATCAGGCTATCAATTAGACATCCCAAATATTGCACCAAAATGCAATCATATAGAAGGAATTTCTTAAGACCTGACCTATCAAACGATATGTGCACCATTTCAATATAGATTTGCTTATAGCATGATTTTTTTTTAGTAAAACTGTCATTGGTTCTTTGTTGTCATAATTAATCTCTACCACCCAAGCAACACGACATTTTAGTTTCTGGTTTCAAACTACGTCGCAATGGCTGATGGCACACGTAAACAAAAATTCCGTATTTTTCCTCGTTTCTTTCTCCGTTTACCTATGATGCAAGTTTTAATTGCGACTTAAACAAATTTTCTGTGCAATCACACAACTCGAACATAAATTAAATAAAAAAATAATTTAAGGACATTTTTGACTCGTTTTAGTTTGCCTTGAAAAAAATATCAAAATACAAAAAACGAACAATATGTGGAATGGAACAATAAATTTTTATTGTTAATTAAACCCATATTTTATATTAAAACACCAATTTTTTTTGTATTGTTTTATTCTGTTCTCTCGAAAATAAAATTTAAACAAAAATCTACATCTGAAAATGGCCTGAAATCGTTTTATTTTCATTTCGGATTCACCGAAAAATTTAATGTCGCAGTTAAAATGGGTTTAACAGGTAAAAGGGGAATGAAAGGAAGGTGAAACCGTCCTTATGAAACTACATGTAGCATGACTGTACTACTCTACTCTATCTATTGAAGGAAAGATTGCTACGTCAAGTTTTGAAGCATACAAAAAATTTAATCGAACATAAAATTCATTTTATTTTAGTATGCTCCAAAAATCGATCACTGCACATACCCCCTTTCGGGAAGTATAAAAAAAATTAATCAATTATTCAAAATTGAACTACAGTGGAATTCAGTTAACATGAAATATCGGATAACAACAAAATTGTTTTAGTACTTAGCTTTTTCATATTATTTTAGTATACAATTTTTCGCTTAAGACGAAACTCGTATATCGCTTAAGACGAAACTTTTATTTCGCTTAAGACGAAATTTTTAACACGAATCTTCGTTTAACGCGAACACATTTTTCAGTCCCTTTATAAAAAATTAGTACAGAAATATTCGCTTAACACGAATTTTATAATTTCATAAAACAAAAATCGTTCAGTTTTAGGGAATTCCCCGAAATTAAATGTTCTTATTAAATTTTGTAAAAAACCAAAATGGTTTCTGTTTGCTTTGTATTTGGTAGTTAGTTTGGGTGACCGTGTAAGTTTTGGTGAGTGAGACATAAAATTATTCTTGTTGTCTAAATTGTGTTCTATAGAATTAAAGAATTCTAGAGAACACGATTTAGAATTGTTGTTGCTTCTTTAGTGATAAATAAGCAAAAGCATGGCTAGCGGAAATAAAAACTAAAACGCTTTAACGGTAAAAAATTGAAATTTTGGAAAATGTTGATCGATCAAAAACACAAATTTGTAAAGAATTTGGGATTCCAAACTCTACTTTATCAAAGTATAAAAAAAAATGTCTAAAAATTCAAAAATTCAATGTTCATATGAAAAGGGTAATTTCAAAGGAAGCCGAAAACGTTTGCGTTTACCAAACTATGAAGATTTTGATTCGGGATTGTTGCTTTAAAACAGCGTGATCTCGAAATGCTCCTATTTCTGGACCGGCATTAGTGGAAAAGGCTGACAAAATAGCCATCGAAATGGGAATTACGTTTAAATCTAATCCTAATTGGCTAAAACGTTTTAAAATAAGACACGGATTTGTATTTAAGTGTATTAGTGGACAGGCGAGACAAGTATCAGCTGATGTAACTTCTGATTGGATATCTTCAACTTTACCTACAACTCTGATTGCGATACAAAAGACATTTTTAATGCGGATGAATTGGGTTTATTTTTTCATTGCATGCCAGACAAAACTTTAACATTTAAAGGACAAATTTGTTTTGGTGGTAAAAAATCTAAGGAACGTTTAACAGTAATTCCGATGGAACAGAGAAACTTCCTCTTATTGTTGTTATGTTTCAAAAACGTTAAAAATCTAACCTTTCATTATACCGTCAATTAAAAAGCCTGGATGACAGCGGGCCTATTTTCAAGTTGAAATTGTTAGATAAGATCTTTTTAAAAGAAGAGAGAAAGGTGGTTTTAATTATAAATAATTGCCCAGCACATCCGAAGATCCAGCTAGAAATTGTCAAATTAATTTTTCTGCCTCGAAACACTACCAGTGTATTACAACCTTGTGATCAAGGAATCAGTAAGAATTCCAAACGTTTTGACAAAAAAATGCTCCTTCAAAAATATTTAGCAAGTATTGAGCTTAAAAAAGATATGAAACAGGTATCTGTTTTAGAGATACTATGTGAAACTTCTGTAAACGATGACTTGAATAATATTTTTGATCATATTTCTTTGGTTACAAATTTATCTCAAAATATCACGGTCGAAGATTACTTGAGTTTGGATAATAGTATTGATACTACGCCGCTCCTAAGTGATCGCGAAATTTGTAACGTTACAAATTCCACAACCGCCCAAGAAAATGAGGATAGCGATAAAGAGGATGAAGACAATGGACAGAAACAGTGTATTTTTTTTATTGTTTCACCTTTTTTATTTATTTATTTCTGTTTCTAATGGTAAATTTAGCAAATAATAATACAAATAAAACATATTACAATTCATTTACAACATTAAAAAATAAGAAATTTTAACACAATAAGTAAGTATTTGAAAAATCTCTTAACAAATTTGGAACGGGGTTTATGTAGAAGATTCTCTGCAAGTATTAAGCAAACCAAATCTCTAGTAAATTTTAAGAATGGGACGTTTTGATGTGCTTGTGCCCATCGAAAATATGTCACTATAATTCCTTTAATTGCGATTTATAATTTTTATATTCTTTAAAATTAAATTAATTAGTATATCCTTATTGTAAAAAAATTACATAACACACAATAAAAGTTAATGACACAACTAATTTTTTATAAAGTCTCTACTTTCCAACGACGATCCATTTTGTCCTTAATGCACATCCATCAAAATGCAACTAAACCTTTTTTATCCGTTAGGTTTTAAATTAGTTTACTACTATTCACCATCCTCAACCACTTAAGATAAAAAACAAAAAAATTGATGCATAGTATTCAAGAGAGAAGAAGTTCAGAAAGTATAGTGATTTGCGTATGATATATCATACATTGGGCATTAATGGGTTACATTTTTTCATTGACATTATCGCTTAAGACGAAATTCTCATTTGACGAAATATTTTGTTATTCAGTTCGATTTCGTGTTATCTGATTTCTACTACTTCGTAAAATTAGAACAGAATAATAGAAAACAATAGTATATTGTATAATTAGGAGGAAAAGTCCTGACAAACAATTTTAATAATTGAGTCCAAAAATTACCCAAACATGAACTGACGACCGAGTCGGTGATTGTCTGACAACGGTACCATAAAATACCTGATTTCCGGAACACCTTAGTCAAGCAAAATATCCGAACGAAGTCCGATATGGGTATTTTACAGTGTTTTATCCCGTGTTATGTTAAGCCTTATATTAGCGTATTTTTTTGTGTTGTCACGTATCGAGATTATTGTTCAAAATATTCGGTAAATTTGAGCGAGCACTTATTGTGAGAAAAACTATCGAAAATATTTTAATTCATTTATTAATTCAGGTATTTATTACGATTATATTTACGTAAAATATTAAATTTGTTTAATTTGCTATGTACGGAATTTGTTCATCGCTGATCTTTTCAGGTATTCCTGTACGGCCTTTTTAATTTACACGTGGCTAATTTGCAAATCCCTTGTCATATAGTTAACCACGAGTTCTATCAAATTTAACAATAGAGAATGATCCACAAAAATCAGTTTTGATACTTCTGAAAAATAAATATATATATATATACATGTATTAGTATATGTAAATGATTTTTTAATAGATAATAAACGTTTTACTTTTCTTGAGCCCTGTTTGACCCGACCATGATCATTTTTTGAGCAAACTTGCATCAAATAAATGCTCAAAAATATATTTTACCGTTTTATTCAAGGATGGCGACATAAATTTAAAAAGTCTTACAACCTGTAAAAAAGAAATTATAATTATTACTTTAAGATAATGGGGTAGATACTCGATCGGCTAGCAAGCAAGAAATATGCTGTTTGAAATTATGGCTACTCAATCCATTTTACCCAAGAAATTTGAATTTCAAATTATATTTTTCTTAAAATTTTTGTTTATTTTGCGATTGCTTCTGCCGCAAATTTGCGGCTTCAAAAAATAAACAGCAAATATGTGTGTTGTTTTACCGTGCAATACAATTTTCCATCGTTACTAACAATAAAGCAATTTTCAACAAACGATTGAAAGTGATAACGAATCGGTCACTGCTCATAATAAATTTCACGCGTCAGGTAAATCTATGGAGAAATATCCGATATTTTCTTAATGAGATCTAAAAACATAACCAAAACTATTCACTCATTTAATTATTTTCTGAAAGAAATTACTCGATAATTTTAAAAAGATTACCAACAAAAAACAGTTATACTATCTAGTCCTAAATTTTTTACAAACATATTAACACGTTCCCGGGCGCTTTCAAAAGGAATGGATTGTTGAGAATTAACAAATATGTCGTCTTATTTCTTAAAAAAGAAAAAAATTGAATGATTATTTCGCGTGAAAGTGTTAAAAAATTAAAAAGGTGTATGAATGCTATAGCATTCACGTCTGCGAACGTGTTAAAAGTGGCATGTAAGCAGCATGGAATAACATGTTCGGGTAAAATTAAATTAAATTTACCGACGAATACCCAAACACCCATGTTAGATATACTTGTAAAGGATTTCACTACAATACGAGTCTAGTACGTTTAATTTTCTTAAAATATAAAAAACGAAAACTCACCTTGGTTTGGAACACTATAAAAATCTTTAAACCACTTAACACAACAATAAATTTTACAATAATATTTCCACAAAATATACTATAAAAAATTTTCACACGTCCACTTAGAAATATTTTTGAAGCACATCTAATTAATAAAAAAAATTGTATGACATAATTAGACGGCAACACACACATACACTTATAAATAATCAAAATTTTGGCGGAATTTGTATGTTCTTTTGTTATTAAAAAATCTTAATAAATTGCGAACACCTGTAACAATAACAATTTTGATTTTGTCTCGGCACGTTTTCGTTTAGAAACACGTGGATTCTTTTTTTTTTAATTTTATCTGAGTGTCGGGTAAAATGGGACCGATGTAGGATGTTGCTTTTTTTTGTGTCTCGTCTCGTTTTCGTTTAGAAATTCGTGGATTTTTTTTTTAAATTTATCCGAGTGTCGGGTAAAATGGGGCCGATGTAGCTTGTACGGCGAGAAATTGTTTGTCGAGACTGCATTCCCGGACGATAGTGGAAATCCGGCAACCACGGGAGTCCGGGAATGTACTTTTCCTCCGAATTGTACATACTATTTTTTCTCCGATCGAACTTTAAAACAAATATAAACCCAAAATAATTCTTAGTATTATTCATTAATTATCATATTAAGAAATCAAAACAAAGTAAAAAATCGAAAATAACATAAAAGTATTGCTTAGTTAGCCACGACATCATAAGACATAGGGAATCCAAGTCGCCCCCCCCCCCCCCGGTTTCTACAAACATACGTTTCTATTTTTCTCCATTTTCGTTAAGATGCATAGGAGGGTTGTCGGTTTCGGTTGTTTGCAGCATTTCCCGAAGGTTTCGGGCGTCTCTGGGGGGTAAGTAATTGCCCAACTACACGAATTCGGGTAGAACCGACTTAGATTCCCTAATAAGACATGAATACATTTTGTTTTTTTTTTTTTCAAAAGTTGTCAAGTTTGTGTACCTATTTGATTTATAAAAAACGTGTGAACGAAATTTAAGGGATATGGACAGTGAAAGCGAATTATCCTTATCTTGTACCCCGCCGGATATAGTGGAAGCAGCTAATTCAGCTGGGTCCCATTTGAAACGCGATATTTTAAAACGCGTACTATCAAAACGTGAAATTTCAAAACGCGATATGGTAAAAAACGCGATACGGTACAAAACGCGATATGGTACAAAAAGGGAGTTTAGGATCGGGTTATATCAGGCGGGTGAAGGGGAAATTTAATTTCAGTTTATAGAAATTTAAAAGTAGATAGGAACGATAGTACATAGGATCGGTATCAGATGGGTCGCTGCGCTCCCGTCGCTTCGCAACGCATATTCTGTACCATATCGCGTTTTTAAATATCGCGTCTCGAAATATCTCGTTTTGTACCATATCGCGTTTTGAAATATCGCATTTTAAAATATCTCGTTTTGTACCACATCTCGTTTTGAAATATCGCGTTTTGAAATATCGCGTTTCGAGCGGATCCGAATTCAGCTACATGTGATTTAGTCCCGCAAAAATCGAAGGAAAAATACGAAAATGCTTGTAAACGCTTTATGGATTATTGTCAATCTAAACACACCAAATCATTTTCGGAAAACGTTTGAAATCATCCACATTATGGTCAAACTACTCAATGATCAAGTCGATGCTTGTGGTTAAAAATAATGTGGATATTACAGAATACCAAAAAGTGATTTGGGATCTAAACTTTTAGTTAAAATCCCGAATAACAAGACAAATAAACCACGATCATTTATCGTAAACGAAACTTATTTAGAATATTACAGAAAATATATAGCTTCGCGTCCAAAAGATTTAAATTCTTTGCGTTTTTTTTTAAATACACAAATGGTAAAGGTTTCAAACAAGTATTTGGCATACATCAGTTTGGTAAAATGCCACAAATTGTTGCTACCTTTTTAAAATTGCCAGACGCAAAACAATACACAGGGCACTGTTTTAGTTGATAATGGCGCAGATTTAACTTGCTTAAAAAGATTTGGAGGATGGAAGTCATCAACTGTTGCTGAAGGGTATATCGATGAATCCATTATCAATAAAATTGAAGTTGCTCATAAGATTTTCGATACAACGGATAATGAAACAGCCGATGCAAATAATGTTAATGATTTTAATAGCAATATATCAACAACAATGCTGCGGGATACTCCTATTCCACCAATGTTCAATAATTGTACTAATTGTACGATATTAGTTAATATTACAAATAAGTAAGATTAAACTCCTATACCTAACACATAATTAGTTTGGCATAGATTTATAAAATAAAAATTATAAGTGTACTTTTATTTCTTGTAAACAATTAAAAATCCATACGGGAATATATTTCCGGCCTAGGTCAGAAAAAATATTCTCGTACTATTATTACTTGTTGCTTAGCAACAAATACAACATACTGGAATCATGAGCTTTTCGTTTCGAAAAAACAACGGAAATATATATTTTTTCCTACGATCGGAGAAAAATAACTATACTCAAACAAAATATCGTAAAAATATTGATTCAAAACATTTGAATTTCTCTTTGAAGCTGGGCTTTTCGTCAAAGGCTAATCAAAAGGTAATTAAACATTTTTTTAAGCGTGTCATGATCCCAAATAAATTAAATTAACAAGTTTGAGAAAATCGGCATTATTACTTGGCCCTCTTTTCATTATCCAAACTTAAATTTAAAAAAAAAATTGAATACTAATTAATAATAATAATAACTTTTGGTTTAACCCAATAAAAAAAATATAAATATAAATTTAACCATAGCTTATCTTTTAAAATCTTTCGTACGCAAATTTTCAAGTTCCTTACCAGAGAAATTTTCCGGTAAATAAACGTTACTCCCAATTTGAGGCTTAATGCGACACTTAATCCATTTAGGTGCCAACTTTGCCATGAATTGACGTGGAGCGTCAGAAAACTGGAACTTTGTCTTCCATATAATGTCACCCTCATTAAACCGAATGGATTTGGTTCTTAAGTTATAGTCGTGTGAATATTTATCGTAATGAGTTACGCAAATTTCCTTTCACTACCTCAAATATCTTACTCTTGATTTAATAGATGACGTATCATAACTTTCGTTGTTATTAGACGATTTTGAATAAGCAAAATGACTTATCTCATGACTAAAATTTAAAAAGTACGGCATATATCTGGTTGATCCGGTTCACACGCAATTTTGTGTATTTCGCGGTCCCCATCGCAATGATCGTCTTTCAAATGCGGTCGTATAGAAGAAAGCACAACTCGATTTACTCAACGGAGTTATTTTGAGGATGGTATCTTGCGTTTCTAAAATGGACTACTCCATTTACTTGTAAAAAGTCTTCAAATGATTTTGATAAAAATTCAGGGCCATTATCAGAAGTTTAAGGTTCGAGGTGTACCAAATACCAGAATCGCCTGCTGCTCCTATACCCGAATAGTCGAATATTAAGTAAGTAGTATTGGTTTCTGAGTTTCTCAAAGGTAATAACAACATACAAATTTTGTCATTACATCTAAAACTATACCAAAACATGTATAACATTTGCTTATGTAATCTTTAACATTTTTATGAAGATTTAACCATACATAATGTTGACGTGCACGGTACACTGTTTTTGAGACACCTCAGATAACGTTACAACAAATTTCCATTTGTTTAAAGTTTCGGCTTTTTATAGACAAAAAATATTATTTTTAATGACATTCATAATGTTTACGACTTGTTACTCATTGGAAACAAAGAGGCCATCTATACTCACAATATCTCTACCAAAAAAAAAGTTGAAAATACCCCCCCCCCCCCCCATTTTTAACCCCAAGAATCTTGTATAAAAAAAACACAACCCTTACAAAGGAAGTTCTTCATTTTTGTAAGTGTTATGTATCGTATATACAAGACTCTTGGGGTTAAAAATGGGGGGGGGGGGGGGGCACATTTTATTATTTTCTACTTTTTTTTGTAGAGATATTGTGAGTAGATAGCCCCTTTGTTTCCAATGACTAACAAGTCGTAAACATTGTGAATGTCATTAAAAATAATATTTTTTGTCTATAAAAAAGCCGAAACTTTAAATAAATATTAATACAGACAAATTTCAAACTTCTTAACAAATTTCCAATTTGATTTATCAAAGTTCCTAAAAAGCTTTTTTGTTTCGATTCGATATTCATGAGGCATTTCTATACAATTTGTTATACTAGGGATCATTAGTTAAATTGGAGATTTCATCACACAAATAAGTACGAGCTAATGCATTCGGTGCAACTTTAAATTTTTCTTTGCGGAGAAATTGCTGAATTGTTTCTGGCCCATCTAGCTAATCATCCACTAGAGTCCTTTATATTATTCAGCCAAATTAATGAAGCATGATTCGTGATAACAAGAAAGTAACAACCCTCTATGTAAAGCCAAAATCTTTCGATAACTAGAATAACAGACATTCTTTCTCGGTCGTAAGATATTTTCGCTGTTTATCTGAACTTTTTACTGAACCAACGATATAACCTTTTCATCCAGCTCTTCTTGTGTTACCACGGCACACCAACTCCTACGTCCGAAGCATCGGTTTGTATAATAAATTGCTTTGCAAAACCGGGATTTGCGAGTACCGAGGCAAAAATTAGCATTGATTTCAAATGCAACAATGCATTGTTAGTTGCTTTTGTGTAAGAAAAAATATTTTCCCTATTTTAAGGTATATGAAATAGGTGACGAAATATAAGTAAAATTTTTAATAAAACGCCTATACCAGCTCGCCATAACGAGTAAACTTCGGACAGCTTTAGGAGAGTTTGGAATATGATAATTTAAAACGGTGTCAAATTTCGATTTATCTAAATTAATCGTTAGTCCCGCCTTGGATAAACGATCAGCAAAAGTTTTCAAGAGATTCATGTGGTCTTCAAAAGATTCAGTATAAATAATAATATCATCCAAGTATACAATCACAAATGGTTCAAGATCTACTCCCAACACCTGGGTGTATAGGTCAAAAGGCAACACTCGAAATTTCCTCTAAGGGAATTTGCCAAAACGCGCCTGATAAGTTCATACTCGGCAGGAAATTTGTACTATTAAACCGACCTACAATTCTCGATGTATGTGGCAGCAAATAAGCGACTTTTGGCGGATTTGTAACACTATTTAGCTTTCGCGTGTCCAAACAAAGCTTGATTTCCCCATATGTGGATTTTACTCGCATACCAATGATACTGAATGATTTGAATATAAAATAAATCTATCAAAATTAAAAAACAGAAGCTGGATACAGTGTACAAAACCAAAAAAATTTCAAGCATAAAACGTGGCCATGCATTACACAGTATCAAATCAATAATTACAATTATTAAAACAAACAAAAAATATTGAGAACCACAGTACTACAATAATAAGTTTATGCACATTCTTTAAAAAAAATTAACAGTCTTTTTAATTCAGAAAATTTTTGGAACCACAAGTACCGAGTATGGAATTAATTAATTGTTCTCCACTTGTGATTGTGTCTGGAGTTTGTAAAAAACTTCTAGACAATTTGCTAGTTGTGATTGGCAATATGGCCCTATACACATTGAAGCGTCTTTGGCCAAATTCACTTAATTATTATGTGTGTCCAACCGTTTTACATAATTCCAACATTAAATCGCTTGTTGGCAACCGATAGGACCACGTACAAACAGCTTTGATTGACATCAATTCCCTAAGTCCGGGACACTTTTGTATTGGGCGATCGCTCAATGATTTGCCACTTTCGCATCTAACAGCTCGGCGGTGGTCGATCTGTTAGATGTGAAAGTGGCAAATCATTAAGCGATCGCCCAATGAGAAAGTGTCCCGGACTAGCAAAAACAAATTGAGTTTTATCACAAAATATTTTGTCTAAAATGTGTGTTTATTGTAAAATCAATCACCTATAAAATTAATTTTGGGTTCGGTGATCAAGGTGTACACTGGCGATGATAGCTTCGTTCGGGTAACAAATGTTAAAAGTGCAAATGGAATTTTTAAGCGCGGAATTGCAAAAATATACCTATTCCTTCAGGATAAAATTGAAATAGTTGGAAAGCTGTAGTATAAAATCCTCCCACTAAGATAAGTCCTAACACCCATAAGTTTTGAATTATTACTTTAGCTACCAATTGCAAAATATTTTATATGAAAAACTGACAAAAAATTTATCGTACGTTTGAATTCAAATTTCAATATTAAACTTTGCAGAGAAATAATTAAATATCTCGATGATATCGATGAAAAATGCAACCAAACACTGGATGACACCAAGAAAAGTATACCACTAGATTTACAAGAGCTACAATTCTGCATTGAGACTGATATAATTGAAGATGTTCCAAAGTAGGTACTGACCGATAGAGAAAGATCTATTTTACTTATTCAACTTTTTTTCTCTTTGCAGAGTGTCTGACTTAGTGATGTTCCCAAATCATCAGTTAGCTCGTCGCATTGTAACCCTATCCCTGCGCGCCAATGAATTATCACATGGAATCCTTTTGGCGAAAGAACATGTGACCCATGTGCGCGAGGAAAACCAAAAGGCCATTCGGTTAGAAAAACAAAATTCACAGCAACGTTTAACGACCCAGAAAAACCATTACGAGAAGATAATTCAGCGACATCAGGGATTTATCGAACAATTGCTGCGCGATAAATCGATATTGAGCGAGAAAATTGCGGCCCAGTCACGCCGCATGGAAAGCCAAAATCTAGCTTGGGAACATAAACAAACAACGGAAATTCAACGCGTTAAGGAGACGCTTTTGGCCGGAGAAAAAATTCGACGTGAAAAGTGGGTACGCGAAAATACGAAACGCATAAAAGAATTAACGATTAAAGGGCTGGAAACCGAAATTAACAAAATGGCGGCACATCATCAATCGGAAATGTCTGATATGAAAAAAATACATCATGAAGAATTGCAAGACGTTGAAGAGAAAGTACGTCGAAAATATGACGAAATTGAGAAATCGTTGCGCGAATCTTACGAAAAAGAACGTGAATGCATCATAGAGCGTGAACGAATCGCGTTACGTGATCGTTCTGAGCGCCAAATGGAAATGGAACATAATGCTTTAGAACAAAAGCGGCAGCGTATGGTGACCGAACAGACCGAGCTTAAGGAACGACTCTATCTCGAAATGAAGGAAAAAGAGGAAATGTTTGAGAGTATAAAAGAGGAGCTAATAAAAGAGAAAAATGATTTGGCTGAGCACATGAAACGTGATTTCCACGAAAAATTCCGCGCTATGGAAATGAAACAGCAATCTGAAATATTATCACTGCAGCAACAATTTGAATCTGATTTTGCTATTTGGCGACGTGAACACGAAACGATTTATAAGCGGCGACAAATCGAGGCAGAAGATGTGATACGGCAACAGTGTCGATTGGAGCGTGATCGACAAATTGATACGATCGTTGCAAAAGTGGATGCGGAACACAGTAAATCACAACAAGATTATGAAATAAGAATTTTGTAGGTGCGGCCCCCAAATATAATTTTTAAAATATTTTAACAATTTTTCAATTCATAGGCGTTTAACAGAAAAATACGAAAACGACATGAAAGAATTGGAGAAAAATGAAGATCTGTTCCGAGTCCGTTACAATAACACCCGCCTAAAATTAAGTGAATGCGAGGCGACCGTACAAAATCATGAGGCCACGATAAAGCGGTTGGAAATGGAGTTGTCACATGCAAAAACGGTAAGTATATTGTGAGCTTGGAAGGTACAATTAAATTGATTGTCTATCCGTTAGATGCGGGATGACCTGGTCAAAGAAAAACAGGGATTTAAAGATGCAGCTCGCAAGGAATTTCAGGAAGAATTGGAAAATCTTCAAAAGGAACGAAATATGGAAATCGAACAGATTTATGCCAGGTAAGGTTAAATATATTATTTTTTCGGACATTTTTGCTTTAGATGATTTTTATTTTGTTAAATAGGTTACAGCACGCGATCGAGAAGAAAGATAAAACTTTAGAATATCTGCAAAAGGAGAATTTATCTATTAAAGAAAAATGTTTCAAACTTGAGGCTCTTATACGGCAGCAGCGGAAGGATTATTGTATTAAGTAGATATTAGTTTATCTTCTAAAATGTATAATTAGAATAAATGATTTAGAATTTTTTTATTCAAATAGTTTATACCAAACAGCCCACATACGGTGATACACGACAATTTTTAAAACGACCATATGACTACCACTATTAAATGATAAAGGAATGATAAGTTCTGGCCCTATAAAAACAGAGTGTGAACCAGCTTTTCTCATATAATTAACAATTTCGTTGCCCTCAATGTCTGAGTGGGCTGGCATCTAGCTAAAAAGAAGATTTATTGGAGTTTACTCTCTCTGATGAGCTTATAATAGGGTTAGTCAAAGCAGTTATATTCAAGATGGGAATTCCAAGATAATCTAGAATCCAAAATAACAACAACAGTGCATCTGTGCATCACTTATTAAGTCAGGTAAGATGTGACATTGAAATGTTTCCCTGAGAAGATTATAAGAAGGTCTCACGTCATTTGGTAACTTTTACACCAACTGAGAACCCATCCAATGCTACCTCAATGAGAATTTCTTTGTTATTGAGAGGTATAGCATTGTCTCACAGGATTTGTCAACTCTCTAATCATGTTGCTTTTTACCGAGGTAAAAAATTGTCATGAAATGGTCCCTGGTGACCTTATTCACGATTTTTTCTTACGATATTTCTAAAACGACCCGACTTCTACTCCACAAGCTAGAAATAAAACCAAAGGTCACGCAAGCTTGGAAAAGTTGAAGGTCTTTAAGCAGCGGAAAGCCGAGCTGTAATCAGTGAGGAAACACTATCAGGGCCACTCTAGGAGCAGAAGTACTAGTTTGTTCAGTAGCAGCAGTATCAGAACGAAAAATATTGCAACCAGAAAAAGAGCACTAAGAAGCAGTCCACGAACCTCTTTTTTGAAGCAGTTAACACAGTTGAAATTCTAGACCAAAATTTGAGCCTGGTAAAAGCCATGAGATGTATGAGCAAATCTAAAACTCGTTTTCAAGTTTTTCTATGCAACCCGGAAGTTATCCAAATCAGCCGAAAGATTAGTTTTTCTAGTCACATTCACTAGTTTCCTAGAAGTTTTCCTCAGTTTTTTCAGCTTAGCGCACCATAAAAGTTTGTTATGAGGTTGGTTGGTAATTAGAGGACAAGTCTTCTCAAAGGCATATTGTAATTGCACTCAACATCGAGTTCCTTCGATATCCTCAACGGCTCGAATTACACTAGGCGTGTGATGTAACCTCGATAGTTCACTGGAATAACTTTCCCAGATAGTTAATTATTTATTTCTATCAGAGATGATCTTACAAAAATTCTTGTTCAAAACGTACTGAAGCGAACCAGAAATGACCTCGGAACCTCAGGTGAACTATAGGGTCCAGGTATGTATCAGCAGAGGATTTGGAGCATCACCGACCACCAGTTAACAATCGTTCAGGAGATTTCTTAACGAAATCAAATATATATTTCTTTATTAAGACATTTACAAATGAAAACATTTTCAGACAGTCCCAGCAATTGCGGAAAAAATTGCATGTGCCTCGGTGTGATCACCACCAAACCAGTCTCTTCCACAATGGATAGTATTTGATAATAAAAGAGAATTTCCTGAACCACATGACTATCCGTATATTGTTAGAAGCTGGCTACTGCCATCCTGCAGATATCACTAAGCGCACGCAGAGGCCTCCACGGTGATTTTCGCCGGCTACATTCTCAGGGAGAAGTGCGAAGGGTCGTAGGGTTTGAGGCTTGCGTGGCTCCTGGCTTACACCGTGATTAAACAGATAGTTAAAAAAAATAAAATAACGCAAATTATAAAAATAAATCGATGGTTTCGCCGAAACTTGTCGACCGAAACCTGAGGAGACAACTAAATCAATAAAAAAAGATAAAAAATAAAAAAACAGAATAATGATAATGGGAGAGAGATGTCCTGGTGCGCGCATCTGCCCGAACTCAAACGGTGCAAACCACCGGTTTCGATCCAAGAGACCGCCAACCCCTCGCTGACACCGGGGGAGATGTCCCCCCATCACACCTAACCCGAAAGGAACTTAACAATTCATTTTAAACAATAGTACCAATCACAACAACGAAAAGATGAGTGAGGAATGGAAAAAAAAACGAGAAAAGCGAGACCAATATACCCCGAGCGCGCAACATGCACCTGCTATGTGGCGCTCGATTACAATCAACAAATTTAATTAGAATTTTAAAATAATCAAAAAAATAAAAGAAATAAAAAAATAATAATAAAAACGGTACCTTAAACAATAACCGCCACGCGTTGGTGCGACCTTGTGGCGGTCGTGACGAAAAGCCGGTTGACCTCCCGTGACGTTGCGGGGCCTCTCCCCGATACCAATATAGTTACAAATGGCCGGCTGGCCACACGTATTGTTGCGGGGCGTCTTCTCGTTACCCAAATGCAAAAACGTGGCCTCGACTGGCCGCCGTAAATAAATTGGTTTTACTGTAAGCAACACGTCGGGCGTTGGCTCGCCCCCACGTTAATAAAGTAACTGCCTCAAGTGGCCACCCGTAAGAAAAAAAGACGGGAAAGGTTCGGAGCCGAACTCTATAAGCATTTTTGTTGCCTATAAAGAACTTCTATGCAGTGTGATTTGCGTATTTCAAATATTATGACCACCCACTCCCACACCCACCTAACCCCATCTACGCCCAACCCAGCCGATCCCAATCCACCATATCTCAACGGACCCCAATCAACCACAAACCACCACATCTAAACATTATTACCACCCCCCACCCACTATCCAATTAAAACCCCAAAACCCATCTCACCCGCACCACCCTATACCGCACCACCCATATTATCACCCTTTAACACCTTTACACCCACTTCCACACACACACACACGCCACCCACACAAACCTCATCCACCAAATCCCAAATTCCCACCCAAACTCAAAACACCTCATCTCACCCCCCCCCCCCCCCCCCACCTCCCATACCACCACTTTTACCACCCCCATAACCATACCACCCACACAAACCCACATCCACACGAGATATATTTTTATTCCACATTAACATGCTCAATGAAACCAAAATAGAATAGAAAATAAAAAAAAATCTATCAATTTTAAGGAGGGGGGTTAACAAAACCCTACCTATCTCCGAACACCCTAAACACAGAAATGTCCAAATCAATAGGGATCATTCCCATGAATTGTTTAAACTTTTAGTGAAGAAATTAAGTTGATATCTTCAACCGTTCTCAAGTTATCGTGCACACAGACGGACAGACGGACAGACGGACAGACGGACAGACGGACAGACGGACAGACGGACGGACGGCAAACCGAAACCATATAGCATTTTTTTTAACAAAAATGCTTAAAAACGTAGCGGCCGTTGTAGTTGATGCCACCTTTAAAATGGTACACCAATCGTCTTCTTAATATATTGAAAATCAACTTTCAATTCTCAATTATTCATACACACACACATAAAAAATATCAAGTGATGCTACTTTGGTTTATAAATTTAAACTGATTTTCTCTAGACCACGGGAAAATAATTCACAGACACTATTATCACAGTACAAAGTATTTAGAAATATTCGGATTAAATTTTCACTTTGCACACAAATGTTTTGCTCGCTTGGTTTTTAATGCACAAAACCCCAATCTCAAATTTCAAAAGAGAGTAATTAAAATAAGAAACAATTTTTAATTTTCCAGTTTTTTTTATTGAGACAATTTTTTCACACATTCCCCTTTTTTTGGGGTAAAACCAAAAAAATACAATTCTTACTTATTATTTTTTTTTATTAAATTATAAACAAGATTTTTTCCAAAAATCCAGACTCGAATCATTTTACACAAAAATTACTACTCGACTGGCTATATCAAAAAATTTTTCGTACGCCACATAACGCGCAAAACATTCCAGAAGTATCTTCTCTTCTCTGTCTCTCGTTTACACCAATTCGCATTGAAGTAAACGAGAGGCATATAAGAAAAACATTCTTACCTTTCACACACTCGATCCACATTGGTCTCGCTCCATCACAATTCCAATCAATGCAAGACTGGCAACCTCGCAAGGGGAAAAAACTGAGCTAAAATTTATCCCAGACACAAAATTTAATAAAAACGAGACAAAATACGCCACAGATGGGAGTGTCATAGGTAATATGACACGTATCATTATATCACCGAATTTTTCTTTTGTGAGGAAATTGTTACCGACAACCGAATGGTTCCCGGAACCTAATTTGATATCGATTGGAGATAACAGGTACTACCTTTAAATCAAAGGTATGAGGTCATATGTGTAAATGGTGAATCATTTTTATGAACCAAATTATGTCTTAAATTAATGGTTCCCAGGAAACTGAAATGTCGTCATCGATTTCTTCTGGCTTGTAATTTCTTTTGAAATGGGCCATTCCCTGATGGTTGCTGTTGAAATCAGAAAAGATCGGTCACGACACTCGTGGTTCGGCACAGAAAACATAAATTTAATTCAATAGTTCTGTTTGGTATTTTGTATTAAATAAAATACATACTTACCTGCATCCTACTGTGTCTCACCCTGTAACACATCAAACAAGAACAACCAGCAAACTAAAAACTAAGAATAAGATAAATTTATTATGTTCTCAAATATTTCAATTTGTATTAACTTACCATTTTTGCTCGCCCTAAATGTATCCCTAAAGTTAAATAATTTATGTAATTAATTTCATTATTCAACTGTCGCAATTTAATTTATATAATGTTTAATTCATACTTACGTCATCACAATATGTAAACATTCATCCATTTGCTTGAAATTTCATATTTATCGCAGTAACCCCAAAAAATGCACTAAAACATTTGGTTGCGTACATTCATGTTTAACTTTTGGTAAACATGTGTACAAACATGAAATTTGACGAATGGATGAATGGAAGCAAAAAAAAATTTGTATTCAGTCATTCGGTGCGCTTCAATTAAAAAAAATCAACTTTTTATAAGAAAACCAATTAAATTATATTATTATATAATAATAATGGCGGATTGCCCCTCCAAGTTCATACATTAACAGAATCTGCCATAACGATATTTGTCGACGTGTCTTCTTATTATTTTATTATAGATATTTATGAAATAAACACTTTAGATCAAGTATTACCATATTTTGGGTCATTTCCAAATTTTATAGGATGAATTTAAAAATCCTAAATAACTAGTGTTGCCTGATGAACACTTTTTATTTTTTTGGGATAACTTCACATACTTCGGCTAGCATGGTTCTGGATGGCTTAATATGGTCCGGATGACCCCATATTGGCTATGGCTGAAAAATCAGCTAGTGCACAATGATGTACAGTTCATTGTGCTACTTGTGTCATATGGTTGGTTTGGTTCCGGCTGGCTTCGTTCCGGCTGCACAACCATTTTACTGCATCGTGCTCATTGTACGAGCTGCTAATATTTTCAGCTGATAAATCTGTGTTTCCCGCAAGCATAAATTGAATCCAGCTGGCTTAAAATTTTATCCGGTAAGCATAAATCAGATGCTGCACAATGATGTACAATTCATTGTGCTACTTATATCATATAGTTGGTTTGGTTCTGGCAGATATGGTTCCCGCTAGCGTGATGGATACGATAATTTTCCTATGTTTTCGGTTTAGATTAGGGTTGAATTTCTTAAAAAGTTGTTAAAAATTAAAATTATTGAAATTATTTTTTGTGATACTCGTACATAAACGAGTTGGCACGGATTATTAATTTTTTAAGATCAGGAAGTGAAAATTGTTTTGTAAATTCGTTTAAACATTTAATTGTGTACCCTCTAGAAATCATAACGAAACAAAGCGACGACTACAAAGTTACTATAACGTAACCATCCTTTGTTAACTATTTTAACGGTAAATTTTAAGCTTCAATTATATAGTCCTGAATTTAGGCGTTTTGATAATTCACTACACAATGGATTGATTTTCACACTTAGGTAACTGGAATCAACTTACACGTATAACTATATACCAATTCACTTATTATTTGAACATTATCAAAGGATAACGGCAAATCAATTCCTTTTATACCAACAAATCAATTAGCAATTCAACAAAAGCGTATTCAAATAATTTAATGTTATATTATATAACATAAAATCGTTATACCACGAATGAAACAATTTCAAGCAGATAAAATGTCTTTATTATAAATGGCCCCGTCATAATATCGCCTTATTGGCTGAAAATGTATATATACTCGATTTAAATTTAACGATGATGTCTTCATTTATTCCTCGTCATACACCTAACCACAGACCCACCCACACAAAACAAAATTTCATACCGAGAATCACATAAAATATTAAAACGTATATACATCAGATTTCTGTTTCTTAGTTTTATTTATAAGGAATAAACGAAGACTTCCGTTACAAAAATCATAAAAGCCATAAAGCATAAGTTAAAAATCACATAAAACCGTAAGACATAAAATTGCATCGTATATACGAGTAGGTAGGAGATGGGTAAAATTTTTTTCTTAACTCAATCTTTTGATGATATACCAAACTATGAGTGGTAGCAAAGATTTTTCTCTGTTTTACCCCGAACATGTTTTTGTGATTATGAAGTAAATGTTAAATATTTTTCGAAGCTTTTTGTGCTTTTATTTATTTGTGTATGTCTGAACATTTTTGTACGTTGTGTTTATTATTTTATATCGAATGGTTGTAACGCTATATCCAAACAATAAAGTTTCCATTTTTTTTTGTGCAAGTGCCCAGAAAAGATTATGTGGAGCTTTTTGTTGTTGGTCCAAAAGTTAAGCAATCCGATATATTATTATTTTTTTATGTATACGAATGCAATTTTACATGTAATTTAATGCTTTAGTTTAGATACAGTTGTATGGTTTTTATGCTGCATGCACTGAAATACTTTTAGGTGAAACATTTATTATTTTAAAGCGCTTTTTTACGTGATTGTATCTTTGTTCAAAGTTGGTAACTAGTCGACAACTCTTTTCATTATGAAACGGTTCATTTATTTATTATATACGGATGCGGTTGTTAAATATTTAATGTGTCTGTGATTGGTAATCAGGTTTTTATTGTTTACAACATAAATTTTATGTAAATTTTGCAACTCGTCGTTAGATTTGTGTTATGTTTCTTCATATCTATGGATAATAAAATTTAGTTATCTGTTTTTTACCCAGCTGAGTATAGTTTATCATTAGCACCTCACTTAAAAAAAATCACAAATAAAATAAATTACAGAAGTTTAGTTATATTGTGGAACTGACATCGCTTTCTGCACACTCGAAAATGATCTTTCATTTTTTTATCAAAATCTTTCTAGCTAAAATTTTTTATAAAAGGGAACCCGGACCCTACCTGAAACCGGTTCCATATAAAGCTAACCGAAACCATCCAGTACAAAGCAAACAATGGCACAAGAAGCACAATGAATTGTGCCCTAACTGACTTTTCAGCCGGAACCAATATTAAGCCAACCGGAACCATTTAGAACCAGCCGGAGCCAGAGAAAACGGCCATTATTAGTTTGCAGAATGAGCACAATGCAATTAAATTATTTTGAAACATATAAGCTTTCGACAGCCGAATAGTGTACTATGCCTAGTTTGGTTCCGACTGGCAGCTCCAGTTGGCTTGTCATGGTTTCGGAAGAAGCCTTATATGTTTCACAATTATTTAAGTGCATTTTGCGCATTGTGTGTTCTGATTTGGGAAAATTAGTTTCGGGGTCCAAGGCCACTATTCTTGAAATCAGGCAGATTATAATTTGCATTAAAATTCTTTGTATTATTTGAATTTTTCGCCAGCTACTCTAATCGTTTTTTTCAAATTTGCTTCCAAATTTTCTATTATTTGGGGGGAATAAATCCGCATTGATTTACCCAGTCGGAACCCGTGGCGAGCTGCAGCTATCGGGGGGGTCACAGGTGGTGGATCGTGAACGGCCTATCGATAGGTAGGTTAGCGGTGAATTAAATAAGCCATACCCAACCGCAGCTCTGCTGGAAGGAGAGTCTCAGAGAACAGGGGAGTGGTTAACCTCTGTTCACTAAATTCTGAGTGCCTATGATACCCAGTAGGGAAAGGCGAACTGATGGCGCCATAAAACCATCGACCACAACCACGGTGAACTGAGCGTCACGCCTCCTTGCGCTTCCGGGCTTCCAGGTAGTGAATGGGGAACCCTATAAACGGGTATCCCATGAATGACGTGGGTCCCATTTGTTTGGGATATCCATATGAATGGTGAATGAGTGAGTGAATGTGGGAGGAGGTCGGGGCGCGGCGGACGGGGTGCTCGGTAAGCCAATGGGCTGGATTAAGGTGTTACGCGACCCGTGCTGATGATCGACTAGACTGGGGGCCCATTTAACAAAGCCCAGTCGAGAACGGAGCCCTCTGGATACCTGGCGACCTCCAGTTGTATTTAGCCTTACCTGCGTATACGGATCTCTGCGCAGGTGGACGTATTTCTCCGATACTCGTGGGAATAAATGGAAGATTTTAAAAAAAATAATAAAAACAAGGGGACCGGTACCCACCAAAAACCGGAAAGTACTATAGAGGGGAGTAACTCTAACCAGAAAGGTGCGGTTCCCTCATCTGAGGCAGGGGCAAGCAACACCATGGCATCGAAGCCAGGTGAAAGCGGAACCGCCAAACAGAAGAGCGGGGGACCGAAAGAGATCCCCCCAGCAAAGCGACGCTACAGAGAGAGACGGTCGGCGTTTAGAATTCTGGAGAAACTGGCTGCGACCCCTGAGGGGCAGCTTACAGTTGCGCAGAAGGAATCTGTCGCATGGGCTAAGAAAACTGTCGGCTGCAATAGCTCGGAGAGGGTCCTTGTGTCTTAAAGACAGAGGTTCCAGGATGAGCTTGAAGCAGAAGGCAGTAAGCGGGCCAAAGTGCAAGCAGACATGACGTCGGGGGCTCCTAAGGAGCAGAAACTGAAATTATTCAGTGAAACTCTGAAGGAGCACGTGCTGGTGCTAGCCGTCATTGACAAAGGTCAGGAAGATGGGAGCATCACATCGGAAAAGTGGAGGATAGTGTATAATGCACTAAATTCCATTTTCTTAGAGGATCCTGAGAGAAAATCCGGGGTCCCCCCCGTCTTGCAGAGATGCGGGATGGCACCAAGGGCGCGTTAAGCTAACTGCGTGCTCGGACCAGAGATCGGTCGATCTCTATAAAAGGGCAGTGGCCGAGGTAGGCGAGGTGTGGCCGAGCGCGAGGCTTGAAGCAGTCAGCAGAGGGGAAATCCCGAGCAGGCCGAGGGCACGCGTCTGGTTACCAACTGAGCCGGATAAGCCAGAGGAGATCATTGAGATTATCCGGGCCAGTAATCCCGATCTTCCAACGGAAGGATGGAGGATTGTGAAGCAGGAGGAGGCCAGGGGGGCTTTAGATTGGCAATCATGCTGATCAACAAGGAATCCTTGGCTTCCCTTGCTAGATCTAAGGGAGTGATCAACTTCGGTTTCGGGTCGATCACTCTTAAAGTTTAGAAGAAAGACGAGGTCGATAAGGGCGCGGAAGACCAGCCTGGGGGCGACGGCGAACGGACCCGGCAGGAAATGGTCAAGCGGACTGAGGACGACCAGGGTAGTCGTTCCGATATTTTGGACGAAGAGAAGTTGGTGATGGGAGGCAGCCTCCTCTCTCTGGAGCCTGATGGGGACATCCTGTCAGGCTCTCGACGAGAGGAAGACAGCGTCCGGAACAATGAGGTAAATTGCACTATCCTGATGCAGGGAGTGCAGGAAGAGGTGAGTAAGGTCCATTACAATGATTAGCATTGTACAAACAAACCTACATCACACGAAGGCTGCCTCGGCAGCTCTCGTGCTCAGACTGACTAAGTCAGATGAGGACTTGGTGTTAATTCAAGAACCTTGGATTAACAATAACAGGATCTGTGGCCTCAGAATGAAAGGGTATAAATTATTATACTCAAGCAACTCTCAAAAGATCAGATCGTGTATCTTAGCGAAAAATAATTTGAATATTTTTCTTCTTCCACAATTTAGTAGCGGGGACGTTACAGCGGTGAGCGCTGAGGTAGGCTGTGAAAAACTATGGCTAGCCTCAGCCTATATGGATCGTGAAAAGGAGGTTCCACCGGGTAATCTGGGGGAACTGATCCGGGAAGCAGGTCTGAAAAAGGTAGGTGTGATACTTGGATGTGATGCAAACGCGCATCACACAATCTGGGGAAGCACAGACATTAACGAAAGAGGTGAGTTATTTTTTGATTACTTATTAAATACTAACCTCGTAGTTTTCAATATTGGGTGTGAACCAACATTCATTGTTAGAAATCGACAGGAGGTTCTAGATGTAACCTGTGCGTCAGAAACAATTTTTGATATGATCAGTGGGTGGAGAGTGGCGAAGGAGCACTCATTCTCTGATCACCGATATATTACATATAACCTCAACATCAAACCTGTTGCCCGGAAAGCCTTTAGGAATCCCAGAAGGACAAACTGGAACAAATATGGGGAGGTGTTGAAGGAACTATTGCCGCTGGAGGTTCCTGGACTTCCGGCGACAGTAGAGGAATTATATGACATGGCTGATATTGTCACAAAAGCATGCAATCTGTCATTTAACGCTGCGTGTTCCCTGATAAAACCTAGGGGCAGGCAGAAACCGTCATGGTGGACCACGGAGTTGGGAACCTATCGGAGAGTGTGTAGGACAGCCTTTAATAAGGCTAAGAACACCAGGGAAAATCGGGATTGGGATTCCTATAAGGACGACCTGAGAAAATACAAAAAAGAATTGACGAAGGCACAAAGGGGGTCTTGGAGACTCTTCTGTTGTAGAATGGAGGAAGTCTCTGAGACTTCTCGCCTTAGGAAAATTCTATCTACCAACCCAATCAGTCCTAGTTACTTAATTGTGCCGGACGGGTTATGGACAGCTTCAAGTGCGGAATCATTGGAGCTTCTCATTGAGACCCATTTTCCGGGAAGCATTGATGACTCGATGGAGCCTGAAGCTCATCGATGAACACCTTTAAAAGATGTGGATGGCATCGTGGACAGGAAACGAATCCTGTGGGCGCTGAACGGTTTTAAACCTTATAAATCGGCGGGCCCGGATCGGATTATACCAGCAGAGATCCAAAGAAACTCTGCAGTTATCCTCCCCTGGCTTGAGGTTATCTTCAGAGGATGTCTGCAATTGGTCTATATTCCCAGGAAATGGACGGAGGTCAGAGTGGTTTTTATCCCGAAATCAGGAAAAAGCTCACAGGCTTATCCAAAGGACCTGAGGCCTATAACTCTATCATCCTTTCTGTTGAAAACATTGGAAAGATTGATAGACGTACTTATTCGAACAAAAGTTGAGCCAAGGAATTGGGCAATGTCGCAGCATGCGTACTGTAAGGGAAAGTCGGTGGACACAGCTCTGCACGATCTAGTACGCATGATTGAGAAGTCAATTTACTCGCAAGAGTATTGTATGGTAGCATTTCTCGACATTGAGGGTGCCTTTAATAATGTAAAAACGGAGGCGATCATGGAAGGATTGTCATTTCTGAAGGTGGATTATCCTATAAGTAGGTTGATAAATCAGATGCTGGTAAGCAGGATTATTATCTCGGAACTGGGAGAGTCCACCATTAGAAGGCGGGTGGTTAGAGGAACTCCGCAGGGAGGAGTAATGTCCCCCTTTCTTTGGAGTGCAGTGGTGAATGGATTGCTGTTGGAACTGGAGAAAGAGGGTATAGGGGTTGTAGCGTATGCAGATGATGTAGCAATAGCTGTCTCAGGCAAATATCTGGATACGATTAGGGATGTTATGCAGAATGCACTCCTGATCGTTACGAAATGGGCCAGCAAATGTGGATTAGGGATCAACCCCTCCAAGACAGAGCTGGTACTATTTACTAAGAAATATAAAATTCCGGTAGTTAGCCCTCCTACCGTGAACGGCATTAGACTGGCTTTTGCTGACAGAGCGAGATTTTTGGGCATAATCTTGGACAGTAAGCTCAGCTGGAAGCCTAACATTGTAGAAAGGGTGAATAAGGCTAATGTAGCCATTTACTCGTGTAGAAACGCCATAGGGAAGAAATGGGGTTTGAAACCAGAGCTGGTACACTGGCTCTATACCGCAGTGGTAAGGCCTGTGCTGATGTACGGGGTGGGCGTGTGGTGGCCAGCTCTGGAAAAGGTAACCTATATAAGGATGTTGGAGAAGGTGCAAAGAACGGCCTGTATGCTTATAAGCGGGGCGCTTAGGACAACACCTACACGCGCTTTAGAGGTTATGTTCCATCTTATTCCAATCGAATTTTCTTGGTAAGCAGATGGCAGCCAATGTGGCTACAAGACTCTCGGCTGTCTGTCAGTGGAAGTGTCTTTAAGCGGGACACTCGACGATAGTTAGATCACTAGGGGAAGAACTGGTGAATCTAGATTATATTAAACCAACGTTGTGCTTCGATATAGGTTTCCGGATCATCTGTCCTTCTAGGGAATCCTGGAGGAACGGATCAATACTGGAAAACGAGGCACTGCAATTTTTCACGGACGGCTCTAAGCTAGACGGCAAAGTAGGAGCCGGAGTCTTCTGTGAGAAGCTTAATGTTAATATTTCTGTTCGTCTCCCTGACTACTGCAGCGTGTACCAGGCTGAAGTGGTGGCGATAGGGGAAGTTGTTACGTCCGCGGGTCGTTCCATGCTCAAAGTGCAAATTGGCTGCCATTAGGTTGACACGGTAAGCGTTTCGATATTCGAATAAGCTAAGGCAACACCTTCATAAAAAAAAAAAAAATTTTTGAAAGAGGGACCAAATAATTTTTTTTGGTCGCGCAAATTTTGGCGGTAACGAAAAATTTGTATGACGAGGAGAAAAAAAATTAGGGCGAGGTAGTCAGTTTTGAGTCTCGGACGATAGACAATCATTTTTATGATACCTCATAAAAAAATTATATATATAAAGTAATAAATAAAAATTTTTTTTGTTGTCGAAGTACCGAGTTTAATAATAAAATTACAGAAAAAGTACGCGCTCGCGAAGTGATTTTTTTTGGTGAATCATGAATAGTTTTAGTGGGGCTAGTGATATAATTATCGAATCTATATGTATATATAGATATTTATTTGTATTATAATATATATGTATGGAATTTATGAACGATTCAAAGAATTTTTTTTTCTCTAAACGAAACTTCTGGGTCTTCTCCGAAACGTTTTAGTGTACCCAATAACCATAAACAATTTTTTTTTAAATAAAATTTATAAAAAAAAAAAAAAAAAATTCATTAAATGCATGACGGGGTAATTAAAACAAGTACCGTTGAACCCACGCAAAAATATTGGTGATAGCGCGGTAATTCTAAGTTGTGTAATTCTAAGTTTCTGTGAACACTTATAAATTTAATAAAGTGAATTTGAGAATGTACAGTAGTTCGTAAGTGTAACGGAAAGAAACGAAAAAAAAAGGAAGGATCAAAAAAAAAAAAAAAACGTTTTTGTAAAGTGCGAAATGAGTGTCTTACCCAAAAGGGCAAAATTATAAACTGTGAATTTTTTTTTGAATATCATAAGTGGTCAGTGGTCCAGTAAATTTAGGACGTACAATTTTTTTTTTATAATAATAATAATAATAATAATAATAATAATAATAATAATAATCAATCATAATACTTATAAGATTATAGTAATAGTGTCAATAATAAATAAAATTAATAAACTAAGATTAAAATTAATAAATAGTGTTATAATTCGAATTGAATTTCTAAGTGGTGATCAATTATATAAGCCAACGTATATAATCCGGACGAGGCGATCATTACATTTTATGATACCTCCATAAAAAAAAAATATTACAATTTTTAAAAATTTCGAGTATATAACGTAAACAACGAATATTATATACAACAGACGTTATATACAACTACGGCATCAATCAACATCCAGCTGGTTTACGATAAATTATTAAGTACCATTTATTTGCTTTATATACATTTTATATGCATTTCTTATAATATTATATATAATATATAATTTCTCACTAGATATCCCAACTACTTAAATTAATAATTTGTTGGTTTTTTTTTTTGCGTTCTTTCAAGTTGGAGTATCTAATGAAAAATTATTAGATTTTTAATTTTAAGCTAAAATTCTTAGTATATAGTTAGCTAGGGGGTTGTTTATAGTTTATAAAATTAAAATTGTAAACCATATATTTTTGCGATTTTTTTTATTTTTCTTTTTGTCAATATACATAAGTAAAATTTTAAATTTATCTTTGAATTGCATTCTTGTATTTCTATGGATCTTTTTGTGGCGGTTGGTTTTCCTATTTATTTTTTTTTCTCGAGTTGTTTATATAAAGAAATAATGAATTAAAGTGTAATGAGATGAGGATGTTACTGAGGTGAGTATACAGGTTAGGTAAGTCGTGTAGTTTATAGCTGGTTCCCATCTTCCTTTTACGGTCAGCACAGATCTCACTATGTTCTGGATTCCCCACCCCACCTGCTCCTGAGCCCTAGCCGGCGTAATCGACCGTTCCAGAACCTCTAGTGGGATAATTTAAATCTGTTATAACGAGTGGTGGATCTCGGTCACTATTGTAGTGCTTTTATACCCATCAGTGCTTTGATCAAAGCACAATCTCGTTACAAAGTCGTGACATGGTTGAAGCATAGCGTGGTATCTGTTAGGGATATCGCGATTTATGTGGACAGTCAAGCGGCACTCAGGTCACTAGAGGTGGTTTCTCTGAAGTCACGGGTGGCGCTGGATTGCCGATCATCTCTTAATGAGATGAGCGAGTATTTCAGTATCCAGATAATCTGGGTCCCTGGTCACTCGGACGTCACGGGAAACTGCAGGGCAGACGAACTAGCTAGGTACGGTACGACTCTCCAGATGCAACCGGAAAAGGCAGGTCTGGGGAGGCCTATAGCAGCGCTCAAATTGACGCTCAGTAAAAAGGCAATCGCCTTGACAGATGAGAGGTGGACCAACAGGTTTGGCCAAAACTGGACCTGCGGCGCTCCAAGACACTTGTATCCCTGGGAAAACGAGATTTAGGATTGGTCGTAGGGATACTGACAGGACACTGCCTTTTTGGGGAACATGCGAGAAGGCTGGGTCTAGAGACGAATGACTTTTGTAGAAGTTGTATGGACGAAGAGGAGGAAGAGACGTTAGTTCACTTCCTATGCTCGTGTCCAGCACTATCATACAAAAGACATAGGTACTTGGGTGTGTACAACATGGACAGCCTTTCTGAACTCGCGGACTTTGGGGTGCGAGATATTTTACGCTACATCAGTAGCTCTGGTTGGTTTCAGCGGGAGTAAGGGGAGATTGGATCCTGTGGTATCACAATGGGCCATTATTGGCCTAAGTGTGCGATAGCAGCCACTCTAACCTAACCTAACCTAACCTACCCAGTCGGAAATTTCCACCGATTACAAGAATAGCGGCCCAGGAACTTTTTTAGTTTTTCTCACATATATTGAAATGGAGGAAAATTTTAAGTCATTTTCATTAAAGTCGTTTAACTGGAGAAAACAACTATTAACATGAAATTTTGGGTTATTCTGGATTGATATAGCCAGATAGTATTTTTACATAAAGGCGAGGTTATCAAGACGATGGAAGTTTGATCTGATGAGACGACCGAAATTTTTAATATACAAAGAACCAAATTCCCATCGTCACCTTGAAACAAATATTAACCTAGGCTCCACTGGAAGACCCTTAAAATTAATTTTCCTTAAATTGGGATCTAGAGCATTTGATTTCCGGCACCCTAGAACTCTATTTATCAATTTCCATCAAAGTCGCTTTGCAAAAAATCTATTGTAATGAGTTCTGATTTCGGTATTCTTTTATAGAGCCCATGATCACGAATCTATTTTGGTGGAGCCGGATTTCGAAAAAATTCGTTTCGGAATTCTTCCACTCGTGCTTAGCCCGTTTATTTTTTCCATCTTTTGGGTCATTTCAGACCCCTAAAATGGAACATTCTTTAATTTTTTTTGTTCAAGCCAATCGACGTTGGTAAAATTTCATTTCGACCTCAAATGATCTTGACGAAAATTTCTTAAAGAGGATATTAGAATATACGGGATCGATTATGATGGGTCGTGATTTAAGAATAAGTTTCTATTTTCACGCTTCTGCTCTTTTGTGATCATCTAATATTAGTGGTTGGTTACAATGCTATAATGCTCATCACACATCTAGGGGTGGCTCGTATATTAATAAAAGGGGTTCGTGTCTACTTAACAATCTAAGCACACATCAGAAAACTGCTAGGAGATTCAAAAATATACAGCGAAAAGATTGAATCTTCTGGTTGACTGGTATAATTTTTTAGCAGCTCAAAATAAATTATTAAAAAAATCTAAGACCTGTTTGTGTAGGACTTCTACGATTAGCTTCTTCGAAGAAATTAATAGTCTTTCTGGAATCGCTAAACTAAGTTGGTGTCTGGTTACAAATAATTCTTGCAGACTTGTTGTGGTGCGACTTCCTTATGGCAGACTAAATTCTTCCGGTAAGGAAATTGTCGAATTACCGCTTTCTGTTCATTTTCACGTTAACAACCCAGATTTTGTTTTCTGAGCAATCAAAAGTACTTTTAATCCAACCAATTGCCCTCATTTAAAAAAAAACCTTCTTTTTTAAGCATATTCATGCTTTTGGAACTTTCCACAATCTTCGAACAGGAGTAGAAATATTTCCATTGCGAAAGCTGATAAGTCGTGGTATACTTTCCCCTAGGCAATTTGTCCTAATAGTCTTTCTTTAACTTTCCTTAGAACTTTGAAAAGAATTGTTGACAGATATATTAGAGACTGTCATAGTCACAGAAAATTTGATATCTTTGAAAATTGTGTAAATCTGCTTTGCATAAACTTGTTACAAGGAGTGTAAGGTCGCTTAGTAATTTCGAAAATATTGCTGGTGGTTCTTTGATAGTACATGTTTCCATCACTGAGGTCGGCACCAATTTTAGCATTGGCCAAACTTCTTACATGGGTTGGATTCATCGATAGATCCGACATAGTAAAACATCTTGGAGTTGCTTGAAACCGTATAGACTGTCCTGGATAGTACAGATCCAGAATCTTTACTGCCTAGAACAGTTTTACTAGAAAGTATAGTTCAAAAAACCACTGCAATTTTTTAACAATGGTTAAGATCATTTGTGAAATCCTGGGGCATGACCTGCTGATGTTTATTTACAAATCTTTCGTTTTCTGCTGTTACGCTTCTATTGTTTGCTGGCCTGTGGATAAATCAATTTCCGTTATTGTAAAACTTTTGTAGTTGGTATTGGTTGCCGCGACATTATGAATGCTATGTTCTCCAACCCCACACTTGCATTGCAAACAATCTCGTTTTTGCTCCCACTGCAGTCGGTCATCATCATTGCTTTTCGACTACGGCGCTCACACTCTCTACAAAATTGTTCTTCAATAATTACCTTTTTCAGATTTGTCAGCCGTGAGTCAAACATGCCTCAACACTTCAATAACTTGGTGATCCAAACCGGGCTGATAGCACCCACACGTTGTGCGATTTATGCTAACTAATGTCACTCGCTTCATCCTTTGACCTTCAAGAATATTCGGAAAGTTACTAAACCAGTTTCATACTTCAGCTATGTTTTTTGACTGATGCGAGTTAAATTTTCAGTACACAGCTTCCCGTTTTGGTTTCCAAAACTCAAATAAGAGTAAAATTGTCAACAACGTTGTGGAAAAATATCAAGACCTAAACGTTTAAAACGTATGTTTTACCTTGTAGATGAATCATTAGCTCACATCGCTCAGAAAATGAGCAACAAGTTAGATAACCTCGATATTAACATATGATTTTTATTTTGAAGAAGAGACCAGTCACGACACTCCTGCTTCCCGGGAACCATTAATTTAAATCAATAATTCATACATTAGCTGAATCTGCCATAAAAATATTTGTCATTGCGCCAAACTCAGGTTACGACTTGTCTTCATGCCATTTTATCATAGATATTTCAAGAATAAACACTTTAGATCAAGTAGTAATTTCCAAATTTTATAGGATGAAGCACTATTTAATTTTTTGGTTGGATTATTAGGCCAGTCGGAATCATTTAAATCAAGCCGTAATCAGAGTTTTATTAGCAGAAATCATCAGTAGTTTACACAATGAGCAGATTGCGATGGTTGAGGAACATATAACCCGTCAGCCGTAACCATATACATAATCGGACTCTCAACAATGCCAGCCGGAACATTATGAGTGGCAATACAGGGCAAGCCAGAATCATATAAAGCTAGGCAGAACCGTGGCAGCCGGTATCATAACTTTATCAGTCGAAATCATTAGGAGTTTGCACAATTATCACAATGTGTGAATATGTTCGTACACCATATAAGCTGTCAGACGGAACTATAACAACGTAATCATGTGAAGTCAGTCAAAATCATGCCAGGCGGAACCAAGTCAACTAAGACACAAATAGAACAATGCACTGTGTTCTATCTGATTTCCGATTCCTAGATCGCTACTTAGCTAGCCGGAATCATTTGCTAATTGCATAATGAGCACAGAATAAATATGATGGTTTTAGAACATATAAGAATCCATCTGGAACCAACAACACCAGGGGCCGAATCATGAAATACGGCCGGAAAAATTTTAACGGATTTAAAAATATTTTCAAATTTATTAGATTAAAAGTATTCAAATTTACAATGATGGATGCAGACTGATGTATAAATGCAATTTCTATAATATTTGAAGAGCAATGGTTAATCTCCTATAAGACTTTCGAAATTTATTTTTCTCGCCCCAGGTTCGTCGCCATTTCATTTTATGAGATGGCATTGAAGTCTTTTGTATTTCAAAATTGTAAAAATTCCGGAAATATTCAAGCAAGCTCACGAAATCCGACCGAAAACACAAATAACTGAAAGTTTAACCTAAAAGTTGTATTCGACAACTATTTCAGAATCGAGCAGTTTTAAACGAAAATGCTGTACACGTAAAAAATGAATTTCGAAAATCTTATAGGAGATTAGCCATTGCTCTTCAAATATTATTGAAATTGCATTTATACATCAGTCTGCATCCATCGTGGTAAATTTGAATACTTTCAATCTAATAAGTTTGAAAATATTTTTAAATCCGTTTAAATATTCCTGTCGTATTTCATGATTCCGCCCCAGCTTGAATAACTGCAATGTCGACCGAA
The DNA here is from genome assembly GCA_932526605.1 of Nephrotoma flavescens. Lineage (NCBI taxonomy): Eukaryota > Metazoa > Arthropoda > Insecta > Diptera > Tipulidae > Nephrotoma > Nephrotoma flavescens. The sequence continues at coordinate 242,469,923 of OW052222.1, forward strand.
AACAGCAAATATTAGACAGAACCATACATAGTCAAAGGGAATCATCCCTATTAAAATTTCGGGTGATACCAATAAAGTTTATCAGGAATCATATGAGATGATTCAAGCTCACATTCTTGTAGTTTCGACTAAACTTGCTCCGACTTAAAGTGTATAATCATGAAAGCTCTTAATGTTTCCGACTGAAAATATCTGGTTCCGGCTAGCTTTATTTGATTAGGGCTGGGTTAATATTGGTTCCGGCTGATAAATCAGAGAGTAGAGAATAGTTCACAATGCATTGTGCTACTTGTACCATAACTGGTTTGGTTGCGGCTGACATGTTTCTCGCTGGAGTTTCATGGTTCTAGCTGAACAATCAGTGGTTCAACTTGTGCCATAGTTGATTTGTTTCCAGCTGGCTTCATATGTCGCACGCTGGTATTGTAGCGGTTCAGGCTGACCTTGATATAGTTCAGGTTTGGATCCTGCTGGCACATGACTCTCATGGGGTTCCGACTGCAAAATCATATAGCGTACAATAATGCACGATACATTGCCATTCCTATGACATCTTATGTCGGATATGTTTCCGGCTGGCTTTATATGGTTCCTGTTAAAAATCACATAGTTCACAATGATGCACGATGCTACTTGTGCTACACATAGTTTCTTTATTCCGGTTTGCATGGTTCCGGCTTGTTTTATATCGTTCCGGAACGCACTATATGATTCCGGCTGAAAAACAAGTAGTACAAAGGACTTAGTTGTAAGTCTTACTGTAAGCTCCTAATGTTTCCTAAGGTTGATTAAATTATGGTTCCGGCCAAAAAATCAGCTAGTGAGCAATGATTAACATGCATTGTGCTACATGTCCCGTAGATTGTTTGTTTCCGGATTCATGATCCTGGCTGTCTTTATGTAGTTCCAGCTGATATTGTAGTGGTTCCGGTTGACCTTATAGTGGTTCCGGCTGACCTTGGTTACTGTGTTGCATAACCATTTGAGTGCATTGTGCACATCCTAACGGATGCAGCTGATAAAATCTAGTTCTGACAGGCTTTAATTAATTTTGGCTAGCTTGCCTCTTTACTTGTGACGTATTAGCGTAGTTCTGGCTTGCCTCTCATTGGTTCTGGCAGAAAAATCAGGTAGTGCACAATGATCCAAGTATATATGTTGCACTATCATTTTGATTATTTTGCAAACGCATTGCGCTCATTGTGTAAGAAGCTCCTACTGTTTTCGGCTGATTAAACTCTAATTACTGCTGGCTTCGTAAGGTTTGGGCTGGGCCAACATTCCGACCGAAAAATTATCTTTTGCACAATGATGCACAATGCATCGTGCTACTAGTTCCATATATAGTTTGGTTGAGTACAAATGATACGGATTCGGATGGCCTGACGGTCATAAATATTCACATTTCAAGTAATGGATGATTTTTTAAGCGTTTGATTCATTTTCAAAAAACCACAGTAAAATTGCTAAAATTTAAAAAATGTATATTAGAATCGATAACTCAATGTTTACCATTTACTTTTTAAAGAATAATTTTATGTAAAAGTTGGCCGCCGCCAATTCACCGGCCCGAAACGGGATAAAATTGATCACCGAACTCATTTCTTAATAAATCGACCAGATTCAGTTCAAACGTAGTGGGCAAAAAAAGTTCGAAATCATCAAACAGTAGCGATTGACGGTAGCGTTGCGACTAATGCTGTTGCATCGACCACTTAAAACGCAGCCGTGGAACGAATGGAACCCAAAGGGTTCTCAACATTTCAGTAGCCCAAGAGTATTCAGAACTTGAATTTGAGGCTGAGACAACAATCTTTTTTCTAAGAATCATATAAAAATCTCAAACTGGTCCATCATGATATTAATGTAGTCATTCTGTTTTTCGGAATTGACGTCACACACCGAATCTTGAACAAGCCCCATTCGGTGTCGACAAAATTCAAAATACAGGTAGAGTACAGGTAGGAAAGAAAATTGTACATAAAATCTTTTCTTTATTAATTAAAAAACAGCTATTCTCAGCTGACGGTTTGAGAGAAGCTCGAATAAGCATTGACAAGTGTCAGATATCATAATTCTCGCAATATCAAAATCAGCCTGCACATCCACATGGCCGCAGAAACGACTAATTAAAAACTTACAATTTACTGAAATAAATTTAGCATCGCTTTTACTACTTACCACTTCCAGTTTCGTTTAAAACTAAAGCAATACTTGTATCGAAAGTAATTTTCGAAATTTATACATAACATTTAACTCCAGGCTATACATCGAAATTCCGAGTATTATTCCTTTTTGCGAACAGTAGTGGTCCGGTACATCGGAGAGCCAAAATTTGAGCCTCCCGAGGCTCTCTAATATGAAATCTAGCACTGTCGTTCTCCGTCATATAAACAATTTTTGTACCAAATTCATTGAAATCATGATTGCTGCTTAAACTGCCGATCATTTCCAAGCTGGCTCAGCTGATTCTACTAATCTGCTGTCTCCTCGCTAGCACACGATTCCACAAAGCCCATCGGCTTCTCCTTGAAAATGATACCCACTCCATGATCTACATCGTCCCGTTCCACCTTATTAGCGACATCCATTTCTAACATCTGCTGCTCACCTTTATGTGAATGGTCGACTTTCTGCTCATTTCGTTAGCTAAGTATTATGTCTACCATTTAAACCAGTTTCTTCTCCGGGTTTTCGTTGACTATTTTGATTTATTTAATTTCTTGTTTCATTTCTCGTGCGTTAAATCTTTACTTTGCGAATCTATTTGTTGTGGCAAATCTTATATTGTTTGTTTCGTCTCTTCCCTTTGTTGATCAAACATTTCATTCATTGCGCCATATCCATTTTCCCAGATGGTTCGAGAACCACTACACGATTATTTGTCAAATTTTCTAAATCAAACAAATCATCTAAATAATTTTCTTTCTGGCCATATAGTTTGATGAGTACAATAACAATTCTCCTAATTTATACCACTTTCGGAATATTCACGAAAATATCAGAAATAATGTTTGAAGAATAATTCCCAATGTTTACTTAACATTTACCGCTTATAATTCTACTACTTAAACCTAGATGTCACTAATTTCACATAAAATGTCTTTAATTTTCTAAACCTGGGAAAATAAGCAATTTTCTCTGAATTAATGTCACGCTCCTAGAATAAATTGGAATATACATTTCCGATTATTTCGATAACGATGAAATTAGAGATATGAAATTAGATAATTTAAAAACACGTTGTAATTCCGGATATCAGAAATCCAAAATATTTCGTATCGAAATAGAAAATTTATTCAGTTCGAAACAGTTGATTAAAAGATTGCAAGATCGCCTTTTCTAGTGCTGAAATTGCAATTCCGATTTAGCTAAAATTGGTTTAGTAGGTTTCGGTTTTTTCGGCTCGAAAGATACAAAATGGTGAATTGGGTTACCGATTTCTGGAAAATACATGTTCGGGAGTCATGTTAAGCAATGTTAAATGCTGCTAATGAATTATAAAAATGGGTTGAGGCAGCGCACATGCATCTAGATACGGAATTCTAACAAAAGATTTAAGAAAAATCAAAGAAGGTAAGTACCATATCTTAATTTCGAAAATTTATAGCTAAAGGCCTTGCTTTTGCAAAAAATTATAAAGTCAAAAATGTTCTTGACATAACGATTTGGCTTTAATATTAAATGCTTAGGTACCACACGTCAAGTTCCTTTAATAATCCTATTAGTTCAAAATATTTAAACTGATATGAAAAACCATGAATAAAATTAACCTAATTTTTACCGGATCAAAAATATATTTTGTAAAACAAAAAACTTATTAAATGCAATTAGAGATTTTCCTTCGTTTCGATTCTAAATTTCTACTTTATACTGTTGGTATTCCACCTACAATATTAACACTAAGCTTTTCTACTCAATACAAAAGATGTTGTATCCTTGAAGTATATTTTTTATTTGGTACACATCCTTGAAATTGTATTTATATTTCAACAGAATATAAAGGGTACATTTGGGTTTGCAGTATAGTTGTGGCAATCGCAAATTGTTGCATGGTGGATGAAGCTTATTAAACACAAGAGAATAATTTAGTTTACCACCACCGTGAATTGTATTAAGTTGTTGTATATGCATAACATAATGTGTTCTAGTTACATGTGTACATATGTTCTGTGTTCTAGTACGGATGTTGCAATTTACAAATATCCCAAGCGACTCAATTGGGTTAATTGACGGTGGAAGGTTTTTTCAAGACGGGTTATTCAATTTTACAAAGAGAATTATTATGCATGTCCATTGTCCATGTTCGTACGGTTCAACCCAAACTATCATAAATTTGTTAAATTTGTCGAGTTCCATGTTTAAGCAAGATAGAAATTGTATCATTAATTAATAAGTTCTTAATACTCGTAAGATTCTTAGACCAAAAGTTTCGAAAGTTTCGAACTGAATAGAATTTCTACATACCATATTTCGGAGATCTATTTACGCTAAAATCATACCTAGAAGAAAAGTAACTAATTGATAAAATTAATTCAACTAGAAATATTTGATTGAATAGTTCAGATTTTGACCAAACCATTGATAAGAAATCACTCAAACTTATAATAAGTGAGATCGAAATATAAATCGGTCAACAAAAGCTTTTTTATGGCCACAATTTCAAATGAAGCCGTGTTGAGCTAGCCCCCACCTTGTAAAAAATTATGAGCGATTTATAAGCTCTTAAAATCCACAAAACAAAAATTTTGAGCTCTTTTAATTGGGTAGAAAATAAATTTATGGTTGGGGGGGCGCGATAGTAAGTCAATTTTCCCAGCCAGTCACTAAATGCAGAATACATCATTAATTAAATTTTTAGAAGCTACTAATAGCTTATGAATACAAAATAAGTACAGTTTGATTTTTCAGCTGCTATCCCTTAGCACGAATGCCACCCGACCCCCCATTTCTTAAGTAAAAACGATAAATTCTTTTCATATTGTCATAACTCAATATTTCAATGTCGTATATTCGTGCAAAGCTCGAATATTAGGGACTAACGGTTTTACTAAATCGCACGGGTTCGCGGAAGCTAATTGTTTCTCTCATGACGCTTAGCCCTCTGATGGTGAATAAATGAAGGGAATATAGGAGAGAACATCAACAAACATTTCGTAAGCATCGGACCTCTGACAAACAGGGTTTTAATCGTGTAAACGAATTTAAAAAATTAAAATTTCGCACATTTACCGATTTCGGATTTTAACCGCGACAGATACATCATATCCGACATAGAAATTTTTTGTTTTTATTGTTTTATTCACCAGGACTTGATAAATTGAACTCTAGATTAAAATAATTTCGAGATCTAGTACTTTATTCTCCTTAATAATTTAATTTAATCTTCGTTCATGATTTAGATATTTTCCTGAGCCATGGAAGGAGAATGGACTTGGTTTGATTGCTCAGTAAATTTCTATTTTCTTTATAACGTGGGTTAAATGGTATCAGAAGCTATATATCATCGCTAGTTCTATTCTAGGATACATATATTCGAAATATCGTGTTCAGCACAGAGACTGAAATGCAGTTTAGAGCGATCTAAAATTATACCTCTAACCAAGCGGAACCTATATATTTTACACAGGTCTCGTCGATCGCGATCGACTGATCGATTTTTTAAGTTTACATAAATTTATAATTGATTGATTTTGACCATTCAAAATCGATAGTAAAATGATCAGCATACTTGATTGCACTTTTGTAATACTTTAGAAATCAAAAAGTAGAAGAGGACCTGTCAAAAAAATAGTGGACACGCCTGCTGTATAAGAATGGTTAAGATATGTCAACTTGGAGGAGTTCGCGAAAGTAACTTCTTATTTTGTCAATGAAGTGGTTGAAAGCAGTGGTAAACAATTCCAGTCTCTGATGATGGTATCGGGGAAAGCGTAGCCACCAACACAAGGTCTTCAAAAAGCAGTAAAAAAATATTCGAGTGTCTAAGGATACCAACAAATCTCGAAAGAACGCCTAATATTATGTTAGGTGACTTCGTGCATTAAGTCCTATTAAGTCTTAATAGGAGCCTGTTATGTAAAAAATATTTAAGATAATCGAACAAGCCGATGTATAAGTGGAGCAGTCAGTTTTTATTAATCATCTGTTGTTGGTGATACCTTGCAACGTGGCTGAACCATCTAACTCAATTGGATTTGATGAGTCCGATAATATCGCTAGCTCTTAAGAAGTTGCTTTATCTCGTGGTTCATACGAAACAGAACATCCTTTTACTTAAATCAAATTAATTACGACACTGTGGTTCGGGACGGTTAAGACCCAAAAATCATTTAGCAAAAACTCCATTTGAGACACAGTGCAAGACAGTATAAGTGCCGCTCTCAATTCTGCGGCTGATCCGTACATGGTTAAATTATCGATTTTTAGCTTTGATGCATTATCTTCGCTCCATAACTGAGAACTGTTTAATTTTTTGACATTCGTATAAAAAATGGTCGGCATTGCATTCCGTTTAATTATTTTCTTCTGTTGATACTAATGTAATCGGAAACAATTGTGTTGAAATGCATTGTGTTTGGCCGAAAATCTACAAAATTTCTAAGAAATTATACAGATATTCTTAGATACATTAGGTGATAAACAGGAGGTCTCTTGCTGCAAGTAATACTTATGGCGCACAAAAAAAAAATTAAAACATAGAACGTTAGTGAAGCCTCAGAAAGATTTACTTTGGTTATCCACAGGCGGGAAAACTATAAAAGCCTTTGATGAAGCAACATTTTCCTCTGTAAATTCAATTCAAACTAAATAATGTCAGAAAATTATAGCCAAAATATCAAGTTGCACTCAACAAAAGCAAAAACAAATTTTCATTACAAAAGCAGAGGGAATGCGATCCACACATCCAATCTTTTATAAATTCAAGTTAAATTAAGAAACAACCTATGCCCATCGATATAAACGTTTCTATGAAATCAAGAAACACTTTGAACAAAAAAGTGGTCAATAATCATGATGTTCTTTCGAACAGTGAGAATATGTCGTAATAAACCTAAAGAAAAATTTAAAATTTAAATTTAAAGAACCCCTCATCGGAACTCGATAAAAGTTCCTCAAATATTCAAGAAAACCAGGAACAAAATACAGAAGATTAAATTTTCTTCCATATCTGGTATGCAATGGCCTACTAGCCAGTACAAAAAATAAATTATTAATAGGTATATTCGAGCAAATATAAACATAATAAAACTCAAATGCAATTTCAATTTCGATTTCAATTTCAATTTCAATTTCAATTTCAATTTCAATTTCAATTTCAATTTCAATTTCAATTTCAATTTCAATTTCAATTTCAATTTCAATTTCAATTTCAATTTCAATTTCAATTTCAATTTCAATTTCAATTTCAATTTCAATTTCAATTTCAATTTCAATTTCAATTTCAATTTCAATTTCAATTTCAATTTCAATTTCAATTTCAATTTCAATTTCAATTTCAATTTCAATTTCAATTTCAATTTCAATTTCAATTTCAATTTCAATTTCAATTTCAATTTCAATTTCAATTTCAATTTCAATTTCAATTTCAATTTCAATTTCAATTTCAATTTCAATTTCAATTTCAATTTCAATTTCAATTTCAATTTCAATTTCAATTTCAATTTCAATTTCAATTTCAATTTCAATTTCAATTTCAATTTCAATTTCAATTTCAATTTCAATTTCAATTTCAATTTCAATTTCAATTTCAATTTCAATTTCAATTTCAATTTCAATTTCAATTTCAATTTCAATTTCAATTTCAATTTCAATTTCAATTTCAATTTCAATTTCAATTTCAATTTCAATTTCAATTTCAATTTCAATTTCAATTTCAATTTCAATTTCAATTTCAATTTCAATTTCAATTTCAATTTCAATTTCAATTTCAATTTCAATTTCAATTTCAATTTCAATTTCAATTTCAATTTCAATTTCAATTTCAATTTCAATTTCAATTTCAATTTCAATTTCAATTTCAATTTCAATTTCAATTTCAATTTCAATTTCAATTTCAATTTCAATTTCAATTTCAATTTCAATTTCAATTTCAATTTCAATTTCAATTTCAATTTCAATTTCAATTTCAATTTCAATTTCAATTTCAATTTCAATTTCAATTTCAATTTCAATTTCAATTTCAATTTCAATTTCAATTTCAATTTCAATTTCAATTTCAATTTCAATTTCAATTTCAATTTCAATTTCAATTTCAATTTCAATTTCAATTTCAATTTCAATTTCAATTTCAATTTCAATTTCAATTTCAATTTCAATTTCAATTTCAATTTCAATTTCAATTTCAATTTCAATTTCAATTTCAATTTCAATTTCAATTTCAATTTCAATTTCAATTTCAATTTCAATTTCAATTTCAATTTCAATTTCAATTTCAATTTCAATTTCAATTTCAATTTCAATTTCAATTTCAATTTCAATTTCAATTTCAATTTCAATTTCAATTTCAATTTCAATTTCAATTTCAATTTCAATTTCAATTTCAATTTCAATTTCAATTTCAATTTCAATTTCAATTTCAATTTCAATTTCAATTTCAATTTCAATTTCAATTTCAATTTCAATTTCAATTTCAATTTCAATTTCAATTTCAATTTCAATTTCAATTTCAATTTCAATTTCAATTTCAATTTCAATTTCAATTTCAATTTCAATTTCAATTTCAATTTCAATTTCAATTTCAATTTCAATTTCAATTTCAATTTCAATTTCAATTTCAATTTCAATTTCAATTTCAATTTCAATTTCAATTTCAATTTCAATTTCAATTTCAATTTCAATTTCAATTTCAATTTCAATTTCAATTTCAATTTCAATTTCAATTTCAATTTCAATTTCAATTTCAATTTCAATTTCAATTTCAATTTCAATTTCAATTTCAATTTCAATTTCAATTTCAATTTCAATTTCAATTTCAATTTCAATTTCAATTTCAATTTCAATTTCAATTTCAATTTCAATTTCAATTTCAATTTCAATTTCAATTTCAATTTCAATTTCAATTTCAAATATCACTGTGATATGTGAAATTACAGACAAAATGGCACAGTTAAAGGTTTGTCCGTTCCACAGTCAAAGGTTTGTCTTTTGGATCGAGAGGTACCGGATTCGAATCCCGATAGGAGCAGGATGCGAAATGAAATTTCACCAACAGATTACAATCTGTGGTGAAATGTAACACATCTATGATCCTCTGTTGGTGTGCATAACCCATGGGCTGACCCATTTTGCATGGAATGTAAGAAGGTCTTAAATCGGTCCTGTAGCCGTACATCCCCGAGTTGGCCGGGAGGCGTAAAGTAAGGACATAAAAAAGCATAACCCTAGAAGAGCAGGGTAAGCCTTCATCCCCAGAACAGATCGCATAGTTAACAATAAAAAAGACCCCTTTCGCTGCCCGGTTACACAATTGTGTGGGTACGGCAAAAGTACAATGTCAAAAATTTAATTCAATTGTGTTGGTTGTACTTCAAATCAAGCGATTTTTTTTTATCAAAAACGCCATTACATACTATGATAATTTGTGTGGTTTGGACTTAAATATAGCCGTTTTTTTTGGTTGAAAAAGGGATATGTGAAATCCTTCTCCCAAATTCAATGTTGAGATTATTGCCAGTTAATCCTGTCAATTTGATATACTGATTAACTAAAAACCTGTAAATTTGCTTTATTATTTGTTTACTAATTTCAGAATTAAACATTCTTAATAAGGATTTGGTAATTCTAGTGTCGCACATATACTGGTACAAACTCATACAAATAGTAGTGTTGTGAATCCTTCCAACGTTTTCTTCTAGATATATACATAAAATAATGGTGTTAAAGTTAAAAGGAGCAAAATACAAAATCAACAAAACACTTACAGTGTTCTTTATATTCACTTTCCTAGTACAACAACATTACACACAATCATATTATATAGAAATTGATGATGTTGATGCGTTGTTGTTGTTGTTTGTGTATTGTGCTTTTTATATGTGGCGCTAACGATTTTTTTTTGTATCGATATACATACATGGAGCAGCACAACAATAAGCGCATAACATGAAAATTGTATTAAGGGTTATTATTTATTTTGTCTTTTTATGCACACAATACATGTGACGTGCCATAGAGGTGTTATATGTAGGTCACACGAAATGAATTTATAAAAAAAATCATTGAATCAACACCAGCTACAGGTTTTAACCTTATTTTAATTTCCTATTTTATGTTCTCGTTGATACAAATGTACATAAATCCCAGTTTGCATAGTATTTTTTATTTTTTTTTTTTGGAATTGCATATTGTTCTAGATAAATAGGTTATATGAGATATGTAGAGCAATATATAGATTAGTAATATATATTTTTAATTTGATTTATATTCATATTCCAATTTGAATGCTCGTATATTTGGTTTTTCAAACTAAAGTATTTTTGAAATTTAATTTACGAAGATACATATTTTAAAATTGGAATATGAATACGACACAAATTAGTTATCTTGAAAAGTCATTGGAAATTTTTTAATAACAAATTAGTTATCTTGAAAAGTCATTGGAAATTTTTTAATATTTTGTGAAAAGCGTTATTTATCATTGAAAAGTTTTCTATTCTAAGTAAAGTTTGGAATGATTGAAATCCAAATAGCAACCATTCAATATACATATGCACATCATATAAAATAAATTGAAGGAAATAGCTCTTAAGTTCTTACCAAATTATAATTAATTTAATAATATAAAAAATGGAGAGGTGTAATTATTGTGGCAAACACAAGACCTTCTTTTACGACAAATTTACATAGATTTCGAAAACACCACACTTAATTTTTACAACGAAAAATTTAGCCTAACGTATTTGTGATAAACATGGGCTGATATAATACAAAATCACTATTCATGCTTAAACTCCAGTAAACCAACAAGGTCAAAATAATTTTGGTTTTTTGAAAAATATGATTATCACTGCAATTGTAAAATGTCATACGGAAGCTAGCAATTGATGGCAAAAGCTCAGTGGTCTGTATGAATTGCCGCATTTTGATGAAATACAGTTTTTTTTAAATCAAACTCGTCATTTCAGGTAAAATTTAAAATATGATCTAAACTAATTTTGTTCAATATTTAATATACAATCGATTTATTTTAATCGTTTTTAGATTTACTTTTCAACATTTGCAAAAAAGTATAATTGCTCGTATGAAAGGTGCCCAATCGGTGAACCAATTTCGACCAAAAATCACTGGGTTCTCCCGATTTATGAAAAAAGCTTAAGTATGAAGTTTCACACTGTTACTCCGTCTGAGCTGTAGACAGGAAACACACATTTAGTCGAAAGAATTGATGTCTAAAACTTAAACACTATAGAAAGCTTTTTTTTTGTGTAAAATTGACATTTTCGTATAAAATTTCATATAAAAAAAGACCCAATCAGCTTATTTTTAATGCGCTAGATGTCACTACCCCGGACATTTATAGTTTTCAATAGGACGTTCGTGTTCTTCTTTTCTCTTAGCTTATCGCATTTACCGTAATTAGATTTTTTGTCGCTTTTGTCGTTTTTCGAACTTTTTTCGAAAAATTGCCGTTGTTTGTTTACTTTTTTGTTTAGACAACTAAGCTAAACAGTTGAAACAGTTAAATTTAGTTTTACTTTTTCACCAGTTATGTTGATTTTCAAGTTTTTTTCGAACTTGTACTAAAACAGCTAACTTCACTCTTGTCTTATAGAAAAAATATTTTAGAACACGATTTTACAAGGCAATGTCCTATATTGATACTATTTAATATTTGGTGAAAGCATGTTGTATATTGCACAACCTTTTAAAAGACAAAATGGACTACGTTGAAGATCATTGGCTCACCGACATGAACATGAATCATCAACCAACATTTCGGACTTCTGTAGGAGATAACCATAATTACGAAAACCGCAATACGAAATGCTTTAACGCAGCATTCATTTGAGCAAAATGGAACAATCACTCATGCAACATAGATCAGCGCAATTATTACCGATGTGAAGTTTGTACTAAGTTTGTCCTAAACCAACAAAAACAATATACAATGTGAGTGTGTGTGTGTGTGTATTTGTGAAAAGTAAACATTTAGGCGATCACATAATGTATTTAAATTATTAATAAAAATTTAAAACTTTAGTATTAATGTTTAATAGGCACATTGAGGAATATTTAATTAAAGTTTGTAACTTTACCACTAAACAAGACATAATAAACAGTTTTCTTAAAATAAAAGTAAACAAAATAAATATATCACAAAGAATCAATTACCAGGATTAATAAGCTCTCGCGTAAAATTTGGGTAAATATGAATGACGGTGATTTTCAAAAAATAAATGACAAAATTATTGAATACTATGATTTGAAAAAATTTCTTACACCAACTAACGATTAGTGACAATGACAATCAAGATAAAACCAAAATGTCAAATTATGGTAGTTTGCGGTACGAACGCAAGGGCGCTGTAAATTTTTATCGTGAGATCCCATTACAGTCTGAACACCAAAAAAATGAATCAGCTTCACGTATAAGCTAAATTTAGTTAAGCTAGATTACTAATTCCTAGTCTGAACAAGCTTTTACAATGAAATTAAAAGTTGAAGAAAAGAGTGGGAAGCATTGTTATGACCGTGAAGTCTTGGACGCAATTGTTATTAATTTTTATTTTTTTTTATATTTAAATAAAACCTCTCATTCAACAACAATTAAATTCATTAAAATTAAAGTAAAGTATTCTAAAAGTTAGGATATAGTAAATGTGATGTGAATTTTTTTTATTGATTTTTTATATTTTCAACCGAATATACAAAAAAACCTAATTTTTTCTTTCTTATTTGTACGCCTACCGTCAGCAGTTTTTCATCGAACCATATTTCTGTTACGAAATTCCAAAAATTGTTCGATGAGACTGCTGATGAGTTAACCACATATGATATTGGTGTTGGTCTGTCGTCGCCATTCGCCACAAACACTGTTTCAATTAGTCCCACTATACCAGAGGAGGTTTCTGGGTCTTTGCTGAACAGTCCGCCACCAACATCAGAGATCACCAAACTACTAGACGTGTCCCAACACCAAAATCAAAATTGCACGACGTCCCGGTAGACCCCAACGCCCAATATATTTGCGACACAATTCGCGAGCATCAAAAGTTGCTAACCACAATTACCTCAAATCAATGTTTGTTGAGGACATTCGCAGACACATGGAGTGATGATTTTGCCCAATGGCCTCGGACAGAGCAGTCGTCATTTTTTAATGAGTTGACGATGCTCATAGAGGATAAAAATAATAGAGTAAAAAGGCGCCAATTAGAAAATTTAAATTAATTTATTTTTATAGTTTTCCTTTTAAATTATTTTTATTAATATTATTCAGTTGAAATATTAAAAATTTTGAAATTTTGTTATTTTTTTTAAATTTATTAATTTTATACTGTTAGTTTTTTATAAACTATAAATATGTATGTATATTATGAATAATGGATTACTTTTTAAATTGATATTGAGTATGAAATGTGTTTATGAAATGAAATAATTAAATAACTAAGTATGGACCTTATTTTATAAAATTATTATAATCTTTATTTTTTGATAATAAATGTAATAACATTAATTAATTTGTTTTACTGTACACTAGTATACTGCCAAGATAGTACATCAACTTCGTTGAAGTATGTTGTAAATGCTTCTCTAATTTCATTCGCTCTTTGGCTGGAATTATTTGATCCTACTCTATGAACGTTTTGCATTCCGGTGCTCTCTTCCTTCCGCCACATTCCTGGTTGATAACTTTCTCCAACAGTGGCTTTTACAATAGCACTAAACTGTTGACACACTGTTGACTTACTTGCCAAAATTGGTCGTCGATATATTCGCCATCTGCTTGCAAGGATTCCAAATGCATTCTCTACAACTCTTCTTGCTCTAGACAATCTGTAATTAAACGCACTTTAGTCCAACGGGAGAAGCGTTGTATTTCGACCAGGGTAAGGGCGCATGAGATTAGGTAGCAGTGGAAATGCTTCATCTCCAATAAATACGTAGGGATATTTATAATGATCTTGAAGATTTGCTGGATGTGGTAAGTTTAATTCATCTCCACCACATATTATAAATCTTCCAAAATTGCTTCGCCGAAAAATATTGCTGTCCCCAACATGTCCAGGTGCACCAATATCGACGAGAATAAATTTGTAATTGGCATCACATATCGCGAATAGCACAACACTATGGCTGTGTTTATAGTTCCGGTAAGTTGATGAACTATTACCAAATGACTGAAAAAAATAAAATTAGGTTAATTAACGAGGATATTAATTTAATTATAAATAAAAATTTACTTGAATAATCACGTGCATTGCTCCTAAACTATGTGGGAAATTCCATTGTTCATCAAACTGCCTGCTGACTTCTCTCCACATTTCATTACTGGGCGTAGGGAAAACTACTCCCTTTAAAACGTTCCATAAGAACTGTGGCGGGATGTGGCGCTTTTTCCCAGACGATAGCCGTATTTTCCAAGTGACACTATACTGTCGCCACTCGGGAGATATCTAAAACATATTTTTTTTAAGTAAACATAAATATTCCAATAATTTTATCGTGCTTACCGTAGTGTTAAGGATAATCGTTGCCCTTCGGTTACAGATCTCTCCCCGATATTTATCTTTTGAATAAGCGGACCAACCAATGATAACAGTTCATCGAATGATTCATGGTTCATTCGATGGTAATTGGAAAACGCTTCTCTGTCAGTCAATCTCATTTCACCAACAAGATTACTATAATAGCCCTGTGCTTGTCGATTGCGATTAACCGGGTTAACACAAAACCGTCTTACACTGCGACGCTGTTCAGTACGTTTCCGACTTTGTAAATAAATGGCCAACAAGGAGTAAAGAGCTCTAATATCCTCTCTCATAATGTTAGCGATGGTTTGTCTTGATAAAGACATTTTGCAAAAAATTATTAATTAAAAAAAAACGCGAAATGAACTCGAAGAAAAACAACAAGAAATGGATCAAACTGAAAATTATGCTTGTAAATAAAAACTAAACGGAATTTACGTTTTAAAAAAAACTAAATGATTAATAAAAAAAAGATTAAATATGAAAACCGCGAGACTAATAAAAAGTTATAATATAAAACGAACACCCGATAAAATTTAGAAAACACTTTAAAATCACAAATAAATAAAATAAAACGGAAAAACAGTTTGTTATTAACACAACCAAGCGCAAAATAAAGATAAAATATTTGACATTTTGGATGACAAATAAAGTAGACTAAAATTATGAGCAAAATTCCAACCATGGTATTCATACCATGGTTTTCCCGATGTTATGAACAAACCATAATAAGCGAGAGGTTCAAGTTGGAGGCCTTTACTTTTTTCTACTGATTCCATGTTTGAATCATCAAATTTCCGCTTTCTTCTATTTTTCTTAATATTCATCTAATTACTTTGGATTCCGACTTAATTTTCACCGAAATTTTATATTTTTATCGTTTTACAAAATTTTCACTTCATTCAAAATACATCGAATATACGGAATATCAACAGATTAACTTCAGAAAATTTATCATCGGTTTTATTCACCATTTTCATCAAATTTGTTGGAGGAATTGATAAGATTTTATAATCACACTTTTTGAAATCTGGCTCAAAGGACCAATGTAACCAAAAGTCCAATCCCCGTAGTCCCAAAATGCTTTGGTGTAAGATCTCAATAAGTAATCTACCCTGTCCTCAGTCAAAACCGCTATTCCAAATTGTCCATAGATTTAAGCCCATGCCATGTCTAACTACCGTTGTGGTATTTTCGTGTCCAGATCTAAGCGGGGTTGAAAAATATTTGAAGAGGACTGTCTCGTGTTCAATTAAACGTGGTGGTCCATATTTGCCGTTGCGGGGTTTCAGTAGGTAAAGGGTACACTCCGGTAGGTTTTAAAATATATTGCTGTACAATTTTTCACTGCCGTTACATTCCAAAAGATGTTTTGTGTTAAAAAAGTATAATTAAATTGATTGCAATTTTTAGCATGTCCTGTTTTTAAATATCGTTATATATTTAATTGAAAAATGTAATGCTTAGGTATACATGCAGCAATTTGAGTAACTTTGCTGCATTTATAACTATTTAAGCCATTTAGTAAAAAAAGTTCTTCTTTGATAAACTACGTAAGACCCGATTAAGTTTCAAAAATCCGTTACGCGGAAAAACTTTGCAATATGTTTTGTATCACCCTATGTTGTGCCATCATGCTTTATTCCAATAACGAACTTATCGAGTTTACGGTTCAATGTAATCGATATGGTATCTGTAATCTCAGCTTCTGGAACTTCAGATTCGACTCTGCTGTTAAATGTGATAAGGTGTTATCATCTAATTTTTAATTTACTGTCTTATAAACTTCACCAGCATCATCGCATTATTTAAACAAAAACTACTTGTGACGACTATTATATCTACACGCGGCAACTCCCTTATGATTCGTCAGAATTTTATAATTTTAGCGCAGTCTTAGAGACCGAAACGGATATAACAAGTTTTTGTCTTGCTATCTTCTTAATCTTTGATTAATTATTATGTTATTACTTATTACCTTTAATCGTACGTTGAATAAATAAATATTTATATTTTCAATTTGTTCCATGTTAAATGTTACGTATATCACACATTCGTGTCCAAAAGCCAGCTTCAATATTTAATTTATATTTACATTACAAAGAAATTATACGTCAAAAATAATAATTCGCAATAATCAGGTAAGTCTGTTTAAACACATTAATTATTCGTTTCGAAGAGAGTCAATGTCAACAATAGTGTTAAGTATCAAAACATGTCAAGACAAAATGTTGAGTATAACATTTCTTGTATTCAATGACATCAGGGGATTTCATTGATTTCGTTGAATTTGATTCACACAACAAATCAAACAATAAGAAATGGTATTTTGGCTCCGTCAACCATGAAAATCTTGATTTCACAGATGAATGACACAACATCTGATAATCTAAAACTGATATTTTTTTTTGTATAACAATTTTATTAAACTTATAATACCAACTACATGCTGTTTCGATGATTAGGAACCGAAGCTACCTCTAATAATAAAATTATAAATGAAACAAACATAAAAATAATTAATAGCATCAACATTAATTGGACATGTTCATATTCGATTGCAGTTAAATCCTCATCCACACTGGGGTTCATATTCACTTCATAAAGACCAATGACTTTTTTGAACAAAAAGTAGAGCACACCTGATGTACGAAGCTGCGTGATAACTCTAGACATTTGCCTTGTATATTTGAACGTATTTTTGGTAGGCATTGCCCGATAAACCGGAAAATAGCGATCCTTAAACACGTAGATTTTACAAGGCGGGATCCCATCGTGCAACTCAAAAATTTCATCGTACACGTCATCATCGGTGCTAAAATAAACAGTTTTCTCCCTATTACAAATGCATTCAGTAAAGTCGTATTCCTCAATCCCGTGGGTGGGACAATTTCCACCGTTAAATATATCCAAATGTCCTTGGTCTTCCATTCTCGCTTGTATATACGATCCCGGTGGAACACACAATGAATATTCCGTTTGCAATAAAATTTGATCAAGATCTTGAAATGGTAAGTGGAGTTCTTTTACCGTAAGCTCGGCAGTTAAAAACGTTGAAAATGCGCCCATTATCAGTAACATAAATAGTGATATGAAAAAACATCCGGCTCGAAGTGATACCGTCATCAATGTACTATTTGGTACGTCTGCAATTCCCAATGTAAAATACAAAATTTCCATGTAGTTGATAATCGATTTTTTCATAAAATAGTTATACATTCCGAGAACAAAGCAGCTGGCAATAATTGTTCCTAGTACGGCACACCACACATTCGGCTCAAATACACGAACAAAAAATGTCGATGAGAACCCGGCACTTGGCTCACGCATATACAATTCATGTTTAACCGGAATCGTTGGATGCAGTTGCGGATCGGCGTTTACACCAAACGCCACCGATAAAAAATCAATCGTTTCGTTCTCGACTCCCCTAAACAGTTCCGCAGGTTTTCTTGTCTCAAACGAAACTAAATTAAAATGCAACGCATCTCGGATATATTCAGTAAGCTTAATCTCGTAATTAAAACCGTGCTTGTTCATTAGAAGCGACTGAAAGTTAGAATGGCATTTAAATAAATTTATTTAACATTTTTCCCGATTGGCTTGAATTCCCGATTGGAACACTTACCCCAACCGTAATATTCTTTCCAGCGATCGATTCCTCAGCAACAGAGTCGTATAACTTTTCATTTAATCCCACCAAATTGTTGGTGGTTTCATCAAACACAAAAACATTGGCCTCGATATTGTAAGGTTTTTTTCCACGTAATGGATTTTTAAAACCTAATCGGGTTATCCGTAGTTTATCAAAGAAGAACATTTTTTTCACTAAATGGCTTAAATAGTTATAAATGCAAGAAAGTTACTCAACTTGCATGTACACCTGTATGCATTACATTTTTCAATTAATTATGTAACGCTATTTAAAAACAGGACATGCTAAACATTGTAACCAATACATAATTTTTTTTAACACAACAACCGACAGCGTCTCGCTAATGAAACACTGTGGTAGTCAAATATTTTACAAACCAGTAAGTCATTTTCAAAATGAATTTACATTTTTGTACCATCTTTTAGAATGTAACATTTAAAGGTTCCTTTTATGTTTAGAGATAAACGGGGAAGCCGCACACAACAAATTTTACGCCGATGAGTAGAGTCGTCGATTTTCTGAAAATAGATGTGAGGTTAGATCAGACAATGAATTTCACTGCTTTCACTATATTTTATTATTATTTAAAGTTTCTATCCTTTGTGCAAATGTAGGTTTGCCTGTTTAGTTAATATGAAAGGTCCGTGGAATTTACTTGCCCTTTGTGCCTTACTGGCCATTCAAATATTATGAGGCTCTGATCAAAGCAAATTTAGATTCTCGAAAATATTTTTGTGTTTCATGAGAAACAGAATTTTTTGATTATATTGGGGTAGATACTCGATCGGCTAGCAAGCATGGCTACTCTATCCATTTTATCAAGAAAATTTGAATTCCAAATTATATTTTTTATAAAATTTTTTCATTATTTTTGCAATTGCACAGTAAAACCACACAAAATCTGCTTGAACCCGCAAAATTTACTGTGCAATCGTAAAAAAACAAAAATTTTATAAAAAATATTATTTGAAATTTCAATTTGCTTGGTAAAATTGATTGAGTAGCTAGGATTTCTAGAGCTAGTCGATCGAGTATCTACCCATTCCACGTAAAATCTTCTACTGTTGGCCTTGGCACCAGTTTCAACTTTTTCCAATTTCAAATTTTTAATTTCTATTGATTATTTGAAAATGCATCTTATGGCAGTGGTAATACTGAAGTCATTTGCTCTATCGTGACATTTTATATTGTTACGGTGACACCTGGATTAGAATAGAATAACTTAATTTCATTAATTGTTCAATTACATTTATGATTTATACTCAACATTTAGGCGTCATTTCTATACTAACATATTTGCTCGATGCGCATTTAGGATTATTCTAGAAACAAATATTTTGGTATATAAAGGCGCGCGTTGACGTGGAATGCTGAGTTTTATTTTAAACGTGATACAGTGAAGGTTAAATAGAAAGATTATTAAAGTGATTATTAAAGCGATTAAGTGATAATTAAAAAGTGTGTTATAATTATAATAATTAATTGTGAATTTTGTGTTGTATAATAAATTGTGTTGTGTAAATAAATTGTGTAAGTTCAAATTTGAAGCAGTTGTATTTATTCACAATCCAGTGATTCGAACCTTGAGTGACAAGGCAAAATCGTAACAATTGGTGACAGCGGTGGGATTGTGAATAATAAGGAAAATGATTCTCTACGGATTAAAGCTTGCGCATTTAAAGGAGCAACTGACACGGTGAGGTTTGGCCAGTGAAGGCACAAAAGCTAGTTTGGTGGAGCGACTACGTGAGGCCATGGAGAAAGAAGGTTTAGATCCAGACGTGTATGATTTCGAGGAGGAAAAAATGAATGAGATCAGTATGGATAAGAAAGAAAAGGTCGTACAAACGGTGGTCGAAACAACACAAAATCCATCTGGAAGTTTCGATTTTTCGCAGTTGATGGCTGCTATGAATATGATGGGACAACAGTTGAAGCAACAAGGAGCGGACATTAAACAATCGAGCCAGGAAATGAAACAGAAGATGGTACAAATGGAGCAACAAGGAGCGGACATTAAAAATCAAATAGAAGTTGGTCAAAAGAAAATAGACGAGAGGTTTCTGGAGTTATCATCTACACTACACGGTAAAGTGGAAAAACTGCAAACAGAAATACACGCAGAAATTCAAAATGTTAAAGGGGAGTTTCAACGTCTCGAGAAGGAGCTCCAAGATGTCAAGGCGAATGAAACGACACATCAAGTGATCCAGACGGTTAATGCAATTAAGTTAAAACCACCAACATTTGATGGAACAACATCCTTCAGTATTTTTAAGTTCCAATTCGAAACGGCGATTAAACAAAATCAGTGGAATGAAGAACAACATGTTTTAGCGTTAATTGTGGCTCTAAAAGGCGAAGCGGCGGAAACACTACAAATCATTCCCGAGCAAGAACGGAACGTTTACATCGGAATTATGAAGGCGCTAGATCGAAAATATGGAAGTGACCATAAGCAAGAAATCTATCTCACGGAATTAAAGGGTCGATACCAAAGAGGAGGAGAATCGCTACAGGAATTTTGATCGGCAATTGAGCGGTTTGCGCATTTAGCACATTCAAATATGTCGGCCGATTACATGTAGAGAATTAAAATAGATGCATTCATTGACGGAATACGAGATCCTGAGACGCTCAGAGCGTTGATGTTGTCACCTAAGGCAACTTTTACGGAAACATTCGCTTGTGCCTTAACAAACGCAACTGCGCAAACCATCATCAAACCAGCAATGAAAATTCGTCGAGTGGAGATTGATTCCAGAATAGACACTGCGCGGGCTACACCAAGGTTCAGAGATGGAAGTGGCAGGATTAAATGCTGGGTATGTGATAGAATGGGTCACATCTCACGGGACTGTTGGGAGATTAAGAAGAAACGAGCAAGGTTGCCATCTCCTATGAAGCGTAGATCAAACGAGGAGCAGATAGAATCCAGAAAGGCGGGTCAGACGATAGCGGAGTCGTTAAACTAAAAAGAGTCAGTTTGCAGGGGCAGAAGCTTACTCCCACAACCGATTGCCCCATAACCTCCACCCATGTTTCGAGAATAGCAAGGAGCGGTGACAGCTTAACAATTGAAGCCGATATTGATGGGAAGAAATGCACGATCACGCTGGATACGGGAGCAACTCATACGATTGTTCGTGAGGATATTATCGATGGAATTATGGAACCAGCTAATGGAATGAAATTACGAACGGCGACTGGAGAAAATTCAGCTATAAAAGGGAAAAAGGTCGTAAAAATAAGGATTGGGCGAAATCACTTTCAACACGAGGTGCTGGTTGCAGATATTGTAGACGAAGTCATCTTGGAGATGGACTTCATGAGAACAAATGGCTTCGTGGTGGATGTTGGACGGGGTGTATTAACCTATGATAATATCGAGTTGCCACTTCACGTTAGCGCTATAGGAGAAACGACCAGGCAAATCATAATGGATCATCGGGAGAAGCTGCCACCGAACTCGGAAACAATAGTATGGGCAAGATTGGAGGGAGGTTCTGGGTCACCCAGGTTGTGGGTTGTGGAAGCCAATGAAGCGGAGAGTGGAGCCAGAGAAATTATGATCGGGAAAGTTCTGGTGACACCAGACAGCGATAATAGAGTACCAAGTAGGACTCTAAATCTCTCGGATAAGACGAAAACCATCAAGAAAGAGACAATAATCGGAAAATGCGAAGAAATATCTGCGATAGTGAAGTGCGAGCAGAAAAATCCGATTAAGACGGCTAACTCGCAAGTGCAGAAAGAGATTATAGATCAACTCATGGAGAAATGGACCGAAGATCTTACCATGGAACAGAAAAATTTCGCAAAACAATTGCTCGAGCGGTACATGCCAATATTCTGCAGTACATCGGACAATAATGGGAGAACCACAATGGTAAAACATCGAATAGATACAGGAGCAGAAATTCCGATTCGCCAACCACCCAGGAGATTACCATTGGCAAAGCAAGGAGAAGTGGATCGAATGGTAAAAGATATGGAAGCAGCAGGGGTAATCGAAACATCAAGCAGTCCATGGAGTTCACCAGTGGTGTTAGTCGAGAAAAAGGATGGTAGCATGAGATTCTGCGTGGATTATCGAAAATTAAATGCTGTGACGGAAAAGGATAGTTACCCATTGCCAAGGATCGATGACTCGTTAGACACATTATCGGGTGCTCGAATATTTTTGACATTAGATCTGCAAAGCGGCTATTGGCAAGTGGAAGTCCAGGAGGAAGATCGTGGGAAAACGGCATTCAGTGTGGGTAACGGATTATGGCAATTTAACGTTATGCCATTCGGATTATGTAACGCCCCTGCGACTTTTGAACGGCTAATGGAGCGCGTACTAAAGGGATTACATTGGAGGACGTGCCTCGTATATTTGGATGACATCATCGTCATGGGCAAGGATTTCGACGAGCATTTAAGGAATTTGGCAGAGGTTTTGGATCGGATACAGGCCGCCGGATTGAAGCTAAGCCCAAAGAAATGTAAACTATTTAGAACGGAAGTAAAATATTTGGGTCATAAGGTAACAACTAATGGAATCCATACCGATGAAGATAAGATAGCAGCGGTGAAGGAATGGCCACGACCTAAAAATTTACATGAATTACGGAGCTTCCTTGGATTGTGCACCTATCATAGACGATTCGTGCCAGGATTCGCCAGTATTGCAAAGAGTTTACACGAGTTAACCAGAAGGATGACCAGGAAGAGGCATTTGTGGAACTAAGACGACGATTATGCGAAGCACCAATCCTCGCATACCCTATACCCAACGTTAAATTCATTTTGGACACCGATGCAAGTAATGATGGTATAGGAAGAGTATTATCACAGGCAACAACTGGTGAGGAGCGAGTTATTGCATATTACTTCAAGATGTTATCAAAACCGGAACGAAATTATTGTGTGACACGAAAAGAGTTGTTGGCTATAGTGGAATGTGTGAAACACTTCCATAAGTACCTCTATGGCCAAAAATTTCTTCTACGGACGGATCATGGAGCTTTGCGCTGGTTGTTACAATTCAAAAATCCAGAGGGACAACTATAAGCACGTTGGATCGAACGTTTGCAAAGCTACGATTTCTAAATTGAACATCGGAAGGGAAGTGCACATGGAAATGCCGACGCATTATCAAGAAGGTCATGTCCCGTGGAATGCAAGCATTGTGGGCGTGTGGAGGGTAAGGAAAACATCATCGATATTCGGCTTATGCAAGTGCTACCTGATGAGGAATGGACTGATGAAATGATCAAGAAGGAGCAATTACGGGATGCTGACTTATCATTCATCATGAAACATAAGGAAAAGGAACACCGGCCCACATGGAGTGAGATAGCTGATAAAACTCCCATTGTAAAAGCATATTGGGCTCAATGGGATAGCCTCCACATGGAAAATGGATGTTTAAAACGAAAGTGGGAAAGCACAGATGGTAAAGTAAAACAATTGTTGGTAGTAGTGCCAAAAGATCGGATAGCGGAAATCCTTAAGGAGTATCATGGAGGAGCAAGTGGAGGTTACTTAGGGATTAATAAAACATTAGCCAAAATTCGCCAACGTTTCTACTGGTCCGGATGTAGACAGTCAGTAGTAGAATGGTGTCGAAGATGTGACCAACGTGCGGCAGTAAAGGGACCAACACGAAAAAGCCGTGGAACCATGAAACAATATAATGTCGGGGCACCATTTGAGAGAATTGCAATGGACGTGGCGGGGCCATTTCCGACCACCGAGAGCGGAAATAAATATGCGCTAGTAATAATGGATTATTTCAGCAAATGGCCGGAAGTGTACCCCATACCCAATCAGGAGACAGCAACAATAGCTGATGCCGTGGTTAACAATTGGATCAGCAGATTTGGTGTACCGATGGAAATTCACACGGATCAAGGAAGAAATTTCGAATAAGTGGTATTTCAGGAGATATGTCAGATGCTTGGAATCAATAAAACAAGAACGACGCCTTTACACCCACAGTCGGACGGTATGGTGGAAAGATTCAATGGCACATTGGAGGAATATCTAGCAAAGGTTGTGGAAAGGAACCAACGTAACTGGGATCGACATATACCAATGTTCCTGATGGCCTACCGATCAGCGGTACATGACACAACAGGAGTGACACCAGCTAAAACCATATTTGGGAACAATCTGCGATTACCAGGAGATTTAAAGTTTGGGGCTGTTCCATCAGCAGCTCTATGCGGACAGGATAACGTCGACCGGATGAAAGAGGAACTTAATGAAATACATCAATTTGTACGGGAGAAAATTCGAATATCAAGTGATCGAATGAAAGCTCGATATGACATACGAGCAAATAATCAAGGCTTCGAGGAAGGGCAATTGGTATGGCTTCACAACCCGCAAGCGCAACGGCAGAAAGGATTATCACCGAAGTTGCAACCCATATGGGAAGGACCTTACACTGTCATTAAAAAGTTGAACGACGTGGTTTATCGCATACAGAAAGGACGGAGAGGTAAACCAAAAGTGGTGCATTTAGAACGTTTGGCGCTCTACAGAGGAGGTGATCTGGATCCTGTTCGGGACGAACAGGCTTAGCTGGGGGGTAGTGTTACGGTAACACCTAGATTAGAATAGAATAAGTTAATTTCATTAATAGTTCAATTGCATTTATGATTTATACTCAACATTTAGGCGTCATTTCTATACTAACATATTTGCTCGATGCGCATTTAGGATTATTCTAGAAACAAATATTTTGGTATATAAAGGCGCCCGTTGACGTGGAATGCTGAGTTTTATTTTAAACGTGGTACAGTGAAGGTTAAATAGAAAGATTATTAAAGTGATTATTAAAGCGATTAAGTGATAATTAAAAAGTGTGTTATAATTATAATAATTAATTGTGAATTTTGTGTTGTATAATAAATTGTGTTGTGTAAATAAATTGTGTAAGTTCAAATTTGAAGCAGTTGTATTTATTCACAATCCAGTGATTCGAACCTTGAGTGACAAGGCAAAATCGTAACAATATTGTATTTTCTTTGTGTTTATCCCTATTGTAAACGTGGCCGACGAATATTTTATTTTTGTTCACCCCTATGTAACAGTACATACGCGCACTGCATAATAATGTTACTTGCTTGATTAATTTGCGAATGTTGTACTTGTAATAATGCGAATAGTATAGCCCCTAAATGCGCGCTATGTAATACTCAACGGTCGAATGTTTTTTATTGTCTTATCGGCAAGTATTGAAATGATTTGAATAAGTGCAAATGCATGGCACCTTTGTCGTTCACAATTTCTGAATTTTATGGGAGATGATTTATAAACTTTCTCGATACCCTGTGCGTTCGTCAAAAGGTCATACGCAAAATTTGGTGGGTGATGCAAAAAAATATGAAAAGACAGAACAGCAGTGCGAGGAGATCAGAAAAATTAGAATTTTGTGCGAGACATTAGTCAACATAGTTTAAGTGATCGAGTTTTTTTCTTTGTTGAAATGAAAGAAAGAAAATAAATGAAAAAGTGGTCTATAAATTATGCTGTATAAGCAGAAAATTTCCAGCAGAAAAAATTTGTTTTGCTATTCACCGCTAGAGGCATCGCTATCACAAAAATGAAATTTTTTCTGCTGATATTTTTTGACATCAGCAGAAAATTTTTGAAATTTTTATGCAAATCATAAATTCTCAGCAGAAAGTTTTATGAAAAATCAAAGAATTTATGAAAATCAAGAGAAAATATATGTTTAAAGGTTTTGAAGCCATGAAAGTTAATTTTGTTTAAAAAACGATTTGCGTATGTAGTGTGTAAGGACTCTCAAAATATACTAAAATTACCATAATCATCATTATGCAAATACAGGGCAACATCAAACAAATTGCCATCATTCAAAGCACTGGATACAATTCTGAAGTCATTTTAATGCGAATGTTTTCAGTTTTTTAACAAAAGTGTTCGAAAAACTCTCCTGTAACTACCCTGGGTGTATGTTTTTATGGTAGCTGAGATCATAATCTATATACATGAGCAACATAAGATTTCATTTTTGTGATAGTGATGCCTCTAGCGGTGAATAGCAAAACAAATTTTTTTCTGTTGGAAATTTTCTGCTATCTTATACAGCATCTATAAATTGAAGTGTAATATAAATAATTATGTGTAAACAAAAAAGAAAAAAATTTGTATGTAAATAAATTTAATTAACGAGTGACCAAAAATTAATTTGCTTATAAATTGTAAATTTTGCACAAAAAAATGGGAAAAGAATTATAAGTAAACTATAATAGACCCAAGAGTGAAAATGTTGTTTGGTGCAAAAATTAAATTTTTTTTTGTGTGCAAAAGTTAAAGGTCGTGTTTATGAAAAAAAACAATCTAATAAAAAATTATAATATAAGCACAGATCGGTTTGGATTTAAATTTAAAAAAAAAAATAATTAACTTGAGAATTGTGAAAAGAAAATAATAAAAATATAAAACAAAGTATGTATATAAATCAGAAAAAAAAACCGTAATAATAAGTTGTTTGTGACGTCACATCAAGATCCATCGACCATCAACATCAACATCAATCGACCATCAACATCATCAATGTACTCAAAAATAATTATAAATTTTTCATTTTTTTTTAAAAAAATATTTTTTTTTGAACTTCCATTTTTATGTGTATAATCTTAGGTTTAGTTAGTTAGTAAGGGTATTTAGATTTTTCTTTTCTGTCTAACCGTTTTTTATTTCATTTTTTTTCATGAGTTTGTTGTTTTTGCTTTATGGGTTTTTGTGAAATAAATATAAATTGTTAATTGGTTATGATATTAAAGGGCCGAATGTCGAAGGGCCGAACGTCGAAGGGCCGAATTTTATAGGGCCGAATTTCAAAAGGCCGAATGTGTCGAAGGGCCAAATGCCGAAGGGCCGAATGTCGAAGGGCCGAATTTTTTTTTATTTTTTTTCTGTGTTTAGAGATATATTTTTTTATTTTTTTTATTTAATTTAATAATTTTTTTATTTTTTGTACATACCCCTTTATCAACCAAAAATGAAAAATTGGCACTATTTAAGTCCAAACTACACAAATGTGTTGGTAAAATCATAGTATGTAATGGCGTTTCTGATAAAAAATTTGGCTAAAGTGTGGATGATGTATACATCGCGGGAATCGGGTAAGATGAAATTTTTTAAAAGAAATTTTTTTGTAGGATCTATCGTGCATCTATCGTTTTTATTAAGTGCAAGCCAAAAATTTCGAGAAAATTACCACATTTTCCGGAATAATTTGACACATTGCTAATTATGTTATTCAAAATAGTACAAATGTGTAATTTTTTTTTAAATTTTGATATTAGCATTGTATTTTAACAGTTTTTCGTCAGTACAATTAATTTTTCCGGGAAAATTTTGCATTTTTTCTAGGAAAATTTTATTATTTTTTTTACTTAGTTTAAAATTATAAATAAAATTTGCCACTTGAAGAATTGCATAAATTCTGGAAAAGCGGGGGTTTAGGGCAGCCCCCATCCTCTAAGGTGTGCTACGAATTAAAATTACTTAAAAAAAAAATTATGTATACAAAAGTTGATTTTTTAACATTTGTGGCACTATCAGAAGAAGCGATAAGAGCGATAAAAACTCTTTGATCTGTGTCTGCAAGGTTGACGAAGCAATTATTATCAATAAAAATAAAAAAAACTAAAAAAAAATATTGAAAAAATAAAAAAAGGGAAAAATTTTCAGGAAATCAAAAAGTTTTATTAAAATAACGATAAAATGTAATATGTTACCCGTTTCATGACAGTGTAATTCGAATTTTTATAATTAAAATTAAGATTTAATAAATAAAAACGGCAGATTTTTAATTTTTGGATAAAAAAATCAAAAAATATTTTTGGTAAAACTGAAAATTTTCCAGGAAAATACCACATTTTCCTGATTTTTCCAAAATTTTTAGCTTGCACCTCCTAAAAATGATAGGTATACAATCCTATAAAAAAAAAATTTTTTTAAAAATTTTCATCTTACCCGATTTTGGCGATGTATACGTCATCTACACTTACGCCAAAAATTTCGCTTGTTTTGAAGTACAACCAACACAATTGTTTATATAGTTATAGTGTTTTTTTTCAGACGAAAATAATTTTAAAAGGAATGCACAAATGCGTAAGTTGGGTCACAAAACACATACAACAATAAATTTTTGACATGGTACTGTTACAGTACCCACCCAATTGTGTTAACGGGCAGGAAAAGGGATATACTTTGGTGGCGCATGACAAAATTTTCCTTCACAAAAATGTATCGCTGACTGGATACGTGATGGAAAATAGTAAAATACATAAATTCATAAGAAATTCATTTATGTTTAATAAAAAAAAATTTACAAAATATTCAATAAAACAACAAATTTAAAAAATTATGTTTCTAAAAACAAAAAAAAAATCGGCCCTTCAACCCATTCGGCTCTTCGACATTCGGCCCTTCGACACATTCGGCCCTTCGACACATTCGGCCCTTCGACATTCGGCCCTTCGACATTCGGCCCTTTGTGCCTATTCTGTTAATTACTTATGATCACGGTCAAACCAAAATTCTGATTTTTTCTTTTGCTTTGTTTTTCGCTTTCGTTTTGGAGCATAGTTTGGATGGATTACGGCAAGTATACGGTCAGAGATAGGTATAGGTAGTTGGCATCGTTTCCTTCCCTGCGGTTACTCTTGGCTCACATGTACTCTTCAAATCCTACGCCCAAACCCTGACGCTTAGCCGGCAACGACCGCTGAAGAGTCCCTTTGTGAACCCAAATTTCTATAGCATTTGTGTGACTTGAAGAATGAATTTCGGGTAAATTTTGTTCTCGTTCCGGTTTCATAATAGATGGTTTTTTGTTGTTGTTGTTTTATTATTTTCTTTTTCTCAATTTTTATTCGCGTACATTCTCCAGGTGAAACAATTGCTACACTTATTGTAAAAGTGCCCGTGTAGATATAGATAAGTATTTTGGTTGTTTTTTCTCGTTTTGTCGTATGCATTTGTCGTGCGGTGCGAGGGGAGCGCGACTGACGTGCAAGAAAGCAAAACCAAAAGGCATAACAGAACTATTTTTCGCTAATATTTGGTGGTGCGAGAAATTTTCTAGTTTAGCCTAGTTTTAAATTTAAAAAAAAAATCGAATTTTGGGTATTTCAACCATTTTAGATTTATTTGTGTAAAACAAAACATTTATTTTTTTGGTTAAGTTTTTGGCCAATGGATGCGTTTTTTATTGGGAGACACATAAAATATGTTGTAATCTTTATGATCAAAGTGAGTCAAAGTGTGTGCATATTATAAGAATTTACCATAATATCCAATTTAAGAAATATAAATTAAAATACAAAATTGAACAGAGACGATTTTTGTTTTTTGGGGGAGTTTCATCAATACATTTTTACTGGTATCGTTTTTCTACGGGTGCCGTCTTATAATAACGGGTGTCGCAAGTATTTATGGTACCACGGTATTTTGGGGTGCTGCATTTTCAAAAATGTTTTTTTTTGTTACTTTCGGCTAAGCAACGCCCAACCAGTTTTGTGGGTGGAGAGTTAAAGCTACCTCATTGATTTAAGATTTTGACGAGATAAACACCCAATGATATTTGCGGATTTTGGCGAGACAATGCTCAGCCTCTAAAGACGGCCTATCGAGGCGAAATTTGGTTTACGGCGGACGGACGCTCAACAAATATTTTTACGGGTTTCGGCGAGCCAGCGCCCAACATTTATCTTCGGTTTAAGGCAAAGGTCGCCCACCAGTAAATTATTTGCGGGTGGCCAGTTGATGCCACTTCTACATTTTCAGTTGAGGCGAGCCAACGCCCAGCATTTATAATCCGTTTAAGGCGATGGACGCCTAACATTACAGGTGGCCAACCAGCCATCTATAAACAAAAATATTTATCCAAAGGCGGGAAGTTTCCCAACGAGTGGTTTATTTATTCGACCCATTTTGGCGGGCAAGGACGCCGCAAATTCCCGGATTACCTTATCTGAAGGTCTGAAGGTTTTTAGTTTTAAGCTAAATTTTTTTATGATCAATTTTTTTATTTTCATAATTTACTGTTTTCAAATTTCCCATTTTTTCTTTTTTTTGCTTTTATTTGTAATCAAACACCAATTTACGGTGGTTTTGCACCAGGGTCTCGCTTCATTCACTTTCTGCTGTCATGTTTTTTATTTATTATTTCGTTTCATTTTTATTTTTTGCTTCGGCCCATTGGACCCTTTCCTGTGTTGGTTTAATTTCCGGGTTGGGGGAAAATTTTGTTCTTTTTTTCTTGGTGTAAAAAATGAAAATAATGAAATGAATTACTAAAAAATTCTTATACGGGTCGGTATGATGGGAGGGGAGCTCTCATTCTGTGTCGGTTCTATATGTATAGGCTTGGCTTGTCGCTCCCCTTCATCTACTTGGCAGGACATCCACAGAGTCGGAATGGTGAGTCTAGCGGATATGTCGTCCATTCGGGGCCGACCGTAAAATCCACGTGGTCTCCCGGTGACGCTTCGGCGGTCTTATGCTGTCGAGGTGTGAATTGTGGAAGATTTGTTGGAGGTATCTCCGGGTGATGAGAGGCCTGGTGTGTTGAGGAGACGACCCTACCTTCTAATGCTGCTTCGTTGTGGCTGGTTATCGGCATTTCGGGGT
Source organism: Nephrotoma flavescens (assembly GCA_932526605.1). Classification (NCBI taxonomy): domain Eukaryota; kingdom Metazoa; phylum Arthropoda; class Insecta; order Diptera; family Tipulidae; genus Nephrotoma; species Nephrotoma flavescens. The sequence continues at coordinate 242,500,937 of OW052222.1, forward strand.
CGATGGGTCATTCGGAGGTCTCTCAGAAGTCTAGGTACTTGTCATTCGAAGAGATCCGGTCGTCATCGGACGGGCACACCCGGTTATATTTAATTTATATCAGTTCCTTAAGTTTCGGTCGACAAATTCTGGTCAACGTACTTTAATTTCACTTTTTTTATTATTTGTTTATTATTTTGATTTTTCTGTTCCACGGTGTAAGCCAATAGCATGCAAGCCTCTAATTACCTCACGACCAATGCCATTACCCTGAGGTCTAGCCGGTAAAACATCACCGTGAGAGAGGCCTTTGCGTGCTTAGTTGATGACTGGTTGGCTGCTAGCCATCCGTAATAGCGTAAACTTATTTTCATTTTATTATGTTGCTTTGGGAAGAAAGGTACTCACCTAAACAAAAAATATAAACAAAACAAAAAATAAAAATATTTTTCTGAGTTGCTGTCATATTTTCTGGCTTTTTGGTTGATCTAGCTGTGTGAAGTTTAAATAAAACGTTTATGGATAATTTTGTAATTTTTGTGCTAAACTAAAAATTTATAATGTTTCCTTGTTTTTACCGCCGACATTTTGTGGTTTGAGTACAGTATTTTGTTCTCTACACTGAAGAAGACTTTAGATTTGGATACATAAAGGTGGATTGATAAAGCTTAATCTATTTCTCGCGGCAGGTCCCGCAATGGAAAGTGACGCAATGGAAAGTGAAGAGGAATCTAAAATAAAAAGTGTTGGGTAAAGCCATATAGAAAAACCAGAAAAGTATTTGGCAATACCACGAGTCTCATAAAGGAGATTACACCAAATGAAGCCGATTTTAAAAATTGTATAAGAATGGATGAGGATTGCTTTAATGTAATTTTATCAGCAATTAAATCTCACATTACAAAAGAAATACAGTTATGAGGAATGCAATAACTCCGGAGGAAAAATTATCGATTATTCTCAGATTTTTATAGCCACTGGAGAGATCTATGGAATTAGATTATAATTCGAAATTGTCAAAATCCTTCCCGTCCACATCAATCCTAGAAGTGCGTGAGGCGACATACAAAAATTTAAGGGTCCAATGACAGATAAATTAAACATTAAAATATTTTTTATAATAAACTCACATATTATATTTATACATTTATTCTAAGGATTTTCTTCAAAGCTGTCATCGCCAAATGCATTTTCCATTGCCATTGCTAAAACATTTTTCGAAGTTTATTATAATAAATTCGAAACTAAATGAATAGCAAAAAACGAAGGAAAACTTTCCGAATCCAAAAACAATTTTATTGCTTTTGCATTGTATAGTGAAGGTGGATTCAGCGTTGCGTTCTTTCGTTCCTTCCTTCCTTCTGAATTCTCAATTCATATCAATCCAGGTTGACGAAAAAAAATCACAATAAAAAAAACATCATTTTTTACCAATGAAATTGGCTAAAAAAAAAATCAGAAGGAAGGAAGGAACGAAAGAACGAAACACTAAATCCGCCTTGAGTAGCAAATCATTCCGCAGAAAAAGTTTTGAGGAGAAATGGAAATCGATGCAACACAAATATCCGCACTTCAAAATAAATATATTATATGCCAAGAGGTAAGAGACGAGGAAAATACATTTTCCTAATGTTCAGTCGGTCAAAAATGATAAAAAATATCATGCTACTTTTTATTTTATTACGTTTGCCATAAAACGCACTCATTTATCACAAAAAAAAACAAGAAATTGTTTGATTCTAGCTGTCAAAGTTGTTTATATACAAAATATGTATATTTGTTTTAGTACTTGATGAAAGATCAAACCGAACCTTTTTGCGAATTTTGGTTCTTCGGTAGGTAATTTAGGTCCGTCAGCCGTAATAATGAGTTCTGGTTCGTGAGTGGGTAAAAGTAATCCAGTTTTTGGTGCGTCCGTAATTTCTGGCGTCTCGTCCGTTTAGATCCAAAGTGTAAAATTTATCTGTACGATCGATAACCAAATACGGTCCAGTATATGGTGTTTGCAGTGATCTGCGTACTGCGTCAGTTTGTAAGTAAACATGCGAGCAAGTCAGCAGATCTTTACTGATGAAAATTTTGTCCGTAGTATGCCGAGAATCCGGTACAGGTCGAATTTCATCAAAATGTAGTCTTAAGTCCGTAATAAAATCTGATTGTAAAATTTGGTCGTTCGTAGTATCTAAAAATGTTCTAGGAACTTGAGTTGGATATCCGTAAACCAGAGTGAAACCTTACTATAATTCGTTACAAATTTATTACAACAAATCCCGATTTTATTACAGTTACCTTTTCCAAGAACGAGTGGTCGGTTTAGCTTAGCTGTTCACACCTTGGTTACCTCCTCCAATTCTGCGACTCATATAACTAATCGGAATCGCTTTGCGATTGACTAAAATAGTTTTGCAAAATTATTCGTAAATTTGATTTTATATTGTGTGTTGTATAGGGTTTTCCAATAGGGATGATATGATTTTTAAGTGACGTTTCAGCCATTTGTAATATGTCATGATCTGTCATTTTTTGTTTCATTGTATTCAGTAATGTTTACAATTTCATCATGGCGAGATATACGCAACAACAACGTTTACAAATGATTCAGTTTTATTATCAAAATAATCGTTCTCCAAATGCAACTTTTCGTGCGCTGTTGCCATTTTATAGTCGTAATAATCGTCAAAGTGTGCTCGCTATTCATCGAATTGTTGAAAATTTTGAGCGCACAATTTTCTTTACATAATGTTCAAGTGCCAATAAGAGAAAGAAACGCTCGAAGTAATGCAAATATTGCTGCCGTTCAGGCAAGTGTTGCTGAAGACCGCAATTTGTCGATTCCAAGACGTTCTCAAGAATTGGGACTGTCTCAAACCACAACCTGGCGGATTTTGAGAAAGGATTTGGGTTTGCATTAGTATAAAATTGTTCTCACTCAAGAAATGAAGCCATTGGACCACCGTAAACGTCATGAATTCGCTGATCTTGCCTTGGAACAACTTGAAAACGATAACGATTTTATTAAGAAAATCGTCTTCTCCGATGAGGCTCACTTTCATCTGAGTGGTGCGGTAATATAAACAAAACTGTCGATTATGGTGTGAATAAAATCCACAATTTATTCACGAAAAACCATTACATTCACCTAAATTGACAGTTTGGTGTGGTTTTTAGTCTGGTGGAATCATCGGTCCGTATTTTTTTTCGAAATGAAGCTGGTAACACCGTTACTGTAAATGGAAATCGGTATAGATCGATCATAACCAACTTTTTATGGTCAAAATTGGGTGAAGTTGATCTTGACAACATTTGGTTCCAACAAGACGGGGCTACGTGCCACACAACAAGTGCAACAATTGTTTCAAGAAATTGTGATATTGAATGGCCTCCAATAAGTTGTGATTTAACACCATTAGACTATTTCTTGTGGGGTTATTTGAAGTTATTGGTCTTTAGCAATAAACCAAATTTTCTTCAAGCTTTACAAGTCAATATTGAACGTGTTATTCATGACATTTGGCTTGATTTAGTGGAAAAAGTGCTCGAAAATTTGGTTCATCGAATTCGTTTCTGCAGAAGAAATCGTGGAGGCCATTTTAATGACGTTTTATTCAGAACTTAATTGTATCGATTGTTCTTCACATTAAATAAAAAACATTTCAATTTCCTTAACAATTAGTGTGTTTTTTTTTTAAAGAAATCATATCAGTCTTATTGGAAAACCCTATATATTGCCATCGTGCTAAAAATTAAACCCATAATTCAGGTTCTGAATGAAATTTACGACTTCATTTGCATTTCATTATCACAGTTTAAGGATTTGTATTCCTGAAATGCATTTCATCTCAATAATTTATGCATTACGATCGATCAGAAAACAAAATTAGCACCTTGGCATGTGGTACGCTCTAAAAAAGTTCATTTTCATTTTCTAGTTAGGATAGCATTGAGGAATCTGGTAGGTGGTTGTATTTGTTTTGACACCAAAAACTAGGATATCAGTTAGGATATCAGCAAGCAGTAATGTCAGATCAAGATAGCAACATTCCATTTTTTTTTTTATAAGCTTCCGGTCAATAATATTTTATTGAACGTCGAATAATAAATTTCTATTTAAAACTATGCGGTTTTTGTATTTTGAGTTTTTACTCAGCACATTATACTCGTATCAACCTTCTCTTATTATAACGCTAATAATAAAAACAATTTTTGAAAAATTTACTGTACTGTGAAAAATAGAATAATTGCACAACGGAAGAAAAACGGAAAATGATATAGGTTATTTTATCTCCAACATAATGTGATTCAGTTTTCGAGGAAATAATAAAAGAAAATTGTTTTTTGACCTTTTGGGGTGTTATGCACAAGGCTATTGTGCTCATCGGTTAGCATTGTTTATATCCAGAATGTGTTTTTGTACTCGTATACGTTAAATGTGGTAAAGATATTTATCGTTATTGTGTCACTGTAGTTTTATGTATATACTCGTACTATTTGGATTTTCCGGTTTAATAAAAAATTGGGTTGGAAAATATAGTTTCAATGTATTAATTTTCCCATTGCTCTATAAAATCGCAGGTGTATGATAGTCAACAGTTATACAACTATCAAGAATCCATAATATAATTTGTTGCAATTCAAAACTTTACAGAAAATAATGTAATATCCATTTTGTCGATAAAAGCTCAGTAAAAGTTTTGTATAACAAGCAGCTAATTTTTATCGAAAAACTATATTTTGTAACGTGAATTTTTTAATTACTTTTTAAATTGTACGTCAGTCTATTCAAAATTTTACGCACTAATAATCTCATCCAGCTTAAATTGAAAATTAAAGAACATTGTTGTTGATATTGTGAGTCGTATATTGCGTTGTTCTCAGTTCTGCAGCTTCTACATAGACGCCGTTGAGGAATAAATTATATAAGCCCAAAAAATATGATTTTTTTTTATTAGGCTGAGCACTTTACAGCCGACGTGCAACTTTCAGCACCTTTTCGAAGCACTATTTTCAGCTTCGTAAGCGGTTACATTTGAGTGTCGTGCCATCAGGGAAACGACCAGGGAAAAATTTTGAAAATTCTTTAGAAACAGTAAGACAATTTAAAATATTTCACGACGCAGCATAGCGTCATTCAAAATTTTAACACAATACTTTTGGTAACAGGACGCTGACTTTCCGGATTCTTTCGATCATATCTTCGTTTATTTTCTCTTTAAAACCAGCTAGAGTTTGGTAGTCTTTTTTTGCTATCCTCTCAAAAAAATATGTCACTGGGTTTCTGTTGTGTGACTGAATGAAATAAATTGTAGCGATCTGCGGCTACATCCATTAGTTCTTTCACTGTTAATTCTGTATATACGGCTTGCAGACATCTGACGATTTCAATTATTGTGAAGAGCGGTTTTTATTTTAGCGGTTCCATTTCTTTCACTTCTTTGTGATGGTATTAAGCAGACATCAAAGAATCTTCATTTATGAATGTGCAAAAAAATTCACGAATTAAAAAACTCACAAACATGAAGAATCAAAAATATTCTCGAAAATAAATTTTCTATTTTTTATGCACATTGTTTTTTTCTTCATGAGAAAAAAAATATTCGTTCTCTTGTTTTGTATTAAGATTGCCAAGTAAAAATTACACAAATTAATAAAATAATAATACGTGACGAACCAACGTTCACACAAAAATAAAAGAGTGAATGTGATGAACAAATTTGATTCACGAAATTGGCAATTTTGATTTTTGGTGAATCTTTTTCTTTTGATGGAAATATTTTGTTAAAAAACTTATTTTGTCTTTTTTGTTTGTTTCATTAGAACAAGATACAGAAAAACCTCGATTTAACGGACTAATTGGGGAGTCGGTTAAATCCGGATGCCCGTTAAATCCGAATGGAATTTTTTTAAATTTAATCACTATAGATTTTGCACTTGTTCTGGAATATGGCCACCTAGGATAGAACTCGTTGATCTCTTAACCGATTATGAAAGGATTTTGTTTGTTGGATGGAAATAACCCAGCAGGAAGTTCATTGACGAAACTTTAGTGACACATCAGCGACATTCAAGTATGACACGTGTAGAGATATTTATCAACAAATGGGACTAATTTTCGTTTATGACTCGTCTGAGATAAATCGTTTACGAAATATCTGAGATGAATCGTTTACGTCATGTCCGAGATGAATCGTTTACGACATGTCTGAGATGAGTCGCCTGTGAGAAGTCATAGACGAATCAAATATGACATGTCCCAGATGAATTGTTTCAGATATATCTGAAATGAATCGTAATATTTGATATGTCTGAAGTAATTTAATGTACATATATACATAATATGTGTCTAATATATATAATGAAATATTTTATTTAAATGAAGACAATAATTTTATTTAAATACATAAATTATAATTATAAATTAACTTATTTAAAAAATAGTGGTAATCTTTCCATATATGTGCTGGTAATCCAAATAGGTGAGCTTTGATTTTTACCAAAAATAAAAAATGAAAAAATTTTGTTTACAATATAAAAACTATTCCATTAAATCAATTACAAAATATTTACTTACCAATTTCATAAACAAACTGTTAACACCTTATACAGAAAATAAATAGAATGGCGTTGTCACAAACAAATTATTTGAATCTTCTCGATTGTTTACCTACGTCATATTAAAAATACTTGATAGAATAAGAATGACCGAAGACTTGTCCTATATGTTTCGCGTAAGAAAGTGGAAATTTTTTTCATGTAAGAAGACATGTCTCACAATTGTCGTCAAACGTGGACTGCAATTGGACAAATCATATGAGAAACTAATATGACTTGTCATCACTAAATCATTTAGTCAACATAACATCAAACATAGACCAGAAAGTATTTTTTGTCTTTTTCTTATGCATTTAGAAAAAATGGTAAGAAAGAGCAACGCATGTTTTTCGTAAAAAATTGTTCCCATGCATATTGACAAATTTCCAACTGGGAAGATTCATAAACAGTTTTTAGAAGTTCTGGAATACGGCTAGCTGGAGAGGAACTCAGACATTTCTTAGCTGATTATGTTGGGATTGGGTGTGTTGGATGGGAATGGGATTCTTAAATTATTATTGAATGAATTTCTGGAATATGGCCACCTGGGACGGAACTCGATCATGGGTTTCTTAAATGGTTTTTGGAAGAAATTCTGGAATCTGGTCACCTGGGCGGAACTCGTTCAATTCTCAACCGATTATGATGGGATTGGGTTTGTTGGATGGATATAACATTATTAAATGATTTTTGGAAGAAGTTCTGGAATATGGCCATATGGATTATGCGTTCTTGTATTGCAAGTACCTCAAAAGTGTAAATTTTCGCTTGGTTCTCTAGGTTCTCAAGATCTCATGATCTTAGAAGACATCATATCCATGTTCCCGTGAACAGTTTTCGAAGTAGTTATTGATAAGAATATTTATCCGAGATCACGTGATTTTTCGGTCGTCCGTTAAATCGGGATCCGGTTAATCGAGGGTTTATTGTATTATAGTTATTTAGATACGTATACCGCATTTATGAAATATAATTAAGAAGTTTTTAAGTATTAATATTGCATCTTAGTTTTCCAAATACAGAGAGATTCAAAATAAGCATTTGGACGTAAATTAAACCCCAATGAAGAAGTTGATCGCTCCATGTTAAACAACTTGAAATTTATTCCCCAATTATTCCCGTTTGCTTCTTCTAAAAGCAAAATCTTGTCAAATCTCTAAAAAAACAAATGATAAGGTAACAAGTTTTGGTGCTCGTCATACTCGTCGATATCAAAACTAAGCCCCTTTAACGGATTAGTAACGGATTAGCATCCCGTAACGTATTGGCATCCCAAACCCAATCATCACGTAAACTAAGTTCCTCCAGGTATATATATATAGATATAAATTTATCATTGACGAATATTAAAATAACGAAATTTCCTATATCAAATTGTCAAATGGTAATCAAATAATCAAATGGTGCGTGCCACTTTGATAAAAATCGCAAAATCAAAATTTGTAAAACGGTTAATTCTAACAAAACACTAAAATGGTTCCGGAAAGATTTTTATAATTCTTGCTATTTTAAAATATTTGTGAATTTTTTGATATTTTTCGTCCGTTAACTGAATAGATAATATTCATCATTTTTTAAAACATTTATCTACGAAAAACAAAATTCATGTTTTTAGTTGTTCATGAGAAAATAGAAATCATAAAGGCGTGAAGAAAAAAAATTCACAATATTTCGATTTTGATTTTTTCGTGAATACTATAAATTATTCTTCATCTGTTTTGCGACAAATGAAATTCTTTTGAATGAATTTTTTGATGTCTGGTATTAAGTAATACTTAATAAACACATTTTATTAAACACTTGTTTTTTTCTTTTTTTTATTTCGCAAAATTATATTTTTGAATATTTTAATTAAACATTAATTCAAAAAGTTTAAAAAATCACTCGATCGATTTCGACTTGTTAGGTCATCAGGAGTATCTACTGATTTGTAAAAGTAAAAATTTTATATATAGAAGAAAAGCAAAAAAAAAAAAAAAGTATATGTAAAAGGAGGGAGAAAAAAATAACCAATAAAAATTAATCTATTGATCGCGCAGGTGTGCGATTAGTCATCCGCTGAGTAACAAAACTCAAGGTATATTGAAGTACATTTAATTTTACTCAGCCGATGACTAATCGCACACCTGCGCGATCAATAGATTAGTTTTTATTGCTTATTTTTTTCTCCCTCCTTTTACATAATTTTTTTTTTTTTGCTTTTTCTTCTATATATAAATTTTTTACTTTTACAAATCAGTAGATACTCCTGATGACCTAACCAGTCGAAATCGATTGAGTGATTTTTTAAACATTTTGAATTAATTTTTTAATTAAAATATTCAAAAATATAATTTTGCGAAAAAAAAAAAAAAAAAAAAAAAACAAGTGTTTAATAAAATGTGTTTATTAAGTATTAGTGTGATTCGCCAAGTGCCTACGGCAAATAGCGTAAAAAATGGTATTAAGTAAATTTGAACTCACAGTTTTAATAGATAGTCCGTTATTATCGGAGGCCTATGAAGTTTAAAAGCCGCTTAAGCTGCAAAAAAGTGCAGTGTTTTAATTGGTTTATCCCTACCATGTGCAATGGCCTTTGGTTTGGTCTTGGAACTTGTCTACACATGACATAAACTGTTCATGCTTAATTTTCATTATATCGATATGAAATACTGGCTGAATAACACATTTTTTTGGATTTTCTAAGAAATGGCGTAAATTTAATACTAAACGTTCTTTTACAGTGACACCTACGGCGTAGGTCTTGACATTTCACATTAAAATTTAGTTTGTCATTATTCGTGAATGCGTACACAACGTATTTTTTAATTCTTAAAAAAAGCTGCTTGTTCTGATCAATGCAAAGCGATCTTCAAGACCAGTACTTCAGAAACTACGAAGAAATCAAAAAATCGCTCGACCAATGGATCGCATCAAAAAGACAAACAATTTTTTTTCCGATCAAATCTATAAATTGCCAGAAAGAAGGTCGAAAGTCATAGATAACGATGGAAAATATTTTGGTTCAAATAAAATTTACCATTTCTTAGAAATAAGCGTGTTTTTTCTGCAAACAAATTCAAAAAACTAAATTATACTCCGAATATATCAGTCTGATACGTTGGGAGAGACTTCCATCGTATTAATTGATGTTGCAAATGTTGCAGGTTTGCGTATGTTTCTTGATGAGTCTGGCCATCCGTGAAAAATAGCAATTTTCCAAGAATTCTTTGTTATTTTCTAAGTGATTCCGATGTGTTCATTTGTGTTCATCTCTGATAATTGCAAATTGATTCTTCTCATTGCATATATTCGTAACCGCTGTTTGTGTTGCTCGTATTTTGTAACATGAGATATATTCTTTAACGATTTCCTGGAGGATCTCAATATATACCCTTCAGCATTTTCCTCCGTTTTATTCAGCAACCGCGAGATGTAGGTGATGGGTCTGTCTTTCCCAATGTCAAGATACACGATAAATGTTCTATAGTTACAATAAAACTATAGAACATTTCTGGTAGACTTACTGTTTTACTTAGTTCTAAAATCTAACTTATGTAATTAACAAAAAATATCATACAAAGTAATTTTATATAAACAGTAAACATTTAACATTGTCGCCTTCAGCGAAAATTAAAAAGAATCGAAATAAAGAACCATACATCCAAGTAAGCCTAGAAAACGGTCGTGTTTGTTTTTCTGTCCTAAAATCAAAATATTTAATTTTTTGAATTAATTTTGATTTTCCGGCTTTCTCCACTGGATTTTGGCTCGTAGGATTTGTTCAATTGATAGGAATCGCTCCTCTTACATAGTTTTCTGTTTCCTGTATTATTTGGCTTCTTGGATTCTTTTTAGATTTTGACATTTGGAGTCTGGTGACCTTTGGTTTACCTACATTTGAAGTGGATGCTATTTATTTATTTGAATTTTTTTTTTTTTGCATGTAAGTATTGTTGTTGAAGTGCGAAACGACTCGCAATTCGCGCCAATAGTATTTCTTTGCCCTCGGTTCTATTAAAATCTATGCTTCGGGCTAGGTCAAACATGTTTAATATATAGTTAGTTTGAATGTTCAGAGTCTTATTTTAAATATTGATGAACTTCGTTATACTTTTAATGGGTTTTCAATTGATGTTATTTGTTTATCGGAAACATTTTTGTCATCCAATATTTCCAATTCTGTGTTGGCCATTAGTGGCTATAATTTGTTCAGGCGGGATAGAGTTAAATCCACCGGTGCGGGATGTATATATTTTAACGAGCATATTAAATGTACCTAGTATTGTAACGGTCCCCCCCTCAATTTCTCAAAGGCTTGTTTCTGACTTTGAGTTTCTTTTTTTAAATGTGTTCGTGAATTGGCGGAAATTTGTTTTAGGCGTGGTTTATAATCCTTCTAAAACGAAAAATCTTTTTTAGACATTGAGTGTCTTTTTATTTATTTTTCCTGTCAGTATGATGAGGTTTTCATTTCGGGTGATTTTAATTTTGGTATTTCTCAAGAGATTTTATTTTCTCGAAGCAATTTAAATATCTTAAGTAGCATTAACCTTTCGGTTTATAATACTGAAGCGCCCACTTACTCTTATGCTACCGCATGATCACGTTGTTGCTCTGCTGATAATTCCATTTGTTTTTTCAATCAATTGTCTCTTGGTATTGGATCTCATCATGATCTTCTTGTTTTCAACTTTAGGGATTTTTCTAAAATTGATGAATCTCACCTTTCTTCACCATTTAATAATTGCGTTCCTCTCATTACTGTTCATTTTAGGCCTAGATCCTCCCCTTTGGATGACACAAGAGATTTTGAGTGCTGTTTCTGTTGGTTTTTCCAAATATCGTCTTTGGAAAATTAGCCCTAATTTTTTGTCTCTATCTAGCAATCTCGAAATAGAGTGGTAGGTTTAATTCGTATAGCTAAGCAACATTTTTTCAAGGTTAAGTTAGATCCCTCACTTCCCTCTAAGATATTTTGGCGTAACGTTTTGGGCCTTGGTAGTTGCAAAGGGGCTGCTTTTGTAGATTTCCAAGCTAATGATTTTAATCTTTATCTAATTAACTCTAGTCCCGCCCATGATATTTCCAATATTTATTTAGTGTCCATCGAACCCCTTAATTCTTTTTCGGAGAAGGGAAGTTAAATTGCAATCCACTGAATTAGATATGGTTGGTTTAAAACTAGTTAAGCGTATTTTTCCTATTGCATCAAGGTGCTTGTTACATATTTTCAATTTTGTTTTAACGACCTCTTCATACGCCACTCAGTGGAAGATGAGTAAAATTATTCCTATTCCTAAAATTAGTAATCCTTTTGAGCTTTCCCATTTCGGGTTTTAGAAGGTTCCACGGTACTACCACTGCTTTACTGATAGTGGGTGATGCTATTCATCGTAGTATGAGTAAAATAAATATGACTTACCTTACCATGTTAGATATTTTTAAAGCGTTTAGTTCAATTAATCACCAAATTTTGTTTAATACGCTTATTTCGAACTTTAATTTTTCTCTCTCTGCTGCTAAATTGATTTTAGACTATATTTCGGGTCGCTTTCAGGCAGTCTTTTATGACAATTCTTTTTCTGACTTCTTACCTGTCTCTTCTGGCGTTCCTCAGGGATCGCTTCTTGGTCCTTTGCTATCTAGCTCGATTGGATTCGATAAATCCTATAATATCACTACCTCCGAGAAGTTGATTTATTTCGTGGTTCATGCAAATCCAATATTCATTGTTCCCAACTTTAATACGACCAAAAATTGAACGGATGACCTTCCTTTCGAAGGTAGATAATAATCTACAATCGTTAGAAGTCATGGTCCAGCTCTCTCTTCCTAAAGTCTGCACAGATTTTATGAGTGCTTTATAAAGTATGAGCTTGCAAGACTGCGATAGGTTTAGATCGCAATAACTTTGATTGGGCGTAGAAAACTCGTTGTCCGACAGCGATAAATCACAAAGATGATACTTTAGCTACAAATAAAACTTTAATTACAAATAAAATAAATCACAAGATGATACTTTAACATACCGCAACATGTTTCCACTTATACATATATTAAATATCCAAACTATATTTAAAAAAAATTATTAGAAAAATATATTGGAACATGATGAAACGTAATTTCAAGCCGGACATTTTTCCAAATTTTATTATGATACCATGAAACATGGAATAAGAAATTAATTTTTAATTAAAAGTTTTCGATAAACGTAAAAATTTAAATACAAACCTGATTCTCTCGAGAAGAATTATCCCGAAACGGAATCCACCGCAACCGATTTTTGGAAGGGCTCAGATCTTGGTGCTGTATGAAAGCGGAAATTTGCTACCAGCGGAAGTTTTCAATTTTTATTTGTTTAATTGAATTCAAAGTTCTATACCTCGAAATGAAACACCCTTCACTTAGAAGATCATTAGTGCTAAGTTAATAAATTAAAAAAAAAATTCAATTTTACAGTATGTGCAACAAGAGCGTGTACGGCAAAAACCTAAGTAAAAATAAAACTATGATTTTTTTTTGTTCTTATTATGAAAGTTTGTTGTATTTCCTAGAGCGCTATCAACTAAAACATAGTAAAGTCAACATTACTGTTAATAATTGCCTGGCTCCTTTTGTCCATATCAACCAATTTTTATGACCACTCGCGCTAGTGCGCTCAAATTTTTTATGTGGTACATTTTCAGCTTAATCTTCATGAGTGCCCATAAATTTCGATTGGATATGAATCTGGTGATTGACATGGCCAATCCAACGTTGTGATGCCCTTTTTGAGTTTAAATTTCGAACAGAGTAGGCTCTGGAATTTTGAATCGTTGTCTTCTTGCAAGATCCAGTTAGAGCTCCCCGCTCCAAACCATTTCAGAAGAGATGGTAACAAACCTCGTGAATAAATTTTATTCATGTAAAGTACACTTAGGCTCCGTGTGGAAATGATTAATTTACAAAAACCTTGCTTGGTGAAACAACCCCATACATGGAGCTAGGGCAGGTGCTCCACCGTTCGGAGCATCTTTTTTTTTGCTTAGTTCGCCAAACACGTCTTTTAGCATTAAAATCCCAAAAGGATGACTCATTGTTAAACACAATATTCGTAAAATCTTTGTTTTTGTGATCATTTGCCCACTGAAGTCGCTTTTCTATGTATCTTTGTTTTGCCAAGGGTTTGACCAAAGTATTTCCATATGCGTAGCAATGTTTTTTCATAAGGTTGGTTTTGGTAAAATAGTATTCCTTTCCGCCAATTTTTGGCACAGCTGCAGGCAGCGTAAGCGAAAAATTTTCATCAAATAACTGTATGATGCCCTCATCCTACTTTTTTGTAGTGGTTCGGATTTTGCTTCTATCTGGCAAATTGTCATAATTTTTATACATTGAATAAAGTGTAATCCTCTTCTGTACAAATGTTTTTGACTTTTTTTATATAACTAGCTGCACTTGCAACCAACATTTTTGGTTCTTTCGGATGTGCACTTAAAAACACCACTTCAAATCGTTTTTTATAAATCGCACTCTTTTTTTTCATATATGTTATCCGCTAAACAGTTGATTTAAGCCCCGCCCATATCCGTTCCTATAGTTTTAAGTACAGTTTTGCCGGACACGCTCTTGTTGAACATACTGTAAATTTAATTTTAAATTGAATAATTTTGAAAAAAAGCGATCGCAAACTCGATAGGCGCAAATGATTTTTGTAAAAGACATTTGCATTTTATAAGGGTTTTACAGTGGCCAGAACCATTGAAAAAAGTTCTAATAACAGGCAAATTCGCTAACAGTCCTTACGTGGATCTCAGAGTGTCGATTTTGTACCAAAAATGACAGCGCGAAGCAAGCGAATAGAAGTGGCGAGATAGACGTCATCATCATATATAGTCAACCGGTTCAACCGGAACTTTTTATTTTTCTACTTGCCTTTGCAAAATTGACGAACAAAATTCACAGACACATGAGAGAAAAAATACAATATACACATAAAATTGTATATTATACAGTGTATATGTACACAAAATAATTGTTCCCCTCGCCAGCCCAGCCCGCACCCTAATTTTTGGTACAAAATCGACACTCAGCAGGTCGACTCTGGTTTTCCTATAGGAAAAAGGAGTTAGGATAGTATTTTTGTCACAATTTTCTTTTTCTGGCATACTATGTATGGTAACAATGAACCAACTGCAGTTAGTTTAAATTTTTTCAAAAACAAAATTAAATTGGGAACATTTTTCCTCTCCAATTTCAACATGGAAAAAATATTTCCTAATTTAGATCAAACATGATGTCTCAGTGTGCCAGAAAATGATATTTTTGACAATAATATGTAAATATTTTTCCTAGTTCCGTTTCCTATAGGAAAACCAGAATCGACTTTCAAACTATAATAAATGTTTCATGGTGTTGGATTTCTGTTATAATTTGTTGCATCATGTCACGTGAAGTGTCTTGTGTCAATTTTGTGAGAAATGCTGTATTTTATCATGTTTCGTAAAGAATTCACCAATGTGAATTTGCGTAAGTATACGCCCTGTCCCTCGGCAAATTTTAAATTTACTTGACTCTTAAACTATAGCGACTCGAACGATTTTATACAATTTGTTGAAATTTTCGAGTGGTTGGAACAGAGCCTATTGCCAAAAGTAATGATTTTGTAAAACTATTTTTTGATAAAAATCTGTGTGGGGGGCGGGGGGACGGCTTCAAAAACCGGGACACAATTACAATCAGTCATGAAATTGAAAATTTTTTTAATGAGCTGTAAAGTTAACCTTTTGAAACAATTTGAGGCTCATGTACATATATATTGATTTTTTGTAATAGATTTATTTATCTTTTTTTTTTTAATTTTCATGTTGCATGCTATTATAACATTTTGTGTTTTTTTTAAATTTTTTTATGAGAAAATATATTGCATTATGTTGCGTAATGTTGTGCCGTATAAAATATTGTTTTTTTCCTGGTTTGTGTCGTCATGTTCATTTTTGCTTCTTGTTAGTCTTTTTTTATTTGTAAATAAAACACTATCAACGTGGTTCTAAGCCATTTATGTATGAAAGCCCATATGGTTCGTATGCCCACTAGGGCTTCGTTTATAGGATCCGAACATCAAACTTTTCGATGACTTTTTCCAATAAAAGCGGATCAATGATCTCAACTTCAGCTCGTATGTGATTTTTAAGTTGTTGAATTGTTTGTGGATGATTAGCATATACCTCACCTTTCAAATAAATTCTACAAAAAAAAATCAAGTGGTGTTAAATCCGGGCTTATTGGTCGCCAATTAACTTCACAATTTCTTGAAATTATGAGATCAGCAAATTTTGTTGACAATAAATGGATTGTTTCACGACTTGCGTGGCATTCCGCTCCGTCTTGTGGAATCCAAAGGTCGTTGACACGCAATTCATTCAATTTGGATCACAAAAAACCAGTTAACATGTTGCGATAAGGTTCCCCATTCCCTGTATGGGCATTTTCTTGTTCGTTTTAAAAGAAAAACGTCCCAGCCAGCCCAAAAGGCCCGACTTCTGCTACGTGAATAACATGAGAATTCTCCGCTCCCCAAATTCCACAAGTTTGCTTATTGATGAGTACATTGACGAAGATGAAACTGAGGTTCATCGCTAAAGATGATTTTTGATGAAGAACCTTTATTTTGTTCAAGCGTCCAATTAACAAAACGAAGACCATTTAAATGGGCTAGTGACTTTTTGAGTTAGTTGAAGTTTGTGTCGATGCAAATGAAGGTGGTTCGTGAAGTATTTAGTTCAAGTAAACGATGCCTCGCTGAGGCGCTTAGTTCTAGTTTCTTCAAAACGATCAATCATTTTGACAACTGCACGCTCATTAGGATGTCTATGTTGACCAAAAGTTTCACGAAATTTACAAAATGTTGTTGTTTTTAAACGATTATTTTCGTTATAAACTTGAACAATCAAAATGCGTTGTTGCAGTTGTTAGTGACTCCATGATAATAAATGGCATATTTTTGAATTTTCGTGTATCAAACAATTTTTGTATCAAACAAAATTCATCAATTGAAAAGAAGACCAACAGATGGCCCACTCTCTAACATAATTATTTTGTTCTACGAAAAAAATCATAAAAATTAATCAAGGCTACCTATAACTAATATCTAAATAATATTGTAGGGTTTTGGCCGCCTCAGTGAGATTACACTACAGTATCAAAATTATTTGCCGCCCCGGTGGCAAAGTGGTCAGCATGCTTGCTCCCGCGACCGGAGGTCCCGGGTTCGATTTCCGGTGGTGACAAGGAAAAAAAATTGACGGCTGGTTTAGGATCAATGAATTAATCACTCATTATCCGAAATGAAAACATGATTATGAAACCTCATTTGAGGCGGCCAAATCCCTTGATGGGATATAGTGCCAGAGAGAGAGAGAGAGAATCAAAATTATTTGCAAATTAATTGTTGATAAGTTCATTGAAGCAATATACTGCTGATGCGGCAAACTGGCATGCCGGGGGATGATCTCATGTTTTCCTTTCATTTTACAATCTTATTTTATGCCGTTTCCAACTCAATCAACGGTCTCTTGACGCCGATAGCAATTATGTTGCGCATTATCTCTTACTGATACGCGCCTCCCATTTCACATCTAACCTCCCCAAATGTTTAATAAAACACTTACAAAAATTTGGTTTGAAATTTTAGTTTTAATTGTTTCGAATGAAAATACTTATTTGAATGTTTTTAGTTGAATTTTAGAAACAACAAAATTATTATTAGTAATATTTATAAAATATTATTTTTCAACATAAAAGCATACTACTGAAGTTAGCAGAAAATTGGGCAGACAAAATCTGCTTTATGGACATTTCAGCCGAAAGTTCATCAGAAAACTACTTTATCGGCGAATTGAGAAGGGAATTCATAATAATGCAAACTAGATTATCGATATTTCAACCGAAATTTTGACAGAAAACTACTTTATCGACATATCGCGAGAGAATCAACAATGATATAAAAACTCCACTATCGACATTTCGGAAGAAAATTTCATTATAAACCTGCATTACCGACACAATTATAGAGGGAAACGAAAACAAGAAGGTTTTTTTAAATAAATAAACTATATATTTTAACAAATTTTAAAATCATATTCAAATCGGTTCTGCGACATATTATGTACATTAGATAAAGCTACCTAATTAATTAAAAGCTTCTAAATTATATGATAATTATAAATTTTGTAAAATGATAATTTATAACGTGTCTACGAGAATTTGCGAAGCTCCATTTGTCGTATGTAAGCGAGTTACAGTTACAAATTTTAGGCTCGAGCCTACAAACAGAATATCTGTGCAAAGTTTGAGGCCAAAGTTTATATGGGATCATAGTTAAATTTCAAAACATGGCTGATGATTGTCGGAATATATCACGCTTATACGACAAATGAAACATGCGTGCTATGATTGAGGATTTTCGGAAATCTAAAGATGATCCCACATAAACTTTGGCCTCAAACTTAGCACAGATATTCTGTTTGTAGGCCCGAGCCTTGTAATATATCCCGCTAACACAACAAGTGAATAATGCGGGTTACACAAATTTTCCCCCTTCTTTTGTAAAGACAGAACACACGAAAATATATTCCTATAAACATCTTTAATATCTACAAACATCTACAAACTGCTTTAAAATCGAAGGTATGAGTACGATATCGTTCATGTGAGCTGTAAGAGGTACTCAAAACTTGATGAATGTGATAATTTAATAGAATATAACGAGTTTGAAGATAGCGTGGTACCTATAATATCCTTATGTTAAAATGAGAAATGAATTTATTTGTCTCCTTTAGGCCATAAAACATTTTTTATTCACAAAATTTATAAAAAGTCGTAAAAATAAGCAGAGCAAATACATAAATCATACACACATGCATACGTAGCCATAAAAAGAATATTGGTTTATGTAGTAGACATATAAATTAATTCATGATCCGAAAAGAATGTTAAATATTTAAAAAAGGATGCGGTATTTTGAATACCACTGAAGCCACAAAAAATCAATAAACTCTCAGTTTACCCACAAGGATTGATTATCCGTATGTCGTTAATGGTCAAGTTTCGCTTGATGCTCGTGTTATGTGTATATATGCTTGACCGCAAGTTATATATATATATATATATATATATATATATATATATATATATATATATATATATATATATAACTTGCACTGTTCACTGGTTAAATTTCAATTGTCTCTGTGTCTCAAATTGCTCTCGCTTATATACGTGTCTATCACTGTTCGAGATTATTCCTTTTATTGCATCTCCACATCATTAATTACCCTATCCGGATTATTAGCGCGGTTGTTTTTAATGTCTCTAATCGCTTGGAATACGATGTTAAAATTCAATTTCCAATCAGTTTTGGAACCTGTACAACTTTCCGTCCACTTCCGTGTTTTTTTTATTAAACATCATTGCTCATCCCCTTGACAATTTGGAATTGTACAGCCACACTAACTTACCTCGTCGAAAACTACCAATTTTAGTTGTGTTGCGCTCTTTATACATTCATCGAAGTAGAGAGTCTAAGTTATTATTGTGGCCTCTTACTACTTAAAAAATTGGTCATTTCACGACTTTATTGACTACTGGCTGATCATGTCACTGATCCTTTCTCTGCCTTTCTTTTCGCTGTATTTCTGGAGCATTTTCCTGTCGTCATGATTATTTCTTGAATCCTCAGTGGTTTTCCATAGTCCTTTCCTTCGCTATTTCCGCTTGTTTTCTTGATGCGATCTTTGGGAATCAGGCTGCTCCGCAAAATGATCATTCCATCGTTCCGTACAATGTCTTATGTAGTGACCTAAGTTCCCGCTTCTAAAGCATCTTCTTTGATTTTTGAGGTCACCTAGCTAGCTCAACACTTTCTACGTCAACACGCTTTCTAATTCTCTGACATGTGAGTGCCCATATTTTGGTTTCAACTCAGTCATTAGCCTGTTGCAGATTCAGTTTGCAAGACATCAGCAGGTTTCTCCGTAGTGCCAAAATGAGTGCGTCGAGCTGCTCGACCTAATATTAAAAGATAATTGATGAACGAAATGTGTACGGAATTTGAATGTGACGAGAATCGATAGGTTTAAGAAACGTCAAAATCTACTACCCGCGGTACTAACCGTGTGAGTTATAAAATGATTGATAGATTTATTTTCGTTTATTTCCTAGTGTAATTGATCATGTATTGTATTAAAATTTGAAATGAAGTAAAATCACATTCGATTTTTGTAATAATAAAATAAAAAAATATTATCTATCTTCGTTTCAAAACGTTTAAACATAACATGTTTTCTCTTCTTTTTCATAAATTCTTTGATTTTACATAAAACTTTCTCCTGAGAATTATTAATTTGCAAAAAAATTTCAAAAAATTTCTGCTGGTGTCAAAAAATATAAGCAGAAAAAATTTCATTTTTGTGATAGTGATGCCTCTAGCGATGAATAGCAAAAATACATTTTTTCTGCTGGTAATTTTCTGCTATCTTATACAGCATGTTCGTTTTTTGGTTAACAAAGGCGCACTTAAAAATCTTATCAAACACATCTTTTTTCACATTCCACAATATATCTAAATCATAAATCTTTCAATACATGCAACAGTTAATGGTCGGATAATCGTTATTAAATGATAAGATTACGACACGCACAATTGAAATGTGATACAGGTACTTGATCAGCAGTTAGTTCATTCGGGAATTGCAATATTGTAAGACGTTCAATTATATAAAATATGTCGCAAACTGATCAAACTGATTTGGATACCGCGCTGAAAGAAGTTGGTCGAATCGGTCGATATCAAATTTTCATCTATATTCTATTGGGAATACCACTTTTGATTGCCGGAGTTAAAACCGTATCATACGTATTCACCGCAGCTGAACCTCATTATCGGTGTCGCATCGACGAGTGTGATCAATTAAATAATCCCAATTGTGATTATTTAACCGATTGGTTAAAGAATGCGGTACCATTCGATGAAGATGATGGTCGACCAGAAAATTGTTACAAATACAATCTAACTCGAACTAATTTAGTTGATTTGCAGTGCGTGGCGAGTGATTTTGAACGAGTGAAAATTAAGTGTAACGATTTTATTTACGAAAATGATAAGCGGTCAATAGTGAATGATGTGAGTATATGTGTCAGTGTAGTACATCTCAAGGGACGCGATACTAACCGAAATATATTCTGTTTATATATAGATGGATTTGCATTGTGATGAAAATAAATGGAAGCTGACCTTGGTCGGCACGCTCTATAACATTGGGAATTTTATACATCTTTTAGTTTGTGGATACTTCAGTGATAAATATGGTCGGCGACTGGTGTTCATATTCACCGCAATCGTTTCAAGTACAGTAGGGATAATAAAAACATTCGCATGGAATTACCCATCATTTGCTGTTATGGAGTTTCTACAACCATTTCTTGGCGGTGGAGTGTACCCGGCTGCTTTTATCTTGGCTATGGAAATTGTCAAACCGGAACATCGTGCCATGACCAGTGCATTGGTATTTTCATTAACCTCATTTGGTAAAGTTATTCTTGGATTTTCTGCAATGCAGTTTCAAGACTGGAAAACAATATTACGTGTAAACCTACCGTTAACGTATGTGGCGCTTACATATTTTTGGTTGTTACCGGAAAGTTTACGTTGGCAACTATCAAATGGGAAGCACGAAGAGGCAGCTAAATCATTACTTAAGATTACACGAATCAATAAAACCAAAATCTCAGCCGAACTACGTGATTTGCTTGAAAATCGTCCTCAAGACCTGGTTCTAAATACTGAAAACATTCAAAATAAACAAGAAGAAATATCACAAAATAATAAATTTAAGCAAATCTTCAAATTTCCACAAATGCTGATAAGATTAGCCGCGTGCGCATTGTGTTGGATTATAATTTTGATGGTGTTCTACGGTCTAAGTTTAATTGCCGTGTCGATCGGCGGGGATAAATACACCGATTTCATGCTGGTCCAATTTATAGAAATTCCAGCGGCGCTCAGTATGCCATTTATCTCGAATCGCTTGGGACGCAAGAAACTAATGTTTATATCGTTTATTTGTTGCGGCCTCGCTTTGATCGCATACATTTTTGTTGGTGATATTTATGGAATAAAATTGGCCCTATTCCTGATCGGGAAGTTTTCGATCGCGATCGCAATGTCAAATATCTATATATACAGTTCGGAAATGTTTCCAACCACTATTCGGCATACGCTTCTCGGCATATGCTCTGGTGTTGGTCGGCTCGGTTCAATTGCAGCACCTCAAGCGCCATTACTAAATTTTTATGTTAAAAATTTATCGATGTACATATTTGGGGTTGGTTCATTCATAGCCGGAGCATTAACGCTTTATTTTCCTGAAACGCTGAACACTAAACTGCCCGATACAATTGAAGAGGCACTCAACTTAGTTCAAGACAAAAAAAAGTCGAAAGATAACTCATAGTGTTAAATTTATAGTTGTTATTTAATAGAAAATATATTTTGAATTTTTTAATCTTAATTAGAAATTTGTAATTCAATTGTTTATTATTAACTGTTCATATTTGTTTAATTAGTCATTTAATCAGCCTGCATTTTTTGTATTTTCTAATATTTATTACTTCCTGCTTAAAAATGCAGTACCATTTGATGAGTGGTAAACTGGGGCAGTGCTACATGTACTATATGGCCCAGGAGAACATAGTGATTTACGGTGTTTGGCCAGTGATTTTAATCGTGTTAAAATTAAATGTGACGATTTTGTATATGAAACGATACATGTGAACTTTGTACTTTGTCCTAATAATAAAAATTAAAAAATTAAGGCAAACTTAAGAAAAAGTTCACGCTTCATAATACCGATAACGTTTGACGAGTTCACGCTTCATAATACCGATAAGACTTGTTTATATGTGTTTGTGAAATGTAAACATTTAGGCGAATACACAAAATAATCGCTTGTTTAAATTAAATTTTATATTTTGTAATGTAATGCTAACAACTTGAACGTATATAAAAAATTGAACTAAAGTAAACCAGATTATAAAATTGCAATTGACAATTTGTTTTTTAAATGGAATAGCGTTATTCTCATTTTATAAAAATATTTTTGAAATATGTATACGAAATATTCTTATTTTTAACATCAAAGCGAGAAACACGTACGCGTGGTAATAAACAGGCTTATTTTATTGCAAATTGGAGTCTTTTTTTGCTATAATTTCAAAACTTTTGAAAGCAATTGGCTTACTGTTTTATTAAAAATACATGTATGACGTAATTTTTTTGAAAAAAAGTTACTTGCAATTTAGGGGCAAAACACCGAAAAATGCCAAAATATTTAAAATACGTTGATTGAAGTTAAAGTAATGGAATAAATTAAACACCTATTTTTTAATTTTTTTTGTTTTTTATTGATTTATAGAAGTTCTATCTTTAATATTAATATTTTGTTGGACCGCCATTTGCTTTTATTACAGCGATACAACCCCGCAACTTATGTGTTATGTAAAATTGGTCAAGCAATTATTTTATTTTACGAATACCGTTCTTGGCCGTCATTAGGGTGCAGCTGTTTTATTGCCTGTAATTTGTTTTTTGAGTATAAATAGTGCATTTTTTGTAAGATTAAGTTATTCTGTAAGTGATCCTAGTCAAATAAAGAATAAAGTGCCATTATAGTTAAAAAAAAAACAATAGACACACAATATCTGCTATATGTATTCACTTGTTTATTAACAAATTGATTTGCTTATCATATTTTTCGGTGTATCTTTGATCGAGTACTCCAAACAGCTCGTTCGCGATATTGCCAAAATTATTGAATGGAGACCTCTTTTGTCTGATTGTTGGTTTACTGGTGTCCAATATTTGGTTGTTATCTTCCACTTCATATAACAGATGACTCAGATGGTTGGAGATTATGAAGCAGACCTCGTTGTTTTTGAGGAACGTCGAATTTTGTTTGCACTTGGCCGACAGTTGATTTTTTGCTTCTTGTAATTCATTGAACTCCAGCCAATAGTTCGGTAAAACATAATACATGATTACCTTCCATTCGCTTCTTAGTATATTGGCTGGTTGGGATTGAAAATGAGTGACGTTAATCGCTGTAGTTGATGTTAAGGAAGCAAAGTATAGTAGTTGTATATATCATGGCTTTCATCCAGGGTGTAATTTTGGTCTTTTGATGTTGGCGAGGTTTCTTCAACTTTTTGGGTTAATATTGGATTTTACACTCCTTTCTTCTGTTTCAATTTCCTAAAATTCTTGTTGGAGGTGTAATCGTATTAAGATTAATTGGTAATGTTGAGGATGATTTTGGTTTTATTATGGTTGTTTTTGCAGGTGTTGGTGATCTTTTTTGTGTGGCATTTGCTTCCGTATGGGTTGACAAAGGAAATAATTTGGATATTGGTCTCTTAAAGTGAGCTCCGCTCGGCCCTCGAACTGTCGCTACGCTAATCTTATAATCATTGCCAGGATACTTCAGTAATCCGTGTCATTTTAGCCATTTGGTTGGAGGTAATCTTTTATCTCGGATTAGTACTAACTGGTTTGATTCTAGGTTTTGTTGTGCATCCAAAAATCTTGTTTCAATTTTTATACTAATTTCCATATTGTTAAATGATTAATATTTTCCATTTCAAATATTTTCCAATTCCATAGGTTGTCGTGGAGGAGCAATTAAGGTATCTCCTATCTAAAAATAACCTGGTGTTAATAAAGCTAAGTCTGTTGGATCGTTTGTGATTGGGCTTAACGGCCGGAAATTTAGACATGCTTTCAATTTGTGCAACTGCAGTCGATAATTATTCAAATTTAAGAGTTTACTCTCCAACTATCTTTTTTAAATGATTTTTTGCCAATTTCACTGCAGCTTCCCAGAGACCGCCAAAGTTTGAAGCTGCTGGTGGGATTACGTGCCAGGTTGTTCATGTCTAGCTAATTGTTCGTTAATTAGCTCATTTGCTTCGTTTAGTGCCTTAGTTTTTTCTGTTTGCAGCTCATGATTTGCGCCTATGAAGGTTGTTCCGTTATCACTGTAAATACCTGTAGATAGGCCTCGCGTGACTTTGAACCACTTATAAGCTACCATAAACACCTGTATTGCTTAAATCTGATGCTACTTCGATATGTATTGCCTTTGTTACCATAACTTTTATATGATTTGTGACCCCTTCCTTTTGTTGTTCGAATTTGGAAGGTACCTGCATAATCTAAACCAGTTTTTGAAAATGGCATGTGTAAAAAATTCCTTTTTGTAGTGAAAATCGGATTCCAAATATGACAAGCGCCGTACATGGGTGCAGTTACAAACTCAGCGTAGTTATTTGTTGATTTATATAACATCTTTTCCCTGTGGCTGAAAAAATTTGATTTCGACCAAACACTACACATCATTTATTGATGCCGTTTAGCGAACGTTTGGCAGACGTTTTTAAAGTTTTGGGTTTTATTTGTGATGAAATGTTGATGTTTACTTTCGTAGTGCATTATCCACATATGAATTACAGGACCCAGTTCGCTTATTATTCTTGGGTAGAAAATGTCGGTGATTTCCTTTATGGGGCTGCTAAGTTTGTCTTCTTTTAGTTCAAAAAAATAATGTGATACGAAGGTCCAGAATGTTTTTAAATTCTCTTCAAAATGTTGACCAAACACGTAGTGGCTTTTAAATAATACATCTGATTATATAAGGATGTAAAGATCCACCATGTTACTCACCTTTAGTTAAATTGGGCTATAAAATTAAAAAAATAACAAATTGTAAAATTAATTAATTAAATGATCAATTAATAACGATGAATTAATATTTATATAAAATATATGAGCAAATTGAAAACGATTTGAATAGCTTTAAAAAAACACACTACTAAAAATATTTTATTACCGATTTAAATGAAACTATTTTATTGTAATCACTCATGAAAATGATTCCCGTTGCTTATTTAATGATGCCTTACCAGATATTACTTGAGGCGAAATATTTAGTAGGAACTACTAAGAAACTCTTACATCGAAAGTAAATCTGGAAATATATCAGAATTACATCATTTACATACTGCATGAAATAACATAATTTAATCTACCATTCAGTTCAGATAAATCTTTAAAATTAGCCCCTTTGCAGTTCCATACTTCAAAAATGAAAGGCGCGCAAATTCTCCATTTATCGACAAAATTTGTTTGTTTGGGAAATGGTAAATCAAAATCAAAGAGAATCTGAAAAATAAACAATAAATTAATTCTGTGGTAACAAATCATAGTGGCTTAAGTGCAAAATTGTAATTTTTCAGTATAGCAGTTTTAAAAAATTTTGCAAAATGTAGAACATTTAGGGCAATTATTCACCAACTTTGAATTCTGGAAATACGTATAAAGACATTTCACTTTGGACGGCAGTCCAAACGAGTGACGAAAGCACTTACTGTGCTGGAAGTCGAACGAAGTATATTATACAGCAAGTTTCGAACTTTTTCACTTTGAGGCCGCCAGGGTCATGTTATATACCATTGGAAAGGTCTTGAAAAATAAACCTAAATAATGTATAAAAGCATGAATTTCTACCAACATTGAGAGGAGATATGACCTTCCAAAAATTGCCCCAAAAAATCAGTTTTTCGCGTATAACTGCCCAAAAAAATGCCCCAATTATTTTCTAACTGGCAAATTATGATTGTAGACGTCAATACCAACTCAACGACACCTCAAACGTCTAAAACGGATGATTTTGACCAAAGTTATGACAATTTTAAATTTTTCTATGACGTCACCAAATAATCTTGCTGTGGTATATATGTTTGTTTGTCCGTACCTCTTTTATTTGATCTCATATTTTCAGAGGTTGTAGTACTTAAAAAACTAAGCCACTTTTGTTCTACAACTTTTTGATTTGGCCGCCATGTTGGCCGCGGCCGGCCTCTTAACGGCCATTTTTGGCCATTTTGCCACGTCCACAGTGCTGAATCTATTCGACATACCCTGGACATATGCATATCGTTGGAAAGGTATTGACGCCAGCTATCAAATAGCAAAAAAAATAATTCAAAAAATTAGGTTGGAGGGTCATTTTGGCCAAAAAACTGAAAAATGCGAAATCGGCCGGCCACATTAGGCCGAATTGCTAAAAAATGAGCCCAAGACTTTTGGTTCATATTTTCAGGATTGTTAGCCACAAATCTCACCTACAATATGACATCAACCGTTTGTCCCAGAAAACTCGTATATTTTAGATATTGACCTCCATAACTCAAAAGCCACCTTAATTTTTTGCAAAATTTCATTTTTTGGCTCAAATGCACCCTAATATCGGTCCGTTGCGGTTCATAATGATATAGTGAATCAACGTATTACAATGAAACAAATCGTCGCCTCAGTATTATCTTGTCGTAAGTCCAAATATGTCATTTTTGGGAAATTGAGCTTTAAGTTTGAAAGCTTATTTAGATAGTATAACATCGAGAAGTGTTTAATTTAATAGAATAATTCCAAACCTATCATACCATATATTGATTACCACTTCCTACACTTTAGATAAATCCACTAGTTTTTCCGGAAAATCACGAACAGTTTTCCAATTTGTCGTATAATGTTCGAAGTTGTACCAAACAATGGACTTACGATAAAAAATTTGCTCATACGACAAACACCTTCTGAGTAACAAATACATAAATCACATTAAAATTTATGAACTTACGATAAAATTTGTAAAAATCTTAGGAGACGTAAGATTATTTTATAAAAATGAATGTTTGACTGTTAATGGTACAAATTAGAAAGCAACTAAAACATTCGTAAACATCGTCTGAATGTATATTTTATTTTCAAAAACAAATATTCAATAGTTTCAAAATAAAATAACATATTAAAAAAAAAATTCAAAATAAACAATAGGAAATAAAAAATAACCGCGATTTGCACCATTCAATAATAACCAGGATACTGAATTAAAATTGCGATTAACCTTTATATATATTCCGCTCACGTGGTGGAGTACTGTGATCTTATTGGTTTATTTTGTGACAAAAAAAAATTGGACGTATATCAAAATATTTGTTTATGCTGGACATACGACATTTGTATTATAAATGTGTGTTAGCGATTTTGTCGTATCTCCAGAATTTGTGACATACGATACAAATATAAAGTTTATGATGTTGTGTGGATTTACGATAAATAAATTCTCTGTAACTCAGAAACCATACAAGCTAGAATAAAATGGATTGTTGATTTAGAAAGAGGAAGAAAAACTAAAAATACTAGTATAAAAAACTGAAAAACGACATTTTGGTGCTTACGACAAGATATTACTGAGCCGACGAAATATAAATACATCATATTATTATCATTGCTAAGTGAATTTTTACCAGTGACTCTTTTTTCATAACAAAAAAATGAAAAGCTGACAAATTGATGTGATCGAAAAAATCACCAAAAACATTGAACATTTGAGTCTCCTTGCATAAAATCGATATTTTTTTATCATTATGATGATTTCTTTTTATCATTATATATCATTATGATGATGATCTTATCTCCCCTCCCATCGCATGAAGATGGAATACCAGCGAGAGGCTAGCTACCATTAACTTTTATTTCCAACTAACACACTAAAATATGTATATTTTATTGTATTGTTTAAGGAATCAAAAATGAATGGTAGCCGCATGCAGTTAGTGACAAAACAGCAAGATACATGCAAAAAAAATTGTTGAATTACTCAATCGAATTTCTACCAAAAACACATGCATCTGGTTTAAATTTTTACTACTCTGTAACATACACTAAAAACTAAACTACAAATGTTCAGCCGATAGCATACGAGAACCGGGTGTGTAATAAGATCACACCCGACATGACCTGTTTGTGGCATGTGGTAAAGGATTCTGAAATAAAATCTACTAAAAGACTACAAAATGAAGATTGAAAAATTGCATGCAAAATAAAGAAATAGAATCGTCTTCCACACACTAGAAACAGTACACCAGAACGTAGGTTATCGTGCTGGACATAATAAAAAAAAAACTATCTACGTGAACCTAATGATGAGACCTGACCCTATTTTTCAACATAAAAAAGATAATATAAGTCTTTACTATTTCGAGGCCAACAGCATGGTGAGATTACGCCATCATCTGCTCACTTTCCAATCATAAATCGTATTGAACCATTCGTCAATAGAAACAATTCCGTTCACGGAAAAAAATAATTAGGGCGACATTTCCATAAAATATTTATAGCCCACGGAATAGTGGCTTGTTATCGGAAAGAAATCTATAAAATATTATGAACTGGTTTCTATGATGGATAGTAACAGTAATGAATATTTATATTAATTTTACTATACATATAGATAATTGTACTATAATATAAAGACCAAATTACCATTAGGCAAAGTAAGAGGGTCAATAATAATAGGATTTTCTGCTATATTATTCGTATTCTTTTCAATATAGTAATGTGGGATTAGTAATAGTTATAGGTCTATGTCCTATAACCCATTACATCAATTTACATATTTATTGAAGGGACTACTATTAATATAGTTGTAGTTGTTACATAAAACTCATTTCAGCACTTTTTTACATTAATTATTTCTTTATTATTTTACTTTAACTTTTACACAATAGATAGCTAAAACTAATTAATCGGTAAGTAAATTAGTAATAAACTAAAAACTACAATCATTTTCCAATTGAAGTTTGTGATTTTATATCAATGAAACGATTTATCATCACATATGGAACACTGAAAATATTTGATCTAAACCAAATTGCGGCATCTGTCTGTGAGTGTCCATCTGAAGTGAAAAATGATTACATATTATAAAACTATAATATTTCAATCATGTAAATTTTATACTTACAATTTACAAAACCCGTGCTTTCAACCAAATCAACAGAAACGAAATAAATATATACGAAAATAGATCCTGAAACTGGTGTCCATTTTCATATTCTGTGAAGGAATAGACATAACATTGGTGTATTAGCTTAAATTAGAATGTTAATGTAAAATGCTGCCATTTTAAATTTATTTTAACAATTTGTAATATAACTCTTTAATCACATAATAATCACATACACTTACCAATTAATAATACAAACGTGTTCAAACATCCAAGTTTCCACTAAAAATTAATACACACTATAAGAATAATAAGACACTAACTAAAATTTATAAAAAAATACCCAACTTTAAACACAAGTCAATACCGTGCACTATGAAAAAGACTGAATGACTGAAAAACAAAAGATAAACTTACGAAGTACAGCAAAAAAAATTAAGCGTCACGTGATAAAATGGAAACCGTCCTATATATGTACCATTGGTTGCAAGATCTAGTCCTATGCTACATAACTTAATAATTATATTATAGCACAGATTACCAAATGGCACGTACTAGGTACCATGCAAATAGAAAAGTCCGCTACAAAAATAGGAACGTTTGTAAAAATTATTACACAAAATACTATAATTTTCTTCCTATATCCCAAAAGGAAAAAATCTGGTAATCATTTTTTTCCGTGTTCTATTGTTTTTCTATTTTTTTTATTGAAACAGTTTCGTTCTATTGTTTTACGTTCTATTGTGCCTCATACACAGATGCAGGCCACTGGAGTGACGAATATCGAGAGAAGAAGAACGAATCATGCACACTTCGTAACACACAGCCGACAGCTGTGTGAGAGTATGCGTAATTCGTTCATCGCCTCTCGCTATTCGTCATTTCAAAACTCACAACAATTAAAAGCCCTGAACAAAATCTGAAACGCAGATACCAATATGCAACAAACTACAGAAGATTGTATTGGTTACACTGACAATCCCATGTTAATATTTTCCTTTCGTACCACTACTTATTAAACTAGCGCCCACATACGATGTACAAATATATATTCTAATACAACTATCTAGCATGGCTTTGTTGTTCGTTTTGGTTATTTCAATGCCGCGCATCTGTGTATGAGGCACAATACACGTAGCGGCCACTTGTGTGCTATCGTATGTGTGTGAACTCTAAGTCGAAGTCAAAACGACTGACAACAATAAAATGAATCGCAATTCAATTCATTTTTAATTTGCCTTGCCAAAACCATTGATATCAAATAAAAAACCTCTTAACGAGGTAAATGTTCGAGTGACGAAAGCCGAATTCAATTCACAAAATTTCTGATATCAAATTTGTGCCGAAAAAAACAATTGTATTCGATTTGTCAACGATTTTTCGGAATGTTAGTGCGTTCGGCGCGTTTGTTTACATTTTTCTTTCTAGCTGTCAAAAACAACAACTTGTCAACGGTTTTTTGAATGTTAAACAACAACGCGCTGAATGCACTAACATTCCGAAAAATCGTTGACAAATCGAATACAGTTGTTTTTTTCGGCACAAATTTGATATCAGAAATTTTGTGAATTGAATTCGGCTTTCGTCACTCGAACATTTACCTCGTTAAGAGGTTTTTTATTTGATATATTTTACAACGCTATTTGAATAATTTACTTTTGTTATTTGAGAAATATAGCCCTAAGTAGCAAGTAAGCTACTCTTATAAACTGAAAATGAAAATTATAAATGGTTATAGTTACTTAAACTATTATTGATAATTAGAAATTTATTTTTGTCCCCTTTAAGTTATTTTAAGCCGTTGCTATAAAATAAGGTGTGTTAGGACGAAATTGTAAATTCAATTTCAAATAAAAAAAAAAAATAATGAATCGTTCGTGTATGACAAACTTATTAATAATAAATGATAAAATTAGTAGAAGTATTGTTTTTATTTTTGAAACATTTCAAATTTTATTTAGAAAAATATAAATAATAATATCTCAATCAGAAAGAAAATTAAAACCATAATAAGCTTAGTATAGTACTCGTAGTCCTATTCGTATTCTTATTATTAACTATAAGGACTAAACGGTTTTAAAATAACTGTACATGCATTATTAAAATTACTTACCAGTTTCGGTGACGAAAAACGGTGTGGATTGTTTAAATACAGAAATACGAAAATCCAACGTTTCCACCAGTTTCTGTTTTATTAGTTCTGTTCGGGTGGTTGTATTTAAATTATTCAAAATCTAAAATTTTTCGTTGTTTTCTAATCTATTTATCGCATTCTAGTCGTCTTCTTGGACACTGCGCTCGCTACCTGTTTCTCTTCCGACTGGGACTACCCGTTCCCGCCTCGATAGAATAGAGGTTCTTGTGAAGAAATCAATATCTAAACATGAAATGTTGGCATGTATAGGTGCTGCAAATCAGAAATAAAAAAAAAATATATGGACTGTCAACATTAGCCGTGTTTCATGATACCCATTGATCCGTTCAAATTTTATATGGAAAGCTTGATCCATGTTTTGTTTTAGAACACAAATTTTGATTTGAAATCTAGCAAGTGCCTTTGTGTTGTTTCATGAAACATGAACTGAACCGGATAAGATCAAGCATCAAAAATGTTGTATCGTGTATGAAAAAATTTAAAACGTGGCTATTGGTAATTTTAATACTCGTAAATGAACGAATATGTACTATTTCATGGTTTTGAGATCGGTGTATAGAAACTGCGTGTCGAAACATTCCAAAATGATTATATAAGAAGTTTCCACAAATTAAACGTATTTATGCAGTAAAGGATGAAACACACCAAGCAGCAGCAGCGAGCAGCAAATTTAAATATTGGCTTATTTGCTTATGTAACGATACAAAATTGTAATTTGAGTATAAATGTAGGTATTTCCAATAAAATAAATCAAATATTTTCTAATTTTAATAGAATAATTTAGATTTAAAGAAATTATATTGAATGAAGTTGCATCTGTCGCGGCATTAATAGGTTCCACACACAGCAGCATAAATTTACTGCACTTGGCTGCTACTCATAACCTCGATAAATTTGACAAAATTCTATTTACAACTAAAACAAAACAATCTGCTGCGCTGCTTGATTTTGATAAAATCCGAAATACCCACCGCGATCTATACCGCATGGTATTTCAACGTGGTTGCATTAATCTGCAGAATTAGTAAAGTGATAAAATCCGAAATACCCACCGCCATTCACTGCATGGTATTTCTACGGATTAACATTATACTACATGATTAGTATAGTGATTGAAGCCGAGATTCCAACCGCCATTCCATACCGCATGGTATTGTACTCGGGTTTGCATTAAAACGCAGGATTATAGT
The DNA here is from genome assembly GCA_932526605.1 of Nephrotoma flavescens. Classification (NCBI taxonomy): domain Eukaryota; kingdom Metazoa; phylum Arthropoda; class Insecta; order Diptera; family Tipulidae; genus Nephrotoma; species Nephrotoma flavescens. The sequence continues at coordinate 242,533,708 of OW052222.1, forward strand.
AAAGTGATTAAACCCGATATTACAGCCGCTATATTCGCCGAGTGGTTTTTTTACGAGTTTGCATTCGCGCGCCCATATACCAGCCGCCATTCATCACATGGCATTTTATTAGTTTCCGGTTAGCACACTCAAAAAAATAATAAGGTAATATTTACAAAAAATGTAAGTAAATTTTACTTAAAATCTCGGTTTAAATTGAGCTTAAGTAGCGCAACGCAAACTTTACAAATTTTGTAATTTAAAATTAACTTCATGCTATGTAACAATATTTTCTAAAAAAATTATCTCGTTGCATGTAATATTTACTTCGCATTTTGTTGATTCAACTTATTGGATGAAATAAAATAAAAATATAAAATACGTAAAATGAAAATATGTGTACATGTTGAATTAACTTTAATTTAAGTAAAATTTACATCTTGCTCAAATAGAAATAATAAAAAAAATATCTTTGAATTCATAGAAAAACAAATATTTTGTTATCATCCAAAAGAACTACGATTTTATAGTGTATATTTTAATTTGCTATAAGTAAAATCACCAATCACCACATAATTGCTAATTTTACTTATAGCAAAGTGAAATACACGCTATAAAATCTTAGTTCTTTTGGGTGATAACAAAATATTTGTTATCACATCGAGATGAGGGGTCTCACCTTTTCAAAAGCGATGAGGTATAAATTTTGAATCCTTTTAATTAAAAGATTCGATCCTCATCAAATCATGTAGTTATCAAACTACGAAAATAATGTTTCGCACTTCATGAATTTAAATGAATTAAACATAAATGACCTAGCGAATTATATTCGAAATGTAATAATTATTGTTAAACATCGCCGATGTAAATTTAACATACAAATATGCCACCTTTACTATGCAAGTGTAATTTTTTGTTAAAAAAACTATTTTACATTGTCTAAGTAAATTTTACTTGTTAACAATAAGAACAAGAATATAATCATGAATTTTTGTTTTACACAACTTTTACGTATGATAAAGTAAATGCTGATTCCTTGCGATTTTCGGAGGTCTAAATGCTCTTGAAGATCAAGCAACGCACCGCGATCCATTGCTAATACTCTTAGCAGACGAAAAGTTGGACGATGATACAAGACAGCTATGGAAATACGAATCGGCTGAAACCGATTATCCAAAGATGGATGAATTCTTAGAATTTCTAGCTAAGAGAATGAATTTATTAGCTGAGCCTACAAGCAAACGATTATAGCTGCACCCAAATCATCAATACCGATTAGTTCATATTATGCCACTATACAGTTACCGCCCGATCTGCTCTGGGAAAATGAAGCACAAATGACATTATCCCGCACGCCGTGATTTCATAACTAAATATAACCGTTGTTTTAACTATGCCTTACAAGTAGAAAGCATTTTTTAAAATGTCCCAAACGGCATAATACATTGTTGTATTACGTCCATACCCCACAAATAACCGATCGTGTTCACAGAATAATAAAGAATCACCGAATACGAATGAGACCGGTCATCAAAATATCGTTCAGTCAACTTCCAGTAATAATAACCAATCAGCTATCACGATGTTAGCAATACCGATGTGTCGATGCCTAGAGAAACCAGTGACAATTAAGGATCCAGTAGAGGATGCCCGTTCGATTAAAGGTAATATCCCTATTTTACTTACCGCAAAATTGGACATACAGGATAAATATTTAAACTGGACAAAATGTCGAGTCCTGTTGGATTCGGAGTTGACGCACAATTTTATTACGAAAGATCTTATAAGTCGGATATTACAATTAGTTCAATTAATCAATCACGATCATGTATGCCAAGAGGTAAATCCGAAATTAAACTACGAACTTCAATCAATCCATCATTTTGCATGGACATTGAACAACCTATTTCCAATATCAGTAAAATCTATTATTACGTTGATTCTGAAACTCTTCAACGGTTAGAGATAGCTATATGGAGAGATTTTGGCGAACAGAACAAGTGCTCTTTACCCAAAGCTTTGACAAAAGCATTGCAGATTTCCATCTCTGATAAAGATAAAGACTACCATCGTATCCTGTGGGGAGAAAATCCAGATATGAAATTATCTCAATACCGTTTAAAAACGGCAACCTACGATAAGTACGAGACGATCTATCCCGAAGCCAGTAGAGTCATTAGGAAGGATTTTTACATGTATCTTAGATATTTAAATACAAAAACTTTAAAATTGAAATTCTTCAAACCCGAAAAATTAAAACGAAAATCTTGCATTCACTTAATCGTGGAAGAGGTTGTAAATGCCGAATACTGTCTATTCTGATTTATTCAGCATGGTTATAAAAGCGATATTAGTTTATTATTAAACCATAAATTACTACCGAATAATTCAAAAAATTTTCTTTCTACTACTGCTACTATTGGCCACGGTGCTAAGGAACCAAATTACCAAACAACATGTCAGCCACAAGTTGTTGCATATCATTTTAAAACACCGGTTTGCCATCCCAAGAGCAAGAAAATTTACACCGGATTATACATCTGCGCAACACCTGTAGACGCTTTAATACCAAGGTGAGGCAACAACGTTATATCTAATGAAAAGTGAAGTGAAGCTAATTTATTGATCCCAGCTCACTTTAATCACCAGCAATTAACGATGTTACTTGAACCCCGCCCACACCAAATTAAGATGTCGTACATAAACCGATGGCCTATCACCAGAATATCCGAAATACATCCAGCCATGATCAACTCACTCGGAGTGTATCCCTCAAGTAACCCGTTGGCCTCATCCTAAAGTAGCCAATAATTAAACTATATTTGTTAACCAAAATCAATCCGAGTTCCTGAAACCATAAATCTTCACCTGAAACACATAAAACATCATCTGCAAGAAAACCAACTATTCAATATATCATCAAGTCCAACACAACAAGGTTAGCAAGATAGTGATTCTTTCTTTTGAAAATTTTCTGCCACGACATTTTTCACCTTTCAACTGCAACCTCTTATTAGGCATAATTCGAACAATTAACACTGTTTGGGAGGATATGAATTATAAAATATAGCCAATTTTATAGTCCATATCCTGCCGTAATACTCGGCAATTTTTCTGACCATTCAGCAACATGATGTTTATTAACATCATTAGCAGCATCGGAACTAACATTTTCTGAAATCCCAAATCTATTTCGAAAACACCGAAGCCAACCGATGCTGTATAAGATAGCAGAAAATTTCCAGCAGAAAAAATGTGTTTTGCTATCCACCGCTAGAGGCATCACTATCACAAAAATTAATTTTTTTCTGATTTGCGTATGTAGTGTGTAAGGACTCTCAAAATATACTAAAATTACCACAATCATCATTATGCAAATACAGGGCAACATCAAACAAATTGCCATAGTTCAATGCACTCCATACAATTCTGAAGTCATTTTAATGTGAATGTTTTCAGTTTTTTAACAAAAGTGTTAGAAAAGCCCCCCTGTAACTACCCTGGGTGTATGTTTTTATGGTAGCTGTGATCAAATTCTATATACATGAGATTCACACCTGGCGTCAGTAGCCTTCCATACATTTTTGAAATCATCTTGATGTGAATGTTTTCAGTTTTTTAACAAAAGTGTTAGAAAAACCCCCTGTAACTACCCTGAGTATATGTTTTATGGTAGCGAGATCATAATCTGTATACATGAGCAACATAAGATTCGCACCTGGCTTCAGTAGCCTTCCATACGTTTTTGAAGTTTTTCTAACACTTTTGTTAGAAAACTGAAAACATTCACATTAAAATGACTTCAGAATTGTATGGAGTGCATTGAACTATGGCAATTTGTTTGATGTTGCCCTGTATTTGCATAATGATGATTGTGGTAATTTTAGTATATTTTGAGAGTCCTTACACACTGCATACGCAAATCGTCTTTTAAACAAAATTAACTTTTCTCGCTTCAAAACCTTTAAACATATATTTTCTCTTCATTTTCACAAATTCTTTGATTTTTCATAAAACTTTCTGCTGAAAATTTATAATTTGCATAAAAATTTCAAAATTTTTTTGCTGATGTCAAAAAATATCAACAGAAAAAATTTCATTTTTGTGATAGTGATGCTTCTAGCGGTGAATAGCAAAACACATTTTTTCTGGTGGAAATTTTCTGCTATCTTATACAATACAGCATAGCCGACCGTTCGATAAGCATTGTCCAATCTCATTGATCTAGCTATTTTGAGGCCTTGCTTTTGGAGAATTGTACTAAAAAACGGGTAAATTTTGGCTCGTGCAATACCAAACCATTCAACGATAGGTTCGTCAGTTTTAGAATAATCCGTTGTTCTCTTTTTTTTCGATATTTTATCACTTTCCTGACTTTTCATATACCTTTGTGTTATTTTTTTATTTTTTGAAACGATGTAAATTTGTGTTCTGCCACAACCAAATTTTTGTGCTAAGGCTTCGACCGACACCGATTGATTTTTCTTCATTTCCAATACAAGATATTTCTTTTTTAAAGTAGTTTTTTAATTTCGCCTTTGCACTCATTATGTCCCGTCTCTCGTCTTTATAATGCTGTATAAGATAGCAGAAAATTTCCAACAAAAAATGTGTTTTGCTATTCGCCGCTAGAGGCATCACGGTCACAAACATGAAATTTATTCTGCTGATATTTTTCGAAACCAGCAGAAATTTTTTGAAATGCAAATTAATAATTTTCAGTAGCAAGTTTTATGAAAAATCAAAGAATTCATGAAAAAGAAGGGAAAATATTTAAACATATATTTTCTCTTCTTTTTTATATTTTTTCTCTTCTTTCATAATTTCATAAACATATATTTATTCTCTCATTTCTGAAATGTGAAATGTTTCCAGTTTACAGTGGGTTTGTCTAACACTTTTGCTAAAAAACTGAAAACATTTCACATTAAAATTACTTCAAAAATGTATGAAAGGCTACTGACGTCAGGTGTGAATATTCTCTTCTAAACGTTTAAACATATTTTTTCTCTTCTCTTTCATAAATTCTTTGATTTTTCATAAAAATTATTAATTTGCACAAAAATTTCAAAAAATTTCTACTGGTTTCGAAAAATTTCAGCAGAAAGAATTTCATTTTTGTGATCGTGATGCCTCTAGCGGTGAATAGCAAAACACATTTTTTCTACTGGAAATTTTTTGCTATCTTATACAGCATTTTGTTGATCCCTTTAAAATACAATACCATCTCGTTTCAAGATTATAATAAATCACAGCTTAATCCAAAATTGATAATTTTAATTAAATTGCATTCACATTATTTCATTGTCATACTATTTTCAATTAATAAAATGAGAGCATAACTCCTTTAACAACACACTGTATAACGTTTGTATTAAATTAGAAAAATCCTTGGTGTACGCGGCGATAAGTCAGTGTGTAAATCCATTTTTATGTGATTCTCTGTTTCACAGAAGATATTGGAATACTTTAAATCCACTACGTAGTACATAAAATACAAAAAAGCAAAATCCCTTTAAATTACATAGATTTCGTTTTGTTGGTTCTTACAACATGAAAACGTCTTAAACAAATATTACGTTAAGTGAAATCCTAAGGAAATTTATATCGATTTTTCATGTCGTTCTGTCTATATTTCGAACTATATAAGATATCGCAATGATTGAAAATCACTTTCATACTCATCTATAAATTAATCCCAGTCTGCCTCGAACCCATAACAACACTTAAATCTTTATGGTTGTATTCAAATTTATTGAATTTAAAAAGTGACTTGGATATCGTTTTCGTCTGTATATTAAGTCTAATGTTGTTATGGTATAGTATTTCGTCAAGGTGTCACAATTGTTGGGAAACAGAAGACGTTTTAGGTTTATATAGCTATCGATTGATAAAGGATGTTTGAAATGTTGCACGATAAAATATTCAGTTACCCAAAAATGTAATTCGTCAATTTAAAATCATAAAACTAAATCTATCAACATGTCATTCTTATACATATAGTCTATACAGCTTTCTGTTTAATTTAAGCTTTGATATCCCAAAATTTTAAAATGAGATTGCGAAGTGATTTTTTTTGAGTATTCATTAAAATGATCAATGCCTAGTGCAACTCCGAGATATAAATCTGTATTGGCGTTTGTTCCTGAAGAAGGTTTTCAAACCATTCCATGAGTACATCCCAAAACAGATCTAGACAAAGACTCTCTATACTGTTTCCATGATATTGGTACTGAATTTTCATTTCCTTTTTTGCTTCATGGTGAGTTTTGGATACCTGCCAAATTATGTGTATCTCCTTTAATTTTTTTTTTCAAAAAAGTAACGGGAATTGGTTATTTACAAGGCCCGTTTAAAGGGATTGTAATTTTTTTTGCCGCTAAGTTGGTACAACTGTCTTCTAACTTGACATGAAGTTTAGGCGCGATCTGTCATTTAGTTTGTGTACAGTGCTGTATTTTGTCGGGCCCAACAGAAGTGGCATCCATAAAATGAAAGAAATGGTGAACGGAATATTGTCATTTATGTTTGAGAGAGATAGCCGCTAAACTTTCTGTGTCTCACAAATCAATTCAACCGGTGTGAAGTTATTGGACAAAAGTTTTTGGACAAAAATTTATGCGAGTGTTCTTTGTGAAGTTTTTGGACAAAATTTTATTTCTTGGACAAAAATTTATGAAAAACAGTGTATTTATTTTATATTAAAATAATTCGAAAAAAAACTATAATAAATATTGAAAAAACAAAAGAAAATGTTTGACATTAACAAATCTAAAATGCTCATTAACATAAATTTTTAAATAAATCACATACCATACTGAATAAAATGGTAAACCAAAATGTAAAAATCTCAGAGATTGGCTCGCAAGTGACTATATACGTTCGAAAGGAGATACATTGAGCTATTCAAATCAGTAAGCCCTATCTCGATATGTTGACCATGGCTCGTGAATCGAATTTTAAAATTTTATCAATACAGCGTGTCGAGGTTGTTGCTATTTGGCTTAGAGTAGTAGAACATTCGTGGATGTGCAAACTCGCTGTATTGGTGAAACTTTAAAAATTCGATACAAGAGCCTTCTTCATCATTTTGAGATGGGGCTTACTGATTTAAATAGCTCAATGTATCCCCTTTCGAACGTATATAGTCACTTGCGAGCCAATCTCTGAGATTTTTGCTTATTGGTTTACCATTTTATTCAGTATGGTACGTGATTTATTTAAAAATTTATGTTAATGAGCATTTTAGATTTGTTAATGTCAAACATTTTCTTTTGTTTTTTCAATATTTATTATAGTTTTTTTTTCGAATTATTTTAATATAAAATAAATACACTGTTAAAATTGCACATTTTCATAAATTTTTGTCCAAGAAATAAAATTTTGTCCAAAAACTTCACAAAGAACACTCGCATAGATTTTTGTCCAAAAACTTTTGCCCAAGAAATTCACACCGGTATCAATTCATACCATTGTACACGATTGTTTGTTCAACTAGTACCGAAAGTCCCGAATTTCTGGCCAAAAACTCAATAAATACCATAATCACCTGATATGGGTCCGGCTGACATTTTTCTCTTTCTCTTTTCTTTCTTCGATATTTTCATTCATTATAAGAATCGAGAAACACACTTGAGATGAACAGATAAAATAGATCACTCTAACAAACAACCTAAATGACAGATCGCGCTCAAACTTCACGTCAAGGACAGGCGTTTTGTTTAATTAAATTGGATGTGCAATAATAAACTTTACTAGTGGTTTGTTTATCTTAAATCTCCTCTTAGGCCTCTGATTGCCACATTTTCTATTTGAACCACCAATAATTCAAGGTTTGGAGTGAATACACTTTTAAGGTGATCAACGACGACTTTAGCTTTTTCCTAATCACTTCTAGCCCATTTACCGTTAGAAAGACTAATTGGCGGATTTGGTTGCTGAGGCAGTTTAAGGTATTTAGTTCCATAATGAATATTTTGTGTCCGAATGGGGAGATAATCCCATAAGACAGTTTTGCATAAATTCTATCTTGTTTTTTGTAGTAGGCTTTGCAGTTTGTTTTGCATCAGGCGATCGATTAATTTGCCAGCGGATGTTGTGGTGTATCTTAATTGTATGTTTGCTCTTTGGTTTAACCGAGGCTGAATTAGCTGCGTTCGCCAGTAAATCATCACAGTTTTCCATTGTAATGTTTATATCGTTAGCCGTCTGCAGTGTAGACGTCAAGTCGATATGCGGACAGAAATATACTTCTTATATTTTTTACTAATTATTGAAGGTGTTCGTTAGATGCTTGTTTACAGAGCATGGCTATTGAGCAGCTCAGTAATGTGGTCAGAAGATAATTCTAAAAGTGATTTAGCCTGGATTTTAATTTATTTTTATGATAAGATTTTGTCTTTCCTCATTTATCTCCGTACATTCGTATATTAAACGATCTATAATTCCAAAGCACATAAGGTAACTATTGAAGTGACCACCATTGATGAGGAATTGTGATTTTCTTTATTTTGATGTTTGTTAGGTTTTGATATAGTGGTCTCCCTTTTTCATTTTCGTCCCAGTTTTTTGATATATTACGATACCCTCACTTTTTATCGTATTATTCATTTCTGGTCCAACCTGTACACCAGCCATGACTGCTCGAAAATTAACTTCACGACCCATTCGCATATTATATATCGCGGCTCTTTGTTTTATGAGGATTTTAATTGGTGAGCTTCCAGCAAGTATTTCTAGTGTTTCTTTGGAAGTTGTGTGGTAGCCATCTGTTATTTTTAGCAATGCGGTTTTTTGTGCACAGGCCATCGAGTAGACATGATGATACACATATAGATTATCAGCTCAGCTAGCGCATGAATATGACTGGTTCGACCGTACCTTTTAACAATATTAGCGTGGTGCCTTTGTTGAGTTCCAAGTCTTCGTGTGAGAGCCGCGCAACTGTGTGGAACCATTTTCTGGCTCTATCACCGACGTTTTTAATATATGCGTATGTATTCCTATACTCTTCGTGTTTAGGTTTCCCTTCAGTAGCATCATGACAGTCTTTGCTGGTGAGAGGACCATTCGCTTATGTGTCAGGCCATCATTGAAGATTATGTTCCAAATTTATGGTCTAACCATTAGGCCCTGCGGCATTCCTTCTGTGACGGTTTTACCTACCTAACCGAAATTATCCTGATTTATGGTCGTTCTGTATATAAATGAATCGAGGATACATTTATACATACATAGTTTTTGCTACATTATTTTCCTTGAGTTCTTTGTTGATGTTGACGCTTACACACCACCAATTTTCCTGATATATCAAGAAATAAGCCGATTACATGCTTTGCTTTTGTGTTCTTAATCATGTCAATTAAGGAGACTATTGCGTCTTTCGTTGATTTCTTCTTTCTGAAGCCAAACTGTTTTTCTGAGTTCTGTCCGATTCTATAAACTTTTTGATTTGTTCTGGATTTCTGGAATTCTTTCGTTAGCTTTTGGATTTGCTTCACAACAACGATTGTGAAGACTTACGTCCACCGTGACACAACGCGTGACGGTTTCAGGAAGCTTTTCGACACCCTTTGACATTATAAATGAAAGTGGGTTTGGTTTTGCATCCGATTTCAATGTTTCGCTTCCCTGTCATCTCGATTAATATTGTTCTTTGGCCACTAAAAATTTAATTCGTTTTGACATTCCAGCGTTGGATTCTACTAAGTCGGCTTCTAGTAACTAGTGTTATAGATCAATGTTTGACTCACCATTGTGGCTGTAGGTTTTGGGTTGACCTTGCTTGTTCTGCATATTTAATTCGTGCGGCTTGAAATGAAATTTTCAACTGCGACACCTCGACTTGGAAGTATAGTTCCATAGGATCCATTCACTGAAAACATATGCTTACACAAATTACCTGCGATAGCATTTGCACAAATACTTAAGAAAACTTTAGTCGCCAGGTTTTCTGCTACATACTAGACATATTGTAGGAGTTTGTTGGACCTTTAAATTAAACAGCAACAACGTAAAAATACTATCTATCAAGAAACTGAAAAGGAAAAAGTTACCCGAAATTCATTCTCCCAGGCACACAAAAAATTGGTATTTAAAATTGGGCTCAAACAGGGACTCTTTAGCGGTCGTTGCCGGCTAAGCGTCAGGGTTTGGGCGGTTGCTTTGAAGAGTTATTGTAATCCACGGGGAACCGTGGGAAACGAACAGTGCCATCTACCTACCTATCTATGACTGCAAAGATCCTCACCATGCTCGTTAATTTATTTTCTCATTGCTCTTTTGTAACCCCACACAAAAAAAAAGTCATCCACCAAAACGAAAGCGACAATAAAGCAAAAGAAAAAAATCAGAATTTTGTTTGATCATAAAAAAATAACAATTCCATTTATTCGACAAAATTCCATAAAGCAAAAAAAACACAAATTCATGAAAAAAATGGAATAAAAAACGGTTAGATTTAAATTTAAATTCCGTACTAACTAAATCTAAGATTTACAAAAAAAGACGGGAAAGGTTCGGAGCTATAAGCATTTTTGCTGCATATAAAGAACTTTCACGAAGAAGCACGTCCGGAAAATGAAAAATATTTAGTATTGTTATAAACATTTTTACCACCCCCACCCAGCTAACTTCCAATTCAAACACCCAAAACCCATCTCACCCGCACCGCCCTATAGCGCACCACCCATATCATCACTCTTTAACACCACTTTCGCCACTCCCACACATACACAAGCCACACAAACCATCAGCCACCAAATCCCAAATTCCCACACCAAACCCAAAACACTTCATACCACCCTACACCTCCCATACCACCTCTTCTACCACCCCGATAACCACACCACCCACACAAACCCACATCCACGTGCTCTATGAAACCAAAATAGAATAGAAAATAAAAAAAATTCTATCAATTTTCATTATCAAAGTTGATATCTCCATCCACTCTCAAGTTATCGTGAACACAGACGGACAGACGGCAAACTGAAACCATATAGCATTTTTTTTTAACACAAATGCTTCAAAAGGGAAGTTCAAAATAAATTTATGTTTAAAAAAAATTATTGTTGGGTTCCTTATTCGGTATCTTATGCGGTAGATAATGACAACGCCGCACGTCACAAACAACTTATTACTGTTTTTTTTTGGTTATTTGTTTTTTTTATTGGCCACAATTTTTTACAATTCACTATTCAATTTATTTTTTGTTGTTGTTGCTTTTAAGGCAGGTTCAGATATGCGATTAAAAAATAATTCGCAATCCCCGCCCGAGATGAAATAATTTTAGCTTTGGGCAAATTTTGATTGCAAGCATCCAACATAATAAAAAAAAAACAAATTATGAGCAATAATGACGGTCATTACCAGTGATTAGATTGGCTTGATTCGCGAATCATTTTTCGATCGCATATCTGAACCTGCCTTTATAGATAAGTTTTTCCGGTTTTGTTTTGTTTTTTTTTAAATATTAATTAAATTCACAATCGTCTATGATATGTCCTCATATAATTTTTTTTATTAGATTGTTTTTTATATATAAGCAACACGAACTTCTGCACACAAACATTTTTAACTTTTGCACAAACCATTTTTGGGCCCTTTATAGCTTATCTACTAAATCCCACCTTTCTTTAGCTAACCTTTCTAACACAAATATAATCTTTTACCACTCTCTGCAACTCTTTTGACGTCTGAGGTTACATCGAGCCTTTCTTCAAAATTATCTCTTATCCACTTTAAGGATGACACCATCTGAATTCTCTTTCCACCAACTACAAACGGTGGTAATTATGGTTTTGGAGGAGAATAGCTCCATTTTGCCTGATCTCATCTCTAATGCCATTAAATGGCATGAGTTTTTTTTATTTTTCCAGCACTAACACTTTGGTGTCTCTGTCTTTTTGGACATACCTTCTGATCATGTCTAGAATCAGAGCATTGCCTACATATTTAATTTCCCTTTGCAAAACTTTGCAATACGTCAAAATGCAGGACATTTTAAGTACCTTGTGACCCTATTCCAATCTCGTCTGCATGAGGATCGACCACTATAATATTCTTCGGTTTTTATTAAAACATTTCGTGCGGCCGGGGTCAATTCAATTACTCCATTGGCCATCACGACACATTTTGGTCTGTGTTTCAAATCATAATTTTTTATTGTTGCCCTGTTCTGAGATAAAATTAACGCCTTAAGGTCGTTCCGACAAGTTCTTGTTATTCAGTAAGAATACGCAAGTCTTCCGACATCGCAATTTCGTTCAGCATTCCTTCTTCAAGATGTCGCTAACCTTTTTTACTGCAATATTGGTTTCTACTTCGCTACTGCTAGTAAAAGTAGACTGCTTGCCAGCTACCGGTTTACAGTTTCAGCGCTTGACAGGTGTCACTGAGGGTTTGGAACATTTTTGACATCTGCTTTGATTGCAGGGGGATGTGGTATTCTTGTTACTGGTGTTTGCGCGTATGTAGTTTTACTTTCTTTTTGAATGTAGTTTATAGCGACTCAACTATCTCCTTCCGTTCGGCAAGACGACCTTTCAGATCGGCTAGTTCCAAGCACATTGTGTGGCCTGCATCACGAATTGAGCTCCAGAATTCAAAAATATTGTTTCTGTCGCCGACAGTTATTTTGCGATGATTATTTTTTGATCTCACCCCTTAATGTACAGAGTGCCTCGTTTAATGATTTAATATATTTAATATCGTTGCATTCGGAGCGTACTCGTCCTCCATTGGGCCCGCATGATTTTCATTTATATTGCTGAGGAGGGTTTTATGAGTATAAGGAATGATTGCGATGGATGCTAATTTCTGGACAATTCGTTCAGAAGGTAGGATCCCGAGTCCCTTATTTTTTTTTTAGGGTGCACGACTTTTTTAAAAATTGTTGTAGTAGCGTTTTTTTGCTTACCAAAACCAGATCGTCATGGGTCCTAATCTCGGCAAAAATAAACGTAATGGGTCTTGTGGTGGGGCCCGTGTTCCATTTTTCAAATTATTTTTCAATAAAAATTGTTGAGAGGTTTTTAATTGTGTGAAGCGATTGGTCCATATTTCAGCAAAATTCATTCAGTCATTCGGTGTACCCCGGGTCAATTTTTTAAATTTTTATTTTGGATATAGCACGATTTTTATAAAAATTGGTGGAGGAGGGGTTTTGAGTGTCAGGAGTCGATTGCGATGGGTGCTTATTTCGGGAAAATCCGTTCAGAAAATTTTTTTCGGCTCGTAGATTTTTGTGTATAAAATTGTTCAAAATAAGCCTGCAAACTTCCTGGGGTAAAATCTTCAACATTCGGCTCGTTCTCTCATACAATTTTGTGATTGTTAACCAATTTCTTGGAAAACGAATTCTTGGAACTCGCTGAAATATCCACCTCCATATGCTCGGTAGCTGGCTCGTTCGATCGTTTAACCAGATTGAACTATTTTGAGCTGTGCAAACCTGACCTAATTTTTGTAAAGCATAATGAGATTGACTTTTTTCCTAAATGTTTTTGAAATTTTTTCATTGCTACTGAAGCTGCACAGAAGAACGTAAGCTGTCTCTATGTTCTTGCATTTTGTCACCTAGGCGTATCCAAACTCTCTCATCAAAAAAAGTTTAGCTTGTCATGAATTGTTATTGGACTGCCATCGTTTCGCTCTGTTTATGCGCCCTAGCGCTTCGAACAGTATTTTGATTAATATCTAAAAAGACTCAGGTTCACTTGCGAGACATAGATTATTTCTAGCTTTCCCTTCCACCTTGTTTTAACAGCTTGCACATACGTCTTACAGGAATTGATTTGTATTTCTGTGATGGGTATTTTGACTTTTTTGATTTTTTTCTTACAGGTATGTTGGGAAATTAAAATTTCAAATTCTTTTGTATCTAGGATAAATAGAGAAAATAGAAGCATTTGCAATGGGGAGTGTGAGGGAGGGAAGGTGTAGACGCACATGTTTGCAATCAGCAGTTAAGAATGTGAATTTCTAACGTTTGATTTCGTTCTAGAGTGATTAGGAGATTGTTTGAAAACCAGAACCAGAAAGAACGGAAAGAAACTTTGACAATTTACATTTTGAACTGTTGATAGCAAACACGTGCGTGCAAATACATCCGAAGTGGTTAAGGGCAAAACGACAAATCGAAATGGGTTCCTATAGCAGGACGAAAGAACGGTTCCTTTTTACGAAAGAAAGTGGAGTAGAATTGGTAGAGCTCATCACGACACAAATGACTAGGTACGAGGCGTTTCAGTGTATGGTGCTAGAATTTTTATTTGCAAAAGAGCAGCAACAAAACTATTTACTTCACCGAATACAAACCAACAGCAACAAATGAAAATAATGGCACAAGATAACATTGAACTGGAACAAATAATAACTTAATTTTTTTTTACTATTTGCCGTAGGTACTTGGGAAAACACACTTACTCACTTAATAAGGACATTTTATTAAACAACTGTTTTCTATTTCGCAAAAATTAGATTTTTGAATATTTTAATAAAAAAATTTTGTTGAAAAAGTTTAAAAAATCACTCGTTCGATTTCGACTTGTTAGGTCATCATCAGGAGTATACTCCGGACACAGATTTCATGGCAATCTGGGCTCTTGACACACCCAATAGTATTCAAAGAAATTATAATTAAGAAAGTGACTATTAATATTTTATCTTTTTATACTCAGCTGAGATCGAAAGTTTAAGAAGAAACCCGCTGTGTACTAGGCAGTATTATAACGTTAAGTTAGAAATAAATGTCGATATGATTTAGACCAAACATAGGAAATCGCCACTTCGAGCATGTTACGTGGCATTTTGACCTACTTTAGTAAAACATTTTATTTATTTATTTTCATAGCAGAAAACTCCGCGTAAACAATTTTCCCGCTATTAGAAAAACAATTTTTCAAGTTTATTTTAATTGACCATAAATTGTTTACATTTGGTTTACATATTGTTTACACAACCCGATATACAGTAAGCAAAAAATTAATCCCGATGAGTGCACAATCAACAAGTAATGTCGCGTAATTAGAACAACTTAAAGACGACGAAAATATAAATAATTTAATCGGAAAATCTTAATCTCCCTCTGTGATAGCATAATAAACTTGTATATTTTAGACGCAACGTGCTGTAATACATTTCAATTAATAAATTTTCCAACCCAATTATTTTATATACTCATCTTAAAACCAGTCAGACAGAACCAAAACAGAGAAAAAAAATCAAAATATGAAAAAAAACTCGAACATAAAAAACCACTCAAATTTCGGACGCAGAAAAATCACTCAAAATACTAAATGTATGGGGAAATTTTATGTCGAGTAACGATTCGTCGCACTAAACTGAAAATTTTCTCGTTTTCTACTTTGTCGCTACATTCTAAATAAACCGGTACGAATTAATATGTACCGGAAAAACAATAGACCAAAACAAACGAATAAAAAATTTTCATTGTCAAGTTTGTATTTTACAATACTTTCCCGTATATAATTTTCTTTTTTTCCTACACTGCGTCCCACTCTACCCGAGTTTTTGTATTTTCTGTATACAAAGCAAGCAATTTTCATTGTATAGCAAAATTTGCGAATACATTTTTCTTCAGTTTTAGTGCAGCATTCATAGTGAAAACATGTAAACATTTTGTTTGGTGCAGCGTACGGAAAATTTGTGAATTTTTTTTTTTGAAAAACCAAATATTTAAAGGTGATTTTTTGTGTTTTAAATATTTATTTTAAATATAATTTATAGTGTTTGTGATTGTGTTAGTGTACATGATGTGGTAGTGTTTATATTTATTTGAGATTGGAAATTAAAAAAAAAAAATTATTCCAGAAATTTTTTTAAATGTTGTGAAAAAATTTAAATTTTGTGCATTCTTTGAATATTAAAATAATTATAGCAACAGAAAGTGGTCGAAAAATGGCATTTTTACATTCATGCTGCTTTTGGAGATCCGTGCGCAAAGGGAGCTATGCCAGTTCAATATATACCCTGGTGAGTAACCCGAATCATGTTAATTATCCGTGGTATATTTTACGGTAATTTACTTCAATAATAAATTGTGCACAACGGAAATTCGATATCGTTTTAAGTGGATAAAATTTTATATTTTTTTGTAGTGCACCGGATGTATGAAAAATATTTTTTTTTACCTGTAAGGTAAATATAGAGATACAGGATTATACGTATCTAACCAGAATAAATTTATTGGAGCATAGTTACGAGTACTCGAAATATGAATATTTTACATTTTCCTATATTTTCAATATAAAATTTATTAGCCTCTGAATGATTTTTTAAGTGGTTTTCCCCCAAGCTGTCTTTCTTCTTTCAAATGATATATTGTTATAAGCGTTTTGAATAATAGATCGGGGAAAATTGGAAAATCAATTTTATTTTATTTTCATGAAAATTAAGCTTCAGCATTATATGGATTGTAGCAATTTGTGTACAGGTGATGATAATAAATCGTTGATTGATTTAATCAATTTAATACGATAAATTTAAATTAAATTTCCAATTGATTTGATTTAGCAGTCCAGTCCACCGTAAAATCTTTGAATTTCATCATGAGCTAGTAATTTATCTCAAGGCTTATGGTTCAAAATCATTAGGCATGTTTTATGATACGTTTTGCAACATTTGTCCTAAAAAGTTCCCGATTTGAAATGGTGCTAAGAACTATTCACATATATTTTGCATTTAATGGCTTGGTCAGTGACCCTGTAATAGTGACGGTTATAATAAATCACAAATCAAATAACAAACTCATTTACAAACCAGAAGTGTTTATGATGCAGCAACTATCCATATTTAAAAACCAACTATTAAAACCTACTCAGTAACAAAATTCTTGATCACCAATATCAATTTTATAAAATATAGACTCTAATTTGCGACGTTCCTCGGAGATGGAGAACCAGTCGAACTTCTCCTCATGTAATCTTGGTCGCACATTACCTCTGCTGATAAGGATGCATTTTTCGACTTGTTTCCCAGAATGCAGGCTGGGTTCTTCGATCTGCTGCCGATTTGCGTTATTATGTACCACGTTTTTATCATCATCGGTAATTGCCATATTTCTTGGATCGGTAGAATGGAACGGGTTCACAAAATTAATAAAACAAATTTGCGACCACGTGCTTCTTAAAGGACACGCGTTTCTTTTAAAAAAAAACACGACCAGGGAGTTTAGTCGATTTGCGAAAGGACTGCGCTTACCGCTGGTGGGATCTTAGGCCAATATATCACAAAATTTATCTTCAAACTTTTGCTTTAGAAACATCTCTGTGTGTGTGTAAACTAAACGTTTGTGGCCTCCTTAAGGCTGAGGCAGGAGAGTCTCAGTCATATTTCGCTGAAAACAGTCAATCGAAAGAAGTAGCTTTCTAGGAACTAAAGATCCTAATTTAAATTTACAACAATATTGGTCCACTTCAGTTTTCCAAAACTTAAGCAAAAATTACGATTTTTATCAAAAAATAGTTTTAAAAAATATCGGCCTCTGCATACTTAAGCTTCTCAATAAATTGGGAGATCTCAGTGACCCTTCCATAAAAGCTTTTTCGTTTTTTGCTAATATTTGATTGTAAATTAAAGCAAAATTGTAGTTGCTATTATTAGAAAGTAATTGCCATTAATAACCAGTGGTCACAAGTCTCTCTTGATGTTATTTTTACATCACCAAGAGCGTCTGCCAAAGGTGGGTGCATAATAATTTTCCAATCAATGTCCTGAACTTCTGGTGGGTCATCATAGACGTGTGAGCCTAGCGTTGTCCTGCCAAAACACGTAACCTCTCCTATATTGGTTAATTAGCTGCGGCAGTAGCTGATAGTGGATGATTAGTAGACTATCCTAGCCGTCCTGGTTAGGCCACCGTTTCGCCGACCGCTTCGGCGGACTTTGACCGTGATTATTTCTGGACATACGGATATTATCGTATGTGACCCATTTTCCGTCGCCAGTCACCATTCGCTTCAGGAATGGCGCGATTCCATTCCGGTTTGGTCAAGGAATCGCAGATGGAAACGCAGCCATCAAGTTAACTCGTGCGGCACCCAAAAATCGAGGTTCTGTTTGAAGCCAGTATGGCGTACTGCGTATAAGTATGGCCTACTGCGACAAATACATTGCGAAATATCACTAAAGCCATTTAGCAAAAAATAAGTGGGTTTCATTTTACCAAACCCATTATTTTACCGGAATTAGTGAGTTTTTATAGAAAAAACTTTATATCACCACAAACTTCGGCATCTCTACAATTCAGGCAGATTAAAAATTTTCAGTTAATTGAGAGATCCTTGCAAATTTTGGTGGGAATCTGTGTACCGGAAGTGGAAACTACAGCCGGGCTTTTTAAATTTTTGCAATGATGTTGAAAAAACGACAACAAATTAGAAGTTTCAAGTAACTTTAAAATAAAATTTTCGTCATAGGTTGACCATGTTGGTTTTATGCCGGAATTATGATTTTTGATTATACAATATCTAAAATCTGGTAAGTTTAAATGGGCATCCGATCTATGTATCCATTCGTGGGGAGAGAAAGTGTTGGTCACAACATATTTATACCCCTTCATTTTTTACGAAATTTATCTTTCACTTATTTTATTATTATATGGCTTGGTTCCTCAACCTACCATTTATTTTTTCACATCTCCTGCAAAATTCGCCATCTCAAACATCACCGACAGCCACATATATTATGCGAATAGGATGCCCAGAATAAGCAAAGTATATGTCTACTTTATAGGGGTGCTGCTATTGTAGTTGTGAGCAATATAAGTTCATCTAAGAAGTATCATCTATGATAGTACCGATGGTAACCCACATCTTCGACACAACCATGTGCTTTCTGCCTAGAGATTTGAAGAATTTTGGTTTCTATGTAGTAAATATTTTAACTCATCACCACCACTCGAGTCGGGTTAGTACAACCTTAGCAAACATAATTAGGACATTTTAGACTTGATGTACAAGTACGTTTAATTAATTTTGCAGGGACACCGTTGAGACCAGGTAAGTGTCTCCCTATTTTTTGATCTGCTAGTGGCTGAATCGACTTCCTATACACTAGCAGAACGATTGCTTTATTAAGAGTCACTTTGTCAGTCTGGATTAGCAGATTTTCGAAATAAGTTTTATCGCTCAATTCCTGTGTTTAATGGTTTTACGTCTTTGGTGAAAGTCATTAGTTTTTCGTATTTCAATGTTCCGCTAGGGACTGCATCGGCTTTTTGTAAGCGTTTCTCATATGTACTAAAATACTAATATAACTACACTACGGTAGTTATTGCTGACTATATATTGAGCTGCTGTTCCGGAATATTAGATGGAGTTCGTTGGCTACATATGGTTCGACTATATGTCTACATAGTCAGTGACATCTGATTGGTAACTTTGCAGTGATACTTGATCGTCTGTATACTTTTCGGTTGAATTGAGGTTTTGATGTTATATTTTAGAACTAACATGCTATGTGTTTCCTGCAATCCTACCGATTTTGACTCAATTCTTTGATGGTATCGGGGTTGCCAACGATCATTGTAAAGTCCAGGCCAAGGATTTACCACTTCGGTGGGTGCGTTAGATGCAAAGTAACTATCGCTATATAATGGGTCTATTTTTTAATTCAACCCGAGCAAGTAGACTTACTCCGGGTAGTGTACACCGAGCAAAGGTTGTTCTTGGTAAAATTATCCGGTGTGCCTGGAGTAATAAATTGTTTTTACTTTGCACACTCTTCGTACACTGACATTAATTTCAGAGTAAAATTTGAAGAACCGAGTATGCGCGGTGTAAGCACAGGTTGAATAAAAAAATACGAAGTATTTTTTGACATCGCACTGCACTGACTGCTCGGGATGAAATAAAAAATAGGCCCAATATTTCATAATGTGGAATTTAACTAAGCATTTGGGCCTACTGTATTGGGCGCCTTATACGATGAGTGAAAAAGCTGAGTCTTAATTCTTAAATCACAGAAGCTATTACAATGTCGAAGATTTAATTTTCAGGCTATACATTCGTGCCGGTGATGTTTGTTTCAGCAGTGTGGGTGTCTGAGGCAAAATAGTTTTTTCAATCAAAATTCGTGTCGACGATGTGGGTTATTCAAGCGATACAACTGTTTCTGGTGTATACTAGGTACAGCTCACAATTATATCGAAATTGCGATATAAGACGCTGATTTGTTTGCGCTAAATAGAAAGTTACCGATTTCTTTAAAACTATATAAGTCGAAAATCTTAAATAGTGATGGTACAACATTCCGATGTGATTGTGAATAGTTAGACCGGTCACCTATCACATGCATGCTAACATGCTAAGTATCTCGATTTCAAAATGATAACAAATTTTTTCGAACAACGCAGCAACTGAATTTCTTGAATACAAGCATTCTAGGCATTCGATTATCACATAATTACTCGAAGAATCCTGATGCTCAGATCGAATTCTGTGACCGAGATTGCTAGGAACCCTAAATGATGGTCCCTAATACTGCAGGATAAATGCTTAGGGTGGTTGTTCTAAAGCACTGGCATAGACACAACCAGGCACATGTCGTGTCACATTGTTTTCTTTCCGTCAAGTCATTTAGGAGGGTTCTGAAATTTTAGACAACTAAACGCTAGGCGGGGATAGGTGCGTAGCAAATGGAAAACAGTTTCTTCAAGACTAGGTGAATGTTGAACTGATTTGCCCCTGGTTTTCTTTAAATTTAAGGAGATATGGTTTGAGCATCCTAATTAAAGCTTGGCTATGCGTAAAAAAAAAAAAAAAAAAAAATCTAGTCAACATCTGCCTTAATCGTGATTAGTTCTGCCTGAAAACGCTATAGCAGCCCGGGAGATGAAAAGACAGGTTTACTTTAAATTCTTCAGAGAAAACCCGACCCCAACCTTCCCATCGATATTCGAACAATCAGTGAAGAAATTAACATTTTCATTATTCAGAAATGTTTCTCTCCATCAGCCCTATCTGTTAGGAATATCAGTGCTGTAGTCGGTAGTATTTGGAATGTTCCTGTTCCTTAGAATAGATAACCCTCCTTTATTGTGTTCCACTTGAAGATGCAGTTGGGCCTTAAAGCCGAGTTCGCTATGTTGTGCTGTGCTACGAAGAACCTCACCAAGGACTTTAGTTTGGTCAGAATATTTAAAGCATGGCACCCAAACAGTAACCCCTTATTATAAAATGGGCCCAATCATATAGTAGAAATATAGAAGCAATGTACAATGTAGGACTCCAAACCAGATCCAGAATTTGATCGAGTTACTTCGCTTTCTCAGTGAAGGTCAAGCCATTATTATTTAAGCTAGGGGAATCGAATAAAATCGCCACTGTTAACTTGGAGAGAATTTTAAGAGCATTCTCTTAATGTGCAAGATTATTTACCGAAGACACCAATTCGAACCGAAGACACCAATTATTTACCGAAGACACCAAGCATCACAATCCGCATAAGCAACCACTTTAAGGCTGCACTCATGTTTATTGGCAGGTCATTTATGGCCTAGTGTCAAGAAATAGGGAGTAATACTACATCTTGCCGTTTGCCTCTCACAAATGCGTGTCTGTGTGATCGCCTTTGGACTGACGTTTTTAATGGCCCCCTCCATATCCGAAAAATTTGGCATGGATTATTCCTTTGCACTTACAATATGCATGTTGGGATTTGGATATTCTATTGGGCTCAATCGAACTCCTAATGTGGGCTTCTAACAGTTTTTCCAAAAAATTTAGTATAGAAGGAAGATAAACTTCAACTTATAGGTGTTAGGTCTTTATGGGCCTACAATGAGAGCATTATTCTTCCCATTTTATATTCCATTTCATTCAGTGCATATGTACCAGCAATGTGACAGGGATCTGGGCTGCGTCTAAAATAAATTCCAATCAGGGTAAGATTAAGACAGTCATTTGTTGGACAAACGCCAGTAAAATGCCATCAGGACCTGCCGACTAATAATATATATTATAGTTCACAGGATTTTCTCAAGCTCGTAACCTGGTTTACAATGCCAACGACTTTGTTGTCCCTATAGGACTTTGTGACACAGCTTTGGAACTATAACAAGTAATTTCTAACTGTAGCCACGAGTCTGCACAATTTACGGTCCAAGAACTTTTGCGACTTAGAGATATTAGTTTACGCAGCCTATGTGTCCCGAGAACTCATTTATTTTACTTATTATAGTCTCTCGGCATTTGCTTTAGCATTTTTCAATGCCCATTCGTATGTTTTGGGGACTTCCTTGTGGTAGTCCCAGTCTTTGATAGCTTTAGTTTCGTTGGCCATTTTATAGGTCCTTCTGCATTTTTATGGGTATTTTGTATTACTTTTGACCTCCAAGGTGGTTGAGGTTTATTGAGAAGTTTATTTGGAGGACACGAGCCTAATTTGATTTTATTAAAGGCGCCAAATAGCTGATTCACTATAGGACACCGGTATCAGTAGTGCATTACTTGGAACTATCCTAAACATTTGCCAGTAGATTTTCCTCCTGTTGAATGATCTTTCGACACCTTTCAATTCATTAAACTGTCCAAAATAGTATATGCAGATAAGGTTGGTTTACGCAGCGAATATTGAATTTACATAGGTTAGTACTAAGAATAAAATCAAGGAGTAGCGCACCTCGTTCATTCGTATCAGTGCTTTCCCAATTTGTGTGATATGAGTTTGCCTCAATTCCCAGGATAATTCCAAATATTTTGTTTTTAAGGCTCCTTTAATTAGCTTTCCTAAAATGAAAGGTGGGACATCTTCTCCATTACCTTCCACAGTAAAACTGTTATTACCCAAAGATTTTGATCATCCATACCAACGCTTGTTTTGTCCACAGAATTAGTTTAATTTGAGAACATCTGAACATATTCAGATTATTTTTAGCGAAAATGTAGGAACGAATTATACCTACCTTCTTCAAGTACCCGTGTATTCCGTCTGGTCTTAGTTTGAGCATGAGCGCAGCCGAACCTGCCTTGAAGTGAATCCCATATTACAAATCGGTATTTCTCTTCACGAATGTACCATAACCATTTCAAAATTCTCTTCAACGTTCTCACCACACCGCTCCTCTTCTATAGAAAACATTGGACGCTGTTGATTCTCACGAGTACGTGTGTTCCATTCGTCATTTTTTTTTAATTTCCTTGATGAACTCAGTTTCGGTTAAATTTCTTTTCTCCGGAGTAAAGAATTCTCAATCTCCAGGTGTTTGAAAAGTTGTTCACAATACGGGCGCGACAGGCTCAAATTGTTGGGTTAAATTTTTACACACTCGTGTCACTATTGGACTTTATGGCAGCCTTACGTGTGTACTATTCCATCTATCTATTATTTCATTAGTCTGTGAATGGAGTGGTGTCCGATACATAACTGCCCAAACGATCGGTTTAGTGAAAATTTTTGTGGTTCTACGAAACTCCTGGGGGTGTTAAAGTATGTAGTTTTCTAATAATCTGACGTATATGCTCCGTTGTGATGAATGGTCGCTTGAAATTATTCGAAGTATCACAGTAGATTGGTAAAGCTGAACAAACATTATGACTAAAGTGGGTGACAGGGTTATGTTCGATGCTATACCATCGATAATAGAATTAATTTCGACATCGACACTTTGCCACATAAAAATTTTATCAGCTCTTGAAGCAGATAAAAAGTTTGACATTTTTATTCACCACAATTTTTAACTTTTTAATTTTTTATGCGGCATTTAAACCAATTGAAACACGCACTAACTATTGGATTTGACGTGGCGGAGTGTGATCGTTTTTTTTAAATTCGATTATTAACGGTTTGAGATCCGTATAAATTCAAAATTATCGACCTTCCGGCATATGTCCAAAATGACTACTACTTGATATATAGCTTCCAGCTCTCTATCATGTTGCAGAAACAAAAAATCAAGCAAATCAGCCTCATCATGTTTAGCTATTTGATGAGTTACAGCTACGGCCATATCTAATGAGTTTCAACGAGATCAACCAATCCACCTATGCTGAGAAGTATTTGCCGCATTTTTGTGGAAAAACATTTTACAGGCTGGCTAGGGCCATCCTACAGATTTCACTAATATCCCTCAGAGGCCACACACGGTGGTTTTTGTCGGCTAAAACTCAGGGAGAAATGCGAAGGTCATGGGGTTTGAGGCTTGCGGGTGTTCTGGCTTACAACGTGATTACAAAGATTTAAAAAAAAAATGCAAATGATAATAATACCCGAGTTCCGCCGAAATTTGTCGGCCGGAACCTGAGGAACGAACAGCAAAAAAAATTAAAAAAATTATAACGGAAGAGAGGTGCCTTGGTAAACACCAGTTTCGAATTCGGATGCGGGCGCCAAGGAACCGCCAACCATACGCCGACACAGGATGAAAATTCCCCCCTCATCATACTCATACCGAAGAAAATTAAGGATTCATTTTTTTAGGTTAATACAAAAAAAAAAAGCTTAGAACAGGAAACGACCACTTCCCACAAAAAAAACAACCACTTCTCACAAGGAAAAAAATATGAGGGAGTGAGAAAAATACGCACCGAGCGCGACACGCACTCGCTATGCGGCACTCGATTACAAATAAAAATTAAAATAAAAAATTGAAAATATATAAAAATATAATAAAAAAAAAAAAAGCGAAAAAAAAATTTACCTTCAAATTATTGTTGCGGCCTTGGGTAGCCGTACGTTGCGGGGCCTTTCCCCGATACCAGTAATAACAAATGGCCTCACCTGGCCACACGTAACTAATGGGTTGGACTCGGGCTCACCAAAACCCGTATATAAATTCTCGTCGGGGCAACTTTTTTGCTTTAAAGTATGTGACCATAAACTTCTGTTGGGCTTTGGATCGCCTTGAACCGCTGAATGGCCTCAACTGGCCACCCGTTATCACAACACCCGTTGGTACCGTTACTAATTATCCACCACTCGTACCTGCAAATAAAATCGTATATCGCCAACAAATAAAATCGTATGCCACTTCGATGCCGCCAGGCCACTAATTTCTTTGGTATCTCGTGTAGCGAATAGTTTACGCCGCGATGGATTTGTTCTCCAGTTTCGTATCACACGTCAACCAGATTTTTCTTTCCGCCTTTCAAATTTCACCACCCAAAATGGTGGCTTGAACAATTTCGTAGACCGAAAAAAATTCCCTTTTCACAATTAATCGCAAAAAAGTAAAAAAAAATTTATCACATACAAAATCTACAATTTTTTTTTTCGTTTATCACAAAAATAACACAAGTATTAATATTTTTATTTTTGTCTTTTTTTACACACATGAAAATTGTTCATAAGAAAATTATACAAATTTTTATTTTTTTTTTTCAAATCAAAATGAAACTCGAATATTTAATACGACATTCCAAAACTAGACTCTCTTTCATCAAATCACAAACAAGACTCTTCAAAATTATAAACACGATGCGCAACACGCCATCGAAGCATATCTCTTCTTCTGTGTTTCTCGTTTGCATCAATTCGCATTGATGAAAACGAGAAGCTTATAAGAAGAAATATTCTATTCACTCGGTGCACATTGGTCTCGCTCTCTTGTCAATTTTCTTACCATCGCGCCAGCACACGAAGGTGAAAACCAAAAACCGTCGCGAGTGCGTTCAGCACATAACAAACAATCAACTCCGAAAGTAAAGACACAAGATTTAGCGAAGACCCAAACCGAGGGGAATATAAACTACATGAAATGGTGGTTGCGACCGCACAGTCGTAACAAACAGTTTTATGTCCAGAATCCTGATTAACTTTCCGCTTAAATTTTGTAAATCTGGTTTGGACCGGTATTGGTATACTTTTAAAAATATTTGCAAAAAACAAAACAGCTCCTATGAAAGCTGCCACTTCCACTGAACCAATTTCTGAGATCTCCCAATTTATGGAAAAAATTTAAGTAGGAAGTTTCACCCCGATCAGCGGTTGGTTAGATATAGCCGTTCTAAGACTAATTCTGATAAATACTGGAGGAGAACTAAATTGCTTTTGAAATGCACAGTTTAGCACAACTAAACTAAATTAAAACATATATGTACTTCAATGTTTAAACGGATCAATGGAATTTTTCGTTTGATAATCACGCCAGAATGTGGGTTATCTCCAAAAAAAAGTAATGCAAAAATTTTACCTTCAGGTAAAAGAGATTATAGATTTACAATTTAAATTATTTGGAAACTATTTTCGGAATACAAATCTACGATTACCTGAGGCAAACATATAAAAGCTTTATTCCGGTAACTATTAGTGGTAAGTTGGGATAAACTATTTTCTTTACATACGAAAATCAACACAAACAACCAAAGTTGAAAAGTTGTCCTTTTAGATTATCATACTCGTGTCAGATGATACTCATGCACACACACTACCATAAATATACAAAAGAGTAAATGGCACCTATAACATATGATACATTGCAAAGAATAAAAATGGCAAAAGCCAATTTTAATTTATTAGCAAATAAAAGAATTAAGCTGACGTAATTAGTTTAATTTCAGTTGATACATTGTTGAAATTCTGTTAATACGCCATATATGGAGACAGAAACATAACAAGTTCATTATACATCACATCTCATACTCGCATGTAATTCTATATTGTCTGTAAAATAATGAAATTATTTGTTATATTTAATTTTCTGTTTATAATTTAATTATAAAACGAAAAATAAAATTTTTTAAATTTTTGTTGAACTCAAAATAAATATGTCTGTAAAATATAAAATGTTGGGGGAAATATATTGTGGAAAACAAAATAAAATTTCAAACAACAAGGCCAACCCTTGTTGGTTGAAAATTTAATCTTAAAAATTTATTTAAATATTTTAAGAGCTGTTCTCATTAAAGCTGCAACTTCCGGTACACAAAATTGCACCAAAAAAAAAAAAAAAAATTAAGTACGAAGTTTTATTCCGAATAGTCAATCCGCCTTGACTGTAGAGATGTCAAATTTTAATAAAATTCGCTTTTTTTTCAAAACTCGTGAATTTCGGTAAAATTTAAAAATTGTCTGAAATTTATTTTAATAATTTGTTATCGTTCGTTTTGCTTTACATCGTCATTTTGCTTTTTTTGAGTATTTTTTCACTACGATGTACATCTTTTTTTATGTTTTAATCATTGCAATCTGTTGAGCCGAAGTATTTCCAACTCATTCGCGGTTCCCTTTTCACTTCCTACCTGACGCATTACCTGTCCATGTCAGCCCATGAGTTATGCACTCCGACAGGGGCTCATAGTTATGTTCCTTTCAATCATCGATCGGAATCTAATAAAAAATCCGTATTGCATCCTCCCCTATCGGGATTCCACTGTGACGTTTGGTCAGTGCTTGTACATCTGTTGATGCATTTACTCTGTTGGCACGTATACAGAGTGATGAGTCGGGTGATGTTGGTTGCACTATATTCTAACCGCTAGAGTGGTTTTTATTTGCCAGTTTAGTGGGTCGTCTGGTAGTCCGCGAGTAGCTAAATTTTTTTCGGCTAGCACGATTTTTATAAAAATTGGTGAAGTTAAATTTTTCATACTAGGAGTAAACTGCGATGGGTGCTAATTTCGGGTCCAGTGGTGCCTGGATCGCTCTTTCTTTAATTGTTTCAGCATGGTCGATTTTGTTAAAAATAGGTAAAGGGGAGATTCTAAATGCCAGGAATCGGTTTCGATGGGTTCTAATTTCGGGAAAGTTCTTTTATAACGTCCTTTTGTGGGGCTCAAATCCATTTTTAGGCCGGAGGTAATGTGGGGAATTTAATACCAGGAATGGATTGTGATTAGTAGGAGTGGTTTTTCAAGGGCCAGGAATCAATCCCAACGAGTCCTTAATCATGAGCGCTCATAGTGCAATTCGGGACCACATTTCGGAATATTTTACATTACTTAAAACTATTACAAGCAGTTCTGATTTCCGAAAAATGCATTTAAAAGCAAACCAGATCAGCCGTGTTGCACCATGCTGTGTCATGTTGCACCATGTTGCATGTAGTTGAATCGTGTTGCATGATGCTTCACTATGTTGCGTCATGCAGCATGATGTTGCATAATGTTGTTGCTTCATGCTCCGCCATGTTGCGGGATGTGGTTTCATGTTGTGCCATATTCCACCATGTTAGTTAATGTTTCATCTAGTTTATCGATGTTGTGAGATGTTTCACTATATGGCAGAATATTGTATCTTGATGTGACAGCTGATAAATGTTGCGGTGGGTACCATGGTGTGTGATGTTACACCATTTTGCACAACCTTACTCAATTTTTTATATTGTTGCATCACGTTTGTTCTTCTATTTTGCGTTAATTAAATGTCTGGCGTCATGTTCCATAATATTGCGGAATATTGAGCAATGTTGAAGCATGTTGTACTGTTTGCGTTACGGTGGCGGCAAAAACAATCCTTTTGAAAATGTTGGTTGTTATTAGTAACAATTTTAATTTTAAACATTCACAATCTAAGTAATGTTGTCGTCTTGGCTCGACCGATTTTCTTTAATTTTTTTTTTGCAAATTTAAAAACCCTAAATATATTTCTCGTAAATTAGGACTGATTGCAATCTACTCCTGGCAATTGGAATTATAGAACGTCCTATCAATGAGCGGTGACTTCCGTTTTCTATTATTTGAATTTTTTGCTGTGCGAACGATAAAGGGGGGGGGGGGGGGGGGTTAAATGCCAGATATCGATTTCGACTAGTTGTAATTTCGACAAAGTTAGTTTATGTTTACATATATGGAGCCTGGATTCAGTTTTTAATTTTATCGGGTCGAGTGGTTTTGTGAAAATTGCGGTGATATGGAGATTATGGCTTCGATAATTGTTTAAGGAACTGAGTGTTTTTGGTACGCTTTGTGGCCTGTATTTCATATTTTACGCGCTGTGAACGATTTTGATACATTTTACTGGGTTTTCGATTCGAAAACCTTTCGAAACTTTACTAAGACAGTTCTGATTTCCGTAAAATTGATTTAAAAGTCCTCCATATAGGCTGTGCTGCATGATGTTGTTGCGGGATGTTGCTTCATGTTGGGTAATACTGCACCATGTTGTAGCATGTTGCTAAATGTTGCATTATGTTGCATGAAGTTGCGTGATGTTACACAATGTTGCGTGATGTTGCACCATCTTGCTTCATGTTTGCTCTGGTGTATTGCGTTAATTAAATGTCTAACATCATGTTCCTTGATATTGTGTGATGTTGCGCCATGTTGCAGCATGTTGTGCTGCTTGTGTTACGGTGACATGCTGTATGATTTCATTAATCGCATCTTTTTGAGTAGATTGCGATGAGTCCAAACTTTCGAAAAAATTATTTATTGCTTTTTTTGGGTCGAATTTGTGACGCCAATTCTTAATCCGAAAAAAATTTATTTGCTGGTTCTCAGATAGAGTTTTGGCTTCTACTGCAAAAAAAAAGACTCGAGCGGTTCTGAAAAAAAAATTGAGAGAGAAGATCTTAGAGTGTCAGGAAACGACTGCAATGGATTGTGATTTTGAAAATCTTGTTTTTGATTAATGGGGATATAATTTCATACACATGTTTTTTTCATTAATTGAAATATCCTAGTGATTTCTGGCCGAAATCGATCCGGAAGTGGCGACCAATGGACGCCAATGGAACTTTTTCGATTTTGCTAATAATTTGAAAAGTAGATGATTTATGAGAATAATTGTTATGAACTATAATATTCTAACGGTAGTTTTTTTTTAAATACATATATAAGCGGTAATGAAAATTTTTGAAAAACAAATGTTTTTTAAATAAAATTCGGCCTCTGTACGGTCCAGACGAATTGTTTGATCGGGTTGAAACTATATTTTCCGCAAATTAGCGGATCATAGTGATGTTAGGCCAAAATCGCTTTACACCAACATTTTGTTTCCAAATATTTTGAAAAGCATATTGTTGACGGTGGTTCACGTCAGAATTCAGAATTTAAACCTTTTAAAAAATATCGGCTAAAACAATTTCAAAAATAAGCGAAATGACGATTTTTGATAAAAAACTGTTTTTTTAACAAAAATTCGACCCCTTTACACCCTATGTATTGTTTAGAATTAAACTTGAAACTTAATATTTTAACTCTAATTGGGAGATTTCAGTGATGTTGGCCGGAAATCAGTCAAAAGCTTCATTGGAAGTGGCATCTTGCTCATAAAAGCTTTTTTGTTTTTTGCAAATATTTTGAAAAAACATTTACAAAAAAATTGTATTACAAAAAATTGGTTACACGAAAAAACGGTTTTTTTACTTGCGAATCTTGTTCGAAATTCTAGAGTACAACTTTCTTTGTCATTTATAGAAGTTTGATTTAAAGTTAAACTGAAAAATTCATTTCTATATTTTCTAAACCCGAAAGCTAATTGTTTTGCTGTGAAATAATAACATAATCTTTCAATTCAGTTGGGAACCGCACGCTGCATTAAAAAAAAAATAGAAATACGAACATCGGTTTCTGATAATCTTGTTTTATATAGACTGTTATCAATTTATTGACTGTTTGGTTGTTTTATGTACTTTCTTTCCAAAAAAAAAAAAAAATCTTTGGTATGTGGAATGGGAACAAATGTTGTTCGAAAACTATGTGCAGTTACTGTTTTGTCTGTAAAGTTTTTTTTTATTTTTTGCCAGTTTGTCTTCTTGCACAAAAACTTCTGTTTATGGCGACGAAAAAATAATTCCGATTTCAAATAAATTGTGGGAATTTATAGTTTGATAAAAATAAGCTTATAACTTTATATGTAAGCCAGCATGCAGTCTGACTTTTGTTTACAATAAATATTACAAGGATAGATGCTTCGATACATACAATTTCGGTTTAACTGTAGTTTAGTTTAAAATTGGCCTCAACTTGAACATCCAAGACAATGAGGCTGGTAATTTGGTTTTATACCATATTACTAAATATATTTTCAAAAATTGTGGAAGCGAGTAAGAAAGGGGTGAAATCGGGGTAAAGAATGGGGGTTCGAATCGTGCGGAAAGGTGAGTTTTAAAATTTAAACGAATTTTCGCAATAAATTGTTTGTTATTGTTAATTATCAATGACAGTTTGCCGAAACCATTCCGATCATTAAATTTATAAAATTATTAGTGTTGGTTTATTTTCCTGATTCGAAAAATTCAAATCCGGCGGGAAAATCGGATTTTAACGAATTTTAGCGGAGTAGTGACTAATCCTCAATGTCAATTGACCAAACGATTCCGATCGTTGAATTTGTGATAATCCTAGGCTAATCTAAATCTAAATTACGCTTTGCATTTAATTGTTACCAAGTTATGAAGAACCAAAATGTTCAATTGGTTTTATCTTATATCTTCCACTTTAGATACACTTTGTTGAAAACACATATTTTTGTGTCCAAATAGTCTATTTCAATTGGATTTGTAATAAATTTTGTAAAACCAATTTACCAAATATGCAACGAAACTGATTTTATTGAATTAATCCAACTTTGGTGTTGGTTTTTTGCAATAAAAATGACCCATCATTAGTGGGTAAACACCCAATCCTAACCTAACGATTACCTAACGAAATTTGGTAACAACGAGATGCTTTTTACAAGAAGTTTTTTAAAATCGTTCGTGATAATTTATTTAGGATTTTTTCGGCTTTTTGGGCAAAATATTATTTTTAATGGCATGATGCTGATGAGTATACCACCTTTTTATCAGCACGAAACCAAGCTGTTAGCAAGAGACCTAAGGAACTTCTCATTTTTGTAAGGGGGTTTTGTGTATCTTTACATAAGCACTCTCGGGTTAATAATGGGGGGAGGGGCGTGCACTTTTGTACTTTTTGTTTTACAGACATTGTGATTAATTTTACTCTTTGTTTCCTATGACTAATAAAGTCGTAAACATTGTATAAATCTCATTAAAATAATATTTTGTCCGAAAAGCCGAAAAAATCTTAAACCAAATAATATAAATAAGTTCATGTAAAGATTCTAGAGTAGTTTAAGATAGGCTGGATAAATACGTAGGACGATGAACCTCTTTTGCAGGCAATAGAACCGCTGAAATTCTAACATAATTACCACATATAAGAATTTACGATATGTACCGTCAACAGATGATCCCACTGATTGTACTTCCCACGGTTTACCACCGAAATAACTGAATCAGCACTTCCTATGCTATTTAGCTACAACAATCCTTTCTACCCCGGCCTCTACAATAAATCAATTAAAGCTCACTTGAAAAAATTAATAGTAAAACATTCACATTTACTACAACAATTTTCTCTCCTTAGATCGGTGAATTTTTGTCAAAATATTGGTCAAAAGGGAGGAGTTGCATAGTATGAAATCCCTAACCATTAGCAAAATAAATTTTATCAGGAGGATTTTTTGCAATAGCAAGTAAAAGGCAAAGTGTATATACAGTACAAGCCAAGCGGTCTCAGTTCGCTAGATTCCTTCCTCGAAGTCGTTGGTTTCACTCGTACTAACAGCTCTAAAATGATGAATTTATACCTCAAAATTGTACTTTCAAAGTTGTTTCTGTTCCAAAACCTTTCATTTGTACAGACTCGACATGACACGTGTAAATGAGAATAATACTCGGCTCTCCAGAGCCGATAAAAATTCAAAACGCTCACACCATTCTTCAGACATCATCGGTACAGACAGCCAGACGGACAGACAACATATATTTTGACTCAGCAACGTTCAAAACTTTCTAAACAGTTGTTTCGGGCCTAAGTAATTTTTATCATTTTTATTAGGGTTTCTCTAACTTGATCCTGTAGAACGAGGTTATTTCCCATCTCAGAACATTTTAGTCCTATACTTCTTTGTAGCATCTTATTGAGTTTGATATTCATTTTTTCATTAGTAGAAAGAAGTTTTTTCATTCATGAAACATATTTGGCTTGGGCATCAATAAGTTACACGCATCCATATTGTTTCCAGGACGAACAAATTTGGGAAATAGTTTCGAAGCCATTTCCGAAATCGATAATCTCCTTTTAGTTTTTTTACGCATTTTATTCTATTTCCATTTATTCGGTCAGTACTGCTATTGGATTGTATAGTCGCAGGCCTTTTGTAGGCTGAACGAAATATATTGGTCATCACTTTATCCGTCTAAAACCCTTCAGTCATTGAGTTTCTGCTGTGATGTATAGGACACGTTCCGAATGCTTTCCATAAACCCCGTTCTTCAGATTGTCAATACAACTCTGGATACCATTTACGAGTATAATGGTGATTTTTATGTTCCAGGTCAATTTTGTTTGGCCACCATTTTGTTTTGTTTCACGTTTGAGAGTAGTCAATAATAATTTATGGAGCATTAAAACATTTTATTTAAATAATTGTCCAATTGTTAAAAAAAATCACGTGATTTTTTTGGTCATAATCATGTGTCTAACTTACTCGATATTTAGACGCCATTTCTCAAAAATACATTTTACCTTCATCTACACGAAAGTCATCTCTAATGCCATGCAGTTTTTTCTGCTAAGTCATGCAAGAAATTTGCAGAGTCAAATTTTTTATTTTAGTTTCAGATAGCAAGCAGTTAGAATCACTGTTTTAAGGTTCTAAGCTATACGCTGTATCTGTAAATATACAGGACCACTGTCAGAGCTTCACAGAACTACGCCTTGTTGTTTATCTGAGTCCTATTCTAGAAAAACGTCGTTCACTATGACTTACACTTTCCGAAATCCATGTTTAGATTTTCCCTGCTCCATTTATCTCTTCGGGATATTGTTGATTGTTTTTTCAAAATACACAGCAATCCAATTTACTTTTTTTGTGGTGCGGATTTTGGATATCATATGCTCTGATAACCTATCTGAACAAGATCCAGCGAATGAGGAATATTTGGCACGATTTGAAATATTAACTTATTTATGTTAGATTTGAAGACTGACCTTTTTACTGCAAATTTTGATGTACGAATTGCGGCAGCACGAACAAGGATGTCGTTTCCTGGATGTAACTCATTAATTCTGACCTTCAATTATTCGCAAGTTGGTATATTGTCGTTCTTTCACCAACAAAATGTCATTTATTTGAATGGAGGTATTCTTGTGAGTACAGCATTTCCGGAAACTGCCCATTCCCTTTGTGATTTGTTCCAGTCTCGTAAGTCGATTTTTTGGAACTAATCCAATGTTCGGTTCTGATAGTGTTGTTAGAGGTATCATTATCAAAAAATGCCCTGGCGTTAGAGAGTCTGTACAAGTTGTTATTCGAGATTTTAGGATGACTTCAATTGACCATGTTAGGGTAGCCATCTCTTCAAACGTCAAATTTGAATTAGAAGAGAAGATAATAGGGATGGGCCAGAGCAAAGAAATTTATAATGGTATAGTATGTGGCATACCATTTTGCTAAGGAATTTATCGAGATGATAGGGTATTTTGTGTCACTTGAACATTCAGGATTCTGCAATTTTTCCTTCACTCTGAGAATGCCGCCGTGTCGGTTTTTGAAAAATGATCGTGTCGACAGCTTTTCTTTTGATGATAAAGATCCCAATTTCACTAGATTTTC
The DNA here is from genome assembly GCA_932526605.1 of Nephrotoma flavescens. NCBI lineage: Eukaryota > Metazoa > Arthropoda > Insecta > Diptera > Tipulidae > Nephrotoma > Nephrotoma flavescens. The sequence continues at coordinate 242,568,211 of OW052222.1, forward strand.
CATGTCTTCTGCGTAATATTCCATTTAGCACCATCATATGCAAGCTCGTACCGCTATTTGTAATTCTCTAACCGCATGTGTACCAGAATTTCGGGTTATTTTAACTTTTCCGGAGCATTCTTTAAAAATCGTGTGCAATATGCAAGTACACGTTGAATTCTTCGGCAAAAGGGAATGCGCTTCTCCATTCTCTCCATTGTCTCATTTGACGTTTGGATTAGCAGACATAGCACCAATTTTTTATAATTCAGTGGTTAATGGATATGTTGTGTTTATTTTCCAATGTGATTCGAATTCGAATGTGTTTAAAACCGTTCCCGGATTGGCACAATCGTTAGGATTTTCAGGAAACTTTACAAGATCCCATCTGTTTCGTGGTAAAGTGCAGACAATTTCCGATGTTCTGTTTGCCACGTAAGTTTTACAGCGACCGGGTACCGCCGATAGCCATGCTAATACTATTGAACTATCTGTCCAATCAAGTCCTAGATTTTTTCTTCACTTTGGCAAACAATCTGCTCAATAGTACTACTGAACAAAGCTCCAATCTGCTTGATGGGGTTGACTTGATTATAAAAGTTTTATTTACAAACCTAAAGTAGATAACAGCTATATAAGCTGCGGTACTAACCTCACAAAATCCATGAAATTGAACAGTTGAAATATTCCATGGGATGTATCTTGGTATTCTGATCATTTCTAAATGTTGTCCCACAGCTAATACCATATTGATTTGTAATATCAGTTGGTAGCTCATCATTCAAAACTAATTTGGTTAGCCATAATTTTTGCAATAATATTTTTATATGGTAGATGGGGCGATCCACCCAAGGGGATCAAACACTTTTAGACGAGTCTGATAAAAATTTCTTTTAGTATATTTCATGTGATCATTTAATTTAACATTGAATTTAAATTTGTCTTTTTTATGGGTCAACATGCAGACCCAATGTTCGAGGAAACCCATTTCCTTAACGGAAAGCCACCGGAATTTATATCCTGATCAAATCTTGTTTGAGATTCTATTGTACCGAGGTCATCGACTTAAAAATCGTTTCTAATAATTAAAGCTAACCGTGGCAATTTTTATTCATTGTAATTCGCAAATTGCAGTGTAGTGATCCAATGGTGAAAACCGAGTGGGGAGATCTCATAGTCCGCGGTCTTTAGCCGGAAATATTGGATGGATTAATCTGGTGATTGCTGCCATATTATACGTTGAAAAATTGTGTTCCTTTTCTCGTACTTTTACCTTTCGAAACATGTTTTCAATGTCTGCACTTAGTGCGATGAGGTATATGCAAAAACGAAATAAAATTTACTATAATGCCGACTTGATCGTTGAATTAACCATTGAAATATCGTTCGCGATTTGAGTTGAAGATACCGCTAACATTTCAATTGCATCGCACGCCTTCCACCTCATTTGTTTATCTCTTGTCTTAATGCGAACCATTTCGGTCCTTTTTCCGAAATTATTTAATTTATTCTTAGAAATAAGAATAAGCTTCAGCTTTTGGGGTTTTTCTCATTCTTTGAATTCTTTAAAAACGTGTCGCTATAGTTGCATTTATAGCTGATGATCCTAGTAAAGTCCATAGTTCATTGGTGCAGTGCAATCTTCAGAGTTCTGTTAAGAGCATCACTTTCTGAATATTGTTGAGCAAGCCCCCTAAAACGTGTTTATGTGTTTGTAGAAACTTGTGGTATTACTAATCCGATCATATACGGGAATCCTAGAAAATCCTGGGATGTAAAAACAAAGATTCCGAATTTAGTCTAGAACAAAATCTACTCCAGTGTTTTAATCAAATAAAAATGTTCCTCAGTTTATTCATTTAAATTTTTTGTAAATGGACCCAAAACTCATCCATAACACTCTTAATTAGGCTAATAGAAGTCTCTCGATCTACCGTATATTTGTGTAGAATAATTATACACGTAAGCCGTTAGAAACCGATTCGTATTAAAATGAAACTTGGTAACCTATTTCAACTTTCAAGTGCTGAACCATAATTCAATAAAATTGCAAATTTTATAAACTTAATTCCAAAATATATGCTTTAAGAAATTCTCTACTCCTATACTCGTTACAAATGCTAATTTCCCTTTATGAAATGTTAAACCAAGCCTTAATTTAAAATCTTATATTCTGCACCCACTCCAATTCCATCCTGTTTCATCCCCCCCCCCCCCCCCCCCCCCCCGCACACACAAGACAATGTTATGAAATATATTTGTAAATATGAAGTCCGATATAATATTTCAGATGATCTGGGTACGTGCTTCAGTTCTATATGATTTATAACCGCATATTTATACAAGGCAATTTATGTTATAGGTTAGAATGGGGACATGATTTATTCACGAATTGCCAAATATAAAAAAAAAACATTCGAGTTGATCTTAAGAGTACGACAAGAAATCTATTTGATTTGGACGCGTTATAAAGAATTTTTATTGGGTGCTAAATTGGGAGAGACGCACGCGGCTAGAATGGTATATGCCTGCCTGTGTGTTGCCTCGAAACGAATTTTCTTTTATGTTTGTTTTCCAAATTTAAATTCAATGAATAAAACAAATGAAAAAAAAGCTAAAAAGAAAACTTTGTTCTGTGTATTATGAACGAAGAAACAGAATTTTTTCATACCCCCGATTCGGCAGAATTTTTCTTTTATATATAAAAAACGTTGGATGAGTTTGAAGCCGATTGTGTACCCATGTCAAGGTTCATTTCGGTTTCGTTGTTCGTTTTGTAACAAGAAAATGTGGGCAAAATCATGAATTTTTTTTTGTTCGAATTTTAATTAAAATATATTTTGTTTTTGTATTTTGGTTTTGGTGCGGTTAACTCAATTATAGCAGTGTCGTTATGTCGCGCCTGAGATCTCCCGTTTATGGCAAATCAGTATTTTAAGTGAAGTGGCACGAACAAACAAGATTGTGAATAATTTTTTCTTGGATATTATATATAAAAATTATTGACGGACAATAAATGGCTTGGTGTCAATGGCCTGAATATTTTCGTCACTAAATTAATTTAATTTGCGATTTTTTGAAAGATTGGGCGGAAATGCTCAAAAATAAATAAAATGAAAAACGAATTTTTCACGTTTACAAAAATATCGGTTATATACTCGTACATATGTATATATGTAGGTGGTTATTTATGAAAAAAATATTTATTAAAATTTTCCGGATGATTTATGGTTTTGTTCGATTTGGGCAATAGAAAACCTCAATCGGGCTAAATTGGTGTGAGGCCCCTATTCTTTAGAGATATACAGAAATTTCTAACAAAGGCAAGTTTTTTTATTCATATTTAGTACGTGACCTGCATATCAATTTGACGTTTTACGCATAGCTTGACACAATGAAAATCGTTTTTCCCTAGTCATCAATGTACGGAAATGGTTATCATTATCATATGTTGGAATAAATTTTGGATTCAATTTTAATATAAATAATATATTCACGTTACGAACGTGCAGTATGGAACAGAAATGAAAGTATTACGAATTTTTCGTAAGAAAATGAAAATCAAATTTAAATGATAAAGCTTTTCCAGTAATATTCATTAATAATGAAATGTGATATCGCTCGCTTAAGTTCAATTTCCCGGAATTTCCACCTTGAACCGAAAGAAATTTTTTAACATTTTTTATTTGGTTTCGGTAATTTGATTAATTTGATTTTTCTAAAGGAGGTAAACCTTATAATGTCAACAACATTACGATAAATGATTTTCGTATAACGTGTATTTTGACTTGCTGTATGACATAACCTGCTGAATCACACAAAATAATTTCCGTTGTAATCTGATACGTTTCATGAAAATTGTTTTGTAAAACATGTTCCTGGTTAATATTAAAAATTGTAGACTTGGCACACTTGGTGTGACATTAAAATTTTGGACATGCTACCATCAGTGGAATAGAACAAAATTATATTTAGTCAATACTTTGATTCAAGAAACGAAAAATTGAAATTGAATTAAATTATTATGAATTACTTGTATGCTTCCTGTAACATTGACAATGCAGTGAGGGAGTATCGGGGGGATTCAAAGTGAATTAACTAAAAACTAATTAAAATCGATACTGCATGCTGGAGTCATCATGAAAGCATCCACAGTCATCAAGGGGTGGCCCTTTATGGCAAACACAAAAGTACCGGACAACCACAACTCTCTCTTTCTCTCTCTCCGACAGTCTAATATACGATCTTGTTCGATCTCGTAGCGTCAGAGTGGTCTTAGTCTCGTCTGGTGAAGCAACAGCTGGAATAGAGTCTGATCTGATTTATTTGAAATTCGAAAATATTATTCGGATTTGACGTGTCAAATGATTTACTATCAATCGACACAGGCAAACATGAATTAAGTGTCTCACAGCAAGCCATGTTGTTGTAGTTCAACGATCATTTTTCATCATGCGATAAGTTGAGTTTGGGACGAATACGTCGTGTCTCGCACGATACAACAGATTAAGAAGTTCCTGGGGATAACCGAGTGGTATACATGATTAATGTTTAGCTAATCCATCATGACTGCTTCAATTTATTAATTCAAGTGAACTACTAAAGAAGAGTGTTAAGCCAACACGCTATTCCAAATGAATGAGAACGAAGAGCACATACTTTTTGAAGTCCTATAATTAGTTCGCCGATATTACACTTTGCTATTGTGTCGATTCTATTAGTGTCAAGTAAAAATTTATTTAAGCAATAGCCATACAATTTACGTGAACCGGAAATGCCGGAAATTTGATTATCAAATCATATTATCTTTGTGTGGCCACCGTTGTGGCTGGTTTTCGTATTTCACTATTCTTCATTAGATTACAGCCCCTATCTGAAGAATAGTGAAATACGAGGAGTAGCTACATGCAATTCATTTCTCGTGATATTCACATGTTTTGCAACCAGGGTTACACATCTGGAATTGGCCTCTAATATGACCAGCGACACATTTCTGGCAGCATTTAAACATTTATAAAGCACCAATTAAGTCCAAAAAGTTCAGCGTGCTAGGACAAAGTTTATTACGATATGAAGAGTTCATTATGTTATTGATCCAGATTGAATTTTTTCTCGAACAGTTTTGCCGCTTCGCATGAAGTGGGATGTGCGAGTTCATGTTAGTAATAACCCGTTTGAATGTTGAAATTCTGCAAGAGTCTATATACGGAATCTTTGTCTCACAACAATTCCCCTTCCATGGAAGCACGTCTCGAAGCTGGAATTGGAAATTCTGACCATAATCTGATAACGCCGCCATAGCTGCCAGACAAATTAAAACTGAAAGGAGATTTCTTTTGAAGAATGCCACACGAAATATTTGTAAAAAGAACGGTGCCCAGGAGGCGAAAAGGGGCGACGACCAGAAAAGCTCCAAAGCTTTCGAGAAGAAAATTTCCGTATAAATGAATAAAATCCATTATGATGTCAGTGGCTTTTTGTTAATATACATGTTTCAATTTTTTATATTTTATTTTAAAAAAAACTTGTATACTTATTTAACAATTTTAAAAATAACAAAACTTAATTTTAAAAAAATTAAAAAACAGTAATTTCTAGATTTTTCATATAACAAATTAAAAGTATAACATTTTAGGAAAACCGGTTTTGTCATTCTTCCTTCTTCAGTTCCTATTTTTTTGTGATATGAAAGTTCTAAGAATTACTGTTATTTAATTTTTTAAAATTAAGTATCGTTATTTTTAAAATTTTTAAATAAATATACAAGTGTTTTTTAAAAATTAAATATAAAAAATTGGAATCACATGTTTTACCGAAACGTCGCATCAGTATCTAGTATTTCTGAATTATCCGTTCCAGCAGTAAAATTTGCAGACAGTGCTTTGGTTGTGGATTCATATTTGTAGGCAGAAGCGCCTTCTCATCTAATTCGATATAAGTTGTCCAAGATGGAGTTACGCTTTCAACAATTCCGTAATGTGGTTTCAAAATGGTCCCCATCAACATCTATGTAGAAATTGTATTCAGAATCCTGAAGTCAATGAACGTATAACTAGGGCCACCGGACCCGATGGAATTATATAGTTCGAATATTACAGGAGTTTGCCAGTGTTTGGTTTCGCCAAAGTGAAGTATCTTGAAATTTTTAAAATAATTTCATGGTAAACAGTAAGGGTTTCCTAAAAGCCGCTCATTAACCGATCTCTTGACGTATACGTCGCAAACAAATGGAATCTCGCCCTAGAACAATAAGGAATGGCCTTTGCAATCGCTTTGGATATATGTATACTAGCGGATCCGACTGACCTGCTATAGAAGATTAGTGTAATTTCTCCTTATTCTGCGCCGTCCAATTCTCATACCGGGCGATATTTGGTACTTGTCATTGGCAGATTTGGCGAAAGAGGGGGTACTTTTCGGCGTGTGTAAATGTCTGACGGTTGTGTTTTTCATATCTGTATTAGCTGTGTGGAGAAGATTGTGTGGAAATCAGTTGGTTGGTGAGCTCATAATAGATCTACTAAATGACTGAATAAAGTGGCGACTCAAGAAAATAGATGCTTCTACGTTGAGGATTCAGAAACCCATTGTACACATATGTACAAACTTGGATGATTTTCATTTTGATTAAATAATAGCAAACAAAGAAAAAATTCAAAAGTGCCGATAGATCGTTTTTCAGTTGGACGCGCAACAGAAAACTCTGGTATTATCGTTGAGATCTTGCTTGTGAGTCATAGTGCATACATCCCAGCTAATAGTTTTGCATTTTTGAAAATTTTTAGCCATGCTGAAATACTTCTATATGTTGTAGGTTCCATCTGGATTTGTGTGAACGATCAATTTCAACTTGAGTGCTGATTTTGTAATCGAATGCGCGCAAGTATCAGTGAGATGAGAAATGATTTGCCTCTGTCGCATAGTGCGTCAAAAAAAAAAGAATCAGCTTCATTATTTGCAACAAAAAGGCCTGTTTCAAACTGTTGTCCACGCTGAACATCGCTGTAAATGATGTCTGTTGCTGGAGGGTTAGGCGGTGGCATACCGAAATGAATCAGTGGCATATTCGAAATGAGAATGCAATAATATCTTCAGTCTATATTAATACCTCGTTATAAATTTGTGACAAAAATCAAAAAATAAAAAAAAAAATTCGTCAAAAAACAAAAAAAAATCTTAGATCCCGATTGCAGTGCTACCTGCTGGGCCCAATTGTGAATCTTAACCAGCACGAGTGACCCACTCAAATACACACACAATATGTCATTAAAATCGGTCCAGCCGTTTAGCAGGAGTTCAGTCACACACACACACACGTATACAGAAAAATTTTGGGTGGTGGGGGTGGTGAAATTTTAGGGTTATATGTTCTGATATGCGGAAAATCTAAAAAATAAAAAAATATTAGTCCAAAAACCGGGTCCAATTGTAAATTAAAACCATCTAGGAACTCACTCAAACACACACACAAAAATTCCTTATAATCGATCCAGCCGTTTAGAAGGAGTGGAGTCACAAACTCACGTACCAAAGAATTATATATATTGTATAAAGATTGGGGGTGGTGGTGGGGTGGTGAAATTTTGGGGTTACATGTTCTGGTATGCGAAAAATCTAAAAAAAACTAGAAAAAAAAATTCTTAGTTCAGTCATTAACTCACTTACAGTAGAGTTATATATGTAAAAATTGGGGGTTGGTGGGGGTGGTGAAATTTTGAGGTTATATGTTGAGGTTATATATGTTTTGAGGTTATATACGAAAAATACAAACAGAAATAAAAAAAAAATATTTCGTCAAAAAACAAAACAAAAATCCTAAAAGCCGATTGCTGTGCCACCTACCGGGTTCAATTGTAAATCTAAACCATCCAGGGACTCACTCAAATACACACACAAAATGGAGGGGTTCAGTCACATGAAAGGAGGAGTTCAGTTACATAAACGCGTACAGAAGATTTTTATATATCCCTTTTGCTGCCCACAATTGTGTGGGTACGGCAAGAGTACCATGTCAAAAATTTATTTTTGTATGTGCTTTCAACCAACTTACAGATTTGTGCATTCCTTTCAAACTTATTTTCATCCAAAAAACACTATATCTATACACACAATTGTGTTGGTTAACTTCAAATCAAGCCAAATTTTTTATCAAAAACGCTATTACATACTATGATTTTTTACTCACACATTTGTGTGGTTTGGAATTTAATAGAGCCTTTTTTTTTGGTTGAAAAAGGGATATAAAGATAAGCTTTATAAAAGTTTGGTATGAGATTCCCATTTGTAAAATTGTGGCATACGGCTTGAGTTCGATGACCATCAAGAAGAAACAAAGTTTTCTCAAAGGCCGGAAGATCAACGTTGTGCTAAGTGAGAGATCATCAACCACACTCCGCAAATGTCGGCGTTTAGTTTTGTAACCTATTTCGCGTTTGTCATTAGCAATTTGCTGGATATCACTACTAACCCTAACCATAGCTTTGCTAATGAGTAAAATGAGAAGTTGTCACTTCGTTTGATTCTGGCTTGAGTACAATATTTGAGTGAAAAAAACCCACTTAAGACTCATTTGGTCTGCTTGGAGTTCAAATTAGCATCAATTTAAAATGGAATCAGCACGAATATTTTGGTTCCTAAATACAGGCAGAAGATTATTTAATTGGCATCACCTTCTCCAATTATATGACACTCATACCATATGGAGCATATGGTATTGCCCTTTAGTACGTATCCCCACTTTCCGGAGTATTAATGGACAGTTTTGCTAAGGCGTGATAATTAGGTTGATCTGTTTCACTTGTCAATGTCTCTTGGTATACCCAACGTTGATTAAAGAAAGCTGGATTTGATTATATTGATAGTATTTAGCAAACTACCATTCATAATCACTATGTTGCAAAATCTATCAGAAATTATGTTTCTCGCATTCTTAAAATTTACCCCCTGCAGTTTAAACTTTCTAATATTGTCTCAGCGCAGTTGCATACTTTTTTGTACAGCTATAAAAATCGAGTTATATTGCTTGGTTTGTTTTTCAAATCCTTTGGAAGGCACTCATCTTTCCGGGTCAGACGTTCAAAATACAAGACCGGCTTGACAGTTCAACTGGCTGGAAATTAATAGTACTTTTCAAGAAGGTGCATCATAATGTCATAAAAAATACATGAACGTAGTTAACGTTGTGAAAATTTTCTCTAAATATTCGTTGCGTAAAGTCATGATAATAGGATGCCGACGATGTTAGAAACTATACCGATAAGATTTTTTCACGATCCACCAGGCTCCCCAATCGCAAGTACCTCCTGTTCTAATTATAATTCACTTGGGTTTTTCCATCAGGATTGCTCCAAACCCAACTTAGATCCCAATACATCTGTGTTGAGCTCAGTTTCTCTGTCTATGCTGAACATAAACAAGAATGGTTTAATAATAACGGGGGACGGGAGACGGACGGGAGGTACTTGGTTCGAATCCCATCAGAGGCTAGATGCAAATTTTTTGCGAATTTTCGCCATCGATTACGATCGATGATGTTTATAAATACAACTAAGACTCTCTGTAGGAGTGCAAAAATCAGCGCCGACCCACCGTCGACGTTAATGTACACAGGTTGACATGAAGCTTACAATGCAATGTGCAGGTTGTTGTGTGAGTAGGTGAATATGTGAATGGGTTAATGATGTGGCGTGAATGAATGGTATCACAATGGGCCAAAAATTGGCCTAAGTGTTGTGATAGGATAGCAGCCACTAAAATCTAACCTAACCTAATCTTTATTGAGACGCCACACTGTAACTGTAAAAATTAGTATTAAAACAAGTTATTGTATATTTTAATTAAAAAAATAACATTTAGCTCTGAACTTAACTATAAGTTATGAAAATCAAATGCAAAACCAGAATCAAAAGTTAATTTAAAATCTAAACGCCGTGTGAAGGCTAGAAAACCATTCCCATCTCTGGTTAACCATAATGTATAAAAATTTTGTGAATTATTAATAATCATTTGTGCACTCGACATTGGAATTCAATAAATTTAATTAATTCAACATTAACTGACTAAAACCGTGTAACCACATCCGCCACAAAATTCAAAGAAATATTCCAGGTGACCAAAAAGTACAGGCGACCCCCTAAAAGTGGTAACCCCGACGTTCTACCAAAATAACAGTAAAGTATTTTGCAGATCAGAATGATCAACGCTACATCAGCCGCGTGATTCAGCACGTGGTAATATACCGGTGAGTTTTTTAAGCTGAAACTTTCAAATATCTCGGAAAATAAGCCCTCTTCGATAAAAATGACCATTATCAAAATAAAATCATTCTGGAGGGGAAATACATTAGTGCTAAAATTAGGACCCCCGCCCCTGTTTGTAAGAGGGGTGGGAAGCTAGTTGGAAACTAAGATAGGAACCCCCTATTTTTTATTGCAGATTCGGATTCGACGGCTAAAAGTACGTAGGATTTCCTTGAAACATTTTTTCGATTAATGGTAGATGGCGCTGTAATAGGCGATATTAAATTTTTTTGGTTTCTCCTACTGAGAACATTATGCATACGATTCTGCAATATGTTTGCATTAAAATTAACACGTTTTCAATGTAAATACTTGAAATTAGTTTTAAACAAATTGTATTTCTTAAATTAAAAAAAAAAAAAAAAAACTACTTTTAGCGTCGGCGCAGATTTTTTAATGCGAACCGGTGACTTCACTGTCTATTACAGATCTGCTCACACATATGGAAGCGCTAAACAATTTCCGGAAATCACAAGTCGCTCATTAAACAGCACTGCTATCAAGCATAACGTCACGCACCGGCTGGAGACTACTGGCCAGCCAATAACAGCAAAAACACGTCGCTCAGCACCGGATAAACTTCAAATCGCAAAAGTCAAATTCAACAACATGATGGCGCAAGGTTTTTGTCACCCGAGCAGCAGTCCGTGGGCGAGCCCTCTTCACCTTGTATTGAAAAAGAATGGAGACTGGAGATCGTGCGGTGATTACCGGGCGCTAAATCGAGTTACAGTTCCCGACAGATTCCCAATACCAAACCTACAGGACTTTTCATACCAACTCGCGGGTTGTACACTTTTCTTGACTATCGACCTTGTTCAAGCGTACAACCAGATCCTCTATGAACCATCACACGTACCCAAGACGGCTATCTCAACACCTTTCGGTCTTTTTGGACTTTCAGCCTAAGGAATGCAACACAGACTTTTCAAAGACTGATGGTTACTGTATTATACGGCCTCAAATTCTGCTTTTTTTTTTCTTAGATGAAATTCTGATCGCACCTAAGTCATTCCAAAATCATTATGAATAGCTCAAGATCGTTTTTCAGAAATTATGAGAACATGGTTTAATCGTTAATTCCGACAAATGCGACTTTGCATTACCCGAAATTAAATTTCTTGGTCATTTAATAAACGAACAAGGCATCCTTCTACCTTCAGACAAAGTTCATATCATTAAAAATTCCAACGGCCTGTAAGGGTTGATCAACTCAAACGTTTTTTGAGTATGATCAACTTTTATACAGACGTTTTATTCCCTGCGCTGCTGCAGACCAAGTATTGCTTAGTGACTTCATGAAAGGGTACAAGAAGAACAGGAAAACATCAATCGAATGGATTTCAGCATCTATTGACGCATTTAACAATTACGAGGAGAACCTATGTCAAGCGAAACTCTTTGCACACCCAATCCCCGACGCTCGGTTGGCAGTTATGGTTGACGCATCCGATCACCCAATTGGAGCAGTCGTATAGCAGTTTGTCTCGAATGCATGGTAGCCCCAGTTTTTTCTCCGTTTGTCTAAGCGAGACGCAACACTTCCGGCTTCTCCTCGAAGGTCGTAAGTTCATATTGTTCACCGACCACAAGCCCCTAGTCTACGCAATTTTTCAAAATTCGGATAAAGCATCTCCGCATCAATTGCGGCATCTGTATTTCATCGGTCAATTCACAACCGATATCCAGCACATCTCCGGTGTTAACAACATTGTTGCAGATACCTTATCACGTATAGATCAGATTTCTGTTCCTGAAAGCATTGAGTATACAATAATCGCGGATGCACAAACCAATGATGCAGAATTGCGAGAACTCTTGCACAGTAACAGCATGTCACTTAATCTCAAGCAAGTTCCAATAACGTTTAACTCCAACAAACATATTTATTGCGATATTTCGACTGGTACACCTCGACCATTCATTCCGTTAAACTTCCAGAAACAAGTTTTCGAATATTTCCACATTCTTTCGCAACTAAACATGTTATATGGCTAAAAGAATGGAGACTGGAGATCATGCGGTAATTACCGGGCGCTAAATCGAGTTACAGTTCCCGGAACTACAGGACTTTTCATACCAACTCCGCAAAGATTCGAAAAACTTTACTCAACAATGTGGATTACGTCAAAAGTCGAAAGTCTCGCCAACTTCACATTAGCTTCGCGACGTTTTGCAGAAATACACGTCCACATCATTGGTCCTTTGCCGATTTCTGATACCCAGCGATTCTGGGTCACGCTAATAGATCGTTACACGCGTGTGCCTGAGGCGGTTCCTGTACCGGACATAACGGCTGCCATTGTCGCGTTCGCCGTACATACAACTTGGATATCACGTTTTGGTGTTCCAATGTCCATTATTATAGTTCAGGGAACTCAGTTCGAATCCGAAACTTCGAAAGAACTTAGTTATTTTTGATTAAATTTGGATTTTATACTTTTCATCAAAATAAATCTAGTGCCCGTTTTTCGGTGCTGCAACAATGGAGTATACACTTTTTCCACACTTTACCTATTCTGCTGAGTCTTTTCTGCTGTGAATTTTCTCAGCTTTTACCTTGTAGAATAACCGGTTGGCTCGTCAAACGTTTTGCCAGTGTGGAGTTTAGTGTTTTCGACTTGCGATGGCGTCTGGAATCTGCAAAAAAACAACTTAATTCATTTTATTTTTTAAATTCTCTCAAAATTTTGTTCCAAATAGTAGACCCGATTATATGTCATTCCTCACTAGGCACTCAATGTGTTGATGATATTTTGAATTAAAACAGAATTAAGTCAATTTGACCGAAGACGCTTCCCATTGTAGGACTATTTCACCAATCACAAAATGCAAAGTTCCTCGTATCTTCTGTGCGGCGTTTGTACCGCAGATACCATCCCAAGTCAACAACACTAAATTCCACACTCGGCATTCATTGTTCCGCGATGAAGATGCTTCGACTGAGTTTTATTTTACAAATTCCAGACACTATCTCAAGTTAAGAAAAATAAATTCCACACTCGGCGCTCATCGGCAACACTTTATGATAATTTGTGTATCTACACTTTTTGAGACCTTAAACTGTTAAGGTTTCAGAGATGTTGTTAACGTCGGTAACTAGTCAGCTGCGGCTAATATTAGGAATTGGATCATTATTGTAAATAAAACCATGGTTGGGTTAAATTCGGTGGCCCAAAGTGTAATAAAGTCTACTTCCGACTTTTCCACTCCTTTTGTTTTACTAATTCCCATGATACAATATATTTGACCTATAGGTTGTTTAAAGTTTAGTCTAGTAGTCAAACAGACGGCTTAAGTATATCTATTTTTAATAGACCGGTGAGTCGAATATACAGTTTACGATTACGAGCAGGTACATTTATCATTTTTAATGGTTTTATTCTTTATCCGGCATCAAAAATTTCATAAATCATAAATTTTATCGAATTGATTTTTATTGCATGCCATAAAAAACTTATTCCTAAAATATTATCTGTGCACATACATTTTATGGTATATACAATCACAAATAGTTGAATGCTATTAAAATTTTTGATTGGCAGACCAAAAGAAAGCAAACCAACCTCAGAATGGAATATACTCGTAATAGCTTTTTCGTTTATTTTTTAACGTTTTATTAAAGCTGCAGTATTAAGAAAATCGCAAAGAATAATACGGGAAAAGTTTTATGCGCAAAAAACATATATGTATATGTATTAAACCTCCACCACACACGCATACACAATAATAACAGCACAAAAAATTGAAAAACAAGACAAATTACTTTGTTTTCCTTTGTCAACTTTAGGAATTTGGTTGATTTTTTATTCGGTTAAAAGTTTTTTGAACTTGTATAATTTGTTCTAAATTAGGTCTCCTGATTTTGTTGTTCTTTTTGTGCTTTTATTATATTTAGGTTTCAGTAATTAAAAAAATTGATTACACAACAAAAATTATGGCAACTTGACAGACACAGCGTAGGCGAATGATTTTCACAACGATATACAAAGAATTTTATGTACTCTTGCACGAGTAATTACTCAGTTAACGGTTTATTACACTTTTAATTAGTTCTTAAAATTATTCGTTTAAATTTTAATTGAGATGTTGTGCGTAGATTCCAAAATGAAATTAGATTTATCTTGCTAACGAAATTTTAGAAAAACTTGATAAATTATTTAACAAAATTTCAATATACATTTCATTTTTTTTCAGTTCAAGAAAGTTTTTTATCGAGTAATTTATATCCGAGGTCTAAACGAAAGATGTGATTCGAAGGACAGATTATTTGCCTCGATAAAAAATCGAAAATATTATATTGAATATGATTGAATATGAATTGAATATGAATTGAATATGAATTGAATATGAATTGAATATGAATTGAATATGAATTGAGTATGACTTGAATATGAATTGAATATGAATTGAATATGAATTGAATATGAATTGAATATGAAATGAATATGAATTGAATATGAATTGAATATGAATTGAATATGAATTGAATATGAATTGAATATGAATTGAATAAGAATTGAATATGAATTGATTATGAATTGAATATGAATTGAATATGAATGAATATTAATTGAATATGAATTGAATATGAATTGAATATGAATTGAATATGAATTGAATATGAATTGAATATGAATTGAATATGAATTGAATATGAATTGAATATGAATTGAATATGAATTGAATATGAATTGAATATGACTTGAATATGAATTGAATATGAATTGAATATGAATTGAATATGAATTGAATATGAATTGAATATGAATTGAATATGAATTGAATATGAATTGAATATGAATTGAATATGAATTGAATATGAATTGAATATGAATTGAATATGAATTGTATATGAATTGAATATGAATTGAATATGAATTGAATATTAATTGAATATGAATTGAATATGAATTGAATATGAATTGAATATGAATTGAATATGAATTGAATATGAATTGAATATGAATTGAATATGAATTGAATATGAATTGAATATGAATTGAATATGAATTGAATATGAATTGAATATGAATTGAATATGAATTGAATATGAATTGAATATGAATTGAATATGAATTGAATATGAATTGAATATGAATTGAATATGAATTGAATATGAATTGAATATGAATTGAATATGAATTGAATATGAATTGAATATGAATTGAATATGAATTGAATATGAATTGAATATGAATTGAATATGAATTGAATATGAATGAATATTAATTGAATATGAATTGAATATGAATTGAATATGAATTGAATATGAATTGAATATGAATTGAATATGAATTGAATATGAATTGAATATGAATTGAATATGAATTGAATATGAATTGAATATGAATTGAATATGAATTGAATATGAATTGAATATGAATTGAATATGAATTGAATATGAATTGAATATGAATTGAATATGAATTGAATATGAATTGAATATGAATTGAATATGAATTGAATATGAATTGAATATGAATTGAATATGAATTGAATATGAATTGAATATGAATTGAATATGAATTGAATATGAATTGAATATGAATTGAATATGAATTGAATATGAATTGAATATGAATTGAATATGAATTGAATATGAATTGAATATGAATTGAATATGAATTGAATATGAATTGAATATGAATTGAATATGAATTGAATATGAATTGAATATGAATTGAATATGAATTGAATATGAATTGAATATGAATTGAATATGAATTGAATATGAATTGAATATGAATTGAATATGAATTGAATATGAATTGAATATGAATTGAAAATGAATTGAATATGAATTGAATATGAATTGAATATGAATTGAATATGAATTGAATATGAATTGAATATGAATTGAATATGAATTGAATATGAATTGAATATGAATTGAATATGAATTGAATAAGAATTGAGTATGAATTGATTATGAATTGAATATGAATTGAATATGAATGAATATTAATTGAATATGAATTGAATATGAATTGAATATGAATTGAATATGAATTGAATATGAATTGAATATGAATTGAATATGAATTGAATATGAATTGAATATGAATTGAATATGAATTGAATATGAATTGAATATGAATTGAATATGAATTGAATATGAATTGAATATGAATTGAATATGAATTGAATATGAATTGAATATGAATTGAATATGAATTGAATATGAATTGAATATGAATTGAATATGAATTGAATATGAATTGAATATGAATTGAATATGAATTGAATATGAATTGAATATGAATTGAATATGAATTGAATATGAATTGAATATGAATTGAATATGAATTGAATATGAATTGAATATGAATTGAATATAAATTGAATATGAATTCAATATGAATTGAATATGAATTGAATATGAATTTAATATGAGATTTTAATCGAGTAATTTGGTTTTATTATACCTTCTTGGTAAAAAAAAGTGTTTTGTTGACCACAACATATTAGCCCCTCCATTTTTTCTTTATTTTATTACACATTGTATTTTTTATAAGGTAATTTTTGTATAAAACTGAGAAACCATGAAAACAGCAATGCAAAATAGGAGTCTTGTATTGTATTTTCTCCTGAGGCGGTTTGTCTGAAGTCACGGGTTGCGCTGGATTGCCGATCATCTCTTAACGAGATGAGCGAGTATTTCAGCATCCAGATCATCTGGGTCCTTGATCACTCGGACGTCACAGGAAACTGCAGGGCAGAACAACTAGCTAGGTACGGTACGACTCTGCAGATGCAGCCGGAAAGGGCAGGTCTGAAGAGGCCTATAGCAGCACTCAAATTGGCGGTCAGTAAGACGGCAATCGCCTTAACAGATGAGATGTGGACAGTAGCAGGGTAGCAAAACAGATTTGGTCAAAAGTGGAAAATCTTGTATCCCTGGGAAAACGAGAGTTAGGATTGGTTGTAGGGATACAGGCAGGACACTGCCGTTTTGGGGAACATTCGAGAAGGCTGGGTCTACAGACGAATGACTTTTGTAGAAGTTGTTTGAACAAAGAGGAGGAAGAGACGTTATATAACTTCCTATGCTCTATCATGCAGAAGGCATAAGTATTTAGGTGTTTACGGTATGGACAGCCTTTCGAAACTCGCGGACTTTAGAGTGCGAGGTATTTTACGCTATATAAGTAGCTCTGGACGGTTCCAAAGGGAGTAAAGGGGAAATAGGATCCTGTGGTATCACAATGGGCCACTACTGGTCTAAGTGTGCGATAGCAGCCAGTCTTACCTAACCGAACCTACCATAATATTTTCATATCAAATTTTTCCAATCAACACACCGAATGTGCAAAACTATGACTGTTTTCAAATACTGCGATACGAGCTAGTTCCTACTATGCTTCATAAGAAACTGAAACGAAACTGACAGTAAACCATACCCTCTTCGAGGTACATCTGTATCGTAGTTTGATTAATTAATTACAGTCGGCCTTATCTATGAAATGTTGGGTGAACGTAAATAGGTAACTAAATTAATGTGAAACAAAATTAATTAAAAATAAATTAACACCTAATTTCCTTCCTAAAGTATTTTTCTTGAAACTCGTATAATGTCTTTTGTTGTTTTTACTTTACACCAAAATATCGTAATTCCCACCCTCATTTATAATATGATGGAGGGTGGAAATTTCTAAATATTTTTTGGTTTTGTAATTTATTTATTTAATTATTATTTTTCAACCGAAACAAATTTTTGTATTTACACTTGTTGGTTCTGTTTGTGTTTACCTGCTTTGTAGTGACAACCTTTATGCGTGGGTACACTGGGTTTAATAATTTTAATTTTTTTGAAATTTGCCTACAATAATTTTATGTTTGGGACGTACTCTACAAAGAAAGGTGTATACCATTGTCTATACAAAGCAAAATATTAATTAATTTAACATTTTTGTAATTATGTAATCAACAAGGTTTTAGTTTTATTGGTATTATGTTCTATAAAATCGTTACGCCCCTGGCTAAAAAAATTTAATTACTTCATTTGTCATTGACAAGCAAATAAATTATAAAATAATTGTATCTCTTTGATATGTATATCACGTATTAAGAATAAAATAATATACATTACATGTGATGTAGGTGGGAGCTCCTGCTCATCTTTCCATGAAGTATTTTACCAATATGTTTTTTCCATTCGAATGAATTCTAAAAAATTTTAAAAATTGGCAACCAGAAATTTAAATATTTAGAAAGGTGGTTACGAAGTAGTGAGGTAGGTTCTGTATTTACGTATATTATTTCGATACACAAATTTTTGTTAACGACGTAGAAAATCCTTTAAATCACCGTTGTGCGGTCTCTAATACTTAACTACATATCACAGCAACAACATATACAAGTTGTTATTATGTTGATTAAAAAAAGTTTTATTCAACATCATACCCAAGCTTGATATTTCAATTAAGGTAAGTGGTGTTGAAAACTGGTATAGTTTTACATAAACCCAAATGGGAAATTTAAATTCATTCATTCGTAAAAGTTTTTTACAAAATTTGCATAAACCACACCATAAACTTTTTGTATTTAAAGCTTCGTCTATATAAAACAATTAAATTGAAAATTTTGTGTTGTGCTTTCGAATACAACGAAAAAATTTTCGTTTCCCTATTTTTGGACGAAAAGGATGCTTATTAATGAAAATCTAAACAACAATAAAGCTTAGCATTTGAAAATTCAAACAACAATAAAGCTCAAGATTTTATGATATTCTTAAACAAAACTTTTGTAAAGAAGACTCAAACATAATAAAAAACAAAAGATTCTACTTTTAAGAACGGGTTGGCTTTAACTGTCACATTCAATTTTTATGGCAATCTTTTATTTCGGGCTATTTATGTATTGTTGTTGTTTTATTGAAAATCTCTGGGAAATTGTTTGTTTAGAAAACTTAAACTTTTCAAATTAGGGTTGTATATATATGGAAAAAAAATAAATTTGACGTCGGCTCTTGTTACGAGTATTATTGGTATTTTATGAAATTGGTAATTTATTGTGTAGAAAGATTTGTTCGTGATTACACTTTAAAAAAGCTTTAAAGCTTTTTATAGATTACGCAATAATATTTTATTACATAAATAAAATTATTTTACGATTTTCAGTTTGTTTTGATGTTTCACTTTAAAGGACATTTCAAAAGTAGTAAAACCTATTGTACTTTTGAACAAATAATATATATTCATCAGCTGATGGTCTACCCTCAACTGATGAGTACACCATTATTTATTCAAATGTGCAATAGGTTTGTAGACAAAATTTCATCGAATCTAGCGGTATATGTCAAATGCGCGTCAATGGCTTGTGAGACGGGGTTCATATGACCATAGCCAGATAATTACAGATAGAATTTTTTTGGAAATATCTCAGTTTTGTAGCCAAGATTTTAACGTATCCTGTGGTGTACATTAAACGTTCGAGAGTCGCCTGTAAGGCGAGATTCAATCGTTCATATTTAGATAATTCCAGATAATTTTTTTCAGAAAATTTACAAGTTTTTAAAAATTTAGCATTTCTGATTGGTCGTGCTCGTAAGTCACCTATGAGGTGAGATTTAATTGATTGTCAATCAAATTATTTCTAATACAAAATTTTTTAAACTGAATATATGTCTGAGCAAATTGAAGGAGTGTGTTGATATAAGTGTTTGTGTGAAAACGAAAAAAATCGAATATCGAGCCCTCACTAAATATTTATTTTTGAAAAACAATCGGTCCACGTAAATCAAAAACAAGTTGGGCCCCGCATAAACGGACTCTGCACCACCATTTACCAGCGTAGAATTTTGGTCAGCCGAATCTAAACGTGGCCGTACCAGCTTAGGTAACGATTCACGTTCGTGGCGTCCTAAAACTGCAACCACTGACGATAACATAGCTAAAGTTCACCAAATGGTGCCAACGAACCGTCGAATTAAAGCTAGAGAGCTAGAAAAGACTATGAATATGTCCAAAGAACGTGGTAGACACATATTGAATGAAGATTTAGGCATGAGAAAGCGATCCGCGCGTTGGGTGCCGCGTTTGCACACTTTGAACCAGAAACGTGTTCGAATCAACATCCAATGCTCTGTTGGTGTAATTTAGGTACAAAAAATCAAAGTTTTTTTCGCTACGTAATTACTATTGATAAAACTTGGACATACCATTACACTTCAGAATCGAGCGACTAATCGCAATATCGCGTATAATTCGCAAATATTGTCGCACGAATAACTTTGACTCCACGCACGAAAATCATTACGAGGTGAGCTAAAGATAATCGGTCGAATATCGAAAGTTTCGTAAAACTAAAGGATACTCTATACATATACTCGTCCGTGTGTCGCATATAATTTAATAATAATAGTATAGAAAAAATCTTGCTCCACCAAAAGATTGCGCCTGCTCACACCTCAGGGGTTGCCAGGGCGAAAATCAACGAATTGAACTGCTTGACCACCCTGCTTACCCACCATATCTAGCCACAATCGATTTTTTTTGTTCCGTAAGCAAAAAGTTGTACTCAGAGGACAGAGATCTTCGTCGAATAGTATAACTAAATAACTCGATAATAACTATTTGGCAGAGAAAGACTTCGAGTACTATTTGAACGGGTTGAAGTAATAAGAGCATCGCTATGGAAGAAGTGTATAGGCGCACAAGAAGACTATGTAGAGAAATAAAAACAAATTTGAAGAAATAATGTCTTGTATGTTTGTTTGGGCGGAAACTTTTCAGACAACTTTTGAAAACTTTTTTGATTTTTTTTTTGAGAAATTTAATAAGTTGCAAAGCAAAATAATGTTTTGCAGTAATAAATTTCCATAAGTAAAAAATTTAAATTTTGTGCTGAAAATTCAGTCTAGCTTCTGGAGGTGCTGCTGCTGCCACATATCTATGACCTACGTTTCTGTACAACAACAATAATCACAATTATCAATCACATAATTGAAATTTTCATTAACAAATTTTCGTTTGGTATTGTTTTTGTTTTTTATTGGTTTTCACTTTATAAAATTGTAAAATTAAATAACACCTGCAGCTGCACATAATTATTTTTTTTGTATTTATAATGATAAAGCGATTTTTAGTTCAAACATGAAAGAAAGAACGAGAAAACTAAACTATGTATTTTTTTCGTTCAGCTCGAAATTGAATCTCAAGGTGAAAGAATTGTAATATTTAGTTTGCATGTTTCGTTCATAGAAAAGAGTCTTCTAGTATAATACTCAGTGGTAATATACAACATATTAAATCTAACCTTTAACCACACCACCCACACAAACCCACTTCTCGTCGAGACATATTTTTATTCCACATTCACATGCTCGATGAAAACAAAACAGAATAGAAATTAAAAAAAACTATCAATTTTAAGGAGGGGGGTTAAGGATTGGTGGTTCAGAGGGCGGTGCTAATAGAGCGTCTCCTCTGATGAAATGTCCTGGAGTTAATGCGATAATATCATCGAGTTTGTCGCTGAGCGGAAATAATGGCCTCGAATTGAGACATGATTCGATACGACAAATTACAGTTGCCATTTCTTCGAAGGTAAGTGTCGATTTCGGAATGATTCGTTTCAAGTGGTACTTTACCGATTTTTCGAATAGTTTCTTAGTAGCCTTTTCATTTACTTTCAATTGATTGTTTACTCCGATGAATGTCGTGCCACAATCGCTGTATATATTTTGACAAAATCCACGACGAGCAAAGAATCGTTGTAGTGCTGCTAAAAATGCTGAGGTAGTGGGATCACTCACTGGTTCCAAATGCATTACCTTCGTGCTGAGGCAAACAAAGACGGCGATATATCCTTTGTACGATTTGTTTCCACGGCCTTTTGATACTCGAAAGGCGATCGGACCGGCGTAGTCAACACCAGTGGCTGAGAATGGAAAAGTAGGTCGAACTCTTGCATGAGGTAAATCGCCCATTAACTGTGAACGTGGTATTGGATTCACTTTAAAACATTCATGACAATTTTTCAATTGTGAACCGACGATTCGACGTGCGTGTAAAATCCAATAGGTTTTTCGAATTTGATTCAGAGTAAGTTGGATACCTCTATGCAAACAAATTCGGTGATAATGATCGATTAATAGTCTTGTGAAGTGATGCGTTGATGGAATGAAGACTGGATGTTTTTGATCGAATGGTAATAAGGAATTTCGAAGACGACCACCCACTCAGTATGCCATCACGATCCATGAATGGGTTCAGACCTATCGCAGTTTGCTTTTGGTTGATAACGGCTGTTGGTGTTTAAGTGCTGCAATTTCTGTTGGAAATGCCTCAAGCTGGACGATTGTATGCAATGGAATAACACCCTGGTTCCATTTGATAAGTGTTAAGTAACCTGAAGTGATTCGATGGTTGATTCTTTTTTCACGACAGTTGTTGACGAAACGTAAAATCCATGCGGTAATTTTCCTTAAGCGAATATATGTTGAATAGTGACGGGTAATGCATTTTAGAGGATCGATAGTAATCGATGCAGTGATGTAACTTTTCTTCATTTCTGAGTCGCTGTCTTTTTCGATGGAGTCTAATGATGGAAGGAACGATTCTGGTCGTTTAGAAGCATTCTCTTTAAGCCATTGAGGTCCACGCCACCATAGTTCGCAATTGATCAACTGTCCAGCGTTTAGACCACGACTTGAAATATCCGCTGGATTATCTGTAGTTGATACATGATGCCATTGATTGATGTTGCTGGTGTCGAGAATTGTATTGAGTCTATTGCACACAAATGTTTTCCATCGGTTTGGATCACCTCGAATCCACGACAAAACTATAGTTGAATCGGTCCAAAAATAACTGGTTATTTGATTGGACGGAATTTGGAGTGTTGACTTGACGTATCGATGTAATTTCGTTTCCAGAACTGCTCCACACATTTCAATCCTTGGAATTGTAAGAGCCCGCTTTGGAGTTACTTTGCATTTGGCGAATACTAAATGGACGAAAACTCGCTGAAATATTTCGATTCGTAAGTACGTTGCAGCAGAATAAGCATGCATTGATCCATCACAAAACGTATGTAATTCGAAAGTTTGTTGTCTGTTGTCAGTGTGTATCCGACGAGGAATTTTGATTTGATTGATGCTGTTAAGGCTCTCGAGGAATGATTGCCAAATATGAGCTAGAATGTGTGGAAGCTGATCGTTCCAATCAAGTCCTTCGCACCACAAACGTTTAAGGAATGTTTTGGCGACTATAATAATTGGATTGATCCATCCCAATGGATCAAATAGGCGAGCAATTGTAGATAAAACTGTGCGTTTTGTGTGATTCTCAGTTTCTAAATCGAAATTTATTTTGTAGTGAAATTCATCATTTAAAGGGTGCCAATACATACCGATTGCTTTAATCGAGTCATTTTGTCCGACTAAGAAATCCGATTTGCTCTCGCGATACTTCAGTGGAATTGATGATAACACTTGTGATGCATTGTTTGACCATTTTCTTAATTCAAAACCGGCTGCCTGGAGACATTCAATGATTTGCTGTTTAAGCTCAATAGTCGAATCGATTGTGTGATTTCCAGAAAGTATGTCATCGATATACATTTGATTTTTAATAGCAAACGCAGCTAGTGGAAAATTATTTTCTTCATCTTGAGCTAACTGGTGCATTACACGAATCGCAATCACAAAAGTCACTGTTTTCAATCGATACGTTTTGATGTTTTCATCCGGTGAATCTCTCCATAAAATTCGCTGATATTGAGTGTGTTGAGGATACATGTCGATTCGACGATACATCTTTTCAATGTCACTTGTGAAAACATACTTGAAGAAACGCCAGTTGATGATGACAGCTGGTAAATTTGATTGAAGTGCTGGACCCGTTAATAGAATATCGTTCAGTGAGTGTTTGTTCGACGTCGTTGCAGAAGCATCAAACACTACACGAAGTTTGGTGGTGGAACTCGTATAGCCTTGAACACTGGATGATGTGGTAAATAACAACACTGAAATGAACAGACGTTATTTTTGATGGTTTTGTAGTCCGACTCGGGAGCAGTTTCCAATTCCATTTGTCCTAATTCGAGATATTCGTTGATGACTTCAGTGGCAGTTGGACTAAATATTTACCATTAGATTGACGTTCGTGAGCTTTCTGAAAGAACACTTCACACCACTTGTCTTCCTTGGACAATGTCTTTTCGGTTTTGATTTCTTCTATTTCCCAAAACTTTCGTAAAAGTGAGAATATTTCGATTTGAGAATGAAAGCTCGATACGTGAATGGTCGCAGACTGAGTTTGAATGATCTCACCTGACAGTATCCATCCCAACGAAGTATATTGAGCGATTGGAGTACCAATTTTTCCTCGGCATAGACCTGATCGTAGGATTGAAGAATACACTTCGGCACCTAAAAGCAAATCAATATGGCCCGGTTGCGAAAAATGTGGATCCGCTAGAGCTAACCCTTGAATATGATCCCACTCAGTGAAATCGACGCTATATGAAGGTAATTTTTTAGTCAACTTATCGAGGGTCAATGCATTAGTGTGACATTCGAATCGGTGGTCGTGGTACGATCTGATGGCAATTGAAACTGAAGCTTTGCTTTGAGTAGTTTAAGAGCTACCAATACAATTGACATGAGCGCGAATGGATGACATGGGTAAGCCGAAACGTTAAGCAGCTGATTTAGTGATTAAGGTGGCTTGTGATCCTTGATCGACTAAAGCACGAAATGGAATGAGTTGACCATTATTAGAACGAATACGTACGATTGCAGTTGCTAATAAGATTTGGCAGCATCGATTTGTTGGTTTCGTAGCGTGATGACATATTGGAACCTGACAGGCGCAGACGATGAGGCAGCCGAACCATCATTGGACTTCACAAAATGAAGCAACGTATGATGACGACCAACACATGTGGCACAATTCTTCTGGCTAGGACAACTTGGCAGCACGTGATTGAATCCAAGACAGTTAAAACAATATTACTTTTCGTTCTTGTACTGACAATTTGAGGAACGATGGACATTTTAGTAGGATGTGCGATTCTTTGCAATGTGGACACTGTGCCGATGTTGAATTGGATACGTGGAATGAGTTTGGTTTTCTGTTCGATGAACTGGGCGTTGCTTTATTCCATTTTGGTGCTTCCTTTAATGAAGATAACGATGCATTCGAATTGGATGATGGCTTCTTGACATCACTTGAAATATTTAATGGAAGCGAAGCTAGTCGTATCTCGATTGCGTGCTCTGAATTACACCATAATGGGATCTCCTTTGCTTCGAAGGATTGAAGACAGAATGTTCGAGTATCTTGATGTAATTTCTGCAGCACAATATGAAAAAAAATCGCTTCACTAGATTCAACACCTAATTTGGGAATTACATGCATTGAGGCGTGAAAAAAACTTAATAATTGTTGGATTTCTTCTCGTGTATCTCTTTTGATCTCTGGCTGTGACAAAAAAGCGTTCATTTGTTGCGCGAGTAACAATCGTTTATTATTATAACTCTTCTCAAGTTCGTCGATGGCATTCGTATAATTGTTATCGGTGATGGCTAAATGTCGTAATTTTAATTCAATTCGCCTTGTAAACAACCCTTGAGGTATTGAAATTTTTGAGAAGAAGATAAAGCTAAATTATCGTGAATTTGTTTAAATGAATCGAAAAATGAAGGCCATTCTAAAATATTACCAGAAAATTTTGGCAAATCCAATTTTGGTAACCGCACATATGAAGGTTCCGTATGCGTAAGCATTGACGATGGTCGTCTGCTCGTGGTCGATTGAGTCGACGGTGGGAATGCGAGTACATAGGCTTCTTCTATTTCGGCAGTTGAATATCGGGATATCTTCTTTGATGTAATCTTCTTTTTTGTCAATTAGCGGCATGATTAAACGATGATTAATGTGAAAATCGGAATAAAATTTATCTAAACATGACAAACGACGTTAAAAATAAGATTTTGTTTTTCTAACAGCAGAATCTTTTTTGAAATTTGTTAATTGTTTCTGCACGAAATCGAGCAATTGATATTGATGCGTAATTACCGAATCGGCGTCTATTGTTTCGTCGGCCATTTTGATAAGAATCGATCAATAGAATCGTTTTATCGAAGAATTGTATAAATTTGTTTTGTTGCACAAAACTCAACTAATCAATTTACGTAAATGAATGTACAAAATAACGCTTACCATTGCTTGCGATCCACGAGGCTATCTAATGTACCGAACTGCAGCAGCAATTCAATAATTGTTCAAAAAATTCCAAAATGACCGGTTTTCAGATTCCCATATCCGGCTCGAAGGACCAGAAAATATGTTGAAAATTCTATATTTATTTTTTTGGTCCGGATATGGGTGGTTGATATAAGTATAAAAAAAATTATACTTTTTTTGATTTTAAATTGGTTTCAAATGACTTAACCAAAAGTTTAGACAGAAGTGATTTTGTTTTTATTTTTTCATTAAAAAAGATTACATAAATAAATTTTTATAAATACTTATATAAAATTATAACAGATATGATTATAACAAAATTATTTTATGTTATTAGGTTAGTTGAAAAACCATTACGAAAGATGTCATTAGTATCGTATGGTAACACCTTGAATATCCAATAAATCTTGATGGTTGATGGGACTTTAAATGCTTGTCAAAAATATGTTTTTTTTGCTTTGAACGGGGTACAGCTGATTGCAATATAAACACAAATTGACCTTGAATTTGAATACAAATCATGTTTGCGATACAAAAAAAATGCAACCAAGAAATTATTGGTTTTGTTGTTGTGATGAACGTAGTTTGATGATTGTTCTCTACTTGAATCTAAACAAGATTTTTGTTTTGTCCCATGTAATTTTTCCCAGCGTTTTTATTTGGATTTACCTATACCAACTCATGTAATTTTTTTATATACGAAAATGGCCTATTATTGTAGTGGTATTGGATAAACGTTGACGAGGCTACATATACATTTCCATTTTAACTATTTTTTCTTTTTTGTTTGTATAAACAAAAACGAGCGTTCGATCAATTTGATTGCAATACATTTATATTGGTACGAAAGCAAATACTATCAAATAGAAGCCAAAAATATGATATTCCGTGCATCCACCCGGGATGTTATGAACTCGTTGCAACCGTTCAGTCTTCGTTTCTTTCCTCTTTTTTTAACCTATAAACCGGTTTTTGGCTCCGAGTATAACCGATCATAGTTCGTCTTGTAGAATATGATCGGGTTGGTTTAGATTTTATTTATTTTCGATATTCACACATGCATCTAATATTATTTGTTTGGCACAGAGGTTTCTGAAATACCTATAAAAAAATAAGTTACTTTTTCCGCTAAAAATGTTTTCAAAGCCAAAACAAATTGGTCCTTTGCAAGAAAACTTTCAGTTTTTAACTGTTTACGTCTTTCTTATCGCAACCAACAACATTTTCCAAATATTTTGTGCACGGTCAGCTTGGATAATTTCTTGGCATAATTTTAAGTCTCATCTAAATCGTTTATTGTATTTAACTGACGTTAAAAGAACATTCCTGTATCATAACGAATTTTCTATCCCAAAACAAACAAAAATAATGAGAAAGAGCAATAAAATATTATTATCATTATAAAAAGCGGTAACTGCTAGCAAAAGCAAAAAGCAAAGTACATGTAAAAAAATTGTCGGGAAACCCCTTAAGCAAAATCAACTGTATGAGTATTTTCCGAATTTTTACTTCTGTTTATCTTTATATTTTTTTTGTTGTTTTGCTATTTAAATTAAAAAGTTGGTCTTCTACTGCTAAATTACTGTCTGGGTGAAAAACAAATAATTTCACATATATGTAGAACCGAATTATGTTTTGTATTATACACTCGTACATGAAAGTATCTGTATTTGTGGCTTTGTAATTTTAAAAATGTTTTATTTTCCCAACTTTCTACGATTATTTTAATCTAATATTTTTGTATTCATTATTTATGGTTTTCATAATGATAATTCTGAGAAGCCCCATTTCTATAGCGGTGCTCTTACATTCAAAAACTAGATTCTGTACAACCGATAAAGAATTAATCTTCATCACCATTCGGACCACCTGATGATAATAGATATGTTTGTAAATCAAGTAATTTGGTTTATTTTATTCATGAGTCGATAACTCTCAAATGTAATTTTGGATATTGATCAAGGCACCAGCAAACATGAAAATACTGTACAGGTATAACCTACGGCTAATCCTTTTGTTTTCCATTTAAAACGTATAAATCCCACACATAAATTTAATATGCGCAGCTTTCGCAGAAAAATTTGTACTGCATGTAAAATATGTTGACATTTTAATTGAAAAAATTATCGCATTCAATTCAACCGTATAATTTTTTTTTGTTTTCCAATATTTTCAAACCGTATATTGTGTGTTTTAACACATACCAAAAATCTGAACGCACCCCTAACGTTTTATTTATGTATGTCATATAAATTTATTCAAATATTATGTAATCCAATAATATTCGTATGTACACACAAAAGAAATGAAGTCATTCAAAAAAAAAAAAAAACATGTTGGAAAATTATTAAAAAATTTTCTTTAAGGGATTTGCTTCGAACAAGAACGACAATAACCCCCAAATATCACAAACAAGTGTAATACAAATTCTGTAAAATTCAATTTCCCCGCAATTTTCTTTTTTGAATACCAGATATTATACCAAATCTACATACACGATGAATAAATTAAAATATTTAATGAAAATGTTGAGTGAAAAAGGATTTGGTTTTATGATCTGCGTCTAAAAAATAGTAAGAATACATGGAAGGAATTAGGCGAAGCTTAAATTTTATAAATGAAGAATTTCTTTGAATCCCAGATTGTTGTCATATTCAATTTATGATTTAATTTTACGCCACGCAACATTTTCCTTTTATGCGGATAGATGATGAATATGCACAAAGAAAAATGTAGAACAGTTTTATTTTATTTTTTCACATTTTTCCAAAATGATACATAATAAACAGCCATTCAAAATTCAGAACACGAATTTAATAATTTGCTGTTATTCTTACACAGTATTCCTTAGAATTACGCGACATGAAAATTTACAAGTTACTAAACCAAACGTTTATAACTTCGATAGTTAATTTATTCGTTTCTACTGGTAAAGTATCGAAAAATCATTGTCTATGGGCCTCTCTTCTGTCGTACATTTGGATTGGTGTACTACCAATCTTTGCACCAATTCTCGTTTTTTCTGTACATTTCTTGAAATTTACTACGTGATGACCAAAGAAAATGGTTCTGTACTTCACCAATGTACGGTCACAATGCAAAAGGAAATAAATTTTTTTGTAGATTTTAAGAAGAGCAGATTTATGTTAAAAATTTAATTTTGAAAAAAAATGTAATACACCAATTTACTTTTCAACTGACTAACAAAGTGCCAAAAATATGCTTAATTTTTTTGCGGGATTCACTCCAGCTTGACTGTAATGTTTTAGCAGTTATTTGACGTTTGTTAAGTTTTATCCTTTTGCAAATTCAACTTTCTGTAAAATTGAAATATATTGATTAAGTTAATCCATTTTCCAAAAGCTATTTGGTTTAGTTGAGTATTTTAAGTAAAACAATTACCTATTGTTAAAACAATATCATAGTAACATGAGAACATAATTCACGTTATTCTCATATAAAAATTATTACAAATTATAATAATTAAAACAAAAACAAATGTATATAAAACATATGTTTTATAATGGAAACTGTTTTGAGCTTAATGCTATTATTCTGTTTAATGAGATTCCGTCATGTCCGGGTGACAATTTTCAAATATTGTCATTTTAAAGATTTTTATAAAAATCGTGGAACATTGGACCGATTAACGGCAAAACGTCCAGGAGGTTTTTTTTTCATTTCCTTGCTTATCTTAATCGGACCATGATAGCTTTTGCTGATATAATCTGCTCAATTGTACTTATCCCTCGTCGTATTACGTTGAGGGTTTTAAATTCCTTCATCCAAAAAATTTTTGTACTGAACGGTTCCGTGTTCCTTCGTAAACCGTAACCATATCTAACCGTTCATCTTGAAAATTTGTTGCCATCACTAACCATTGTCTGCCATACAAATTTGTTTTTTGCTAATTCTCCGTAGTCCAGTATATCCTATATACTGGATATACTGGACTGGAATAATTTATGAACCAAAAATTTAGATTTTGGTCCCGACCCGACTCCACGGAGAAATTGAAACCAATCTCGTGGGATATGGATAAGTATTTGTTGCGTTCTGTAACCAAATGGTCGGTATCGTACACCATGTTAGTATTTCTATTTTGCCATGTATCAAGTGTTGCATGTACCGATCTTAGGCTACTTGAACTTTAAATTCATTGCACGGAACATTTCGGAAAATTTGGTGAACGAAACCGGTTTCGGGAATATGTTTTAATTTGATTATTAAAAGAATTATTTCCAAATGGGTAAAATTGGGATATTGGGAAAAATATTGAGTTTTATTAACGATTTCCTTTCAAAATTTTGCTACAGACTGTAAACGATAAGTTGGAACCTCTGTTAGATGAACATGTCTTTAAAGTATCAGCTCGCGATTGTAAACTCAAATAAATTATCAATTGTCGGATAGTCATCTTCCGCAGCTTAACCTAGTGACTCTTATTACTTTACCTTCATGTAATGTAAAACGAGTGTAAAAATTTCTGTGTTAATTTAACTAATTTGGAATTGAAATTTGTGTATTAGCTCTAATTTATATGATTCTTGGTAATTTTACGTCACAGTGCGTGACCACAATGTGGTATTTACTATCACTCGAGGTTATGATCTCGCGTATTTCATTTTTGAGATGCTTTAACACGTCATGAAAGCACACGCTTCGAACTTCGATCCGTCTTCAATATCCAATCAAATCCCACTTCCATATCCTTGTCAATTGTCTGAATTCTTCAGCCAATATTTCTTCAGCACATTCATGCTTGTCGATAAACAATTTTTACTATCCCAATACTATGATGAATTAGGGTTTTAGGGGCCAGTACAATATTCCGATTATATACGGCAATTTATTATAACGTATTTATCAGTGTTATGCGTCTACGCGTGTTTCAGAATTATCGACTTGTCGGTGTCGAAAATAGTGTAGACAATTTATGTTGGCGTGGAGATTGTCGATAATTCGTAGAGTATGTAGAATATTCTTAGACAATGTAGATTATTGTTTTTTTTGTTGTTTTCTTGATTTTTTCAGTACGGGGTTGCCAACTCAACTGGAAAACTAGTTCAAAGTGCCGCTTATTGTGAATATTGCTTTATATGCCAAATTATAATTTGAGTTTTACGAATCAAATAAGCGACATTAGATCACCATCAATCTGACACCAATTGCCTATTTCAGGAGAACCAAAAAACCGATCAAATTTAGTTTGCCCAGCTCTACCCTATTAAAGTTAGCCGAAAGTTTCCAGCCGAAAGATAATGCAGATAGTGTCTTTGCTATTCCAGCCAAAATATGGTAATGCAGCTATTGTTTGTTTTTGCTATCCCAGCCAAAACAATAAATTAAAGCCAAAAGATACGAAAGATGCTTATTGATTAGGTCATAATCCTAATCCCCGAAATTTAGTGCAATTCTGAAATGGATGGGGGGTAAAAATTTTTATAATGTACCAGAAAAACCGAATTTTTAAATTCCAAAATTTTCGAAACTAAATTAATGAAATGTTCTGTAACTTTTGAGACACCCACTTTACCATCGATCCCACTACGCTTATTAGAAAGGTCATAGGCCTAGGTAAACCCACGCGAAATTTGAAGCAAATCTGAAGGGGATAGCGGGGTATAATTTGGTATAATGTACCAGAAAGTCCGAATTTTTCGAAACTAAATTAATGAAATGTCCTGTAACTTTTGAGGAACCCACTTTACCATCGATCCCACTATGCGTATTAGAAAGGTCATAGCCCTAGGTAAGCCCACGCGAAATTTGAAGCAAATCTGAAGGGGATAGCGGGGTATAATTTGGTATAATGTACCAGAAAGTTCGAATTTTTCGAAACTAAATTTTTAATAAACACATGTTTATTAATCACTTGTTTTTGTTTCGCAGAATATTTTTCAAAAAGTTTAAAAAATCACTCGATCGATTTCGACTTGTTAGGTCATCATCAGGAGTATCTACTGAATTGTATTAGTAAAAATTTTTTGTTATATAGTAGAAAAAAGCAAAATATAAATAAAAGTAAAAGAAGGAGGGGGAAAAAAAAATAAGCAATAAAAATTAATCTACGGATCGCGCAGGTAGGCGATGAGTCATAGGTTGAGTAACAAAATTCAAGGTATATTATTGCGTATGTGAGAATAGAAAAGGGCGGGGTCTGTAATTGGTGAGAACCGGATTTCTCTCTGTTCGTTAAGGATATTTTGGTTAAGAAATATTGATTTTCGAATTTCGTAAGATTCTAAGGTATCTAAACGTCTGCCTTTGGGTTGTATATGTAATATGTCTAAATTGTTCAAGCTGATTAGACATATTACATATACAACCCAAAGGCAGACGTTTAGATACCTTAGAATCTTACGAAATTCGAAAATCAATATTTCTTAACCAAAATATCCTTAACGAACAGAGAGAAATCCGGTTCTCACCAATTACAGACCCCGCCCTTTTCTATTCTCACGTACGCAATAATATACCTTGAATTTTGTTACTCAACCTATGACTCATCGCCTACCTGCGCGATCCGTAGATTAATTTTTATTGCTTATTTTTTTTCCCCTCCTTCTTTTACTTTTATTTATATTTTGCTTTTTTCTACTATATAACAAAAAATTTTTACTAATACAATTCAGTAGATACTCCTGATGATGACCTAACAAGTCGAAATCGATCGAGTGATTTTTTAAACTTTTTGAAAAATATTCTGCGAAACAAAAACAAGTGATTAATAAAAATGTGTTTATTAAGTATAAGTGTGTTTCGCCAAGTGCCTACGGCAAATAGCGTAAAAAACGAAACTAAATTAATGAAATGTCCTGTAACTTTTGAGGAACCCACTTTACCATCTATCATACTATGCTTATTAGAAAGGTCATAGGCCTAAGTAAACCCTCGCGAAATTTGAAGCAAATCTGAAGGGGAAAGGGGGGTGTAATTTGGTATAATGTACCAGAAAATTCGAATTTTTCGAAACTAAATTAATGAAATGTCCTGTAACTTTTGAGAAACCCACTTTACCATCGATCCCACTATGTTTATTAGGAAGGTCAAACGCTTAGGTAAACCTACGCGAAATTTGAAGCAAGTCTGAAGGGAATAGGGGGTGTAATTTGGTATAATGTATCAGAAAATCTGAAATAAACACCACGGACGACTTTATATATATATCGGTAATAATTAATTAAGTGAATTAAAACGACTAACTGGTTTTACGGTTAAGTGTTCATACGATTATGTGACCATACGGTTAAGTATTTACGATGATGTGGTCTTGATTAAATGTAGAATAATATGGAGGTAAAACCATATTCGTAATTAATTACGAATATAGTTTTACCTTCATATTATTCTACATTTAACTCCCAAGGTGGAGTTTGAGTCAAGTCTGATTGGGATAGAGTGGTGTACTGTTAAAAGTGTTCTGTAACATTTGAATAGGTTCTAATTCTTCATAGAGTCAATAGGAGTTGTAATAGATTGTTATTTGCTGTAAACGTTGAAGTTTTCTAAATTAATTACTAAAATGTACTACATATTTCGGATTACTTAATTGTTTATCAATCTTATCGTCATCAAACTTAACCTGCACTCACTCGATTGTTACCTAGGATTGGGGTCTATCAATTAGTTATGTGGAACCGATAAGTAAGTGGGTAATGTATAAGTTACATAACAAAAATCATATAGTTTTAGAATATTTGATATTGTAGTAAATTTTTATTTATAATTTACTGCATTCAAGAAATCCGAGAACAAATACCATCTTCTTAAAGTCAAAAAAATTAAATTTTCCAAAACAATCTCGTATTAGTAATTTATTTTAGCTCCCCTGTGCATACATGCTGAAAACCGTATGAAAAGATCATCAAGATCATCGAAAAATAAACCTCTTTATCTCATATCATAAATGTATACATCAATGTATATAAGCATCTTAAATTATTATTTTTTCAATTTTCGTATGCTATGCTAAAAACCAAACACAATTATATTCTATATAATATGTCCACCGTACACAAATGTGTGTGTAAATAACAATAGTTTGTCATGATTTTGTTTTTTTCATGTTTCTCTTATGTCTCACTCTCTTTTTTCAAGTTTTTCTAACGTACAAAATGATCGCAATTTGCAGGCCGGAAAAGGGATATGCATATTATACATTTTTATCATACATATATTTTGGTTAGGCAAACGATTGACACAAAAAAATATAAATTTTGGGCTTGTGACTTTTTCAGTATACATATTTACAATTTTGTCAACTATTCATCCTTTTCTACCGCACTAAAAATAATTTAATTAAAAGTGGTAATAGAAAATGCAAAAAATAGACAAAACATTTGTTAGACCCATGCTACACACGGTTTCATAAGACCAGCTTCACCTTCCTTTCTTTACCCTTTTACCGACAAAATCCGTTTTAACCGTGACATTAAATTTGTCGGTGAATCCGAAATGAAAAGATGAAGATGATGAGATCTACATGAGATGTAGATTTTTGTTTAAATTTTATTTTCGAGAAAACAGAATAAAACAATAGAAAAAAATTTGTTGTTTTAATATAAAATAAGGGTTTAAATTAACAATAAAAATCTTTTGTGACTTAGTTTGAAGCCAGAAGCTAAAATCGTGTGTAGGCTGTTAAAATTTAATAATTTTTTATTCTCTCACGTTAATTTTGTTTTTCGAGTTTTTATTTTCGAATGAAATTGCCGCAAAACAAATATACAATACAATTAAAAATCTGAGAAGAGAACAATAATTTATGTGGAGTTTGAGTTTGTTCTTTTTTGATGATCTGCGCATCACTGAGTATTAAATAAATGAGTAATAGAGATCAAACTACCGATATACCTGGTTTAAAAAAACGTTTTACTATTCATTCCTACTAAAGTATACAAACTATATGGTTCGCTATTACCAATTGTATTGTAGAAAATTCGTCTGTGTCCATAATAAGTTAAATTGATCAACTTTTTTACTGTGTTTTATTTTAGATGTATTAGGTTTTTAATTTCCACAGGTTTTCGTGTTATCGTTAGCATTAGGTCGATACAATTTTTTTGTCGAGAAGAATTTGTTTTTGTTATTTTGTTTCGTGTTTTATTTAGGTACCTTAAAATAATTTATGTTTTAGTGAAACACACTGTAATTTTTCCAATTGTTGGTTCCTCGATTTATAGACCAATTAGTTTGAAAGGTTGGTTTTTGTCTCTTTGTTCTGGTTCATTTTGTTTGGTATAAAATGGCGCCACAGCGACTAGGAAATTCTAAAACCGTGATGAATAGATTTAAGTATCAAAGAAAGAAAAACGCTGAACGGCTTAATAAATGCTCTCTTATAGATGCATTGTTAAAAGTTGCTGGACCAAATTTAGTGTCAGTCAATTTAAAACGAGGAAATACAGCAGATTATGAAAATATATGTAAAGTATTAAAAATTAAAAATTCCGTAAAAAATCGGCAAAACATTTATTATCTCTGGCAAAATATTAAATGTACAATTCAAGAGAATTTTATAACTAAAAGTACAGAAATTATTTCTGATAACGAAAAGCAAGTTGACAAATTAATTGAAGACGATCATGAGAACATTTTTCAATGTATGGAGTTAGATCAACCAACTTCGGAAATCCATGAATTATTTAATTTCGAATCCGTAAACGCAGAACAGTTGATTGAATCTGGTATTACATATACTAATACAGACGTAAATACAAAACCAACTAACGTTATACAGCCAGTTCCGCCCCAAAATGACATCACTAGAGAAAGGCGGATTGAAATACTTAAAGTCGAAGTTTTAAATAGTGAAAATAGATATGTTTTTATTCCTGAATACGTTGATGAATCAACATCCGTTCAAGCTTGTGTTATTGAGCATTTCAATTTAAGCCAAGTTGTTCAACCTCCGGTTGATTATGACGTCAACAATTCAGACGATTCAGACGATTTTGAACCGAGAATCAATGTCAAATCAAGAAAATATAATTTAAATATTTCGAGGAATAACGAATCTCCTAGCAGCAGAAAATTGTTTAGAAAAACGAACCACGTAATAACATTTTCTTTATATGAGTGGAGAAATATTTTGTTTGATATTGAAAAAAAAAAATTAAGAACGGAGTCATATATGGACTGCTTAAGAACCAAATTTGCAGCATTATACCCTTGCTTAATAAACGTACGGGATACCAAAGTGACCAACGAGTCAGTTACGATTTACACCCGTAAGTGCCAACAACAATTATGTCCCCGTTTTTATAAATTTATTTACAAGTGCAGTGCATTATCTTTAAACACTATTACTTTCATGGTTTATGAAAACGGCGGAAATATTAAACATACCGAGCAATTAACGACACAGTTAAGAGGAAAAAATCGAAAAAATATAAAAAGAAAGCTAGCATCTTCCTATGCTACCGATGTGCAAGTCAAATTACGCGACGAATGCGACCTTGAGCTCAAATCTAAAGGCAATTTAGGTATTTTTAAAGGTTTAGGTGTTCTTAACGTTGCTCGCTCCGAGGCACTTAGCTTATTAGATGACGAAAAAGATGACATTGCAGATATTAAAAAAAAAATGGATAAAAACAACACGTACTTACATTATTTAATGTTAAGCCCTTTTACAATATATTCATTATCCACGGACCAGATCAAAATGATTGAAAGATTAAAATTAGGTGGTTGTTTAACAGCACACATTGACGCAACAGGTTCAGTAGTTCGTAAGCCGAAACAAATATCTAGTCAAATTTTGTATTATGTTGGCGTCGTAAATATTAAAAACATTGACGGAGTAACAGGCACCAACTTTCCATTCATGGAAATGCTGACTAGCCTACAGTCAAGTTTTAATATTCGTATATTTTTAGAATTTGTTAAAAATGAATTTATAAAAATATGTAAAGAAGAATGGCCGATCTTTGCATATGTCGTATCGGATTTTAGCCGCGCAATAATTAATGCTGTTTCATTAGCTTGGAACCAAATTAATATAATGGAATATATTGACATTTGTTACGAATGGGTTTCAGGAGCTAAGCTAGACACCTACGATTCGTTCGTCAAAATTAATTTATGTTATGCGCATTTAAAAAAAAATTTCAAACGAGTAATAGACCGCCATTTTAGCCAGAAAAATGATACTATTGAGGTGAAAAGTAAAATTTTGGGTTGTTTGGATGCGATAATACACGAACAGAGTTATACGAAAATTAAACATATTTGGCATATGCTATCTCAAATTTGCTTGGAAAACGACGCAAGTATAGTTGAGCTTATAATAATTGATTTGACCGTATTACTCTATGAGAAAAACTGTCACGAACTCAATTATGAATTAATTTGTGATGATGTCGAGTCCAGTCCACAGTTTGAATCCGAACAAGACGATATAAATGTAAAAAATCAACCGTTGTACAAATTAAGTAGGTTTTATTTGGATATGAAGAGTATTTCATCGGCTCTCACGAAAAAACCATCTAATACACCACCGACTAATATTTTTTATCGGCCAAAATTTTTGGATCAACTTTTAAAAGATTTTTTACCATTTCTACCCCTCTGGTCACCAATTTTAAAAAGTAATAAACCACATTACACAAATGCTTCCGTTGAAAGCTACTTCGGGGAAATAAAGCACAACCTTGACAAAAACGCCGTTAAAGTTGGTAAACGACCACTAAAAGCTGGCAGATTCCTGGAGTTCACGAGAAAATCTATAAACGACAAAATATATGAATATATGAACGAATTTCCAAGAACTGGTTTTACTAATAAAAGAAAAAACTCCAAACCAAATGAAATTGACCCGACAGAAAATTGGAGACGGACAAAAAAAAATCAATCCATGAAACATTACTCCAAAATAAGTCAAGTAGACGTTAACTATCCTAACTCGAGCCTTGAATCTGGTGAAACTGTAATGGGGGATGATAACGACAGGTCAAATAAAAAATTTTCAAATAATTTATACAAACATGTTGAACATTATTATAAATCTTATATAGTCGGAAATGATTACGTTGATTATGTTGTGGCAAAAATAAACGGGAAAAAGATCCATTTTGATAGCTTCAATTCGCTAACAGGTATTAATTGGCTTGAAAATGAAATTTGCGATGTTTGGCTGCAAATGGTCTCAAAAAATTATTCCGATTTTCAAGTCGAATCTTATACGTTTGCATCAATTATATTTTTTTCGAATAATTCCGAAGATGATTTAGCAAGTCTTGCAAACGCATTTCGTTTAGAGAATCCTTATTTGATCATGCCGGTGTTTGATCAAACTCGAAGGCACTTTCATTTGATCATCGTAAATTGCTTGAAGAACGAGTACATCGTATACGATTCGGCACAAACAAATTGCAAGAGCTCACAAAATTATTTTAAGAAATGTTTTGACCGATTTATGAAATTTGTTGAAATATACAATTGTATAGAAAAGCCGTCAAAAGTTCAAACGTTTCCCAAGCTAAAACCAAATTTCTTCCCAGCCATTTGCAATAAACAAACGGGAAATAACGATTGTGGGGTTTTTATGTTGATGCATGCCAAAGAATATATGGAGAACAAAGCTATTAAGTTTAAAAAATTTAACATTTTACGAGAAAGAAAACAAATTCAAAAGGATATTCTTAAAAATAGTGATTGCATGCAAGATCTTTGCTTGATTTGTGGCGACAATGTTAATTTGACAGGAAATTCAATACGTTGTTCTAAATGTCAACGTTATATGCACGATAACGAAGTAGAAATTGAAATTAATGAAATTGATTTATCTGAAAGGTTTTATTGTCCACTATGTCGCACCTAAACTTAACTGTAGAACAATAAATTTCAAAATATACTTAATCGTATACAAATAATTAAATTCATCTGGATTTGCAATTTAATTTAATTAATTTAACCGTCGTTAAATATTATTTTAAAAATAATGGAATTGAACGTATTTATTTAAATCTAAACATCTAATCAATTTAAAATAATTATAATTTCAACAAAATATTAAATAAACATAATGAAATAAAATGATATGACATGAAATAGATAAGCATATTTTAAATATAATATAATTTAACAATTAAACAAATATAAATGAATTTTTGATTGAAATATAGATAATAAATATAAAATTAAAAATTACTACAAATGTATATACAATATGAAATAAATGAAGTAATAATTAAAATTAAATAATTAACAAAAGAAAAAATATGAATTATTTAAAAAAAAATAATTAAAAATAGTCTAAGCATGAGATTAACTATATTTAATTTAAAGTTACTGATTGCCAAATATTTAATATCCAAATAAAGACCCACACAAACAGGCGCCCACACACACAAACACGCGCACACACACACAAACACGCGCGCACACACATACACACACATCAAATACATGGAGGTGGTTTTAGTGAGTAGGAGTCTCACACCGTTGTGGTGGATATCTATGTTATCCCCTACATCGTCCATGATGGATTTCCACCTTCCTTAAAAAAAAAAAAAAAAAAAAAAAAAATCACACACATCACACATCACATACATGACACACGTGACACACACACACACACACACACACACACACACACACACACACACACACACACACACACACACACACACACACACACACACACACACACACACACACACACACACACACACACACACACACACACAAACACACAAACACACAAACACACACACACACACACACACACACACACACACACACACACACACACACACACACACACACACACACACACACACACACACACACACACACACACACATACACACACACACACACACACACACACACACACACACACACACACACACACATACACACACACACACACACACACACACACACACACACACACACACACACACACACACACACACACACACACACCAATGCACCTAGAAGACAAGGCAATACTGCTTGTTACGTCATCAAATTTATGTCTAAATAAATACATAACATTTAATGGTTTAACGAATTGTTTAATGCATGTTTTGATAATAATAAATATGCAAATTATTTTTTACCAAATATAAAAAATTCGGATCATTTATTTGACTTTAATGCCATACCAAAGATTGAAATCGTCGACATAAAATGACGTCATATAGCAGAATTTTTAAAGCAGTGAGGCCATTAGTATCTAGGTGCACTGCACACACACACACACACACACACACACACACACACACACACACACACACACACACACACACACACACACACACACACACACACACACACACACACACACACACACACACACACACACACACACACACACACACACACACACACACACACACACACACACACACACACACACACACACACACACACACACACACACACACACAAACACACACACACATACACACACACACACACACACACACACACACACACACACACACACACACACACACACACACACACACACACACAAACACACACACACATACACACACACACACACACACACACACACACACACACACACACACACACACACACACACACACACACACACACACACACACACACACACACACACACACACACACACAAACACACACACACACACACACACACACACACACACACACACACACACACACACACACACACACACACACACACACACACACACACACACACACACACACACACACACACACACACAAACACACACACACACACACACACACACACACACACACACACACACACACACACACACACACACACACACACACACACACACACACACACAGCATCACGCGCATCACATACATCGCACATATCAACACATCAAACACATAAGACTCATTACGCACATCAAACACATCAAATGTTATACCAAATTACACCCTCCTATCCCCTCCAGATTTGCTTCAAATTTCGAGTGGGTTTACCTAGGCCTATGACCTTTCTAATAAGCATAGTGAGATCGATGGTAAAGTGGGTTCCTCAAAAGTTACAGGACATTTCATTAATTTAGTTTCGAAAATTTTGGAATTTCTGGTACATTATATCAAATTACACCTCCCTATCCCCTTCAGATTTGCTTCAAACTTTGTGTGGGCTTACCTTAGCCTATGACCTTTCTAATAAGCATAGTGGGATCGATGGTAAAGTGGGTTCCTCAAAAGTTACAGGACATTTCATTAATTTAGTTTCGAAAAATTCGAACTTTCTGGTACATTATACCAAATTACACCCCGCTATCCCCTTTAGATTTGCTTCAAATTTTGTGTGGGCTTACCTAGGGCTATGACCTTTCTAATAAGCATAGTGGGATCGATGGTAAAGTGGGTTCCTCAAAAGTTACAGGACATTTCATTAATTTAGTTTCGAAAAATTCGGACTTTCTGGTACATTATACCAAATTTCACCCCGCTATCCCCTTCAGATTTGCTTCAAATTTTGTGTGGGCTTACCTAGTGCTATGACCTTTCTAATAAGCATAGTGGGATTGATAGTAAAGTGGGTTACTCAAAAGTTACAGGACATTTCATTAATTTAGTTTCGAAAAATTCGGACTTTCTGGTACATTATACCAAATTATACCCCGCTATCCCCTTCAGATTTGCTTCAAATTTCGCGTGGGTTTACCTAGGCCTATGACCTTTCTAATAAGCATAGTAGGATCGATGGTAAAGTGGGTTCCTCAAAAGTTACAGGACATTTCATTAATTTAGTTTCGAAAAATTCGAACTTTCTGGTACATTATACCAAATTATACCCCGCTATCCCCTTCAAATTTGCTTCAAATTTTGTGTGGGCTTACCTAGGCCTATGACCTTTCTAATAAGCATAGTGGGATTGATGGTAAAGTGAGTTACTCAAAAGTTACAGGACATTTCATTAATTTAGTTTCGAAAAATTCGGACTTTCAGGTACATTATACCAAATTACACCTCCCTATCCCCTTCAGATTTGCTTCAAATTTCGCGTGGGTTTACCTAGGCCTATGACCTTTCTAATAAGCTTAGTGAGATCGATGGTAAAGTGGGTTCCTCAAAAGTTACAGGACATTTCATTAATTTAGTTTCGAAAATTTTGGAATTTTTGGTACATTATATCAAATTGCACCCCCCTATCCCCTTCAGATTTGCTTCAAACTTTGTGTGGGCTTACCTAAGCCTATGACCTTTCTAATAAGCTTAGTGGGATCGATGGTAAAGTGGGTTCCTCAAAAGTTACAGGACATTTCATTATATTAGTTTCGAACATTTTGGACTTTCTGGTACATTATACCAAATTACACCCCCTTATTCCCTTCAGATTTGCTTCAAATTTCGCGTGGGTTTACCTAGGCCTATGACCTTTCTAATAAGCATAGTGGGATCGATGGTAAAGTGGGTTCCTCAAAAGTTACAGGACATTTCATAAATTTAGTTTCGAAAAATTCGAACTTTCTGGTACATTATACCAAATTACACCCCCCTATCCCCTTCAGATTTGCTTCAAATTTTGTGTGGGCTTACCTAGGGCTATGACCTTTCTAATAAGCATAGTGTGATTGATGGTAAAGTGGGTTCCTCAAAAGTTACAGGACATTTCATTAATTTAGTTTCGAAAAATTCGAACTTTCTGGTACATTATACCAAATTTCACCCCGCTATCCCCTTCAGATTTGCTTCAAACTTTGTGTGGGTTTACCTAAGCCTATGACCTTTCTAATAAGCTTAGTGGGGTCGATGGTAAAGTGGGTTCCTCAAAAGTTACAGGACATTTCATTATATTAGTTTCGAACATTTTGGACTTTCTGTTACATTATACCAAATTACACCCCCTTATTCCCTTCAGATTTGCTTCAAATTTCGCGTGGGTTTACCTAGGCCTATGATTTTTCTAATAAGCATAGTGGGATCGATGGTAAAGTGGGTTCCTCAAAAGTTACAGGACATTTCATAAATTTAGTTTCGAAAAATTCGAACTTTCTGGTACATTATACCAAATTTCACCCCGCTATCCCCTTCAGATTTGCTTCAAATTGTGTGTGGGCTTACCTAGGGCTATGAACTTTCTAATAAGCATAGTGGGATTGATGGTAAAGTGGGTTCCTCAAAAGTTACAGGACATTTCATTAATTTAGTTTCGAAAAATTCGAACTTTCTGGTACATTATACCAAATTTCACCCCGCTATCCCCTTCAGATTTGCTTCAAATTTTGTGTGGGCTTACCTAGGGCTATGACCT
Organism: Nephrotoma flavescens; assembly: GCA_932526605.1. Classification (NCBI taxonomy): domain Eukaryota; kingdom Metazoa; phylum Arthropoda; class Insecta; order Diptera; family Tipulidae; genus Nephrotoma; species Nephrotoma flavescens. The sequence goes on from OW052222.1 coordinate 242,611,931, forward strand.
TTCTAATAAGCATAGTAGGATCGATGGTAAAGTGGGTTACTCAAAAGTTACAGGACATTTCATTAATTTAGTTTCGAAAAATTCGGACTTTCTGGTACATTATACCAAATTACACCCCCTATCAATCTTGCTCAAAATTTCAGAGATTAGGATTATGATTTAACCAATAAATATATTATAAATAATATAGAATTATGTATATAAAGTAATGTATCTTTCGGCTATAATTTATTTTTTCGGCTGGGATAGCAAAAACAATAGCTGCATTACCATCTTTCGGCTGGGATAGCAAAGACACTATCTGCAATATCTTTCGGCTGGAAACTTTCGGCTAACTTTAACAGTATCCCAGCTCTAGAATGACGGTTTTTTTTTTTTTTCAAAAAACGATTTTGTTGCCAGGAAAAAGCAGTTATAAGGTATCGCATGTAATTTAATTAATAATATTTTTAAATTAAAAACTAAAACAAACATTTAATTTCAAATAATCTTACCAAAAAACCATGAAATTGTTTCAAAACAGGACTGAAAGTTACTGGTTTTTTTTTGTTAAGATTTTTTACGGGAGGTTCAATCATGTCCGATTCTTCATCTCTTTCAACATCCCGAGAGTATGTGAAAGTAAATCACAAAACAAGTGGCAAACCTGTGATATTACCGATTTTAAATTCAGAGGATGGTTCGACCAGGTTTTGCAACTGATTGAGAGGTCCTGAAATGAATCATTAAAATTTAATTAAACCTGTATGCAATCAGGATGATACAAAATTGCTTTTATGTCTGTCATATGAACATCTCTGCTTATATGTACGGAACCGCATTCCATTTGAGTTTGCTCTTTTGTAAGACATATTTGTGTTATGAAAGAAGAATGGCGTGCATGTTAGCGAAGTTTAGTAGAGCATTTGCCAAAATAACATTGCGATTTTGAAATATACAGCCATCTGCAATATTGGAGGATTTTTTGTAAAGCAATGCCTTCCCAGATAGTATGTAATACAGAAGCCAAATGTGGAGGCTGATAGTTTACAATCAATTTCAGTGAACCAGTAAGAGATCGGTTGATGACTAGCAGAGTTGTTGCCGATGCTGAGGTTTTCAAATAAATTTGTGTAGCATTTAACGCATTCTTGTAGCATGATATATTTGCTCTGCAATGCTTTGGCCTTATAATTTGAATGCATTCAACGTGTTGCTTGTACTGACTGTCCTTGACATTTTTATTTTCATCTCAATACATATGCCACCTGCTTAGGAGTGAATGCTCTCAAACTTTTTGTCATTGAAAAATTCTGTGAATTCATTAATTCCAAGACAGTGCTTCTGGTTTGTATTGCATATTTCTTTATAAAATCCAAATAATTGATTTAAAGCTCCGAAATGTTGATCAAGGTTCAATTTGTTTACCATTTCTGACATAATGGGAAAGCTATTTTTTGCAAATTGTGCAAAATTTGATCAAGAACTCGTTTTCTCCAGGAAAAGAGTTGGTACGTGTTTGCGTTTCTGGTTTTTTCCGAATTTGGCTGGAATCATTCATCCAGTATTCACTTTCCTTGGACCAAGGAAAGTGAATACGAGATGAATGATTAAATCGACCTAGGCGAATAATTTTGAAAAACATATTTCGACGACCTTGTACCAAATCATGATAATTATGCAATCAAACAGTTGAGAGCACGTTGAGTAAAATCGTGACCAACGTTATGAAAATGTTTACACTATGTATGAAATTTTCAAATCAAATTGGCGATGATTACACTAATCATGATAAGAGACCAAGTGCCGATTGTCTCTCATGATGAAAAGAAATTTAGATAGCACAGTTTTTTTTGAGTGCAATAGCATAAACATTTATTATTTTGCAGTAAGCAGGTTTGGACAACAGCTGACATAAAATATCGAAAACATCAACATAATTTCAATTAACAAACGTATAGCGCCATATATTACATGCATTAAATAGAATAACTTTTATCTCCTATCAGATAAGTTTAACTTTTTATCACTTTTAGCTAAACTGTTAAAAAGTTTATTTTGAAATTGTCAGCGTCACTTGCAAAACCAGATTTACCAGCAAATCAAAAAGCACCAGCTTCACCTGCGTCTGGTTTATTGCCATTTAAAAACAGGTTTAATTTTTTTAATGTGAGGTACAGAAATGAAGCCAAATGATTCCATTAACAAAGGAATTCAGGAAAATTGGCTTATTGCTGACAGAAACAATAACTTTAGACATTGTCTACATTCTCTAAATTGTTGACGCCATTTTTTTAATTGTCTACATACATTCCCTACACGTTCAGAATATTAATTATCTACACGGTGTAGACAATATGGCACAACGCTGGTATTTATCTTTTACTGATAATTTATTGTCGTTTTATATCCAGTACCGATTCATTACTTACCGATACTTTCAAGTGTCCAAACTAAACAACTAAAGCGTAGAATAATTTAAAATTAGATATTTATAGCTACACGGCATAAAATTACTCTTAGGCTGTGTGCCATACTTAAGGTAGAAGTCATTTTTAGGTAAATTTTTCGGTAAATTGAATTACATATTTTTCAAAAAACTGTATGGCAGGCAAACTGATTGAAAAATCTGGCCCACATAGCCTTAGCGCACAAAGTAATAAACATTATGGATTATTCGAGTTTGCTGCTGTTTTATTTTCTTATTTTTTTTTTAAATTGAGTCTTGTTCAAATATTACTGACTTAGGCTATATGTAAAACTTAAGGTAAATCGTTTACTACTTGTATAACCGGTTTTAGGACAGCATTTTCGATCAGTTCGCCATAGGGTTTTCAAAAAACAACAGAATTTACCGAAAAATTTCCTTAAAATTGACTTATACCTTAAGAATGGCACACAGCCTGAATATGAATTCAAATTTGCTGTGTTGGTCATACTTAGGTGATACTGATCGAAAAATCAGTCCTAAAACCGATTTTTACGGTATTAAACGATTTACCTTAACTTTCGCTCAAAAAATGGTCAACCCTTGTGGAAAATTGCAAAACTTGAAAAAGCTTCTACGGAGGTTGCCTCTTCTGATAGATGTCCACCACATCTCGCGTACCCATTCGGCATTTCCGGTAAATTTAAAATATAATCTGAACTAATTTTGCAAGAAATTTAATTAAAAATTTTTTTATTTTAATGTTTTTTTCGTAAATGCTATATACTTTTCAAACAATTTGCAAAAAAAAACAAAAAAGTACTATGGAAGCGGCCACTTCCGATGGACTGATCTTGGAAAAAGCAAATAAATCCGTATGGGCTGTACATACACCATATTTTTTTTTTGAAAAACAGTTTTTTGGCCAAAATCATCATTTCCGTTTAAATTTTGAAATCTGATCTGGACCGGTACAGTTTCAAAATTAATTTAAAATCTGTTACTTTATAATGAAAAATATCCTATTACAGCTGTCTCTTCCGGTGAAAAATGAAAGAGCTCCAATGGAAGCTGTCACTTTCGGTGGACCAATTTCGGTTAAAAATCAACCATTGAAGTTTCATCCTGATCAATCAATCCATCTGGACTGTACAGGAGGCCGAAGTGTTATCGAAAAACGGTTTTTGTCAAACATCGTCATATCTGCTTAAAATTTGAAAATCTTTCATAAACTATTAGTTCATAGTATAGTTTCTGATCAGAATTCTTTTTTCGAAAGGAATATTTGATTTGGAATTTCCGATACTTTTAGGTTTTACGTTTTTCATTTCATTTTTGACTTGATCGTAAGTTTCTTTACCAAACCATTCGCTTTAATTCTTAAACATACAACTGTGGTAATATTGAAAATCTTTCAATTTTTAATAATTTTGCGCATTCCCGCCAGTTGTCACTCCACAAAAGTTCTAATGAACACTTGATAATTTCAATATCTGGTCTGCCAGTGGTTTTCACGGTTAAATGGTGAGTTTTAGATTTGTGGACTAGATTCAAACCGTTTGTTGTTGCCGTTATCAGGTTGCAAAAAATGGTGTTTTTCAGTTATGCCAAGTAATATCCCGAGATCTCTGTTTCCCTTACCGAAATAATTGGAAATTGGAATTACTTTGAATCCTATTTTAACCAGTTTTCTTATTATTTGTATCAAAAACGGCTTGTATAAAGTTTATTAATTAAAATCATAAAATAGCGGTTGTTCCCAATGGTCAAACACTCTCAACTTTCATTTCATCGGCCAAAATAACACACACTTTAAGGTCGCGTAATGAATGACTTCCGAAGAACCTTCAACCAAAAGTATTGTTTCTAAAAACCAAAAAACCCCTGCGGACAGGTCTTGATGTGTAGGCGGCAGGTGACTATGCCATCATTTCAGCCTTCGTCTGTTTATACTGTTCATGTTTTTGCGCCAAGATCTTACTCTTTCGGCATTTGTTGATGAATCTGTTTTTAGCTTTAATTGTTCTGAGGTTTCCCTTGGAGTTCTTTTAACATCATTAAAACGTTAAACATTGATAACTGTCAATGACTAATTGAGGAAACATTTCTAATTAATGAACATGTTTTTCACTCACATGTTGGGGCTTCATCGAACTTCATATCTTGATATACTTTGCTCAATAAAATCACCAGCCGTTACGTAACTCTTGCATTGTTTCTTACAATTTCGCTTCTATATGAATTTGATAGTCGGACTAATGCTTCGTTGATTCAGATAATATTTTTCTTTTGGTAATAACTCCATTTTTTTTTTGGATGTGTTTTTTTTTTTAACTTAAAGGCATCCGTTACATCAACGTTCAATATGACAGAGAAGATTAAGTGCGAGTTGCGGCACTTTTATTGGTCTCTAAGCGAGATGCTCTTGTATGTGAATTGTTGAATCTTAGAAACCTCGATATTTCACGAAATCGTCTCAACTTTAGCTTGTGCGATATAGGGGACTAGATGTTGTTACCCATAATACTGTCGCATGCTCATTATTCGAAAGATGAACGCCAGGGCCGACATGTTGTAACTATCACTATTTTCGCTTAGACGAAAAAACCATGCTACATTGGGCGCTTTCAGGTACCCTATCATGATTAGTAAAATCATCGCCAATATGATTTGAAAATTTCATAGTGCTACATGTTTTCATAACGTTGCCTGCGATTTTACTCAACATGTTTCCAACTGTTGGGAGTCCTGAAAGCGCCCATTGATGAAAATTTAAAAATTTACATGAAAGAAAAAAAAATGTTTACTTCCAAAATACCGTTATTCTATCGAAAATGCATCGAAGGGAAAATAGTGATAGTTAACATGTCGGCGCATTTATGAGTACGGCGACGCTTAAAATTGGGGGGCGAAGTCCGAGATTCATACCTCCTCGCGGTGCTCCTCTGTGTAACTCTAAATGAATCAGGCGGTGTAGTGGAGACGAACAGCTAAATCCTGTTTATAGTCATGGACACTACATGTCAGGGCGAGCCATTGGCGCCTCAAAACCAATGCCAAACCAGCGTCTGTTTTCCAGGTTAGGAGCGGCTGAAGCGGGCGTCTGTCTTGTATCAAGCGGATCGCTATATAAATGTGTTCAAGGTAGGACTGGATGCCTCAAGATTCTCACCAGTACGTGACCCACACACGTAACAAGCGGGTTGAGCGGAAGGCCAACAACCTCCCCTTATAAAAACTCACCAAGTTATGAACCCCGCCATTGTGCGGGCGGTGAAATCCCTTCATGGGATGTGAAAGCCAGAGAGAGAGAGAGAGAGACGCTTAAAATTACTCATTACTTAATATTTTCCACTTTTTTGCGGTTTTGTCCTCGTTTTTTAGATTATATGCTTCGTAAATCTCTTTCGCCTTCCTGTTTGTTCCTCTAACTATAATGTTACAAATCCGAGAAAATACACTTGAATGTGTCTTTTATAGAAAACATATTAGTCAAACGAGTTGTCCCACTTTTTTATTTTGCAATATATTGTCTCAATGTTTGCCTTTGGGGAGGATTCCGCCGCCATCTTTTGCCGTATGTAAATTAGAAGAAATGTTTTCATCATGGCTTTCAGTTTCATCGACTTCACAATTTTCCTCGTCGCTATTATATTCATCTTCTGACACATTTACTGTTACATTCTCAGTAATTACACCTTCAATATCGGAATCTTCGTTATTTTCTTGTGGAACTAATGGGAGAAAATCATGTTCTGAATCGTCATTAAAGAATTCACACACATCTACTTCATCTTTCTTACATTCTTTTAGCAAACGTTAGAGATAAGCTTGTTATTCTTCGGAAGACAAACTGCCGGAAATATATTATATAAAACAATCTAATAAAAAAATTATGACCAAAAGCAATAGTTACCGTCGAAATTATGCGTCTGTTAGTTCGTTCCGCCATTTTATATAAAACTGAATGTGTATATAATATCTTTTTTACACGGGCTACCTCTTACTTTGAATAACTATCTATCCACTAATTTCTATTTATTTATCCACCAATGTATATGTGTCTTCCTTTTGTATCGCTCTTCTACTTTACTCCGGGAATCCCAAGTTTATATATTTTTTTGTATTTTCGATCATAAAATTCAAAAATAAATTGCAACACCATAAAGATACGAGTTAAATATACGTGACCACCCGGGTGGATCGGGTATATATTAGAGTATATGTTTTTTGGTTATAAACACGGTTTTTAGTGCTGATCATTTGGATTTTCGCTTCCTGTGTTTATTAGCTGGTTTATTATCTTCTGATACTTATGGTACTATTCCATGTACAAAACAGAAAAATTTTGCTGAACATCGGAGAAAGACAAGAACTAAAATTTACACTAGATTGACTGAGAAACAACATTTTTATTTTATAGTAGAAAAAATTGGGGAAATTTTGAAATCAACAAAAACTAACCTCACATTTTTTAAATAAATAACTAAAAATCTTTATTTTTAAAAATTGACAATTATTTTATATCGTAAAAATTAATAATAAAATTAATATCATTTTTGAGATGAGCAAAAAATATGTTTTTTTATTATTTTGATTAATTTACCAAAATATCTAAAAAAATGTTCTACTATAAAATATGGAGGAAAAATTTTTGACAAGTTCGTAAATTAACCTAAAATTTCATAGTCGTGCAGCAGCCAAAAAAAAAAAAAGATTTTAAAACCTGAACAAATTAAGAAATAAATAATAAATTTAACAAAAATATATTATAAATACATATTTAGTTTTACATAATACATAATAAATCTAGTGAATTAGTATTTAAGTTTAAAATTTGAGTTGTTGTGATATTTGTAATGGTTACTAAAATGAAAACGTCCTCTCGAAAGTCATTCACATACAAAACACCATTGCCCACAGTACGAGCTAGATATAGATTTGATCGTCAATTTCATTAAATGTCATAATTTGTTTTGTGTTTCTATAATATTTAGAATGACGATGAAAGATGAAGTAGATCGGTGCATCCTAGTACTAGTAGTGTAAATATTTCGGTACTGGAAGATAATGAAGAGTTGAAAGTTTGTTTGCAACAGTTCATGGAAACAGGACAATGTAAGTATCTTTCAAATTAATCTGTGTTTTTTATATATTCGTAGGTAATCAACAAAGAAATTGTATTTCAAACAAATTTAATCGATACATTTGCCAATTTGGTTACTGGCCATCGTAAAAATGTCAAAAATTTCCAAGTATTTGGTGCATCGGTATTGGAAGCATCGAGTAAAATTTATGGTTACAGGGTTGAGCACAAGGAAGTGATTCGAATGTATGGTGGTTTATCGTATGAATGTCGGCGGTAAAAAAGGTGATATAAATGAGAATGAAGGGGGAATCGAACAGAATGATCCAATTACTGAGGGTAGCAATAATGTGCAGGATCCAAAAGCAACGGCCAAGGCTAAAGCAAAAAAGCGACGTCAACAAAGTTCATTCGTACCAAAATGTAAAGCAACGATAAATGGTAAACTAGATACGGTATCTTTCTTGGATCCCGTATTTGTCGATATAAAATCCAATTTAGTGAATGAATAGTTCGAATCGATCTTTTCTAAATACGGTGGAATCGAACAACTCGGAAATTTTATTTGATTACTATAATCCGTACTGGGATAAAACACCAAATGAATCTATAATCAATGAGGACCACACGACCCACCCAGAAATTTTATATGACACTATTTAGGGAATACAATATCAGTGATAATATAATCAGTTCGACAAGTCAAAAAATGATTTAAAAGCCTTGCAAAGTGTTGGGCAAATTGTTGAGGAGGTACTCAAACAATTGACTGAGGATAAATGTAAATATGTACCTCCAATATGCCACTGATTCAGTGAAACGATAATTTATGTTTATCTATATTTTTAGTTATTGTGAAGGCAACAAACGGGCTACGATATGTTGTTGGATGATGTCAGTTAGACAAGACAAAATTGAAGGCTGGAACTAGGGTAGCTCTTGATATGACCACACTTACAATAATTGGCCGCGTGAGTTGATCCCCTCGTTTATAATATGTCTCACGAAGATCCTGGTGATGTAACATATTCCGCTATTGGCGGCCTATCCGTACAAACTCGTGAGGTCATTGAACTTCCGTTAATATCATGAATTATTTTTGCGTGTTGGTATAACACCGCCAAAAGGTTGTTTAGTATACGAATCACTACTTGCTCGTGTGGCAGCATCACAACTAGACGCAAATTTCTTAAAAGTTGTATCGAGTGCTATCCATTAACCAGTCGTGAAATTCAACGTACTTTAATAAAATTGCACAATCAAATGGATGGTTTCAATTCATTGGGCCAGGTTAAAATGATTGTGGCTTGATCGAATGGCGGTTTATGAATACAAGTAAGTCTTTGAATAAAAAATGGTAAAATTTTTTAACTAATAAGAATTTTGTTTTACTTTAGATTACTAGGCCTTCAAGCCAACTGTCATCAAAACATTAAAATGTATAATTATCAAAATGACTACGTACAAACTCTCGCGATGTATTTATAGGATCACAGAAACTTCCGTTTGATGTATGCACCCACTGAAATTATTTTGAACAAAGGTTTTAACATAAATCAGTATTTTACTCCCGATTATGGTTTTTCGAAGGATGGGTTTCCAGCCAAGGGATCGGTTTTTATCGGTTAATCATTACAAACACTGATAAAGTTGATATATTGGGGTTAAAATTAATATAAAAATCAATAAATAATTTTTATTTAGTAAAATAAAATAAAAAAAAATAAATTAAATTAAATAAAATAAATAAAATCATCCATGTTTTAATTTTTTAGCGTGTCGTCGCACGACCAAGCACAAAAATTTATGTTTTACTACCATAAAAATATCAAAAAAATAAAAGTTTGCGGAAAGTGGGGGAATTTTTTCAGTTTTGCTGCTATAAAAAATACTTGAGTTGATATTTTTTATGAAAAATTATGGCAGCACAACAACAATTTGCTCAGCAAATGCTCAGCAAGCTATAATCGGATGCGCCATTCTTCCTATAGTCGATCTGTATTTTTGTCTCGTTTTGGTTTTGCTGAGATAATATTGTATGCACATGGAATAGTACCATTAATAAGCTAATAGAAGGTCAACATTATTTTGGTCGGAATTATGAACTTTATTTTTTCGTCGGTTCTAATAGTCAGATATGGATGGATGGCGTTCCAAAGTTTGCGACAACCGATTCTACTGGCAAACTTCGATTTTTGAGAATGAATCTAGCCTGTTATATTTGCGTACCGACGATCATCGGTGTCTCGGCGTCAAAATGTTTTTTTTTCATATTAAATTGTCCCAAATATTGAGGACGAAAAGTGATGTGAAACGGAGTAGACGTGTTTTGTTGTCGCTCCTTCATTTAATTTAAATATTTTTTTTTGTGTAAATAATAAATAAAATAATTATAATTATTAATAATAATAATAATCAATGTGTTTTTTACATTATAAAATAAGTGATTAAAAGATATGGCGTACACCTAGTGTTTTAAATATTGATTTGTGTATAAGCCGCGCGTGAAATTGTGTAGAACGTATACGTATATATAATTATTTCCGTATATGTTCTGATACCATTTCGTGATGTACATAAAACCAGAGTTGAAATATTTATAACGGGATATATTTCGTTTTAATGTTTCGATAAACTGGTTATGTATAAAGATGCATTAAATCAGAGAAGTATCCTTTATATACATTTATATATATATATAATATATACATATATACATACTTTTATTTATGTACTTTTCATACTTCGTATATAGATTTGTGTGTAGCATCAAAATTTACCTAAATAATACATATAAATAGTTATGAGTGTGTGCTTCTGTGCGTTTAGATGTATATATATATGGTGTGTATATGCAGGAATGTAACAAAACCAATAATCGCCCCTTTCACACGGGATGTCAAAGAAGCAGCTTCTTTTTCGTCTCTTTCCCCGTTTACATATGAAACCGGTTGCCAAAATGTTTTTCGGTGAAGCAGCTCTAACACAAACAGAAGTGAAATAAAAAATTTAATTACATATTTTATTTTACTTTAAATTTGAAATTTAATTTTAAAAATTAATTTTTTTTTTCATTCATTTTTGAGATGTACATTTTAGTTAAAATTTTATTTTCGAGAGAGTAGATTAAAACAATACAAAAACATTTTGGTTTAAATATAAAATAAGGTTTTAAATTAGCAATGAATCATCTATTACGACTTATTTTAAAGTGTGAACCAGTGCTTCTTTTAAATCCCGGGTGGAACGGATGAATAAATTTGATATGTTAATTGTTGTTGGTTTTGGATGTAGACTTATGTATACATGTGTGGATGGTATGTATATTTTTGTGGTTTATTATATATTTCCTTGTGAAGCGTGTTTTTTGAATCTTCATCTTCGTCTCTTTCCCTATTTGCCTATGAGATTGGATTTGATAGCGACTCCTTTTTGAACTAAATTTTTTATTGGTGTAGCGGCGCTGGCCCAAGCGAAAATGAGATGGGGGATTCAAGGTCATTTTGTTTTTTTATATGTAGGTTTTGATTTGAATTTTGTTTTCGGAGAGCATAATAAAACCATGATGAAAAATCATAGAGAGGTGAAATATTCCCAAGTTTCATTTTCGTCGTTTTGTGCGCGTTGCGTCACTTATTATTTTTTTCTTATGTTCGAATATTTTAGATATTATGACACATATAACATTATATATAGTTACATATAAATATTAAAATATATTAAATAAAATTCAGCTCACAAATTCTTGTTAATGATATTATAGCTTTGTTCCTCGATTTACAATTTTCAAAAATATTCGTGATCTTAAGAATTCATTTATTTAAATAGATTATGTACTTTAAATTACAAATTAAAATTTATCTCGATTTTATTTTATTTGTTATTTTATGATTTCCGCAGTGATTAAAATTCAAATTTTTAATGATTTTAACTAAATTTTTATTTTCTGTCATTTTGCGTGTTAAAATCATGTTTTAGTATCTTGTTTTTATGTTTCTTATGGCGTTTTCTTTTAACAAAAAACTGGCAAAAAATTTTGTTTTTGATGTAAATCACATTTTAGCGGAAAAAATAGCAAAAAAAAAAAAAAATTTTGTTTGATGTACATCAAAAAATGGAAATATAGATTTTTACTTCCATTTTAACTACCACGTACACATATTTATATATGCACATATAATACGTCAACCGTAAATATTGTCAAATACGTCAAACGCGTCATTTGAAATTTTTTCAAAATGGTTTGTTATTGTTTTCGGTATCCCTTTCGGGTTTGGACACGGGTAGACACACTACGCCACACATCAAATTTTTTTTTCTCATTTTCTTTTTAACTATCCGAAATTTGATTTACATCAAAAACGTAAAAGAATCCGCTATTAATAACTTGAACCGTGAAGCGTAAGTCATAAGTTTGAATATATTGAATACAATTAAGAAGTCAATAATAAGCATACAGTTTGTTTTCAGGTTTAATAAATAATACGAGTATATGTTTACTGACTATTTTAACGGCAAGTTTGCCAAATGCTAATGACTTTAGAGAAATTATTAATGATTTAATATTAATTATTAATATACATAATTCAATTTGTTGTTGATGTGGTTCGGATAGCTGTGGGTTCAGAAAATTATATTAACTTACAATATAATTTTCTGAACCCATGGTTGTTTGAATTGTATTAGTAATAGATTGAATTATTGAGTTGTAGAGGATTAAATTAATAAATATTTATATTATTTAGGAAACCGGTAGATTAATTAAGAATGAATTTCAGAAATCTTTAGATGTTATGAAGAAATATTTCTTTGAAATATTAATTGCTGGTCGTGTAGATTAGAATTGTGCTGTCATTATGTTAATAACTATTTGCTTTACCTAGGTATTTGTAACCGAACTGATCCAATTAATCAATTAATCAATTTTGTTTAGGTAGCTGATAAGTATTAATGTAGAATTATATTACAGAAAATTTCCAGATGCACGCGAAATATTATTTTTTCTCAGGTTTTGATTTAGTGAGGCAATTGTTGACGATCAAAGCAATACCATCGTTATCCATTAAACCTATTAAGCCTTTATCCTTCCTCTAGTAGATTAGAAGTAGATTAGAATTGTGTTGTGCCGTACGATCGCTAGGTGTCTGCAACCGGACGTTCTGTCCCAAAAAAAAAAAAAAAAAAAAAAAAAAAAAAACCTTTCCTATCCTTCCTATTGTTATGTGTAAACAGGCTGTAGGAATAGGCCCGGCGTTATCCGGGACTCTTGGCTAGCACTTGGTTCTACAGTCCAATCAATCAATCAATCAATCAATATTAAATTGTCCCAAATATGATCCATTATTGTATTGATGCTGTATAAGATAGCGGAATTTTGACAGCGGAAAATAAGAGATTACGCTACTCGCCGCAAGTGGCAGCACTATCTCTAAAGAGAATTAATATTGTTATGTAATTACCAGCGGAAATTTTTTATTCATTACGTATATATTTTTTCACTAAATAAAACATTTTAGCAGAATAAAATATTAAGTGATCCTTAAAATGGCAAATTGATTGATCCCCGAAGTAAAGGAACTCACTATATGAAATGTTGAAATTTAACAATATTCCATCTTTCCGGCATTTCTTCCACTAGTAACCAATATTTTCGGTTGTTTTTCTAATAGCTTAGGCTATACCTAAGACTATATGAAAGTTTGGAAAAAATTTATGGACTAGAATTTTCACTAGAATTTTTTGATTTTCTGCGGCCATATAAGTTATTTTCAGTTTTTGGCCGATATCTCAAAAACTTCGACTAGTAACCAATACTTTCGGTTGGTTTTCTAATAGGTTAGGTCATACTGAGATTATATGGAAAGTTTAAGGAAAATTCATGGACTAGAATTTTTGACTAGAATTTTTTGATTTTCTGTGGCCATATAGGTTATTTTCAGTTTCTGGACAACAGAATCAAAAAATTCTAGTGAAAATTCTAGTCCATAAATTTTCCCCAAATTTTCCATGAGACTATTTGCTGTACTGTGCTTGTATGTGACTGTGCTTGTATGAGTTAAGCTATTAGAAAAACAACCAAAACTATTGGTTACTAGTTGAAGTTTTTGTGATAATGGCCAAAAACTGAAAATAACTTATATGGCCGCATAAAACCAAAAAATTATAGTGAAAATTCTGGTCCATGAATTTTCACCAAACTTTGTATATAGTCTCAGTATAACCAAAACTATTAGAAAACCAACCGAAAGTATTGGTTACTAGTGGAAGTTTTTGAGATATTGGCCAAAAACTGAAAATAACTTATATGGCCGCAGAAAATCAAAAAATTTTAGTGAAAATTCTAGTCCATGAATTTTTCCCAAATTTCTCATATTGTCTCAGTATGACCTAAGCTATTAGAAAAACCACCAAATATTGTTAAATTTCAATATTTCATATAGCGAGTTCCTTTACTTCGGAGATCAATCAATTTATCATTTTAAGGATCACTTTTAATCTTTTATTCTGCTGAGATGTTTTATTTAGTAATGAATAAAAAATTTCCGCTGGTAATTACATAACAAAAAAATTCTCTTTAGTGATAGTGCTGCCACTTGCGGGGAGTATCGTAATCTCTTATTTTCCGTTGTCAAAATTCTGCTATCTTATACGGCATTCATTATTGTGCGATTGGTTCTCCTTATTTCCCTTTTGGGCATTGTTGTTTCTTGAGATTAGAACCATTTTACAAAAAACTCAGGGATTCTTCTAATATTTCTCTAGAATCCTCAAATATCTTTGATATCTTTGATCTTTGAATATCCTTCTGAATGGTTCGTGGAAAGTCACTTTGGTTTAAGTTTGTAAATTTTTTGGTTTATGTTTATTCAATGTCTTGGTGATTCTAGATCTCGCTATCTCGAAATTGTTGATAAACATCAGATTGACACGTCTTATTGTGTTTTTTCTGAATGGCCTATCTTACGTTGTGCGAAAGAGGTTTAATTGTTGACGTTGTTCGTCGCTGTATTAGAAAAGCTCGTACTAGTGTCAGTGTTTTGAGTTTTTCGTCTCCCCGGCTTAGGGATTATTTCCTGAATTAAACATTTTCGGTTTATACCAGAGATATTAAATGTAGCCAGTGCAAATATTTACAGAGTCGGAAGGCTTCCTGAGGATAGGAGGTCGTACGTTTTCCAATATGCGCACTATTTGATGGAGTCCCGCAATATGACGATAGTGGACCTATAGAAGAAATAGGTACCGCTAGTAAATTATAGAATACCTCGGGTTAGGTCTAATAATTGTGTTACCAATAAAGATAGAAAGAACCTTACGATCATAATGAATTTAAACTTCAAATGATACTCGCGATGGTTTTGGAATATTGCTAATTTTTTTTTTCATCCTGATTAACCGTTCAAACCAGAACTAGTCCTGTGACTATAAAAATACTGTTCTGATTGTATACAACTAGTTAAATGTATAAAACCCTTAGTAAAACGAAGTAGTGTGGGAAGATTTATTTTATTTACAGGGTCGTTGAAGTTCGATGTGCGATGGTTCTAGTTAATCGTATATGATATCGCGTATAACCGTTGTTTACTGTAGAAAATATGAAATGTGTGTTGGATAGAATACCATGCCGAGAAGCAAAATTCAATATCGATTTTCCTTCTGCTGTTTCCGCTGTGCTGATATATGCTTGTACATAAAACTCTCCTATTTTAGCCTTGGTTTAGTGCTTGACAGAATTATTTTTTTTTTTAAATATTTTATTACAAAGCACATAATAGCATTCCGTCTGTATTTTTGTATACATTATATGCGGATGGGTGTTCGACCGGCAAATCATCATTTGGGTCGTTCATAATAATATTTTGCGGATGCGGGTGTAATAAAATTTTACGAGATTAATGTGTATCTATAGGGGTTGGGTATAGGTGAAGCTGCTATGGGAAATAGGACATGTATGTACATACATATATGGATATATCGAAATATGACAAAAAAAAAATTTGTATTTTGTTTTTGTTGGGATAACGACCTTTTATGCTTGGTGTATATGAATGTATCATTAAAATGTAATCAATCCCCAAAAATAATGGAGTGAGTTGTAGATGGAATTAATTAACGTAACTTTGTTCTGCCTTTGATGATAAATAGAATTAAATAGCTTTAAAATTATTTATCTTTCTTGTTGTTCACATATAAAGAGGTGCGTGTATACACCACACCATTATTACATATCATAATAAGCTTATTGTAGTCTTCTAAGAATTTAAAGTAGATTAATAATGCTCTCGCTTTTGACAAATTTAATTAAATAATTTTTAACCCGCCTTAGATAGTACTCGTTCAAGGGTGCACGTATGTATTATAGCTTGCCCTTTTCAAGAAGTTCTCTGAAATTTAATAATATTTGTCAAGCCTTTCATTTGTTTTTATTGCTTTTATATTGTAACGAATTTCCTAACAAAGTTATAGGCGCGTGCTCGTGGGGCTTTTAGAACAATAAATCAAGTATTATAAACTACTTGAACGGTAAACTGCCATCTCTGAACCGAAAGCCGTACTATAAACCAAAACAAATGAGTGTGGTTATGTTTGGAAATCTTCAGGGAATCATAAAAATACACAATTACGATGATTCCATTTATTGTTGCACATTTTACAGCAACGTTTGCATTATGGAGCTTCAATATTTGCAAATATTCCTAATAGTCTCGAATTTCATTTGGAGAAGAATTGTAGGCAACCAGAATTTCCTGGACTAGAGCCGACCAACGATGTTAAGTTGATAACAATAAAAATAAATTAGTTATAGAAGACAAAATTCAGGAGTGTCAGAAGTGGGATCATTGCCAAAAATATTATCATACGTTTTCATTGTGAGTAAGCATGGCTGCGATGGAGCAATTGGTAGCAGAATTGAAGAAGATGTTGGATGCCGAGCGACAGGAAAGAGTGAACCAGGGGGTCACAAGTAATCAAGCTTTAGGGAAAACTCAGCAGGAGTTCGAGAATACTCAGAAGAATATAAATGCCAAGAAGAACGGGATTCGGGAAGAGCGCATGGAACGAGACTAGTCTATTGAAGGCCTGAAAGAAGTTTTTCAAAGAGCGCAGGAACAATTCCACGGTAAAATCGGCACACTTCGCCTCAATTCCTCTATATTTGGATACCAGAACACAACCAAATGGTTGTATACCATGAGCGCCTATAAGTCATACGAAAGATAACGAGAAATGAAAGAGTTCAGCAACAATGGGACTCAGATAGGCTGACTAGCAGCATTAGCCGTTGCAATTTTAAGCCATCGCCCGCAATCTTTCTTTTCCCTAAAAACAGAAAGAAAGAAACGATACCAAAAAATAAATTGAAAGGAATGAAATAGCAATACCAAAATTAATTATGAATACGAAAACAAAATATTTTTAAAAATCAAAAGCGTAGGAAAGGAAAGTAAACGAATATTCGAAAAATAAAATTTGGATTTGAACACTGGTGCAGAAACCAAGAGAGGAATTACTAATATTTGTAATGGAATTAGAAACATTAACAAGGGCAGCATTCCGGGAATGTCCGACATCGATGCAGGTCAAAGCTGCTCTGGTGCAATTTAATGATGGCATTGTTGATTATGAGGCACAAGATTTCCAGCTACATTTGTGAACGTTCTTATAACGGCCATAGCAATGCAATTTATAAGGCAGGCAAGCAAAAGTTATCGGAAACCAATACGAAAAACAGAAAATTTTAATTGCATAGATGTAGGGGTAGTTCAATCGGTTCTTCGAAAAGACGAATTAGCCAAATTAGGGTAAACTGAAACATCTCCTGCAATTATAGGAAGATGCAAAAGGCCACTGTGGAGAAAATAAAAAATTATACCATCAGAAGAAAATAAATCGGAACTAGTAACGGGATTATCATCGCTTTCCGACTTATGAGTTAAAGTTCGACTTCAAAAAAGTAACCTGCTCCCGTTTGTCATATGTCTATTAAATCTCTACACTCAACTGCGGGTCTCTTTTGTATGAGAAAAATAGGAGTGATAGGCGTGAAGATAATCATCAATAGTAAACTGGCCAAAAAAAAATCAAAGTTCGTTATTGTCGCAGGGATCGTGGCTTTCTTATCAATTTGTAGATATCCAAATTTTATATTGGTAACGGGGAAACCCTAATAAAACATAATTTCGAACAAGGATGTCGAAAAGTCGTGGAGCCATCGATGAGTGCATTGGCACCCCAGTGATGCTAGTGAAAAAGGAGGATGACAACTAAAGATTCTGCCGTCAACTAAATGATGCCACAAAGAAAGATTCTTAACAATTGCCGAGAATCGATGATACCATAGATCGTCTTATCGGGTTCTAAATGGTTTTCCATTAGATGTGCAAAGCGAATATTGGTATAGATCGACACGATCGGGAAGACATTCGAGGCGGGACACATAAATTTACAATGGGTTTTCGATCGACTTTGGTTAGCCAAATTAAAACTTAATCCTGTAAAGTGCAACGTATTATAAATGAATGTCAAGTATTTGGGCCTTCAGAGAAAACCGATCCATTACGGCACGAAGAGAATTGTTGGCTTTAATGAAAGGGGTTGAAAATTTTTATGTTTACCTCTATGAAAAATATTTAGACTTGAGGACTGATAATGCTGCTCTTAACTGACTTACGCCTTTCAAAAATACGCAAGATGGTTCGAGAGGTTGTAGCAATACAAAGTCGAGTTTCAATCTAGACCCAGTCGTATCCACGGAAATGCAGTTGCTTTACCCCGTCGTCTTTGCGAAGAAAATTACCAACAATATATTTTCAGAGAAGGTAAATATGTGAATGATACTAACGTATCACAAGTTAAAGATATTGAAATCAAAGATGAAAATTTCAAATTGAAACAAAATGAAAACGCAGAAATATCGATTATCCAACCGTGGATGGCGAATGGGGACCAGCCAGCAACCTATTGAAAGGGTACCTAGCACAATAAAAAACCCTTCAGGTGGAGAATGGGCTTCTTTGTCGTAAATGGGAAAGCCCGTATGGCACGAAATATCGAATCCAAGTAGATGATGCTTCCATATGATGCTTATTCGTTTTTTGCAAATATTTTGAAATTGTTCAGATCATTTTATATTTAGTTTTTTTCCCGAAATGAGGAGCATTTAAAGAAAGTCTTATTTCATCAAAATTCGACATCTTTACAGTCAGGAGGATTGACTGTTTGGAATAAGTTTTCACAATTAAACTATTTGCATAAATTGACAGATCGGAGTTCATCGGAGCTTTTTCAATTTTTGCAATACGATGTTAAAATGTTCAGCATTTACAAAACATACCACAGAATTAAAAGATTTAAATAAATTTAAAGATTAAATTTTTAACACCGTGGTGTCGTTCACTCTACTATACTTTTCTACCTTTACATTATAGTAGGGCGCATTGAGAGCGACGTCATTTTTTGGTCCTCAATATTATTGTTCAGGAAAATCTTAAATAGAGGCCAAAATCTTGTGTAAAACAATTTTTTCTCAAAAATTATCATCACTTCAATTTTGAAAAATTACGTATACCGACCGATGTTGTTGAAAATTTAATTTATGATATTTCAGTATATTTTATTTAATTTTGCCGCTAATTGATAGTAGTTTTACTTCCCGTGAAACAATTTCGACTAAAAATCACTGTTATCTCGCAGTTTATGGAAATTGTTAATTTTGATATTTCACACCTATACCGAATGTTTGCCGTTAATTTTGATATTTCACACCTATCAATCCGTTTGGCCTGTAGAGAGGCCACAAAGTTTTAGTCTACATTGACCACATACACATACACATTTAGATTTTATAAAAACGGTTGTTTTTTATTTTGGTGAAATAGCGATTGGTAAATCTGTAAGTCTCGATGTCGAAAATTTTCATGATTACTATCAGAAGGTTTATCTGGCCCAGTGGACCGAAGTAAATGCCGAAACTTGATTGAACTGCCTTCATTGATAAAAGCAAGATTATCTAAATTGTTTCACCCATTGTTGTTGAATTAAAAAGGTGGAAGAAATATTGTTACGAATTCTACTCTTCACACGTATATCACTTGGTGGTTAGGTGGTTAAGGTGTACACTGTACACCACCAAATATGGTTAACTCAAAGGTCACGAGTTGAATTGAAACTTAGTTGTGGACTATACTTTTATTAAGCGATTATTATTCGTGAACGTTCGTGACTCGAAGAGCAATGGACAATTTATATAAGCGCAACAAGTAATTAGTGGAAGCTAAGAAGTAAAAAAAGAAATAGTGTGAATAGTAAATATGAAGAAAAAGTGAATTAGTGAACACTAGTTCTGACGGGCGAAATTTGTGAATTGCTGAAGAAATTTAAGGTGTAGGGAAATAAATTTAGTTACAAACTCTATTTCCCGAACGCACGAAATTCGTAATATTTGGTGTCTGAGGTGTGATTTTGCAAATATTAGCAGTGGTTAAAAATCAAAACACGTATATATCAATCACTTGAGGGAAATCCGCAGAACCTCGGGCTTTCAACCGAAAGCAATAAGAACATGCTGCTTTCGAGACGACGGAGAACCATTAGAGAGGATGCTGAAATAGGGGGGGGAGGGGGGAGATTGCTACAATCATCAGTTACCCCAAACGTATAGAACAGAAAGTCCAGCCTTACGAAGAAGAAGTAAAAAATGAGGGAACCGGAGCGATGGACCTACCAAAAAAAACCATTTTAGTTCACTACCTACTCCAGAAAAGCAGGAATCCATATTTGACTTGGGAGATTTGATGAAGGTGCTATTATTTCAAATGAAGGAAATTGGTGCATAAAAAGGCGCCACATTAGATCAGCAAGCCGCCAAATCCGCGCAGTAAAGTACACAATTGACAGAACTATCAGTGGTGGACTGTTTGCCAAGTTACACCAGAAACCCAACAAAATTTAGCACGCACAGGATCTCCGAATCAAAGAGCTAAAAGAAGAAATAAATTCTCTAGGGGTGAAAGTCAATGGTCAGCTCAAGAAATTTGAGAACAAATCTGATAGGAACTTCAAAAAAAAATAATCAGCGAACCTCCAGCTTTGAAACACATATCTCGCAAACTATTGGAAATTACCGGCTAAATAAAACATTTTCGACAGAACCATAGTTGCCAGGAGCTCAAGGAGAATTTTGAAGTCCTGTTTCAATCGACACTAAAGCACAATGGTTGAACTGCAGAGGAACAGCTCATGCTGCAGATGTCTTACAAAATGTATCCCCAACATAAATACGTTAGAGTATTATGCAAAATTTAACTCCAAAGCTATCAGCAACTACGTGGGGAAAGCCTGCAAGGCCTAGATAGAGAAATAAAAAATTGGTGCGTCAAGCTTACGGCTGTGCATCTTCAGATGTGTTGCACGGACTAACAGTGGACGTCTTTATAAGTGCTACCAAGATCGAGCATTTGAATGTTTAGTTAAGAACCAAGGCAGAGGTAAAATCATGAATGAAGTATTGGCATTGGCGTTAGAATAAGACGCAGATAAAGCAAGTTTAACTGATACAATAAAGTTGTGTAAGCTTCATTCCAATTATATTGCGGAGTTAAATACGATAATAAAAGAAGACTCGAGACAACTAATACATCTATTGGAATCATAGAAAACTACAGCAGCCTAATGGTGAGCTAGGTGTAATCATAAGTCAAAGAAGAAACTTCTGATGCGGGAATCACTACATACAAGAGTGTACGATCATTTTGCGGGCCAGCTTGATACCGGCAATAAAGAAAACCAAAGAGAGTTGAAGAGCAATCAAAACAAGGGGCAAATGTTTGATTCTTGGTAAAGATCCTAGGAAGACGTCCGACGGAAGTTTCCAGTACGATGTTCAGGAGTGTGTCTGGCAGTAGACTGGGAGAAGGCCTCGACGGAGTATCGTGCAAAGGTGGCATGCAATGGAGTTGAGGAGGAGGTGTGCTGGAATACGACGAGGCAGAGAAAGGATCTGTGACATTATACGAGTCAACAGCGAAAAGCGTCTAGAAAGCAGAGAAACGATCGATTTGTGAAGCAGTAGAAGGCCGCAAAAATAACATAGCGAGCAACTAAATGCTAGAAATAAATCAGAAGTGCAACACAACCGAAATGGAAGATTTGCCAAATTTAGTGAGTCTGAATTCCAGAAAGCGGAAGAGCTGATATCAAGGTGTACAACGATAAAGCTTGTTACAGGCTGGCTACTGCCATCCTGTAGATTTCACTAAGCGCACGCGGAGGCCTCCACGGTGAAGGGTCGTGTGGTTTGAGGCTTGCGTGGCTCCTGGCTTACATCGTGATTAAACAGATAGTTAAAAAAAATAAAATAACGCAAATTATAAAAATAAACCGATGGTTCCGCCGAAACTTGTCGACCGGAACCTGAGGAGACAAACAAATCAATAAAAAAAAAAAATAATAAAAAAAACAGAATAATTATAATGGGAGAGAGGTGACTTGGTGCGCGCATATGCCTGAACTCAAACGGTGCAAACCACCGGTTTCGATGGCAGATGCGGGTACCAAAAGACCGCCAACCCCTCGCTGATACCGGGGGAGAAGTCCCTCTCCCCCCATCACACCTAACCCGAAAGGAACTTAGCAATTCATTTTAAACAATAGTACCAATCACAACAACGAAAAGATGAGTGAGGAATGGAAAAAAAAACAAGAAAAGCGAGAAAAACGAGAAAAACAAGAAAAGCGAGAAAAACGAGAAAAGCGAGACCAATATGCCCCAAGCGCGTAACATGCACCCGCTATGTGGCGCTCGATTACAAAATCAAAATTAAATTAACCAAAACTTTAAAATATTTAAGCCAAAGAAAATAAATAAAAATAAAAATTAAAAAAATATAAACAAATCGTACCTTAGAGCTAAGAAACAAATTCACCGTTGCGGCCTTGTGTGACCGTCATGCCTCGGGTGACGTCCCACCCGGACCGATGCGGGGCCTTTCCCCGATACCAAATATAAATGAAAAACGGGGTGCTGGTAGGCCACCCGTTTTGTTGCGGGGCCTCTCCCCGATACCAAATATAAAGTAGTGGCCTCGACTGGCCACCAGCAACTCGTTGGGCGTTGGCTCGCCTTACCGCTTGCACAAAAGATAACCTGGGTCGACCACCAAAGCGGTGAAACGTTGTCTTGTTTTGGCAAGTAATCAAAAATTTGGCCTTGATAGGCCGCCGAAAATGTAAAAAATGTTGGGCGTTATTTCGCCAGAAACGGTAAATTTGTATGGCCTCGAGTCGGCCGCCCGTAAGCAAAATGCGCGAGTCGCGTATAGGCCGCCCCATAAACTGGGTTCCGGCTTTTTTGACTTGCCTTATGAATTGTATTTAGCACACAGCAGCGATATTATGCTATTTTTTTTTGTTGTAAACTTAACTCAATTGAAAATAACTGCACTTTTCTGTTTATTCACAATATTACCAATAAGCAAATTAAATTAAACTTTTTAATGAAAATATATACAAAACAACCAAGTATTTTATCTTTTTATTTGTTCTATTTCATTTTTTCCTTTTTTTTTGTTAACAAAATTTAAATTCCACCATTCAAAAATTTAACGCTGTATATAATATAAAAACTTTACTTCTCAAGATTCAAAACTCGACTCATAAAAACCAAAAACTACACTGACTAATCAAAAAAAACTCGTCCGCCACATAGCGACGCGTATTACATTCCAGAAGAATCTTCTTTCTTCTCTGTTTCTCGTTTACATCAATTCGCATTGATATAAACGAGACGCATATAAGAAAAATATTCTTATGGAATGTATTACCTTTCACTCGGTACACACTGGTCTAGCTCATCATCATTTATTTAACAATCAAAGACGACAAAGTCAACAAAGACGATTCACACGCGATTTTTTGAGCTACTCCTTAGACTCAAATCCATAACAAACACAAGTAGCAAATATTTAGCATAGATGGGGGATGTAATCACCAAAATGACAAATCATTTTACCAACGAAATTTTTTGGTAACTGGGAAAAATTGTTAGCGACAGAATGGTCGTAACAAGGTCCACACAAAATTGTCAAAAAGGTCAGTGACGATGTGTAACGGATACAAGTGTTATCAATTCAAAGATCGCGAGTTCGAACCCAGATAGAGAGTATCACCCCTATTCTCTTAGTCGTGTCGTTTCATACGACGCGACAATTGTCGTGTCACTTCGTCTACGAAACTTTATTACTTAGTCAACTGAGGTGATGTGACAAAAATAATTTATAAAATCGCGTCCAAATAAATAATATTAAACTTACATTTAGTCCCCCTCCATGCTTGTAACGCCTAAAAAATTCGCACGACTACAAATCTCACCTCAGGTGACATGAAGCTTTTTAAACGACTAGCGGAATACCATTGTTGTCACTTCAAAAGATGATTGTCGCTTTAATCGACTAAGAGAATATGAAAAAATGATTGTCGTAAGAAACGACAGGTGACACGACTAAGAGAATAGGGGTGTATAATTTTATCAAGCGAGTATTGTTCGCTTAATAAAACGTCGGCGATGTCGAATCAAGTATGCTTCCAATATTTATTGGGAATTGGATTTAAGAATAACATTCCAAGTGAAAGGGAATATGGAGGTAACGAAAGCAATTGCAAACAGCCACAACCGTCATCATGGAAAATACAAAAATTAAAAAAGAAATTAATCATCAAGGCAGGGGAATTGAAGACGTGGAATCTTCGTGAATACGAGTACAACTATATGCGAGCGATTTATGAATGTAAAACACACACACATACATCGTCAGATGCAATAAGAGGAGTAATCTCGAATAGCAGCGATAGACAACCAAGCGCGAGCAATTTGGAACGCAAATTAGGAAATAAACACAGAAACAGTGTGAAAAGTGAAAGAGAACTGTAAAAGTGAATTAGTGCATAGTATAGTAAAAAGAGTGAAATAAGTGAAGAAGAAATTAAAGGTGTTGAGAAATAAAGTTTGTAACTTAAATCACTGAGTGAATCTATATCGAACGCCCGAAATTCGTAACAATATGTTGTAATAAACAATACTTCATTATTTAGGATGCACAAATAAAAAATAAAATTCTTAAATGTTTTCACAATTTAAAAAAAAAATCAATTACGAGGTTATGTGCGTAGGTAGTTATTATTTGTTACAGGTGCTGGCTACGTTTTAAATAACATGAAGCAACCCATACAAAAATCACGATCGACCTATAAAAATTGAATAACCAATTTGTGTATAATTCATTCAAGAAAGTGTGAATAATATTTTTTCTACCTTCGCATCCACCAACAATTTAATTTTTACATTGTGAATTTAAATTAATTTTCCTGGGCATACGAAAAATGTCGCCGAACCCAAAATTTTAAATCACCTCACCCATTTTTATATCCCGAAGATTATTTTGTTTTCTTTCGTACTTATATTTATATTTCTACGCAGTAATTGAAAACACGACTTTTTATTTGTCTAAGCAAATTTATTCAACATTTATGACTGACACAAACGACGGGATTTGAATGTGTCACATTTACTTATTGAATTGCGGGGAAAGAACCGAAATTAATCTTTACGCCCATTAAACTCGAATTGTTCACTCAACAATTAAAAATCCAATTAAATTTTTTTTGTATCTGTATAAAGGATTGGGGCACATGTTCGACGATGAAGTTCAGCATAATCGGGAAATTAAATTGGGAACGAAATTTTTTATAAAACTGTATTGAATTTTTAAAAAATAATATCCGTTATTAAAATTAATTTTAGGAACAAGTTAATCCTTTCGATTTCGTAATGGAAATGGATTGGTATGTCGATGGGGGTTATTTAAAATTTAAACCAAATAAAAAATTCTCTGAAAAAATCATTTATAAGGATTATTTTTTATTTTGTTTAATTTTCTGTTAAGTTCGGTAGATATAAAAATTTTGTTATCTGTATGTGTTGGTGGGCGCTCGCGGGTACAAACTAATAAAATCATTTTTTAAAGTGGAATTATATAACATTTATGTTTTTTTTTTGTCTACTTTCAGGCTTATTTTGGAACATCGTGCATTATTGTATCAATTTTTTTACAAGAGGAACGTCAATATTTATCCGGGGAAATTGAACGGCCAGCCGGGGAAAGTTTTTTAGAAAAAGAAAAAATTTCATCGAGTAAGTATCGCGCGATAAAAATAATATTTAGGGTTCATTTCTTATTTTTGTGTTATTATTATTAAATTTAAACGCTAATCTCATCAAAATAATATATTTTTATTTTATTTGGATAAGATACACAAAGTAAACGCAATGTTGCCTTGTACAAGTATTTATTATAATTCTTGGAATAGCGACGTTGTAAATTATTTAAATTAGAAGTTTTATCTGTACTTTAGAAATATTTCGTTGAAGTAATATTAACATCAACAAGATACTTTGTTTATTTAAAATTAATTTTGCTTTCAAAAGGAGCTTTGAGTTATGGAAAAATACGGTTAAACGATTATATTCAATTTGCAAATTCTTGGAAAATGGGTCAAACAAAATAATATGGCACGTGTTAATCATCGAAACCAAATATAATAAGAATTTTTAACAAACTCCAATTTAATCTTAATTAATTGCGCTCAAATGATAAATTTTCTACTTCAAAGTATTTAGAACACCCTTAGAACAATTAAACGGCATTTTGAAACAGTAATAAATAATAATAATATTAATTACCAGCGACCAATCACATCTTCCTACCACACGCGAGAAGTCTCTGCATGTGGATAGTTAAGCAAAACGAAACAAACAAATATAAATTTTGCAAAATATTATTTAAAACAAAGAAAAAATTCCACAAAAAAAATAAAACAAAATAAAATAAAATGAGTTAAAATAAAAACGGAAATAAAATACTTAACAAATAACACAAAAAGTATAAATATGCGTGTATAAAAAATAACATAAATTTGGGCGAAAATGGTTGACATGAGTTCGATTAAGCTTCTAAAAAATATTAAAATATACTGGTTGATACGAAAAAGTATAAAAAGCTCATGGAAAAAAATGGCGGAATCTTTCGGCTTTTATATTTAGGAGGCTCTGAATTTATTTAAATTGGAATGAATGTGTAGTAATTATCAAAGTATATTTGATGGTTATTGTGTCTTAAAACGTCTTTTAGCAATCGCATGACTACGTTCCCACAATCCTGTGTATACTTCAAAATTGTACATAAAGCCAGATACTCCAGAAAGTACATAAATTTAATAGCCCCATTTTTTGGGCTTAGCTGGATTATATTGTCGCAAGCTGTTTTTGGTTTTGGTTGCACAAACCTGTTCATCTACAGACATATACTGTTCACAGGGATTTTTTTTAAATTATTTGAACAATTCGTATATCCATAAAAAATAAAAAATGGCTAAATTAAAGTCCAAACCACACAAATGTGTGAGTAAAAAATCATAGTATGTAATGGCGTTTTTGATAAAAAATTTTGCTTGATTTGAAGTACAACCAACACAATTGTGAGTATAGTTATAGTGTTTTTTTCGGGCGAAATAAGTTTGAAAGGAATGCGCAAATGTGTAAGTTGGTTGAAAACACATACAAAAATAAATTTTTGACATGGTACTTTTGCTGTACTCGCACAATTGTGTTAGTAAATCACAAAAGGGATATAAGCGGAATTTATAGAGCTTGTCGAAATTAACTGTATTTTTAGGTTGATTTTTAGAAAAATCACATAGGACCACAAAATTCTACAATAACAATGTGTATTGTTACTAAATTATAATCACGCAAATATGACTATTGTATATTCATGATTTACAAAAACTATACTAATTTGTAGTTACTTACACCGGATTACCGCAAAAATTCAACACACTTTCACTACTGTTCGTGGTTTTAATGAAATAGGAGTAGAAAACAAACAATTTGTGCAATACAGCGAAGACTAACACCAAACAACAAAAACAGAAAGATAATAATATACTGGGGTCGATTTTGTTCAAAATTCGACAGAAAAAACATGATGTTTTCGAATATGTATAAGGGTATGGGTTGGATATGATTTGCTAAATCCAAAACTCCAGAAACGAAATGCCAAAATAAAAGATTTCATAAAACAAAATTCCAGAAAAGGAAATTCCAATAAAAACAATTCCTAAAAATAAAATTCCAAAAAACCATAATTTCTATACAAAATGCAAAATTTCAAAATTCCAATATACAAAATTCCAAAAAAAATTCCATTTTATAGCCATGGAATTTTTTGGAATTTTTATTAGATTATTAAATCTTCGATTTACAGTATCTTGTAATTTGCTGTTAGGTATGTTTGGTTTGGAACGGTTCGGGGAAACGGGTTGGTTGGTAACAAAAATATAAAATTTCATTTTACAAAATACCAAAACATAAAAATCAAAATTTCCAAATCTATTTATTTTAGAAAAAAAAACTCTTTATACAAAATTGGGGTTGGGTACGATTTGCAAAATCCAAAATTCTAAAAATAAAATTCCAAAATCAAAATTCCAAAATCAAAATTCCAGAAACTAAAATTCCAATAAAAACAATTCCTAAACATACAATTCCAAAAAAAACAAAATTAATATTCAAAATGCCAATTTTCAAAATTCCAATAAACAAGATTCCATTTTTTGCCATGGAAATATGAAAGGCGCCTCTCATATTTCCGGGAAAAGGTCGGTTATCCAAAAAAAAAATCCAAATGTCCTAAATTTCCAAAATCCCAATTAACAAAAATATAAAATTCCATTTTACAAAATACCATAACATAAAATATAAAATTTCCAAATTTATTTATTTTAGAAAAAAAAACTCTTTATACAAAATTGGGGTTGGGTACGATTTGCCAAATTCAAAATTCTAAAAATAAAATTCCAAAATCAAAATGCCAAAAACCAAAATTCCAGAAATCAAAATTCCAATAAAAACAATTCCTAAACATACAATTAGAAAAAAAACAAAATTAATATTCGAAATGCCAATTTTCAAAATTCCAATAAACTAGATTCTATTTTTTGCAATGGAAATATGAAAGGCGCCTCTCATATTTCCGGGAAAGGGTCGGTTATCCAAAAAAAAAATCCAAATGGCCTAAATTTCCAAAATCCCAATTAACAAAAATATAAAATTCCATTTTACAAAATAAAAAAACATAAAAATCAAAATTCAAAATTACAATTGAGAAAATTCCGAAATTTATATATTTCAGAAAAAAAAACTCCATAAACAAAATTTCATTTTTTTCATTAGTTTAATAATATTTCCAGCATTTCGCAAAAATTCTAATTGGTTTATTTCAACTAATTTAATTATTATTATTTAATTATTTCAATTAATTTTGATAAATTGTTCTGAAAAACTATTATTTATACTTAATTTATTTATTTTAATCAAAAAAAAATCCCGTTGTCTACCAGATTGATTAACACTCATTGTTGTGATTCTAGAAAACAGTGTTGCGTTTTCTTGGAATACCGATCCCTCCTTGAAACATGCTTATATATACTAAAAACTAGTGTATGGTACAGTCATTAATAAAAATAAATAAGCATTGTAACGGATTTAGCAAATTGCAAGATACCGTTGAATAAACCTTAATTGATTTCCTAATTAAAAATTCCATTTCCATGGCAAAAAATGGAATTTTTTGAAATTTTGTATATTGGAATTTTGAAAATTGACATTTTGTATATAAATTTTGTTTTTTTGGAATTTTATTTTTAGGAATTGTTTTTATTGGAATTTTGATTTCTGGAATTTTGGTTTTTGGAATTTTGATTTTGGAAATTCATTTTTGGAATTTTGGATTTGGCAAACCGTACCCAACCCCATATTTCTATGGCCATAAAATGAAATTTTTTTGGGATTTTGAAATTTGGCATTTTGCATAGGAATTTTGTTTTTTGGAATGTTTTTTAATGGAGTTTTTGTTTCTGGAATTTTGTTTTTTGGAATTTTTGTATTGAAATTTTGTTTTGTAGTTTTAAATTTGGCAAATCGTACCCAACCCACGGTTCGGTATTCCAGAAAGTCCAACCCTGTTTTCTAGAATCAAAACATGCAGCGTTAATCAATTTGGTAAAACATGGAACCCAAACAAGAGGGTATTCATTTTTAAGAACAATTAAAATAAATTTAATTAATTGAAATAATCAAGAAATAATAATTAAATTAATTGAAATAGATCAATTAGAATTTTTTGCGAAATACTGCAAATATTATTAAACTACTGAAATTTTGTATATCGATTTTTTTTCTGAAATAAATAAATTTTGGAATTTTGAATTTTGATTTCTATATTATGGTATTTTGTATAATAGAATTTTATATTTTTGTTAATTGAGATTTTGGAAATTTAGGTCAGTTGGATTTTTTTTTGGATAACCGACCCGTTTCCAACGAGTATTAGGCCTTTTAATCACCGCCTAGTTAGCGCCACCTCATTCAACTGTTTAAATAATATCCAGTCGAATTATAGTATTCTATGAAATTTATACTACATTAAAACTAGTTTTTTGAGAAGTCGATCACCTTTCGCTCTAGTTCCAAAATGTTGCGTCAGATGTCAGCCACTTTGCGTTAAAAGGCGAATAGTTTACAATTTTATATTATTGGTGTTTAATTTTTCTGTGGTTATGTTTGTTTGTTTTCTGGGAATGTAAGCATCAAAAATTTCGATTCGGTACAAATCGGTTCAGTTTTTTGGTGCTTATGTTCTTTCGTCGTCTCACTTTTTTTTCGTCTCACCAAGTATTTGAGTGGCGAATTAACACGTTCATGCAAATGACTGCTATAGCAGTCATACAACTATTTCATTTTGTAACCCGTTCGTGCAAACACCTTTTATTTTTTAAAGAATAACTCGACATATTTTTCAATCCTCACAATAATTTCCTTTCCGCGACGAAATATCTTTGGAATTATAAAAGTTATCAAATGTGTTCCTGAGTAGCACACGCACATTTAGTAAGTGTGCGTCAATGTGTTAGGAAAAAAAAATTTAACAACACATATTTAATTTTTTTTTTCACAACACAGAATATTAGAAATTATTTTAAAACAAAAATTAAATAATTAAATAAATTTAATTTTATTTAAAGCATATTTGCCTTTACTTTAAAATATAAATGGTAATGTTATCTAGAAATGTCATATCCAAAACAATTAAATTTCGCACAATCACACTAAGGCAAACACACATACCACTACTATATATACTTGAGTTTATTTCGTCAACTTGTCGAATTTTGAACAAAATTGACCCCACTATTTCAATTCTAATTGGGTTTCACCGGAAGGTATATTTTAAATACAGCGAGATACACAAATAATATATTTTATGTATGGATTTCCATATAAAATCCTTTTAAGGATTAATTGCTTAATCTTGATAATCGATTAATCTGACAGTCGAACGGAAATCACACTTGCCGATGTTAACCTTGCGCCTTGTGTTCAGTCAGTGTTTTACTCGAGTTAGGTTAAATAAAGTGGATTTGGCTTTACAGGATATTGTTTCCGACTGAAAGGAAAATAAGGTTTTTTTTGGAAGCAACTCTACGAATTGAAAGGAGCTATCCGAATACTCCATCTGGTAATCTGGTAATGAATTGTATATGGAGCTACGGAAAAGCTACTTACTAGGTTGTGTCACTCAAACCCGAGGAATATACTCACCCGATAATTCGACGTCATTAGCAGTTGCATTAACTGTGAGGACCGCTATGGTTGATTGTGATGTTCCAGTTATCTCCTTATTTCGCCGACCAAACGGCCAAAGGGCAAGATGCAAAAGGTGTGTTCTTCATTAGCTTTGGATCGGTGGTGAAAATATAATACAGCTATATGACCCCCGTGGGAGTACAGAATTCATGGGCTGACCCATCATCCATGTCAGTAGTATGAGCTGGATCTATATAGCCATACGTTGTCGATTTGGCAGGCGGCTGCCAAAGAGTTGGGACCAGAGTTGGGAGTACCCCTCGGCCCTGAACAGCTATTGCAAAGAATAAAAAAAATATCCTTATCTCGTTTGGCTTTTCATGATCTATTATTTAATCCTATCAACTTATAAACATAATCCCAAAGTCGTACAATTTTCAGTAGAATGGTGTTATTGTAAGTTGGCAACTCATTTGGCTCCCATAGGAACCCCATGTTTGCTTTTAACTAATCTCTAATAGAACTATTTTTATGTGGGTCCCAGCCTTCATTTTTTTATTTATGGGTGAAATTACTTCCTATCAAACACTGAAC
The DNA here is from genome assembly GCA_932526605.1 of Nephrotoma flavescens. NCBI lineage: Eukaryota > Metazoa > Arthropoda > Insecta > Diptera > Tipulidae > Nephrotoma > Nephrotoma flavescens. The sequence goes on from OW052222.1 coordinate 242,643,716, forward strand.
CTCGCTACTAAAGCGATTATATTTTATTTAGCCCAATCATATAAATTTTGGCCCAAAATCCAATTTTTCTCATATTTCGCGACTAATTTTTGGAGAAATTGCATTTGTTTGTTTTGTGCTTTAACACAACTGTTTGACTGAATTACTGCGATATTCGCTCTCAACGATTTTATTTTTCTTTTTAAGCCAGTTTGAATCTTAGAAATGCGGTAATCTGAATAAGTAAGTGAAATTATAAATCGCGGGCCGTGTAGCTGGTGTTCTATATATTCAACGTAAGCCGAAATGTCGCCAAGTTTTATAAAATCTAAATTTTTGGAAACGAACGCCCCATGATATTTAATTTTTTTTGGTCAATTCACAACTTTTTACAAGTCAAATAAATGTAGAATAAATTCAAATATTTTTAAAAAAAATTTAAGTTTTAATATTCTAAGCTCGTAAATTTGATGCGACTTTTTGCAAAACAAATTCAAATTCGTTATGTTGAATGGAAATGAGATTTTTAAATAATTTTTGGGTCAAGTTGTGTAATATGGCCACCTGGGACGGAACTCGGCCATTTGTTAATCGACGTTAATGGGATTTCTTATGTTGCATATGGAAATGGGGTTATTAAATGATTTTTGGAAGAAGTTCTGGAATATGGCCTCCTGAGGTGGAACTCGGTAATTTCTTAAACGATTATGATGGGATTGGGTATGGTGGATGGAATGTGATTCTCAAATTATTTTTGGAATAATTTCTGGAATATGGCCACTCGGAACTTAAATTATTTAAGAATCAGATCATCAGAATTACACTATAAAAGATCTTTAACAAAGGCGTTTTAGAACTATCACTTTTATAAAATATTTTTATCAAGTTTAGCCTCATGCAGATGCAAATTAAATCGAGTAGAGTTCGCGATAGCTTTTTTCAAATTTATCCAATTTAAAATTAAAAATTTAATTTTTTTTCTAATTAAAAAATTTAAATCTAATAATAATCTAAGTATAACAAAAAAAAAATACATCATAAAATTTCTATAGTTTACTTGTAATGTTCTGTATAGTTCTGAACAGTTCAGTTATTATACAGAACTGTCCAGAACTATACAGAACAACGATATTACTAGTAAACTATAGAAAATTTATGATGTATTTTTTTTTGTTATACTTAGATTATTATAAAGTCTAAATTATTTAATTAAAAAACAATAAAATTTTTAATTTTATTTTGGATAAATTTGGAAAACATTGTCGCGAGCTCTACTCGGCTGTTTTTCACAAAAACGCAGCTAATATTGCTAATTCAAAATGGCGGCCATATACATTTGGACGGCAAAAGCCACAAAAATATTAATTCAAGAATACGAGGCGAATGAATTTTGATAGATAGCGTGACCATTAGTGTGACCATTAGTCTGTCCTCCATACTTATTAATTTTCGTAAGTGAGTTTCCTGTCGTTTAATTAACGGCGAAATTTTCTGAACAATAAAATTAAATGAATTGTTAACCCTATTAAAGTTAGCCGACTGCAGCCGAAAATGGTCGACAATGCAGATTCAAACTGATAAAAAAAAATGACAGCCGATTATCGGTAACAGCTCAGCCGAAAAATGTCAATAATGCAGATACAAATTTTATGCCGGAAAGTAATTGTTTATATTAGAAATTTTTATGTTGTTCTTCCTAAAAACCAACTAAAAAACTTAAAATTAGAAATTTTTATTCGAAACAATTAAAACTATTATACCAAACCAAATTTCTGTAAGTGCTGTATTAGATATTAGATGATAGATTCAAACGAAAGGTTTTATTAATACTCACACTTGGGAAAAATTTCAGGTTAATTTTCATATTGGGAGTCCGGAAAAACTCGACTGAATATATCGCACCCACAAAATTTAAAAACTTCTAAAAATTGATCGTTTAAAGTGTCATGGCTGGTTGGAAATTGATTCAAATGAAAGATCTTATAGATGCTCATACCTGAGTAAAGTTTCAGGTCAATTTTGATGTGGGGAGCCCGTTAAAATTCGGTTGCATAAAGCATATAAAATGGTTAAAAAAATGCACAGAAATACCCAGACGAAAAATGCCGATAATGCAGATTAAATATAAAAAATATTAAATTGTAGCCGACTAATGTCGATAATGCAGATACACAATTTATGTCGAAAAATAACTTTTTTTAGACCTTTCATTTGAGTCTATTTCGATATATTTAATCGTGCGATATATTCAATCAAGCTTTCCCGGACTCCCAACATGGAAATCGATTTGAAATTTTGTCCAGGTGTGAGCATGATTAATTATTTTTGCTTTTATTTGAATCTATTTCCATGACACTTTAAAAGGCACGTTTTTAGAAATTTCACGTTTTGTGTGAGCTAACTGTTTATACAAATTTTCGGACTCTTCAGATGAAAAACGACCTGAATTTTTTGAAGTTTTGTTTGATATATGCCATTGAGTTTCCTCAGTATTAAAATAGTTTTTTTATTATAGTTGTAATGCATTTAATAAAAAAGTTTAATTTTGAATAATATACGTTGATGAACCGAAATAAACATTTTTGATTTAAAAAGAAATTACTTTTTAACATCAAAATTTTTTATCTGCTTTATCAACATTTTTTGGCTGCATATTTATACGATTTTTTATTTAGGCTGGATATACCTACTTTTACAGGCGAATGATATAAGTTGTTTTTGATCTTCGTTATCAACATTTTTCGACTGGTACAGTTTATTTATTACAACCGGATCTGCATTATCGACATTTCAGCTGATACATTTCAGTTAGTAGTATGAATAGTCATCCATTCTTAAATATTTTATGTAGCAGGTCATGTACTCGGGTCTACAGCTCCTTTAATAAATTTTGGTGGACACCTTTTAAATCCCGTCTCGATACTCAGCATTTCACCCAGATTCTTTTTTTCTGTTTCTTTTTTATTTTTATTATCGATATAATAATAAAAGCGCCTAATGTTGCTGCACGCGCTGCTCGGTGTTGTTTCATTTTTACTGAAGTTTGAGGAAGATTTTGATAAAATGTTTTATGTAGTGTAATTTTTAAAAATTATTTGATCAAAATTGTTTTAAAAAAAATATTTTATAAAACATCTTTTTCAAGGATCTTTTATATTGTAATTCCGGCCTTTAAGTTTAATTTGGTTTATAAATCTATAAAATTGTATGCTACGCACGACATCCAAATTAGTTTCACCATAGCATCGACGATCTTTTGTTTTAAAAATTGAGCCTTAATAATTTTCAATTTCTCCATTGAACGGAAGAGCAAAGTCAACAGCAATGTTGTATTTTTGAAATTGTTTAATATTCTCTGATTTTGAATGCCTAACTCTTATGAAAAACTTATTATACGAACGCCGGAACATGAAAGTGTTAACAGGTTTGAGATCTAAGATTAAAGAAAGAAAAGTTGATAGTTAAAGAAACCTAAATCATCTTTTACCGATATTACAAATCTTTGTATGTCTCACGCAACAGTTGATTGAAATCACCATAAAATTGTTATTGAAGCCGACCAACATAATTTATGTGTGGCTCATAAAAGTACCAAAAAAATATTTTATGATTGCCACAATACACATACAACATAAAATACAAATACAACAACATAATAATAATAAAATCATTTTTATGAATTAGATAAAAGCTTATATAAAAAATTAGGTATGGTATTTTATTAAAATGGCGATAACTTAACATCAGCAACAAAAAGCAGGTTCACAACCAAGACAACGTTGACTATTCGGATATTCAGGATATGTCGTTATTCTGTTAATGTGTGTTGCAATTATTTCAGATCATTGAAATTGAGTTATTTTTTGGTGGCGTACACATAAACACATAATTCTGAAATCGTGCGCGCCTGATTTTTTATATATAAGCTTATTATTAATATTATCAGATTTACAAAAGCATCCCACAACCAGATTATATACAGATGTACAGAATTTGTATCGCTTTGATAATTTTCTTTTCTTTTTTTTTTTTTGTATATTTTCATATTTGCCTTGTGTATCACAATAAAACAATATGAAACCAAATATTATTGGAATTTGAATCACAACTCGATATAGCCACTGTGATATTTAATATTCTTCTCTTAATTTGTGCATCATGTGGTGTAATAGCATCAATTCTAGTTATAATTGGATTAAAAACGGTAAGCCACGTGTGTAGATAATTGATTTGTTAGATTTTCATTTTATTTTTATTTTGATATAAACAGGATCAACGAGAGCTTCTGCTGCCGTGGATTTTGATAATGATCGGTGACATTTTTATTGAGATATCACATTTTATTTATTTAATATTGATACAAACGCTGGTGTTTGAGCCACTGACAGCGACATTATTTACAATTGATTTTTTCATCATGTGCTTAAATGTAAGTATTAATCGTAAACACATTAAAATATTTATTTATTTTTTTAAGATAAACATATTAAAAAATTAAACTGAAATGAAATGCCTCGTACCAACGACTAATCACAATAATATTAGACACAAAGGTCGTAACTACTATGGCTGAAAATTCGAAAAGAATGAGCATATAAATAACACTAGGTTGTTCTGAGGTGCTTCGCGCCCATTTATTCTTGTCTGTCTTATTAATGAAATTTTTCTGCGTGCCTTATTTTTTAGAATTTTCACTTTTGATATCAATTTAAAAACATGTCTTGTCAAATTCAGATATTGTAAGATATAAATGAGATTTTTCTACTTCGAAAATAACAAATACTCTTTCGATTTTACGATTGCATTGTTGTTGCTTTTTGTGTATTTCGTTGACAAAATTTTGAAAATAAAAAACATCACACGGACGAAATTTTTTATTTCTTGTGGAAAAATCCAGAAGAAACAAATCATCATTTTTGAGCAATATTTGTTGATTGGTCGTAAAAATTGTCAGAACAAACGCAACCATAAAAGCGACATAATGTATTGAAAAAAGAATGTCGATTCAAACTCAGGCATCTATCGAAGTTTGAGTTGTGTTTTGGTTTTTTTCTCTCAATGTGGAAACGATTTGGAGTCACTAGAAATTCAAAATAATTTAATGTAAACAATATAAATAAATAAAAATGTAAACAACTAAAATGTAAACAATATTTTTCGGTTTTTTTGTTTGGCGCGTAAATGAACAACGATGGTGGTTTGCCAACTCTCGAACACACGACGTACAACTGACCGTGAGAAAAACACTTCTTCGGGTTTTTCTCGAAGTTTCCAACTCCCGAGGTTTTCCAATTTTTCTCTTCTAAAAGACCATCTGAATCGGGATACCTATGAAATCTCGTACAAAAACATCATTTTTCGATTTTCCGAATTTTCAGATTTTTCCGGTGAATTTTCCAATTTTCTTTCCAAAGAAACGTCCATCCTCAAATGATGCGCTAGAAAAAAATTCAATTTTCTTCAGGTTTTCCAAAAGCTTCCAAGTTTTTCACTCAGATTTTCCAATTTTTCTCTTCTAAAAGACTATCTGGATCGGATACGCACGCAATTCCGCAAAAACATCATTTTGGATTTTCCGAATTTTCCTACTTTTCCGTTAGATTTTCAACATTTTCTCTCACAAGAACCATCTCCTGTGAATTGGGAACACATCAACAAAAGATTGAGTCAAATCGGTTTAGCCGTTCTCAACTGATGCGCTATAATAAAAAAAATCAATTTTTTTCGAGTTTTCCAGAAGCTTCCGAGTTTTTCATTCAGATTTTCCAATTTTTATCTTCTAAAAGACCTTCTGGAAAAACATCATTTTTCGATTTTCCGAGTTTTCCAACTTTTCCAACTCCTGGGGCCTAACTATTGAATTCGACGTTAATTTTTGAAGGCTATCGTCTTGCTGTAGTGGACAAAAGAAGAAAAAAGAAAATGTACGAAATTTTTACTGTTTTTTTTTCTTTTGTTTCTACGCTTGCTATAGGAAAACGACAGCCGTCGAAAATGAACATCGAATTCAATAGTTAGGCCCCTGGCAATTGCGAACACAACAAAAAAATATTAAGCCAAATCGCTTCAGCCGTTCTTAACTGATAACTAGAAAAAAATTCAATTTTCTTCGGGTTTTTGCGAAAGTTTCCGAGTTTTCCAATGAGAATTTCCAATTTTTTTCTTCTAAAACACCTTCTTGATCGGATACCTGCGAAATCCCGTACTAAAACATAATTTTTCGATTTTCCAAATTTTTCGTCTTTTCTGGTAAATTTCCCCAAAATTTTCATTCTTAGGAACCATCTGCTTGTAATTGCGAATACAACAAAAAAAGATTGAGCCAAATCGGTTAAGCCGTTCTCAACTGAAGCGCTATAAAAAAAATCCAATTTTTTTCGAGTTTTTCCGGAAGTTTCCTAGTTTTGCACTAAGATTTTCCAATTTTTCTCTTTTAAAAGACCATCTGGTTCGGATACGTGTGAAAAAACCGTACAAAAACATCATTTTTCGATTTTCCGAATTTTCCGACTTTTCCAGTGGATTTTCCCAAAATTTTCTTTGGGATACTGGAATATTGGTCTTTATATAGGATAATACCATGTAGTTGTACCACTAGCGAATTACTGCGTAGCGTACGAAGTTTGATTTTTTTTTTACATTTATCATCTATATTCTATTCTTGCAACTAACTTTTCGTGTTTACGAATTTTTATATTTAATTCGAGAGTACTGAAAAAAGACCAATATACGGAACAATCACAAACACCATTACGATTGACAACCTAAAAGTAAAAAAATAGTTTATAGTTTGGTATCTTTTTCCTTAAGGTAAAAACGCAAAATTCTTTTTCTCAAATTTTATTTTCAAACAAACTTGTGAGGCAAAAGGAAAAGTTTTTCTATTGTGAGAGCTCTGTTAGTAAAGTAAAATTTGTTTTAGATCCGCAACTATTTATTGTGTTTGAACGGGGCGTAAAATCATAAAAAAGGATTTGTATGAAAATCAATACAAACTTTCTTGGCTACTTTTGTTGTGTAATATACCGGAAAAGTCGATTCATTTATTTGTTTTCCGCATTGATAGTAAAATAGTAAGGTCGTTCAATTTTAAATAAAATAAACATAGCGCAAAATTTGAAAATCAACGAGCTATACCAATTTGACAATTCGAAAATAATTCAGCTATGCTGATTTGAAAATACGCATGTTTTTTGTTATTACGAAATGTCACTGAAGGATAGCTAATGAAATGTTTATTTTTCCCGCTAGCTGCGTTTTCCAACTTTTACAATCGTCAATTGCGTACAAGAAATAAAAATGCAATCTTGTAACGTCGGAAAATGCAAATTGAAACAATGAAAATTGTTTTCCGTAGTGCTTTTATAACATTTTCATTTCCTCAAAATTTTAGTATGTATGATACGCATTTTAGTTTTAAGATAGAGTTATAGTTAGAAATTAAATGGTCATATAGTTATTATACATTTATAAATAGTCATAAGCAATAATCATCAAAAATTATTTTAAGTGTAAATGTGAAATGAAGTTTAAAACACCCCATCGTGAAACCGCTCTGCACAACACTTTGATTTATTTTATTTTCCATTTTATTTCGCATTCGATTCGCTCCCGGGGATTCTATAATTGACGCGAATGTGAACAGAATAGTACGGCCTCTAGATATTTACTCCATATTCTATGAAGAATTTGTCATTTCTCTGTACCATGAGGTGTTGCCTATTTTACCCGATCCCGTAATGGGTGTTCAAGTAAGTCTGTATACTTCTTTAAGATAGATGAAGGTATATTGTTCGGTCCGCATCAATCGCCGTAGACATTCAGTGCTGTCAGTACATCTTTATCAGTCACAACAGGTGGATTGATAAGTTGTTAAGATGTAATTCTTAAACCCACGCAGTAATATGTTACGGAATGGCACGAAGCCAACCCGCCGATTCATCTTAGATCTCAGGGTTTTGGAATGTGGGGACGAGAAAACAAAATAAAAGTAAAATTAACATCTGAAACTCAATTACGCCAAAATTAAGTCGTCCAAAATTTGAGGAACAATATATGAGATAAACATAATTATAGCCGGGCGTGCCCACCCAGGAACGACCGGATCTCTTCGAATGACAAGTTCAATATCTGGTGGAGAGCCTCCCGATCCGAATAAATTAGCAATTCAGACCAAGGACGAGAGGAGAGACATAAACCAAGGCCAATGTTAGGAGAATAATAAACCAAATGCTCGATATCCATCGCCGTGCTCTTTTTATTATACAATTTTACACGAAAAGAGAAGAAAAGAAAATAATATTGTTTCTGAACTAAAAAAATGAAATAAAGTCTCATTCTGCAAACACCAAATGATGTTGGGCGTCTCTCCGCCGTTAACCAAAAATGCAAATGACCACGGGGTTGGCCACCCGTAAAATATAATTAGCGAGCTACTTCCGGCCACCTGTAACCGTTGCTTGTAGTACTAACTATGTGGTTGTGTCCGCCGACATACAATTAAATGTTGGGCCACGTGCTTGCGGCTTTAATAAACCTAAATTGCAGGGTTCTTTCGTCTATATAAATCCTAGTTGCATTAGACAACCTATCTAGGTTGGACTTTTATCTCGGCTATATAACTAAGACAAATCCGTTAGGCAACCCAAATGAGATATGAGCAACACACTCAGTCAACATGCCACCTATGTCTGGCACACGAGACAACCATAGCTACTCATCAACCAACCGTTTCTGTGCAATTCCAAAAGAAATCAACGCGTAATATCCCGGGACTAAACAAGTCCTGAAATTTTTAATTCTTATTACAAATTTTTATTTTTATTTAATTTTTTACCACAAACTTTTAGTTATCTTTCAAAATTTAGGACCTTTAAGCCTCAACCAGTAATAACTTAAAAGTTTAAGTTGTGCTCCGTTTGGACCATTTAGGAGAGCGGTACGACCACCAAAGAGGTCAGTTGTTTATTTGTGGCGAGAAGCCTGTACAACCGTGGTGATTGAAGCACTAGCCGAAATGGTGCAAAGAACGTGCAACTTAATCTCTTAAGTGTTCGCTGGTTGAGACAATAGATCCACAAAACAAACAAAATGTTTTCTAATTTTAATTTCTAACTCAACAAACATTTTTTTGTCAAAAACAAAAATTAAAACCATAAACTAATTTTGTCCTTGATTATAAAACTCAAATTTAAATTTTTCTAACAAAAACTTTTTCACTACTTTATTTTTTTTTTTAAATCAAACTGGAGTATCCGATTCTCGCACCAAAACAAATCTAGAAGAATATTTTTCTGTTGACGTGTTTGGTTTTGTTTTCGTGTGCGTCACTCCCTTATCCATCCACACCACGCATCAATCTCACTTTGGTGTGTGAAAGGCACAACAAAAACACTCCTCTATATCTCCGCCGGTTGCACACATGCACAAGGTGTACACATTGGTCTCGCTCTCACAATTATTCGGCGTTTACAATTGGTGTAGATACGAAGGCTAATTTCCATAACAACAAAATCCCTAAAACTAATACCAGAGAACAGATGGCAATGCCATCTCTAAAATGCAAAAAAAACAAAATTACAAATTAAATATTGTTATGACCCCACAAGGAGTCGTAACAAATATCTCATAAAACTGGTGAACGTAAATGAAAATTTATATCGTTCGAATTTATAATGTCATCTAGAATAATTGATTTAATTGATGCTGTATAAGACAGCGGAATTTTGACAGTGGAAAATAAGAGATTACGCTACTCGCCGCAAGTGGCAGCACTATCACTAAAGAGAATTTTCTTTTGTAATGATTTTACCAGCGGAAATTTTTTATTCATTATGTATATATTTTTTCACTAAATAAAACATCTCAGCGGAATAAAATATTAGAAGTGATTCTTAAAATGGCAAATAGATTGATCTCAGAAATAAAGGAACTCGGTATTTGAAATGTTGAAATTTAAAAATAATCCGTCTTTCCGGCACTTCTTCCACTAGTAACCAATATTTTCGGTTGGTTTTCTAATAGCTTAGCTCATATTGAGATTATACGAAAAATTTGGTGAAAATTCATGGACTAGAATTTTCACTAAAATTTTTTGATTTTCTGCCGCCATATAAGTTATTTTCAGTTTTTGACCAATATCTCAAAAACTTCCACAAGTAACCAATACTTTCGGTTATTTTTCTAGTAGCTAAGGTCATACTGAGACTATTTGGAAAATTTGGGGAAAGTTCATAGACTAGAATTTTCACTAGAATTTTTTGATTTTCTGCCGCCATATAAGTTATTTTCAGTTTTTGACCAATATCTCAAAAACTTCCACAAGTAACCAATACTTTCGGTCATGTTTCTAATAGCTTAGGTCATACTGAGACTATAAAGATAATTTGGAGAAAATTCATGGACTAGAATTTTCACTAGAATTTTTTGATTTTCTGCGGCCATATAAGTTATTTTCAGTTTCTGGCCAATATCTCAAAAACTTCCACTAGTAACCAATACTTTCGGTTATTTTTTTAATAGCTTAGGTCTTACTGAGACTACATGGAAATTTGGGGAAAATTCATGGACTAAAATTTTCACTAGAATTTTTTGACTTTCTGCGGCCACACAAGTTATTTTCAGTTTTTGGTCAATATCTCAAAAACTTCCACAAGTAACCAATTGTTTCGGTTATTTATCTTAAAGCTTAAGTCATACTGAGACTATATGGTAAATTTGGTGAAAATTCATGGACTAGAATTTTCACTAGAATTTTTTTGATTTTCTGCGGCCATATAGATATTGGCCAAAAGCTGAAAATAACTTATATGGCTGCAGAAAATCAAAAAGTTCTAGTGAAAATTCTAGTCCATGAATTTTCCCCAGATTTTCCACATAGTCTCAGTAGTATCTAAACTATTAGAAAAACTACTTTAAATAGCCTCAGTATGACCTTAGCTACTAGAAAAACAACCGAAAGTATTGGTTATTAGTGGAAGTTTTTGAGATATTGGCCAAAAACTGAAAATAACTTATATGGCGGCAGAAAATCAAAAAATTTTAGTGATAATTCTAGTCCATGAATTTTCCCCAACTTTTTCGTATAATCTCAGTATGAGCTAAGCTATTAGAAAACCAACCGAAAATGTTGATTACTAGTGGAAGATATGCCGGAAAGACGGATTATTGTTAAATTTCAACATTTCATATGCCGAGTTCCTTTACTTCGGAGATCAATCTATTTGCCATTTTAAGGATCACTTCTAATATTTTATTCCGCTGAGATGTTTTATTTAGTGAAAAAATATATACATAATGAATAAAAAATTTCCGCTGGTAAAATCTTAACAAAAGAATATTCTCTTTAGTGATAGTGCTGCCACTTGCGGCGAGTAGCGTACTTTCTTATTTTCCGCTGTCAAAATTCCGCTATTTTATACAGCATATTTAATTGGCGATATCTCTTCAAAGTCAGCTATACTTTCCACGGTTTTGTGGTAAAAATTCGTTAGCTCTGAAAGGCGTCAGTGATTCAATTAGACCAATACTGGTAGCCTCATTGATAAAAAAACAAATCTAAGGCCCGCCTTCATTGAACACATTACTAATTGGACGCAAATTTGCATCCAGCATGGTATCAATAAATATCTATTCGGTCTCAGATGTAATGCTGTACGGCAATATGCAATTAATTGACTACAATAAAAAAGGTCCAGCTGCCGAATTTAATGACACTAAATGTTCTTGATTCTCTAAGGCTGATTCCTTGTCCCCTCGATTCGTTTTATTCTAATAGCTTTCTTACTTTTCGTGTGTTTGTCATACTCTTCACGATCTGCAATTTTTTCTGCACATAAGCTCTCTTTAAAAAAGACACACACTTTACATAAATCCTTTTAAGGCTGGTGAAATTAAGGTTTAAAGACTTAAATGTCTTTCTTTATATATTGGAACATAAGGAACATAGTTTAAATATTTAAATATGAATCTAAATAGCTATAAACGTTGGATTTTCGACAGTAGTGTGACTCGACATCTACATCCCGATCTGATCAGCAGAAGATAATTTTTTAAAAGCTCCCTTAATTAGCTTATACCGAGAGTATCAAGAAAAAATTCTCAGCAAACTACGTAATTCTTAGAGTCACAGATCAACATTTATTTTTTTGTAACTCCTTACCGGGATGCCTCACTAAAAACTTTTCTTCAAAATCTCACACTGTTCTTGTGTTAAATTCAGGGAATGGAAATTATCAAATATAATTTTCCTGTTATCATCAGGAATTAATGCTCAACATTGGCAGATATTATTTACCTCTTTTAGTTTCATTCGTTTTGTCTCTTAAACGCTTCGCTATATTGATATTTATTTTCCAGTTTTTTGGATTTGACTTGAAACGGTTCAACATCATCAGGTGCAACAGCTCGTGAGTGCAACAACTACTTGCAGCCTTGTCTGAACTGCAATCCATTTTTCCACAAGAACCATTTTGTTCTCGACAAATGGGGTTTCCATTTCGATGAAGGCTACCTCTACATGAAGGTTCTGCTTCAAGAGAGTTTTCTGATGATTTATGAGAAGTGAAATTTATGACCTGTTGATTCTTCTGTTTCATAGTTTCAGATTTCTTATAGCCTGAACAGAGGAGTGAAATCATTAGTTTTAATATTAGTAGCAATGTATTGTTTAAATTTTAGAAAACCAACAAGTTCAACCATTGTTGATTGCAAATTTAATCTTTAAATTTATTAAAATAGTTTAACTCTCAAACATTTTTACAATAGTTGCTTTCCAATCGACCACTGCAACTACTTGTAAGTACGAAAAATGTGTATTGGCTAAAGTGTCGATTAAAAAGCACAAAAAAATACAAAAGCAAAACATAACCTACAAATGTGTAGTTTATTTGTGATAAATTTTTAATAAAAAAATATCTATAACGAAATTTTATTAGCTCTTCACATACGACATCCAATTATATTTTTGCCAGAAAAATACTACACACAATCACCTAGCGGACAAATTTATCGTAACTGCTTTTAACTACTCATAATAATATGGTAGATCAGTTGTGAGTAGTTAATTTAGCAAAGACAAAAACCATAAGTGCTTATAATTACTTGCGGTGGTCGATTGGAAAGCAACTATTATAGCAAAAATTAAAAAGCTCACCCGTTGAAGCTGCTACGATTTCGACAAAATTTTGCAAGCATCTTCTTATAAATTGTTAAGTGTAAAGTTTGATAACAAACAAAAGTTAAACGAAACAAAATTAATTTAAATCGTTTTTTTAAATTGTACCAGAAATGACGTCTGTTAAATTAAAAAAAAATGATTTGAATTATTTTGTTTAAAATCTTATTTTACACTCTCTTGATTTAATAGTTTTTACGTAATTGCTACAAACTTTTTAAAAAATTAGCAAGAATCGAAAAAGTCAAAAATCAATTTATGGGAAAAGCTTTAGTATGGTATGGAGATATACATAATATACTTTTCAAAATACGTGGAATTGCCACTTCCGATGCAAAACCGAACAAGCTCCATGAAAGCTGTCACTTTTTTTGAACCTGTCAAAATTCACTGGAATCTCCCAATTTATGGAAAAATCAATTAAGTTTTATCCCGATCAATCAGTCCATCTGTCCTCGAAAAGGATCGAATTTTGGTTGAAAAACGGATTTTTTGTCAAAAATCGTCATTCCCGCTTTATATCGGAAAACGGTTATAAGTTGATATTGTCTCAAAATTTATTTAGAATCGTTTAGTTCATAAACGGTTTCCTTATAAATGATATACTGAAAAGTAGATGGAAAACGAAAAAAGCTCGAATTGAAGCTGCCACTTCCGGTAACCCGATATCGATCAAAATTCACTGGAATCTCCCAATTTGTGGAAAAATCTATGGAGTTTCATCTCGAACAATCAGTTCTTCTGTGTTAAACAGGGGTCGAATTCCTAAATATCAGGAAACTAATCTGGTTAGTCCTTGTTTCAAAATTGATTTAAAATCTCCATTTCTCTCGTAACTGATATCCTTTTCAAAATATTTGCAAAAAAGAAACATTTTTATGGAGGATACCATGTTCGGTGAACCCATTCCATAAAAAAATATATGGGCAGCAGACAGTTAGTGAACACGGCTCCTACGGAAACTGTCACTTTCGGTACACAGATTTCGCCACGTATGAACTTTGATTCCAATCCGACTGGACCGTAGAGATTCCGAATTTTAATAACAGAAAAGTTTAAAGTTTTTTTGATCAAAACTTATTTCCGGTAAAATTTAAAAAAATAATCTTTACAAATTTTGTTTGAAACTTAATCTAAATTTTTTTGTTTTACTGGTTTTTTCATATATGCTATATAAATACTTTTAAAATATGTATTTGCTAAAAAAAAATGGGGGCTACCACTTCTGGTAAGCCAATTTCAACCGAAAATCACTAAGATCTCCCAATTTGTGGAAAAAGCTTAAGTATGAAGGTCCACCCGATCAGACGATCCATCTGGGCTGTACAGAACCCCATATGCACCCGCACATAGATTTTAAAAATCCTACTTTTTTCACTTTGGCGATATAGTGAATGGTAAATCTGCAAAAATCTTGAAGTCAACACTTTCATGGCATTTACTCCGTAAAAGATAGTAAAAGGGTGTTTTTGTCGAAAACGTTATTTCCGCTTAAATTTTGGAAATATAATTTGGGCCGATAGGTGGATTTTGGAAATATAATTAGGTCATATCCTCTTTTCTCGTTAATGATATACTTTTCAAAATATTTTCAAATCCGAAAAGACTTATAGTTCTTATTTTATTTAAATTATTGTGAAAATTTAAAATTTTCTCACTAAAATTTCTTCAGTATCTAAATTAAAATTAGAGATTTACAGTGTTCCTATAATTTAAGATTCAGAAATTTTGTCTAAATTTTTCGGAAATAACTCTTACACACGACATTTGGCTGCGATTGGCATTAATTCCACCTGCCCTCAGCATAGATGATCCCGGTTTGGTTGATCTGCTTTTTGATGAGCACCGGTAGTACCGGTTTTGTTCAGATTCATTGGCAATTAAGAACATTAATGAATGCAAATTTAGCAACACCCTCGGGTCGTGTGACGTGTTGAACTATGTATGATGATCTAAGGGATAATCTAACTTGCACATTACCGATAGGTGGAAATGAAATTTCTATTAGAAAATGCTAACAAAATGTCTTCATTTTCTTCAACCCCTCATACCCATCTCAGAATTTCCTAAAATCGTTCGGCCGTTTGAACATTAAATATCTCTTACTTCTTTACCGAAACAAATGTTCCATAGTTGCAAGTTTTGACGTAATGATCTGCATTTTTCCAATTTCGACAATGTTTAATGATTTTGGAACCGCTGGTACGTTAGGTGCCAGAATTTAATGTTAAATTATTTAATTCGTTTCACTAACATGTTTAATTATGTGCGGTTCCAAAATTTAAGATTTATCCAGCCATGAACGACCTACAGATTTTCTCAGATTTTATAAAAAGCCGTTCCACAGTACCGCAAATGTTCAATGGTAATTGTAATTACTGAGATTTCACTTTTTCATTCCACAGAAGCATATTTAACATAAGGAATTAATATAAAACCACTTACGTCGCCTCTGAATATTCTGTACAAAATGTAATAATAACTCTTTAAGATTATAAGCGATAAACAGGGCAGATTTTCGACAGTTCAAATTTACAGAAAGTTATTCTTCTTTTTACACATTTATTTATCTTGTTTGATGTTAAAATGCTAATTTAAATAGTGATTTACACATCAAAAAAGTTTCTAAAATGACGAATAGGTGTAGGTTCAAGTTGTATAAAATATGTCAACCCAAGTTGCAGCAGGTAATAATAATATTTTCATTTTTCAAGGAAATTTTATTTTTAAAAATAGAACCTTAATTAAATTACTCATTTTTATTTCTAATCTAAAGCAACCTTCCTAGTATTGCTAGTCAGTTAGAAAGCTAACAAGAGTAGAAATTTAATGTCACCGACATCTAATATAATTTTCAAGGTAACGTGTTAATTTATCTAATACTCGTAATAAATATGCCTAGGGACCTGTACCAACAATATTGTATCCATATAATTGAAATTTATATCACTTAATAATATTTTCTGACCCTTCGGGGCTTATGTTTTATCTAAACCGCAGTTACGTACTACATTTATATTAATCAAGGCAGTTCATAACAATCTGTCTCCCCTTTAGTCTGCGATATATACAAGTATATAAGGATTATCAAGATAAGCCTCTCGTAAAATATGTGTTCATGCGAACGGACGGACGGTCGAAGAATTATGGTCAAATTTTTCGCACAGTTAAATTTTCATATTTTTCTTCCGTTATTTGTTTGTGCTTGTGTGTGTGTTTTTATCTCGCCTTAAAATTAATCGATTTATAACTCATGAAAATTATTATCTCGAGGCTGCTATCTTATTGTGTTTTGGTACGATGCGGAAAAAGAAAAGAAAACGTTGGCACATCCCAATTCCGAACCTATATACTAACAACAATCTATACGTACAGAAACATGACAGATGAGGAACCAAAAAAAAATATATATAAATGTATTTTGAGAAAGATAACAGAAAATTGTTGGCATATTTTTTCATGGAAATTTATTTTTATTTTGTTTCCTTTAGATTTATTGTCTTCTCTGCGTGGTATCACAATATCAAGAGTACAAAGTAGGTCGAGGTGGTGGAGGCGATTCACAAAATGATGTAGTCAAACATGTAAGTATACATAACATTATTGTCTTCTCTGTGATTTTTGAAAAATTAACTTTGCCGTTTCCTCGACATTTACGTAGAATGTAAATTATACTCCACCCTCACCCACCCATCATCTTGTCACGAGTACACACGTAACAGGATCATCAAATAATAATAATAATCAACACCACCTCCATAACCATCACCATTCGCACACAAAACCTTGTCTGAATAAAAATTGCCACAATATATGCGAGATACGGGAGGCAACAGAATCAGATGATGGAACGCATGAAAAAGAGAATATGCTCAACGATAAACTAAAATTAAATAATAACAACAATAATAGCATAAATAGTAATAATCATATTAATAATAATATTAGTTGTAATGATAGCGATAATAAAATAAAATTGTTAAATAAATCGAATTTGTCGCGAATCAAAACGTCGACGAATAAATTTGTAAATTGTAAGAATTTCAAAAATAGTCTGTCCAAAAATATTGGTGCTTCTAAATTAGGTGGTGGTGTAACAGGTAGTAGTGGTGGCAAGAAACATGTGAAATTTCCTGATGAGGTGAAATGCTCGTACTCGGATATGTCAATTATGGATGATCCAAATAATTGTTCAAACAACAGCTGCAACAGCAATGTGACAAACGAAGGGGAATACGACGATCAAATGAATTCGTGCAATAGCAATGAAACGAATGATGTGGTGATTTGTGTGCCCAGTGATACAGGTGAGTGATGTATTACATAATTTACCCAGATCCAATTCAAACTTACCTTTTTTAAATTTAACTGACAATTCATATTCAATTCATATTCAATTCATATTCAATTCATATTCAATTCATATTCAATTCATATTCAATTCATATTCAATTCATATTCAATTCATATTCAATTCATATTCAATTCATATTCAATTCATATTCAATTCATATTCAATTCATATTCAATTCATATTCAATTCATATTCAATTCATATTCAATTCATATTCAATTCATATTCAATTCATATTCAATTCATATTCAATTCATATTCAATTCATATTCAATTCATATTCAATTCATATTCAATTCATATTCAATTCATATTCAATTCATATTCAATTCATATTCAATTCATATTCAATTCATATTCAATTCATATTCAATTCATATTCAATTCATATTCAATTCATATTCAATTCATATTCAATTCATATTCAATTCATATTCAATTCATATTCAATTCATATTCAATTCATATTCAATTCATATTCAATTCATATTCAATTCATATTCAATTCATATTCAATTCATATTCAATTCATATTCAATTCATATTCAATTCATATTCAATTCATATTCAATTCATATTCAATTCATATTCAATTCATATTCAATTCATATTCAATTCATATTCAATTCATATTCAATTCATATTCAATTCATATTCAATTCATATTCAATTCATATTCAATTCATATTCAATTCATATTCAATTCATATTCAGTTCATATTCAATTCATATTCAATTCATATTCAATTCATATTAAATTCATATTCAATTCATATTCAATTCATATTCAATTCATATTCAATTCATATTCAATTCATATTCAATTCATATTCAATTCATATTCAATTCATATTCAATTCATATTCAATTCATATTCAATTCATATTCAATTCATATTCAATTCATATTCAATTCATATTCAATTCATATTCAATTCATATTCAATTCATATTCAATTCATATTCAATTCATATTCAATTCATATTCAATTCATATTCAATTCATATTCAATTCATATTCAATTCATATTCAATTCATATTCAATTCATATTCAATTCATATTCAATTCATATTCAATTCATATTCAATTCATATTCAATTCATATTCAATTCATATTCAATTCATATTCAATTCATATTCAATTCATATTCAATTCATATTCAATTCATATTCAATTCATATTCAATTCATATTCAATTCATATTCAATTCATATTCAATTCATATTCAATTCATATTCAATTCATATTCAATTCATATTCAATTCATATTCAATTCATATTCAATTCATATTCAATTCATATTCAATTCATATTCAATTCATATTCAATTCATATTCAATTCATATTCAATTCATATTCAATTCATATTCAATTCATATTCAATTCATATTCAATTCATATTCAATTCATATTCAATTCATATTCAATTCATATTCAATTCATATTCAATTCATATTCAATTCATATTCAATTCATATTCAATTCATATTCAATTCATATTCAATTCATATTCAATTCATATTCAATTCATATTCAATTCATATTCAATTCATATTCAATTCATATTCAATTCATATTCAATTCATATTCAATTCATATTCAATTCATATTCAATTCATATTCAATTCATATTCAATTCATATTCAATTCATATTCAATTCATATTCAATTCATATTCAATTCATATTCAATTCATATTCAATTCATATTCAATTCATATTCAATTCATATTCAATTCATATTCAATTCATATTCAATTCATATTCAATTCATATTCAATTCATATTCAATTCATATTCAATTCATATTCAATTCATATTCAATTCATATTCAATTCATATTCAATTCATATTCAATTCATATTCAATTCATATTCAATTCATATTCAATTCATATTCAATTCATATTCAATTCATATTCAATTCATATTCAATATTCATATTCAATTCATATTCAATTCATATTCAATTCATATTCAATTCATATTCAATTCATATTCAATTCATATTCAATTCATATTCAATTCATATTCAATTCATATTCAATTCATATTCAATTCATATTCAATTCATATTCAATTCATATTCAATTCATATTCAATTCATATTCAATTCATATTCAATTCATATTCAATTCATATTCAATTCATATTCAATTCATATTCAATTCATATTCAATTCATATTCAATTCATATTCAATTCATATTCAATTCATATTCAATTCATATTCAATTCATATTCAATTCATATTCAATTCATATTCAATTCATATTCAATTCATATTCAATTCATATTCAATTCATATTCAATTCATATTCAATTCATATTCAATTCATATTCAATTCATATTCAATTCATATTCAATTCATATTCAATTCATATTCAATTCATATTCAATTCATATTCAATTCATATTCAATTCATATTCAATTCATATTCAATTCATATTCAATTCATATTCAATTCATATTCAATTCATATTCAATTCATATTCAATTCATATTCAATTCATATTCAATTCATATTCAATTCATATTCAATTCATATTCAATTCATATTCAATTCATATTCAATTCATATTCAATTCATATTCAATTCATATTCAATTCATATTCAATTCATATTCAATTCATATTCAATTCATATTCAATTCATATTCAATTCATATTCAATTCATATTCAATTCATATTCAATTCATATTCAATTCATATTCAATTCATATTCAATTCATATTCAATTCATATTCAATTCATATTCAATTCATATTCAATTCATATTCAATTCATATTCAATTCATATTCAATTCATATTCAATTCATATTCAATTCATATTCAATTCATATTCAATTCATATTCAATTCATATTCAATTCATATTCAATTCATATTCAATTCATATTCAATTCATATTCAATTCATATTCAATTCATATTCAATTCATATTCAATTCATATTCAATTCATATTCAATTCATATTCAATTCATATTCAATTCATATTCAATTCATATTCAATTCATATTCAATTCATATTCAATTCATATTCAATTCATATTCAATTCATATTCAATTCATATTCAATTCATATTCAATTCATATTCAATTCATATTCAATTCATATTCAATTCATATTCAATTCATATTCAATTCATATTCAATTCATATTCAATTCATATTCAATTCATATTCAATTCATATTCAATTCATATTCAATTCATATTCAATTCATATTCAATTCATATTCAATTCATATTCAATTCATATTCAATTCATATTCAATTCATATTCAATTCATATTCAATTCATATTCAATTCATATTCAATTCATATTCAATTCATATTCAATTCATATTCAATTCATATTCAATTCATATTCAATTCATATTCAATTCATATTCAATTCATATTCAATTCATATTCAATTCATATTCAATTCATATTCAATTCATATTCAATTCATATTCAATTCATATTCAATTCATATTCAATTCATATTCAATTCATATTCAATTCATATTCAATTCATATTCAATTCATATTCAATTCATATTCAATTCATATTCAATTCATATTCAATTCATATTCAATTCATATTCAATTCATATTCAATTCATATTCAATTCATATCCAATTCATATTCAATTCATATTCAATTCATATTCAATTCATATTCAATTCATATTCAATTCATATTCAATTCATATTCAATTCATATTCAATTCATATTCAATTCATATTCAATTCATATTCAATTCATATTCAATTCATATTCAATTCATATTCAATTCATATTCAATTCATATTCAATTCATATTCAATTCATATTCAATTCATATTCAATTCATATTCAATTCATATTCAATTCATATTCAATTCATATTCAATTCATATTCAATTCATATTCAATTCATATTCAATTCATATTCAATTCATATTCAATTCATATTCAATTCATATTCAATTCATATTCAATTCATATTCAATTCATATTCAATTCATATTCAATTCATATTCAATTCATATTCAATTCATATTCAATTCATATTCAATTCCTATTTAATTCATATTTAATTTCTATTCAGTTTAATTCATTTCTACTTTCCCGTTGATCTATAAAATATCCGAATGAATTACTTCCAAATACTTATATATCCAAATTCCTTCTTTTCGCCTTGACAAGTAAACACCTACTCAACCCAGTTTCTGTAATTGTTGAATAGACTAGATTGAAAGACCGACATTATGTCAATCTATGTACTCTTTATAGTACGTCATTAATTAGATTACGCATTTAAATAGCATCAAATTAAAAAAGTTCATTGTGTTAGCAGCCAATATATTGTTTTAATCCACCCTAAACATAATTTTTGTATACAACATAATATACCTGTCCAGTTTGATTAATGGCCGAACTAAAATTAATTCATTAATCACAGCCAGTAGTTTTTTCCGTTTTGCCCCAATATTAATCTCTTGTCTTCACACTAATTGTATCATTCCACAGTTTCTCTATATAATTTTTGCGGATGCATAAATACTCGTGTACCACACCACCCCCATAAAATGAGTTGTTTTGAGTTTTATTTAGCTGTTTGGGAAAACATCCGTACCAACAACAAAAAAATGCGAGAAAAATGTTTTGAAAAATCAATAAAATTTAATTAAAATTTATTATTTCGTTTTCGGAGAATCCACCGAAGCCAAGCATTTTAATAGACATTAATCAAAATCAAACATCAGTATTTACAATTTTTTGAATAATAGTGGAGGTCTTCCAAAACTAAATCGAGAATAATAGTAAATATAATTTTTAAGATCCTCAACCTACATGCACACAATAATTATGTTCCTTGTTAAATAAAAAAAAAAATCGCGCTATTAAAATTATTAAGTTTTAGTTTTGAATTAAAAAGTTTTTAATAAACTCCTTTTATATCAAAAATAACAATATTTAACAATATTTTCTTTTGTTTACAGAATATAATAATACTCATTGTACAATAACAATAACGACGCCCAGAACTTGAAAAAAAATTCATCATTATCATCATCATTACAATCATCATCGTAAAATGTATAACATTGCAACAACTTAGTGTTACAGGAAAATATTGTTAATCGGCAAAGGTATGTACTCGTATATGGCAGAGGTGAATGGGCGGATTGCGTACCTACCGCACCAAATCATCATAATAAATTGTTTCATGGAAAATGTGAATTTAATTTTCATTTTTATTGCTTTTCTTTATTTGGTTTGACATAAAAGTTCAGATGGCGATGGTTGGTGGGTGCGGAAGACTGCGGCGATGTACAATCCGCAATACTGTGGGGGACGAGAACAATTTGAAATATTCGCTACGGTTTGATTATGAAAATGTGAAGAATTTTTCATCTTCTGTATCGTAAGTACATATGTATGCAAATTGAAAATTGTATGTCGCATTATGTTTTATGTACGTTTTTGTTTTATCTAATTAAATTGTTTGGATTTAGAAAAATGGTTAATTCGAGTGGATAGTTCTAAACGACAACAACTAATCTACCTGTTTTACCGAATTCTTTCTTACATTATATGTCAGCACGTCTCTTCATGTTTGAGAATCTCTATTAATAATTTACAGCCTTCCATAACTAGCATCAAATATATTTGTAACTTGAAATACGCGTGTCAGATTTAATCTTTACACGTGGTTAACTGCAGCAGGGAAACATTCGAATTTCAAAATGAAACTTTGCATACCGATAAACCCAATTTGTGTTAATTAGTGCTCACGGGTAAAAATTAGTGCTAGTCCAGGAGCCGTGAAAACGGGAAAAGAAAATTTCAAATTTCGCCTGAAACACGAAACAAATAAAACCTGATTTCTAGAAAAAATCATTTAATCCTAATTTTAACTTTTCCAAAAGCGGCTAATCTGACAAAATTTCATAGAAATATAATTTTCATAAATTTTCATTCATTAATTAAGGAAAACAAACTAGCGCCTAAATGATACTAAGATATTAAAAAAACAAAACACATTAACACATGAACAACAAATTAAACAAAAGAAGTAAAATGTTCTAAAATCCAAGAATAAGCGATTCGGATAGCATATTAGCATATTGCTGTGGTAGGTTCATTGCCATCCGAAAAATATAGTGGCTGAATTTGTGCTAATCCAGAATTGGCCTAATACCATTGAACAACAAAAACCGTTGAATGAACAATTTTCTGACATAAAGTGTTCTAGAAACCAATGAAGTTGTCACTTCTGATTGTATTTGCTATCAGGTATGTTGTGAAGACTTTATGTCAGAACGTTCATCAATGCTGTTTGTTGTTCAATGGTATTGGGCCAATTCTGGATTACCACAAATTCAGCCACTATATTTTTGGATGGCAATGAACATGCCACTGCAATATGCTATCCAAATCGCTTATTCTTGGATTTTAGAAAATTTTACTTCTTTTGTTTAATTTGTTGTTCAACACAATTATTATTGAACGGTATACCACTGTGTTTTGTTTTTTAATATCTTAGTATCATTTAGGCGCTAGTTTGTTTTCCGTAATTAATGAATGAAAATTATATTTCTATGATAAGCACAAATTTTGTCAGATTAGCCGCTTTTGGAAAGAGTTAAAATTAGGATTAAATTATTTTTTCTAGAAATCATTTTTTACTTGTTTCGTATTTCAGGTGAAATTTGAAATTTTCTTTTCCCGTTTTCACAGCTCCTGAACTAGCACTATTTTTTTCTCGTGAGCACTAATTACCACAAATTAGGCTTAATCGGTATGCAAAGTTTCATTTTGAAATTCAAAAGTTTCCCTGCTGCACGCACCAACACAATATTTTTGGCTATGAAATTTTTTTAAACTTGTATCTCAGAATCTTATAAAATTATCCAACAACATAGGCATCTCGTCACGTAAATGAAGTTATCACATGATTCTGTCCCAGAAAATAAAAAAAAAATCATTAACACTAATCAATGAAAGACCCATCTGATCTTGTGTGAAGTTACCCCAGCCAAAATTTTGTTTACATGCATTCCTTTTAAATTTTGCGAATTTTAGCCAATTTGTTTAAACCTGCTTTTTGGTTTTGAGATGATCACATTTATATCTTAATTCAAGAAAAATTTGAAAAAAAGTGAAATTCAATTCGTATATGAACGATATTTGATTTTGAACTGGACACAGTCCTGGCTTACTTATATGAAAATCAGTATTTAATATTACCTCTGGTACAGACATCATCTAATAATTTATCTGTTTCTGCGTTTGTAGGCCTCTCACTCCATTGGTGGTGTCCAACATGCGACGGACATCTGTATTGTCATGTCGAGATAATCGAAGAACGTCTTTCCTTGCTTGTTTTTTTATTTCATCAATGACATATTCCTTCTTTAAGTTCCTGTGAAGGTTGTGCACCATGGGAAATTCACAACGCCTCACACCCGCAGTCACTTTAAGCCCAGGATCCGTCATAGTTTTTGATAGGTAGCAACATGTATTTTGAGTAAATACAGTAATTGTCAGCCATTAGTTCGGGAGGACTAACCGCGCATACCCAATAGAATTCCTTATGACTTTTTCCTTACAGAAAAGTATGAAAAAAAAACTTGAGAAAAAAAAATTTTCCTTAGTTTTTTTTCATACTTTTCTGTAAGGAAAAAGTCATAAGGAATTCTATTGGGAATGCGTTGTAAGAAGTCGATTATTTATTCTTTTCGTGGTTGTGGCAGAAATTTTCTTTCTCTTGTGACGCTAGTATTTTGAGTGTATTTTGTAACTCTATTTCGCTTGCTGTATAGTTGGCCGCATTTTGTCCGTTAACTTTATAAATATTGTGGGTTCGTTTCGGCTAGCTGGGCAGTCTTTCGCATTATGTCTATCATTGGTACTTATTAAGGAGGTCCAATTTTTGTTGACTAGGTCGCATACATCTGGCTGAATTTTCTGGACGGCGTTCGTCACGTTGGCTTCGAGAGCATCGAATTTTTGCGGTTTATTTGCAAAGACCTGCGATATAAGGTAGCCTCAAAGGAGGCATCTAAAGGCGTTAAATCGCATGATTTCGGTGGCCAGTTCACGTTGTCGTTGCGCCTGATAACCGTGCCCTTAAACCGTTCGTGCATAATGTCCATCCAGTTAGGTCACAAGAAGTTGCTTATCATCGATTTGGAGCACTCGCAGTTGGCGGTTATGGCAATACTAGTTTCGATTCAAAATATGGACGGGCGGATGATTTCACCAGACCAAATTCGCACTACACCGTGAGATTCTCGGGATGCATTTGGTACAGATTGGTATGACTTCAAGTCGGACACTTTGGCTTGTTCAGTTTTCATTCAAAAACAGGCCTCGTAGCTAAAGTTGTTTTTTTCGATGAAATTTGAGTGAAATTCCAACTGCTCCAGAACCGAATCAGCGAACACAACGTTGTCTATGGTGCTTACCTTAATTTACTGCGTCAGTTGATTTTCCAGTTCTTATTAACCTCATAGGGCTGATTATCCAACTAAGTAATTCCGATGCCGCCGCCTGGGATAAAAATTCTTTTTGGTTCTGAACTCATTGCTTTAAAACTGCCGTTTTTCAATAATTTTTCATGAACAAAATTGTTTTTATATTTACACTGCTAAGAAATGTGCACGCGCGTAATTATCTGTCTAAAAACTAAATTTTGCCAAAAACATAATTTCGGACACTCGTATAATGAATTGTACATCAGTTTCTTTCAAAACGTATAATTTAAACCAACCAGAGGGAGAACCTGCGTGCACCAAGTTCGATTTCAATGCACATATTAACTTCGATCCGCTGGGCCAATTTATTTTAAATCCCGATAAAAATGATAAAATAACCTTGATCCAAACGAATTTTTTCAACGTTTTGAGGGTCTGTCTTTCATAGCACATTCGATTTAAATTACATATCGCCAATCTTCCATTATTTTTAATTTGAAGAATCGAAAAGATTTTGGGACCACTACCTGAAGTTGGTCGAGTGTTGTTATTGTCATGGCATGCTCCTCAAAAATGTGTAGTATATCTTTTAAAATTTTTTGGAATAAACAACAATTTTGACAATACCACTTTAATTCATAAATTGAACGCGCCCAATTATTTGAATATTATAGAAAACATGCTTGTCGTATATTGTTTTAGAGAATGCTATATACATTTAACCGAAACGCTTTAGTACTCCAAAGTACCGTTCTGGCGCTTGAAGCAGTTATTTTTTTAAATTTTCATATATTCATAGACCAAATAACAGGTCTTGGAAAGAACAGCAAATTTGTTACCAAAACCTTAGTTCAGTTTTCCGCCGTTTGGCTCTAGAGGGTAATTATCTAATATTAAAAATTAAACGTATTCCATTGGCATTAGTAAAGTATTTACAACTACTTATTGGTAGATATTCACCCTTTTGAAGTTAGCCCAGAATTTCATCCCAGAAAAATTAAAAAAAAAATCATCGGATAACACTAAAACTGCAATGATGTTCTAGCCCAGATATTAATATAGTAATTTTGTTCAATCTTGAAAATTTATTCTAGCCCAGAATTTTTTCAAATTTTAAATATTAAAATCAAAATTAAAAATTGTAATTCTGGGATTTTATAAAATAACGAAGAGCCATTTTTTGTGCTATAAAAACATGATCAATAAAAGGCCATTGATTGAATGTATTCTAAGTGACACTGAATCGAATAGATAAGTTCTAGTATAAAAAGGAGGTATCAAAAAGGTTAGCCTGATCTGTCAAGACATACCGGTGGCTAGTAACGTAAAGTATTATGGTCTACACAAGGTTGCACAGTTAGTTTTCAGTTAAAGATCTAATTTCAAACCGATTTGCATGTTGTGAACAGAGCTATGATGATTTGGATCAATATGGTGAGCCTGGTATGTCTTAGTTTATCAGAGGCCACCTCCTTTCTATACTAGAGCTTATCTATTCGATTCAGTGTCACTTAGAATACATTCAATCAATGGCCTTTTATTGATTATGTTTTTATAGCACAACAATGGCTCTTCGTTATTTTATAAAATCCCAGAATTATAATTTTTAATTTTGATTTTAATATTTAAAATTTGAAAAAAAAATATGAGCTAGAATAAAATTTCAAGGTTAAACGAAATTTTTATATTAAATTCTCGGCTTGATTATCATTGCAGTTTTAGTGTTACCCGATGACATTTCTTTATTTTTCTGGGATGAAATTGTGGGCTAACTTCACATTAGATATTCAATGGAAAACAAATTGTAATTAGAAGTAAAATCTACGAAAACAAATTTGTTGATAGGCTAGTTGTGATTAAGGTAAAGTCCAGTATTAAGGCGCAGAGAGAGATATGGTGCCGTTTCCGCTATTTATATTTACGAATTTTCTCTTAATATATTTTCGATACTAAAAAGTTGTGTTACTCACTAATCTTCGATCGGGTACCAACTCGTCGCGCTGTGTATAATATTTAATTTTGTACAAACGAGGGATGAAAAAAGGTGCTAGGGGCTGCAACCTCACGAGGTAAATAAAACTTCGGTTTCGAAATTGATAATTGGTCGTAAAATGACTTAGGAAAGCGGGCTCTATACGACCATCATTGATTTTGAAAAATACCAGTTTTAACAGTTTCCATTGGTTTACGAGGTTTTTTTTTCTGTGAATTTTTTCAGCAACTTGAATTGATTTAAAAAAATCAGACAGAAGGAAGAAGCGAAGGAACGCTGAATCCGCCTTAAATGAGGAAAAATTCTACATATTACCTATACTAAACTTAAATGAACTTAATATTAAATTCACTGAAATTGTATTAAGAAACCACTCAAAAATCAGACGCGATCGACAAGCGGTTTACTTTTATCCTCAAATTATAATTATTATTTTTTTTGCAGGGATTTTATTTTGGATAAGTTACTCACACACAAGTTTAAAATTGTACTACACGAAATATGTAAAGTAAAAAAGAACGGGTAATTACGTCCCGGTCTATTTATTACAGAATTTTAAAAGTAGTGGGGGCAAATAATTACCGTTTGGATCGGTGATTGCCAATACGACATTTATTACACTTGCTTCAACTTATTGTGTGGCATTCTTCGAGATACGTATATAACTTGCTATCAGCGGATTTATAAAAATGCGAATTAGAAAAATTGTAACTGGTTCCAGCGCTACAGTGGCAGTTGTGAATACTATGGGCTTCAGAAAAATTTAAAGAATTTTTCAAAATCTTTTCAAAGATTTACGACACCTATATATTATATGATAATTGAACGGATACAAAGGGCCGAATTCCAAAAGGCTGAAAGGCCATATGTGTCGAAGGGCCGAATATGTCGAAGGGCCAAATGTCGAAGGACCAAATGTCAAAGGGCCGAATAAAGAAGGCCCGAATAAAAAAGGGCCGGACGTGTCGATGAGCAATATAATTTTTTAATTTTGTAAAATTTTGTAAATTTCTTTTTATTTAACATAAATGAATTTCTTATGAATTTATGTATATTACTATTTTTCATCTTTGGATATTCATGAAATTCCACGTATCCAGTCAGTGATACATTTTGGTGAAAGAAAATTTTGCCATGCGCCACCTAAAACAATTGGCCCTATGTCAGCCTTCTGATAATAGGTATATGGTACAAAAAATTTAAAAAATAATTAAATTAAATAAAAAAATTAAAAAAATATATTTTTAAAACCAAAAAAAAACAAATTGGCCCTTCGACCCATTTGGCCCTTCGACACATTTGGCCCTTCAACATTCGGCCCTTCGTCACATTCGGCCCTTCTACATTCGACCCTTCGACATTCGGCCCTTCGACATTCGGCCCTTTGATATCATACCAATTTGAACAACAAAGCTACGAGTTTGAAAACGGTGCACTTGTGAAGTAAAGCGCTTATTACAAAATTGTCGTTTCGTGCAAGACCTTCGAAATGATAGCCAGATGGTTGTATGGGATAAATAAAAGTTAGACGATAGTTTTGACTACGAGGGTGTTCAGAATGAATGATAATATACTTGTCGTATATATTATATTCTATAATAAACGAAACATTTGGCACCAGCGCCAAAACGGTGGATTTATGAACAAAACTAAATACACTTTTTAATCTAAAGCAAAAAATTTTACTTATTTTACCATATTTTTGGTAAAAATATAATGTATAATCAAACATCATTATTTCTCATTAACTTTCAGAAAGAAAATTTAAACTGAAACCAGAAATCGACCAAATTTCACAAGGATCCCAATTAAGATATGCCAAAAATTTAAAAAATCGTCTGAACTAATTTTGTTTGAAATTTTAGTTTACAATATTTTTGATTTAATCGTTTTCTCGTAAATGCCATATCAAAATATTTGCAAGAAATGAAACAGTTTCTATGGTAGCTGCCACTTCCAGTGGAACGAACTCGTCAAAACTCAGTAAGATCTTCAAATTTGTGAAAAACCTTAAGTAAGAAGTTTCATCCCGATCAATCAATCTAACTGGGCTGCTGTACAGGGTCAGCATTTTTGTTGAAAAACTGTTTTTGTGAAAAAAACCTAATTTCCGCTTAATGACGTTTTTTCCGCTTAATTTGTTGGAAAACTGATCTGCGGCACTATTCCCTGGGAATAGGGAATTGGGGAAAGATTTCATATGTAATTTTCTATTTTAAAAATTTTTTCTGACATACTGAGATAAAAAGCTAGTGGTAATTTTTTTTTAAAACAATATAAAATTGGGAATAATTTCCCCTGCTAATTTATATAAGGAAAAATTACTCCCAATTTATAAATATTTACATCAAACTTTTCTCCTCCGTAGGCCCTAAAAAAATATTTGAAATTAAATTACATATAAATTATTTTCCCGATTCCCTATTCCCGTGCCAATCGGAATGTATTCTTGAAATCTATAAAATTTTTTATATTGTTCGAATTTTGCGCCAGAATTTTTCGCAAGTTTCCTATTATTTATTTTCCTACTAAGGCTGTGTACAAAACTTAAAGTAAATCGTTTACTACAGTAAAAACCGGTTTTAGGACAGAAATTTCGATCAGTTTGCCATAGAGTTGAAAAATAATTGAATTTACTGAAAAAATTACCTAAAATTGACTTTTATTCGACGATTTATCCAGTCGAAATTTTACTTTTAGTAGGGAATTAAATAAAAGAAAACTTGCAAACAAATTTAAAAAACGATTAAAGTAGATGGCGAACAATTCGAATAATATAAAGAATTCTAAAGCTAATTATATTCCGCATTCGTAAATTTCCACCGATTTCAAGAATAAGCGCCCTGAAACATTAAAAATTTAATTTAAATTATTTTAGTTCATGGTCAAATATTTCAAAAATCTAAAAAGTTATCGTGGAAGCTACCACTTTCGGTGGAACTTCAGCTACGAAAAATTAATGGGATCTCCCAATTTATGAAAAAACTTTAAGTATAAAATTTCACCATAATCAGTCGCTCTGTCTGAGCTCTATAGAGGATACACAATTTTTGGTCTACATAGATCATCACGAAATTCTACATCACTGTTTTAAATCAATTTGATGGTTTTAACATCCAAACGTAATTTATAAATTCTCAAAATATATCAACCACATTGACTGACACAGTTGGTAGTCAATATTTATCTCGATAAAGATTTCCCGGAATTTCTGTTACGACTTAGATTATTAATATGTTTTCAAAATAATAAATTCTGCCAATCAGTTTCTGTTAGAAAAATAAACTCTTTGTATAAATAAAATTTGGTTTAATTTGCTTTGAACGTAAGGTAAATCGAAATACGTAACTTTAACACTAAATATTTATTTTATTTTTTACAGGTGGCAAGTTCTATACCACAAGTAATGCTGTCGCACTGTTTCAACTGGTCGTAACACACAAAAAATTTCATCTTTTTTTATTGTCATAAACCACCCATTTTACCAAATCATTCTAGTATACATCTAAATTTTCTTGTAAAAATGTTTAATTAAATTAAAAATATAAGAACAACAATTATTTTGTAATTTTAATAAATTATCTATTTTTATAAATATTAAATAATAATCTAATTTTATTTTAGAATCTTTTATCGAATGGAATTGTTAAACTATAGACTAGACTAACAGACCGTGTACAGAACACTTACAATTAATTAATTATGTATTACATTTCAAATTTAATTAATAAAATTAAAAATTATTTTTGTATTATAATTAATAAAAAAATTTAAATTGTGAAAATTATTTTTGAAAATCAAATGATTATTGTAATAATATTTGTTTATATAAAAAAATAAAACAATTATTTTTATTAGAAAAACCAACAACAAATTAAAATTAGTATTTGTAAAAAAATATAATTAACTATTTTTTTGATACCAACAATTGTACAAAGCTCTTCGTCATTAAAACAAATAATAATGTCACAACAACAAGAACTACCCCAAAAAATTTATTTATTTAATAAAATAATTTAAATAATAAAATTAGTGAATTTTTATTTAATTAGTGACGAATTTTAAATGTTTGGATAACATTTATTTAATTATTGTAATTCGCGGTAAGTTAGTTAACGGTAAGTATCAAAATTGTAGTATAGAAATTTTTAGTGAACGTAATCCAAAATTTTGGATTTTGGTGCTGAACCTCGCGAGGTTTGGTGTGTGTGAAATGTGGAAGTAAGGCAACATTTTAAAAATTTTCATTTATATTGTAATCAAATTATCAACAAACATAAAGCTTAATTCGTTGTTTATTACCATTTCCATCAAACTAACCAACAGGGTGTTCCATAATAAAATCTAATACAAACAATTCAAAGCGGTCATTGATGTATTCGTAAGCTGCCCTAACAACTTTCTAAAAATGTATCTTCATTCGGACAGGCATCACTGGTTTCGTTTGGCTTATGAATGCTGTATAAGACAGCGGAAAATAAGACAGTACGGTACTCACCACATGTGGCAGCACTATCACTCATTTTTTATTCATTTTTGTACCAATTTTTCACAAATGAAATGTTTTCTTCCAGCGGAAAGAAATCTTAAAAGGGTTCCTTAAATTGACAAATTGATTGAGCTCCGTATAGTAAAAAAACTCGGTATATGGAATTTTCAAATTTTACAATGTTCCGTCTATCTACGTCATTTGTTAAGGAATAATGGTGAAATTTGGTTAGTAGTAATGGATAAGTGAGCTTTATACAAAATCCTATTATGACCAGAATAAGACTATACTTCACCATTTTATAACCAATTATTAAAAAATTGGGTTTCTACTACTGATTTGTGATCGAAATATCAATTTTAAATAAAGTTTGGTATCTGAACATTTTAGGCGATTAAAACGAATTTTATAAGATGCAAGGAGATTCTTATATTAAGAATTAAAAATCTTTTAAATTTGGATCATAGGCCTATATTGTAATTTTAATATGTATTTTGAACACGGCTCTGTAATGAGTCAATAATGAGCTATCCTCGCCCACTTTTTTACTAAATTAAATTATTTACTGTGGTAAAAATCGGATTTAGAACAGATTTTTCGATCAGTTTGCCATAGAGTTTTTGAAAAATAAATGAAGTTACTGAAAAATTTACTTAAAATTGACTTTTACCCACTATTGGGCCGCAGCTTAAGTATACAAATTATTGTGCCGGGTTGCATTTGAATTTCGCAAAGGTTTTGATTTGTTGTACCCAAATAATTAAGTTTTCGATGATGACCAATATCTCTAAAACTTCTACGGTAACCATAATACAAACGGCTGTTTTTAGAATAGCCAAGGTCATAATGGGAGTACATAGGCAATTTGAACAAAATCGATTTTGACTCGTCTCGAATTTTCTCTGGCGTTAGAGGTATCCGAAAATAATTTTGAGGAATAATTTGAAATGTGACCTTGATATTTGTAATCATCCACAGAGAATTTTCTTCTCTCATCGTTCGCGTATAAAAATTCAATTTTCTGGAGCCCATAACCAAATATATTTGCCATAACTGAGTAGTTTTGCGGTTTTCTTAAATTATGACAAAAAGGGATGTCGATTTGCAACATTTGTATAAAGAAACAGCGCAAATTTAATGATTTTATGGGATATTTTTGCACAGAATTAAACAATGCTAACCAGCTTTTGGGACGTAAAGAAGTAATCTCTCGATTACATTACAGAAAAAAAACTAATAGTTTAATAATAATTTAGTAGGTAGCACAAACTAATAAATAACCCATACGCGTCTATGCGTTATTTAAATTTACCTACATATTTAACCAATGTAGATAATTTGTAGAATTTGTATGTAGATAATTCGTCGAAAATGTAGATTATTGTTTTTTTGTTGTTCCCATTTCATTTTTTAGTATGGGGGCGCCATTTTACACTTTTTCAGTTTATATTCGATTTTTCCAATAAATTCAGCCAAACACGTGAGATTAGTACGTTAAAAATAATTCAACATGTTCAAACTTATTTTCAAAATTTTTATTAGTAAAGCAAGCTGTTCCACAAGGTACATAGATCACTAGACAAAGAGTAATTTATTTCTCATTACAGAGAAAATCAAGTTTCAACAGGTGTCGCTACATGTTTCGTCATTCCGTTCCACAAGTATAATAATTTCACCAAAATATTCGTACTAAAGCTAACTTTTTGTTTTGTTTGCATATTTTACTAAGTTTGTTTTTTAAATCGTCCCAGTTATATGACACCTACAAAAAATAGAAACACAGGAAGATAAAAATTCACCATTCCATCGGTAATTATAAACTTTTCTTAAATAAAACTAAATCGAATATAACAACTATAGCTTTTAGATTATTCTGCAGGCATAAATTGCCTATAATTTCGTAATTTCTTGACTCGACAACTCGTTCAGCTATGCTACACACAATTTTTGTTTCTGGATTCAAACTATTGCGCAATAGATTTTAATTTTTAATTTTAAACCCTTATTTTAAATTAAATCATTAATTTTTTTTGTCTTGTTTTATTCTTTTCTCTCGAAAGTAAAATTTAAACAAAAATCAAAAATGTCCTTAAATTTTTTTATTTTCATTTCAATTTTTTTCATTTCGGATTCACGGACAAAAATTTTATTACGCAGCTGCGACGTAAAAATTTTGACCGTGAATCCGAAATGAAAAAAATTGAAATGAAAATAAAAAAATTTACGGACATTTTTGAGATGTAGATTTTTGTTTAAATTTTATTTTCGAGAGAAAAGAATAAAACAAGACAAAAAAATTTAAAGATTTAATTTAAAATAAGGGTTTAAAATTAAAAATTAAAATCTATTGCGCAATAGTTTGAATCCAGAAAACCAAATTATAGTGTAGCATGGCTGGTTTAGTTGGTTAGTTTATAATAGGGTGGCACTAGTACTTCCAACAACCATTTACGTCGATATCAAAATAACGCCAACAAACTTATTTGAATAAAATTTGATAAAAGTTTATCAAAATTTCTTCACAAACTTGGTAATAATTTTGAAAATTTTGTTTTCGTTTTGATGTAATTTTAATTAAATTTGATATAAATTTTTATTTGATTGATAAAAGATTCCTTCGATTTGATAGAAATGACAATTTATTTAAAAAAATGTTACTTCAATTTCAGAAAATTTTTATTCATATTATAATATATTTACTCACATTGAAGAACATCTTTTTAAATTTAATAATATTGATTCGTAAATTGAAAAATATTTTTATTTATTTAACGAAAAATATTTTCTAAGTGATTAAAAATGTCAATTCAATAATAAAATAATTTTCCAAATTGATAGAGAATTTTATTGGATACATAATTTGGTTTAGTGAAATTCACGTGCTATTTTTTCAAATAAAGTATCTTGATCAGTAATTTTAAGTAACTTGATCAGTAAAATATATAATATTTTTTTTAAACCATAGATTTATTTAATTCATTTATGTAATACATTAAACTTTATCTAAAAATAAATTATTTGTAAACTAGCGATATTATCGCTATAAAAATAGTTTACGTTGCGCGCAGTTAATAAATAAAAATAAAATTTAATATTTTAAATTAGCTATCTAATTTAAATAATTCATTTTAGCCTTAAATAAAAAAAAATCTAATCATAAATGTAATATCACGATCCATCAATACATCATGGAAATAAAAAAGTTATTATATTGTGTATTGGATGGATAACTAAATTTAACTTTATATAACTTCTACACTTTTTTTCAATATAAATATAGATAATTGTTTAAATACTATCAATTAGTTTTTTTTTTCAATTCTGCAATTAAACTTCCAACGGTAGGATATTTTTTGTCTCGATCATTATTGGCGATAAATTGAAAAAAGTACTGTTTAATAAAGCTCCATACTGGATGGATGCAATATGAAAATTTAAATTTAACACCTAAAATATTTTAAAACATATTTCAACTGCGCAAATATTCGAAAAAATTTGATATTTTTATTCCGCCAAAATAAATAAATATTTCTTCCGAGTTGTCCAATGACACGGTGATGATTGGATTACACGGTGCGTGATTTTCGTTGATTCTCTTTTATTTTAATTTTTGTATACCATAACAAAAAAAAGAAATTAAAAGCTATAACGTCTCGAGCAACACGGTTTCAAAAAACACGGAACCAATTAATCGTGTTCTTGGAGGGTTTCCTCTATTTATATTTTTCAATGACCAGTGGGAAAATATTTGTACAACACTTTTTACCAAATTATTTTTGTTTAGTTGGAAATCTTTTGTTCCACAAGATTTTTATAGGGAAAATCGATTTCCCGTTTAACTTTGTTTCGAAAATATAAACACCAAATGTATTCTCTTAGGCCAGAAAAATGCCATTTAGACAAAAAATGTTCCCAAGAAAAATCAGAATAGTGCCACTCGGAGTAAATTCGTCCTCGGTGAGAATATGAAAAGAAAAAGGATTTCATTGGCCATCGAGTAGGTTTAAATTGCCCTTGAGAAATTTTGATTTGCCAACAGTGAAGTTGGAAATTGAGTGCAAATAATTCAAACTAGATTTCAAATGAAATTTTTTATTTGTAAAATCGTTTTATGAAACATTTCTAAAGTCCTTTCTTTTCAAAGCTTTCTACTCCAGTTTGTGAATTAAAATTATTTAATTTTACAAATCCAAAATCAGTACCATAAATTATATTACTTAGTATTTTTTAGCAATGTTTAGACCAGCTAAAGTATATTGACATCGAAGTGAGGTTACCAAGACGTTAGTAGTTTGATTCGACCCACAATCCCTTAGTAAATTATTATGTTTCGGTGCGCATTTGTTAACCCCTTCGTAACCTCGAATTTTATTTATTTTTTACTGGATTTCTAGAAACATCGAAACATTGAATATACGGCACAACGATGCATAATCACCTGCATATGAAAAAAAAGTTATTTCAATTTGCCCTGTAAAACTACAAATTTGCTGAATTAAAGCTAAGGGGTGTAATTGTTGTGGCCAACACGATAAATGTACATAGATTTCGAATACACAACAAATAAATTCCAAAGTGAAAAAATGAACGTACCGGATTTGTGAAAATCTTCTACGGAAGCTGCCACTTCCGGTACGTTCTAGTTCTGATGGACTGATCCATCGGAGTTAAACTTTACACCTTAAGGGTTTTCATTTTTCTACTGAAAGTGTTAATTTTGCAACGATACCGTTCCAGATCATTTTCAATAATT
Organism: Nephrotoma flavescens; assembly: GCA_932526605.1. NCBI lineage: Eukaryota > Metazoa > Arthropoda > Insecta > Diptera > Tipulidae > Nephrotoma > Nephrotoma flavescens. The sequence goes on from OW052222.1 coordinate 242,680,915, forward strand.
TAAGTGATCGAGTTGTTTTTATCTAAATGTGTCCTCTCTACAGCTCAGATGGAGTGACTGATTGGGAGGGGCCACAGGAATTGGAAGCTTCCATAGGAGCTTTTTCGTTTTTTACAAATATTTCAAAAATATTCAGCATTCACGAGAAAACGGTTATAAACGAAATAATTTTTAATTAATTTTCAAATAAAATAAGTTCAAATCATTTATTAAATTTTACCGGAAATGACGAGTTTAAAGAAAAAAAAAATTATTTCACCAAAATTCGGCCTCTCTAAAGTCCAGGTGGATTGAATATTTGGAATGAAGCTTCATATATACTTAAGCTTTTTCTATTAGTTGGGTGATCCTTGCAAAATTTTTAGCATTTCCAAAAAATAGCAAAGATTATTGAAAGATTGAAAGATCATCGTTAGTTTAAAGATTCAATTATCAACATGTTTTCGTTTTCCGAAATTTAAGCAAAAATAATGATTTTTGATTATACAAGACTATAACTAAAGTCCCGGTAAGTTAAATTTTCCACTTTAGAGTTAAGAGATTTATGTACAATGAACAGGAAAAGGGAGTCAGAGGGCTTTCTTTATTTTATGATCTAAAAATTTAGGCACTAAACTTACGATTGCTGAACGATAAAACCTTTAGTAGTCGAATAGTTTACGTTTACACCACCAAGTGAAATTACAGTAAAGTGATTAGTGCTTTGTGCCTCAGATCGATTTTTCCAACTAAATTATGAACTAAACTAAATTGTTCAGTAATTTACAATAAACATTCATAGGTGGCAGTAACATGCATGACTATTCGAAATACTAAAATGTCGACTTTTCGTTGATTTTTCCTTCGACTTACATCTCACAGACTGTATTCTCTTTTTCATTTCAGTAAATTAAACAGCAAATGATTGTTTATAATTTTTATTAAATATAAATAAAATTAAAAATAATGTACACAGTAACACATTTGCATTAAATAACTTAATGACATATTGACAACTAAATTTAAAAATTATCAAGCGAGGCGACTTTTTGATTGTAACCTGGCGGCAAATAGCGTAAGGTCATGTGAAAAAAGTTTAGTTCATAATTTAGACAGCATTAATTTAGTGTATGAGGTTCGGACTAGTGAAATTGTGAACTTAAGCTCGTTCTTCACTCGCAAAATTTTGTCACGACTCCAGAATGTCATGACAAAATATATTTCTATTGAATTTGATCAGAGTACAAATTGAGAAGAAAATTTGTATTTGACTCTCATATAAACAAAAACAGGGAACATAAAATGATTTTACATACATTTTGGTGTTAATAGTTGTGAGTGTAAAAATACAATTTTTTCATGACGCTCATGAATACCGAGCTTTACCCAACTAGTATACACCAACAAATTTACTACGAGTTACATGACATAATTAGGAAAACTACACGTTTACTGATTAATTTGTAAATTCCACTTCGAAACTTGCAAACACCCCAAAATTCTTAATAATTTTGTTTTGGGTTCAATATTTTGTGTTATTAATCGATATATTACTTTATTTGGGTGTTTAGTACGAGTAGGTGTCATGTAACGAGCTAAGAAGAAATTATTCAACCAAATCATCCATTTCATTATTATCAAATATTTCACTTTTACTTGGAAAAATGTTTCAAAATTTTTCAACCTGACCATAAATACAATTAATTAGGGTTGATTAGTTTCGTTTAAGACTTTTATCTTGCTAGTAAATTCTTGAAAGTTTTGTATTAGAGAGATATTTTTATATTTAAATTATATTTGTATTTTATTTTTAAATTTAATTTCTAAAATTTATTAGTTTTATTATTTTTCAATTAAGAATTGCAAATACAAGATTTATTATACGTGCGAATATTTCATTAGTAAAAAAGTTCTGACCTCAAAATGATCTCTCTGATTTATTGTGTCTGTGTGCCAGTGTATGATGAAAAATGCAAACTAAATGTCTCTTGAAGTTCTACATCGCAGCCGAATTGACTGATCGGATTCAAACTTCATACTTAAGCGTTGCTACTAAAATGGGAGATCCCAATAACTTTTAACTAAACTCGGTTCAACGGAAGTAGCATCTTCCATTAGAGCTTTCCCGTTTGCTGTATGCAGTATGCATTTTGAAAATTATATTATTCACAAGGAAAACGTGTGACCCTAAATCAATTATGAAACTTCAACGGTATAGATCAGTTTTACAATATTTTAGCGGAAAAACTTCATAATTAAGCTTTTTTTTATCAATTTTGATATCTCAGTGATGTTAAGTGATGTTGAGAGCTTTTTGTTTTTTCCATATATTATAAAAAGTATATAGCAAATACGAAAAACCGATTAAACACAAAATAATTGGAAATAAAGTTTTAAACAAAATTTTATTCAGACCATTGTTTTAAATTTTACCGGAAATGGCATTACTTTCAACAGTGATATCTCAATCGTGTCTTTGATTTTAACTTACATTACATTTTATTTTTTTGTGTTTATTTGGATTGGTGTTTATTCTTATACTGTCATTTAATATAGCCAATCGCAAATGGTGCATCTTAGTTTTCCGGATCCATTTCACTTTTAAAATCTGGGCTTGATTTTATTTCCAACTCGCATCTTTCCATTTCCTCCAGCGTGTCAATTGGAAGCACTATACCCTTACGGTTTTCGTGAGAAATTGAAGGTCCACTTCTGGGCTGCATTATACATAATTAAAATACATACATACTTTATCACCAAAGATTATTAAAACAAATAAGTAATATAATTAATTATTAACCATTAATGATTAAAATAAATAAACAATATTTTATTTTATTTCGACCAAGCACGCTCAAATTTTAGAAAAACTAATTTTTTATACGATTTTTATTCGAAATTAGCTTTTACCACCTCTCCTCGGAATAGTTCAGACTAGTTTTTTATACCGATTTTGAAACGTATTTGATACGTTTTAAACTCGATTTAGAAACTACGGTTTCAAATCGGTTTTTTTTAAAACGTATTGGCTAGTTTCTAAAAAACCAAAAAGTACTATCCGAAGTTCAATAAAACGGATAGGAAACGCTACAAAATTATTGTAATGTTGGATTTTGAACACCGCAAAAATTTAGTTTCGTAACCATTTTAAAGAAACTTGATTCGTTATATTTTATTTTAATTATTTTAGAGTTTAAAAATCATTAAAGCAACGTTCCATAAACGTTTTAAAATTACCAAATGGTTTTTTTGTAACCTCGGTTTCATTTTGTTGCTTGGGTAAGTTTCGGCATAAAGTACATCAACGCGATTCCAAAAGAATTTTTTTCAGTGTAGTGAGAATGCCCAGTAAAATTCATAAAAAGCAACTATGAAAGAGACATCATCAAATTACTTGATAATGTCTCTTTCATAACACAGCATGCACAAGCGAAGACGTGGTTCAGATCCCACGAAAAAAACAGACGGGGCACCTTCGCCATCCCTTTACAGTCTTCTCATTACCTACAACATTTTGCCGGCCCAGCTGATTATGCTTTAAAATATGAACATTAAGGCGGCCTCTGACTTTCTGATGCAATGCATATTAAACGACCCCTATATCAATGACTATATCGCGAAGATCAATGACTATACCGCGTTAAAAAGTTGGCGTGGCATGTATAACTATCGCAGTAACCATACTCTGCAACTGAGTCCATGGTTTCCACCACGATGTTTACAACCAGTATATTTATTTTGTTTTCAAGCCATGGCGATGTAGAGAATATGATAGGGATTTGCCCTGTGACCATCCCTTGCGAGTAGTTTGAATAATCGAAACGTTATCGAAGTTACCGATAATTTTGCTGGATCTATACAATACCTTTCAATGCAGGTACATAGTCAAAAATTCCTTCATAGTCCAAAAGATGTCATAGAACAAATTCATTGTGTCACGATTTTCAATTAGCCGCATAACTTCATGAAGCGCTATATCACCAGGTGTAACCTTTTATGGTTGGCACTTTGTCTAGGCTAAATTGCAAAGAATATAAGAAAGTTATTTCTATAGAACCCATGCACTATGCGTTCCGTACGTTTAAGTGAGAATAAGGACAGCATTATGTGAACTTTTAGGGAGAAAATCCAAATTTACTTAATTTAAATTTATGCATCCAGTCTCTGGGCCTAGCGTTTTGAACTTGGAGAAAGAAAACACGCTATATTGTGATCTTCCTCCAGTCTCTAGGATTTGGTTTCTAGTCGGTGGGTCGATTTTCAACTACTGATATTGGATACCCGACCAGATTATAATGGCTACCAGTTCAGTTTGAAGCTTCTTCAAACTAATTTCATAATTTTTAAGCATATGCCACAAGTTTTAAGCAAATGGTAAAAAAAAAGTTTTAATACAGATGGAAAAACTGAATGCTAACATTTTATTCACACATTCTGTTTTAAAACTGGCTTGAAGTGTGCCAGTAAAAGTATTTGTTAAACTTTATTCACTCGGCCTATTAATACTAGGTCACAGCAATAGCTATATGTTTCTTGACGTTTGATCTGATCCGGTTCAGTTCATGTTTCGTGAAACAACACAAAGCCCCTTACAAGACTTCAAATCAAAATTTGTGATCTGAAACAAAATTTGGATCAAGCTTTTCATAATAAATTTAAACTAATTCGGATCAATCGGATAACAGATCTCGGTAAACTTAGTTTGAATTTGTCAATTTGCTTTTGCATAACTCTAATTCGGGGACACAAAAACGAACCGAGAACTCGCTTTTGCTGCTCACAACTAACCTATATATCGCTACCTCAGAAGAATACAGGCACAAATAAAAAAACGGATTTAGACTTTTTTGCACGAAACTGTCCTAAATCAAGTTTATATTATTTAAGTGGCAGAGTTAAATTCACACTTTATTCCACCAGTGGAACTATATTCTGGCTTCCCCTGGGAATAGGGAATTGGAAAAAATATGTTTATAGCATTTTTGTCTAAATTATATTTTTCTAGCTTACTGTGGGAATAAGTTTGGTGTAAATATTTTCGAAACAAAGTTAAATGGAAAAATTGTTTTTGCTAAAAAAACTTTGTGCAACAAAAGCTTCGCAACTAACGTTGTTTTAAAATTTTTTTCACTAAACTTATTCCATCAGTAGGCGAAAAAAATAAAATTCGGACAAAAATGCTATGAAAATATTTTTCCAAAGGGAAAACGGAAATAGGGCCACAGATATAGCAGTAATGATATTTTTGAAGAAACGACATTTCATTGAACTCTTTGTTTCTACATTTTCACAAGTTGTTTCGAAAAGTTTAAACCGTACTTATTTAAATTTGCATTCCAAACAGTCACGTTTTTGATTGCGACATAATTTTATTTAATTTTTGTAGAGAATTTCCTAAAAAAAAAGGAAGTAATGTAATGAATTATGATTGTTTATATGTATTATTTTGTGATGTGTCAATACGGTTTTTAGAATTAACATAGATTTTTTACACGTTTACTGGAAAGTGCCGTTTGTTATTCTTTCAAGTTAATTTTTTTTTGTGTTCAGTCTATTTCGTATAAAAAATTTCAGTTTAATTATATATTTTGGAAGGTGGATATATACAAAACCTCATTAAAAACGTAGGAAGCAATGCCGAAGACTCCCAATCAAATACTGCCGAATACGATACCGATATGATGTTGAAGGAACCGAAGCATTTATTACCTGACAAGACTCCGAAGAAACTGATCCAGTTATTACTGGATACGATGTCGATGCTATCGAACTAACTATTACCGAACACGATTCAGAAGAAATAGTAAAAATGCAGCTCAGCATGATGCCGAAGAAATCAAACCAAGAAACTGAACCAATCACGATTCTGATGAAACCAACCAAAATCATATTGGACAGCAAAATCCGATTAGAGATGAGACTGAGCAACACAACTTTGGAGGTTAGTACAAATGAAAAACAACAAATTATTTGTAAACGAGGAACAAATACGTGTGGTGGTTTAACTTGTGGACATACTTAGCCCACACTGTATCACGTCTGAACGAGGTTTCTTTGGTCATCATAACCAACGAAAACTTCAATTAGAAATTAAACAACATTTTCTTTTCTTTAAGGTGTTGTACAAACGTACAAAAAAATGCAAACACTGAGCTTACTTCAGATATGACTAGCAAAATGAAAAGTCTTCTTGAAGTGACTCGTATTCTTCAGAAACTTCTTCTTCGATAAAGGGCTCGGTCAATATTCAAGCAGAATAAAACGAGGTAGCCAAAAAATAAGTAAAATTTGCTTCTGACGTCGAAAGAAATAGTTGAAAGAGAAAGAAAAACATGGAGAATTGGCAAAAGAATAAATCAAAACTGCTAAGGAAGAGTGGCCTGAAATTTAAACATACTAAACTAATTAAAAAGGACGACGGAATATTAGAAAGAATAAAAGCATTTAGGGATGCTCGGAAATTGATACTCTCTTGTAGTGGAAAGTGTAAACGAAAATGTTCACAAAAATATCACAGGAAAAAAGAAAAATCATTTTAGACGAATATTGAAAGATGTCCGACCTACAAATTCAATTGCCAAGACTAACGAAACTCCAGAGAAACAGGAATTATTTCCACTGAATCTCGAGGACAGCATAAAAACCATTCAAGCGATCCTAATGAAGTGTAGTCACAGTTTCGAAACTTTTGTCTCGTTACCTTAATAGTGGCACTATTCTGATAATTACCCGGGAATAGAGAACTACAGGGAAAGAATTTATATGTAATTTCTGTTCAAATATTTTTTTCCGGCCTACTGAGGAGAAAAGTTTGATGTAAATATTTAAAAATTGGGAATAACTTTTTCATACGTAAATTGGCAGCGATTCCCCATTTAATTTTGTTTTCAAAAAAATTAACATTACCTTTTCACCCCAGTATGCCATATATAAAATTTATAAATAAAAATTATATATTCCCGGGAAATTACCAGAATATTGCCACAGGGGCCCTATTCTCGAAACCAATGAAAATTTTCACCGGCTACTGTACTTATTTTTTCAAATTTGTTTGCAAGTTTTCTATTATTTATTTCCCTACTATGAGAATAATTTCGAATCGATTTACCCACTCAGAATTTTTTCCCGAGACTGTGGACCAATGGTCGGGTAAATCGTTTACTTAGGTTATGATCGGATTCAGAACAAATTTTTCGATCAGCTTGCCATAGAGCTTTTGAAAAATAAATGAATTTATGGACAAATTTCGACAGTAGTCGGCGAAAAATTTTAATAATATAAAGAATTGTAAAGCAAATTATATTCCGAATGCTGAAAATTCCACCGATTTCCAGGATAAGGGCCCAGCTACTTTATAAAAATTCGTATAGCGAGCAAAATTTCAAAACTGTGCCAGCATTTATTAATACTCCTCGAAGAAAACTAAACAACCAGAAACTGCAAATAAAAAAAGGCTTGATTTTGAGAATAGTATCATTTACTTAACACAACACCCTCTAGTTTTAAACGCTTAAATCATACTTGTTACACGTTGCATGTAAATAGCTACGTAATTGCGCTAACAGTACATTTACTTTACGTCTAACTGTCAAATCTTCAATTACGACTACGTCAAGAAATTTTCTTCATAATTAATTTATTTTGATTATGTGCCATAAAAAATAAAATATAATTTCAACAAGATTTGAATTACCTTCAAGATGCTGACGCTTGTGTTCTATAAAACTTAATAATTTATATATAGACAATATGATTTTATGCCAATCAAAATCAAATAGTAGAATTTTTAATTGAGAAGATAACAATATCGTCAATCAGTATAGAATATGATATCAGCTTCACTGAGCTGGAAAAATTCGAAAGTGTAACAGACATTTAGTGCTACCAGTGTTTTCAGTATCATCTATAGTTTGAATCAGTACAAAGAAAATTGTACATCTATTCATGTACATTGTTCCTTTTAATTGGAAGCATAAAGGCGAACCACTTTGAAAATATCAATATTACGACGTTCGCCACTCATTCAATTAATCTTGATAAAATAGACAACAAGGGATAAGACAATGTGGAATACAAAAATATGATTGGTATTGTTTCTGTATAAAAAATTGCTAAAAATAATTGGCTTAGATTATGATTGGTGTGAATATTGTCATGAGACTGAAGAATGCGCAACTTCCTTGTGTTGGGCGATATTTAATAGGACGAATATTTATATGGTGGTGGATTACACAAAAATCGAGCTCCGCCAACCTCCAACTTGAGCAAGATTATAAATTAGGGGTTTCATGATTGTTTTTCTAAATTTGATACACGAAAACCATATGGATTATTAGGAAATTTTAATAATTACCTTCCAAAACAAATTTCATCGAGTTTGTCTGTTTTCAACGTTTGCTTTGAAGGTGAAACAAAGAATTATTTAAAACAGACAGTTCACAAAGTACTTCAAAGCATTAGGTTACCTCAAAAGACATTTATAATGTCACAAATTAATATTTTATGTTGAATTTTCTCATATTACTTTCCCAAATACGACTCTACTAAACAGATTTTCTACGCATAATTTAAACAAAAATGATGTTGTATACATTTCTTGGTAAAATTTTGAACATTTTGAAAATATTATTTCTTTGCAAGAAAACTTTATGTCATCACCAAATTTAATTGTTCTCGGAAAAATTGTTTTGATTATTACGATTTGTAAGGATTGGTTTACTTTATGACACAGATTCTATATTATTTTGACGAGAAAAGTTTTAATTTAATGTTACTTATGGTTACTTTACTAGCAAATTTTTAGAAATTTGAGCATCAGCAATAATATTTAGGGGATTGTGTACAGCCTATGATACAATTATAAATTAATAACAAATATTGATGACATTGATTTTCTGCACGCAGTTGGCGTTGTAAATAATTTTATCTTTGAATTTATTAGTAATTTATCTGTTTTGAAGCCCACCAAATCGAGAACGCACGTGTACAAATTATATTTATTGAGATCATCTGGTAGTACGCCAACAAACGCCAATTTTGAAACGGAATTCGAACGCGATACCTGCAAACAATCGTTTCCCGCATGAACTGAATAAGTAGTACCATTCTATGTATAATAATATATTGCATTGTCTTAAATCCTTCTTTGATTTGTTGATAGTTAAAGATTTCAGCAGGGTAGTTGATCCACGAATTTATCATAAAGACATGTCTTTTTATGGTCTCCGCTGTGTGCGTCAAAATGATTCGTCTCCAGATCCCAAAGATGTTGATGATGGATGACGGTAGTATGATTGTTAAATTTAATAATTTTTGCTGTTCATGATATTTCCTGGATTCCAGTTTACTTGGATATTAGGCTACATGCCAATGTCTGGTAATATTTTATTAAGTTGTTCACAAAAGGTAGCGCTTTTTATTTGTCACTCATACCGTTTACTACTATACTCGAAATATTATCATCGTAAACGGTGACAACTCGCTTTCCAAAGTTTTGAACTCACCAGGCAATATCTAGGTGTACAAATTGATCAAATTCACGCGGCAAATAAATTTTAATATAGTCAAAATATTGTTGATGTTATTTACATGAGCAAATGCTCCACACAGAAATTCACAAGTCTGAAATATTAATTTAAATACTAATTTATTCCTAAAAAAAGGTTCACAAAAGCCACACGTTATGTTTTCTGCTGATTTCCAGGTCGGCATACTGCTACTTTTAGAAGATCTCACAATAAAAAAGTTTTACAGGAATATATGTAAGTAAATTTTTAAAAGAGCGTTCCAAAAAGCTTTATTCAGGAACAGAAAATATTGTTAAACCTAACAAAATAAATGACCCAAACCAAAATTTTATTATTATTTTACTGATTACTTTATAGGCCATTTCATAATTTACGTCATGCTTTTTTGACGATGAGGGAGGGGAGTATTTTAAAATGTGACGTCGCGTAATTATGAGCGGTGATTATCACCTTAAATATAATTTAAATATAACTTCTAATTACAATTTAATTTTAAGTTTTAAGAATTTTTAAGTGTTAAATTTTTTAAATGATAATCCGTAAACAAGGGAAGGGATGTATAGTTACCAAAAATTGCGTGACGTAGTTTATGGACAATCGCTTACCAAATTTTTTTTCTCTTCGTTTTTTAATTTTTTTATTAAAAGTAAGGATGAATTAAAGGAATAATTCTAAATAGTTACTATATCAGGTCGATCGAAATAAACTTTACACAGTCGCCCGGTAAACCGAGGATGCATGGCCCCATGCCAGCCTATGCTGTCATGGAAGATGAGTCGGCCCATAAGTTGTTCACTCCGACAGGGGGTCATAGTGGTGTTACATTTCATCACAGATCGTAATCTGTTGATGAAAATTTTCATTCACTTTCGCATCTGCCCTTATCGGGATTCGAACCCGGTACCTCCCGATCTAAACGCTAAAGCTTTAACTTTTGTACTGTTTGGTCGGTAAAATGAATTTTAAATTGTTTTGTGACTTTTGGACCACCTTATACATAAAAATTAAGCATTCGTCGAGAAAATTCTAAAATAACATTTTGGCGGCCATTTTGAAATGCGAGAGATGAAATATACCATGTACCACTTGTTGGTTGCTAAATTTAATTTTTAATTTTACGGAACAATCACAAACACCATTATTATCGAAAAAACCAAAAGTAAAATATTAATTTTTAAGTTTATTAAAATCTTTTAATTTTTTGTAAATGCTAAATTTTTCAACATTATTGCCAAAATTTAAAAACCTCCCATTGAAGCTGCCTGCTCCGGCACATAGATTTCTACCAAATTTCAAGTAATAAAAATAGTTTTAGTATGAAGTTTTATACCAAACAGTCAGAGAAGATGCGTAATTCTGGAGAAACAAGGTTTTTTTATTAAAACATCAAGAAAGATTTTGACCCCGATATTTTTGTAGATTTACCATTTGATAAAAAAAGTTTTTAAATAATCTGTGTGTGTGTGTGTGTGTGTGTGTGTGTGTGTGTGTGTGTGTGTGTGTGTGTGTGTTTGTGTGTGTGTGTGTGTGTGTGTGTGTGTGTGTGTGTGTGTGTGTGTGTGTGTGTGTGTGTGTGTGTGTGTGTGTGTGTGTGTGTGTGTGTGTGTGTGTGTGTGTGTGTGTGTGTGTGTGTGTGTGTGTGTGTGTGTGTGTGTGTGTGTGTGTGTGTGTGTGTGTTTTTTTTTTTTTTTTTTTTTTTTTATACCGGGTAAAGTGAGGAAAATCTTCAATAAGACGAAGCTTCGATGGGCAAACATCTCAGCAACAGTGATGGATTTCTACCATCTAAAAACCACACACCCTTTCGAACATCCCCCATGCGGAACTATCAGTTAGACATTACTTCGCATGGAGGTGACTAGTTACTAGACTCTATCCTCCTCTCAGCGTCTCAACCTTACATTGAGATTGCCACCGCTATCTAGCCATACCGCGTTGTTCCTCTCTAGCACGCTCTAAGCATCTCAGCTCTTTAAGCACCACTGCTGCCATGTGGCTTACTGCATTCCAATTACCTTCACACACAAGCATTAGCTCCACTATGTTATCAGGTGTCACGGGCTGCCCGAGGATACTGGACAGTTCTATTCGAGTTGTCTCGAACCGTGGACATTGAAAGAATATATGTTCCACATCCTCTTCTGATCCTTTGCAGGCAGGACATTCCGAAGTGTCGGCATGTTTAAATCTGTAAAGAAATGCACCAAAACAACCATGCCCACTTAACAACTGCGTCAGATAGTAATTAGTTTCACCATGCCGCCTATTTATCCACTTATTGATGGATGGTATAATACGATAGGTCCACCGACCTTTCACCGAGCTATCCCAGCGCCTTTGCCATTCTATCATGGTTGCAATGCGTTCTGATGCTCTACTTCCTAGGTTTTCTCGACACATATACCACTTCTTCCTTTCCTTTGCAAGTAGATCGATGGGTATCATCCCTGCAATAACGAGCGTTGCGTCATCGGATACTGTGCGAAAGCCACATATAACCCTTAAGGCACCCAGTCGATACACCGATGCCAGCTTGCATCTATACAATTTATTGTCCATCGCATCGCTCCAGATAGGTGATCCATATAGGATGATGGATGTTACCACATTTGCCAGCAGAGTCCTACGACTCTGTCTTGGTCCACCAGTGTTGGGCATAATCCGGGAGAGGGCTGCAGCTACATTGGCAGCTTTCTTGCTCACTATCCTTAGGTGCTCCCTAAAATTTAGACGTGCATCAATTTCGACACCAAGGTATCGTAACGAAGGTTGTGAGGGGATTAAAACTCCGCCAACGTCAATATTTACAGTTTCTATCACCTTCCTACTGGTAATTAGAACTGCTTCGGTTTTATGGTCAGCCAACTGGAGTCCATATGAGATCAACCACTGTTTGATAATTATAATGGTCAATCTACATATCTCCATTATTTCCTCTATGGTTTTCGCGACTACAACAACAGCAACGTCGTCCGCAAATCCAACAATCTCTACGCCATCGGGTACGTTGAGCCTCAAGACGCCGTCGTACATGATGTTCCATAGTAGAGGCCCCAATACTGATCCTTGAGGAACTCCACTCGTAACTTTGTAATCTATGATCCCATCGTCCGTATTATACATCAGCATTCTATTGCAAAAATAATTCGAGATAATCCTCCTTATGTACATCGGTACTTGCAATTCAAGTAGGGCATTGAGGATACAGTCCCATCTGGCCGAATTGAACGCATTTTTAATATCCAGCGTAACCACGGCACAATACTTTTTAGAACCGTCCTTCCATCTTCTACCTTGTGTTGCTTCCTTTGCGACTTTAACGACGTGTTGAATGGCGTCGATTGTCGATCGAGCCCTTCTAAATCCATACTGGCTTTCGGCGAGGTCTCCGGCTCCTTTCACAGCGTTCTCCAATCGATTATAGATTATGCGCTCTAACACTTTGCCAGCCGTATCCAACATGCACAATGGTCGGTATGCGGATGGCTCTCCAGAAGGTTTATTTGCCTTCGGCAACAGAACCAGCCGCTGCCTCTTCCATCGATCCGGGAATACCCCCTCCCTCAGACATGAGTTGTAGACTTCTCTGAAGTCATCAAGTCTGGCTCGAATGGCGGCCTTTAATGCAATATTTGGAATATTGTCAGGCCCAGGAGCTTTTGAATTCGCAAATCGTTGATATGCATCTATCAGCTCTTCTGTGGATACCAAGGGAACTTCTTTCACGCCAGGTATTACATCAATGGCGTTAATCAGATCATTTTGCTGCGGGAATAAGGCGGTAACAATTCTGTTCAGTATCATTGGGCAAGTGGGAGGCGAAGCATCTGCGTTTCTGTTTCTGAGCCTATTCATGACGATTTTGTAGGGTCTCCCCCACGGGTCATGGTCCACTTCTTCGCACAGCTCTTTCCAGCATTCATGCTTACTCGCCTTAATTGCCTGTTTAAGGTGTTTTCGAGCATCCAAGTACTTCTCGCGCAAGCTAGGATAGGGCTCCCTACCCCAGGCACGTTGATGTTTTCTCCGTGCACGGTGACACAACCGGCGCAGTTGTGCAATTCGTTCAGTCCACCAGTATGCTGGTTGACGGTGACTATTTAATTGTCTTTCAACCATAGTTTTAGAACAGGCATCCGTGATCATATTCATTATCTGCGCTACTTTTGCATTGGCAGTCCCCAGGAGGTTCGGCTTTGCAAGAACTAGGTTAAATAGATCTTCATCGAAGGTACTTGCCCTCCAACCCGCTGGTTTCCTTTGAAGTTTTGTACGTCTATCTTCCATTGCCAGTTTTATTTCAAAAATAATGGCTTGGTGGTCGCTATGTGTGTAGAGTTCACTAACTTTCCATGTGGTCACCAAACGCATCAAAGAACTGCTGACGAACGTCAGATCAATTACTGAGGAGGCACCACCTTCACAAAAAGTCGGTGCATCACCATTATTGAGAAGTACAACATCTATGGAGGCGAATGCCTCGAGCAGCGCAACACCTCTTCCATTCGTATTTTTACTTCCCCATTCCGTTGCCCAGGCATTGAAATCACCAGCAATGACGACAGGATTTCGCAACCGAGCATCAGCAATCAATCGGTCCAAGTAATGCTTAAACTCTTCTATTGTGGCACTAGGTGGTGCATAGCAGCTGTAGATGTGCACACCATCCACTTTCGCTCTCACAAATCCTGCGTTTGAATTATTAGCCCTCTCCTGTATTGCCCGTCTGCCACAAACCCATATTGCGGCTTTACCTGTTGCATCAGTTGTCCAGTTACACCCTTCCCTATTTAGGTATTGTTCGCACAGAATTGCGACATCAACTTTCGCTTCATGCACAGATTGTACTAATACATCCTGTGCAGCCTCACAATGGTTTAGATTTAGCTGGAGGAACTTCATAGACGCTGAACTTTTTTCAAGGCCTCCACATAAGCTATGCATCTACCGCTGCCTGCTATATGGTTACGGTTCGTCTTGGTTTGGCAAAGCGCACAATTTGCTTCTTCCTTACACTCTTTTACTCGATGACCATCTTTTCCGCATTTGTAACAAAGGCGGGAGCGATCTACGTCACACCTATCTGATTTGGCTATATGTCCATACTGCCAGCACTTGTAACACTTTAAGGGCAATTTTTTCCCACGAATGCGGCAGATTACCCAACCAATACGTACCTTACTTTCAGCATTCATAACTTTAGCTACTGATTTTGGCACAGCCACTACTGCTGTTTGGGTACCTCTGTAGGCAGCTCTCAGTGACTTGATACAGTCTATCGGCAGATTTTGTGCATCAGCAAACTTATCCGTAATGGCTTTATGCACCTCTATTTTTGTTGTAGCCTCATCAATATCTTTAATTTCGATCATAACCTCATCCTTCGGTGCTAACGTTTGCACTGTTGCATCCGCACCAAGTGAATTTTCTAACGCGGCTTGGAATCCAATTTCTTTTGCGCGTATGTCTTCGCCTAACTCAAGTAGGAGTTCACCCTTTGCTGTCCTCCGTATGCGAGTAACCTTATCAGAGAGGTCGTTCAAAGTTGAATCCCCCTTCACTTTTTTAAGTATCTCAGCATAAGACAACGATCCGCTCTTTGTGATCCGGATGGCATCAGGGCGAGGACGCGGGGTCCTTACACGTTTCTTCCTTTTTCTGATTCTTTCCACCTGCCATTCGGGGCCCTGCTCATTGTCGGGCTCGTTGGGGTCTACTGGGTTTTCATATGGAGTTATGACTCCTAGATCCTGGGTTTCACCAGGTTTCTTTTTTCCCTTTTTCTGGGCCTGTCCAACAGTTGGATGTGGCTCATGCGATCTTCTCCTTTTACTGTTGGTATTAAGTGCCGTTTTTAATTCGGCTACCAACGGCACTATCCTTTCTTCCATGTTTCTCGGACTTGAGATGGTTGGCGAAGTTTGAGTCTCGCAGCATACCGTTATCTGCTTAGCCAACTTTGCAATTGTCTGCGTTGTTTCAATTTCCTCCGCTAATTTTGCACTCTTAAATGAGTGTTCGATATAAAGGTTTTTGATCGACGTGGCAAGCCTCTTTATCTCGTGGTGCACATTACTTCTTCCCCTGATGTAATCGCAGAGGAGATCAATTTTTCTTCCCATCAGAATAAGGGCATCAAGCTGATTATTGTCCGAAAGTAAACCAGGCGTTTCCTCACCTACAGAGCTACTACGAGGCTTAGGCGATTGAAATAATCTGGATTTTTGTTGTAATACCTTCGTCACAGGCATTATTTTCTCTCCTTGCCCTGCAAGATCCAAAGGCAAAGAAATGTCCCTCTGGATATTTGGAGGTGATCTCTGGAACATGTTACTACTTTTAAATGGGTCTACGGCCCCTGGGCTGTAGTTACCGCTGCCTGCCTTGTTCATAGGAGCTCCTCGTTTCGCCAATAAAAATTGACTTGTAGCTCCTATTTCTCCTGCAAATATATTTGCTTCACTTGTAGTTCCATATACTTCAGCAGCCAAGTTTTCCACTACTGGAGTACTGCGGTCGTTTGCTAACGACGGCTGGGAGCCCGCTTGCTCACTCCCCGAAGCCGCCGGCACTAAGGTAATCATCCTTTGCGCCGTAAACGAGTTTACATTATCCTCATTCATCTCGGTGTTTTGATCGGGGTGGCCTTCCCCTAGCATTTTATACCTACTGCCAGGTAAGAAATTCAGCCGCCTCTTACATGAGGAGCAGACGCTGTTTGAAGCCGCACCTCATGGTGAACAGACGCTTCTTGCAGGTTTTGGTCCACGAGCGGTATTTTATTTCCCACTTACCCGCCGGTGTACCGGTGAGGGCATCCCCCTATCCGCCACCTGGAGACGTGCCCGATAGGAGACTTGCAACTCCCACGGGTGTGTGTGTGTGTGTGTGTGTGTATGTGTGTGTGTGTGTGTGTGTGTGTGTGTGTGTGTGTGTGTTTGTGTGTGTGTGTGTGTGTGTGTGTGTGTGTGTGTGTATGTGTGTGTGTGTGTGTGTGTGTGTGTGTGTGTGTGTGTGTGTGTGTGTGTGTGTGTGTGTGTGTGTGTGTGTGTGTGTGTGTGTGTGTGTGTGTGTGTGTGTGTGTGTGTGTGTGTGTGTGTGTGTGTGTGTGTGTGTGTGTGTACGTAATTGTACGAATTAGTTCTGGGGCTGAAAATCGAAAGGCAGAATGTCGAAGGGCCGAATGTGTTGAAAGGCCGAATGTCGAAGGACCGAATGTGTCGAAGGGCCGAATGTCGAAGGGCCGAATGTATCAAAGGGCCGAATGGGTCGAAGGATCAATTTTTTTTGGTTTTAGAAATATAATCTTTTATATATGTTGTTTTATGGAATATTTTGTAAATTTGTTTTTATTAAACATAAATGAATTTCTTATGAATTTATGTATTTAACAATTTTTCATCTTTGGATATTCATGAAATACAGCGCTCTTAACCTGCACCGACCATATTAGCCCGCCTCAATGAAACCTGTACTATAATTTGTTACACATTTATTACAATTTATTACAACAAATCCCGATTTTATTACAGTTACCGTTTTCGAGGAACGAGTGGTCGGTTTAGCTTGTAATTAAACCTACACCGCCAAAATTGTAACTTCTGATGTAGCTATGATATCGGGATGGTTTTTGGACCAGAATTTATTACAAATTAATTACATTAATTAAATAGTTCGAGATCAACCCTATATCTTGACTAAGGGTAAATTCCACCCCAAACGATTATTTATGACAAAAACATCGATTTTACCAATATTAATAAATTATTACACCAGACCGCCACCAGATATTGAGTCAAATGTTACTCCTTGGACGTTGCGGAAAGCAGATCAACCTTATCCAGGTGTGTAATAAATTATCTTTGTGTCAGGTTACACGGAATTAGCTTCAAACCGTAAAGGGTTCAAACGTCTAAAATTCGATTTTATCACCTTCAACAATTTATTACACCAGAACGCCACCAGATATTGAGTCAAATGTTACTATTTAATTAATGTAATTAATTTGTAATAAATTCTGGTCCAAGAACCATCCCAATATCATAGCTACATCAGAAGTTACAATTTTTGCGGTGTAGGTTTAATTACAAGCTAAACCGACCACTCGTTCCTCGAAAACGGTAACTGTAATAAAATCGGGATTTGTTGTAATAAATTTTAATAAATGTGTAACAAATAATAGTACTGGTTTCATTGAGGCGGGCTAATATGGTCGGTGCAGGTTAAGAGCACTATGAAATACCACATATCCAGTCAGCGATACATTTTGGTGAAGGACAATTTTGTCATGGTATATGTACAAAAAATAAAAAAAATAATTAAATTAAAGAAAAAAACAAAAAAAATTGGCTCTTTGACCCATTCGGCCCTTCGACATTCGGCCCTTCGACATTCGGCCCTTCGACACATTCGACCCTTTGAAATTCGGCCCTTAAACATTCGGCCCTTTGATATCATACCGTAATTGTGTATGTTGCCGTGCTCACTAAATGTTTTTTGGTTCTGTACAACCTAAACGGATTGACTGATCGGAATAAAATTTTATACATGTTGGTCAACATCAGGCAACCGAAAGTGGCAGCTTCCATAGATGCTTTTCATTTTTTGAAAATATTATGTCCTTTTTGAGAAAAAACTAATAATTAATTTTGCAGTAATATGGGTCCAAATCAGTTTATAAAAATTTAAGCGAAAATGACGATTTTTTGGAAAAAAAAACTAATTTTCGTAAAACAATCATGAAAAATTTTGATCCCCAGATTTTTGTAGATTTGGCATTCACTATATCGCCGAACAAAAAAAAGTAGTTTTTAGAAAATTTCTGGGTGTATGTGGTGCCGTGCAGATTAAATGTCTAAAGCTTCCCTACATCACAAACGAGATGAAACAGAGGCAGCTTTCATAGAAGCTTTTCGTTTTTTTCAAATATTTTGAAAAGTGTATAGCATGATTAGCATGAACATTGAAAAGTTTTAAATTCAGTTTCAAACAAAATTAGTTCAATAATTTTTTAAATTTTTCCGAAAATGACGAGTTTTAATAAAAGAAACTTTATTTCTCTAAAGTATGGCATCTCTACATTCCAAGCCGATTGACAATTTAGAATTAAACTTCATACTTAATGGAAATGGAAAACAGACATTTAGTGAGCACGGTACGACAAATGTACATTCACACTTACACACACCCACAGATTTTTCAAAAACTACTTTTTTTTACTTGCGCACATCTTCCAAAAATCACTAAGTCAAAATTTTCCATGATTACTTTACTTACTTTTACAACTTACAAAAAATCTTTAACCAGTACTAAAAATTGGAAACATTAAAAAATTTGAGGTGTGTAATTGTTGTGGCCGATACTCGACTTTCTTTTACCACAAATATACATAGATTTTGAATACTTAATTTTTAAAGCAAAAAATTTAACATTCCGGATTTGTGATAAAAACCAAAAAAAGTCATTCCTTATTTAAAAATGTAATCTTCGAAGCTGCCGTTTTCAGGTTCACAGAAGCCTACTACATTTTGAAGGAGTTTCTCAATTTTAAAATCCTTTTTCGTAAATGCTTTAAAATTTTTAAAATA
This sequence comes from Nephrotoma flavescens, assembly GCA_932526605.1. Taxonomy (NCBI): domain Eukaryota; kingdom Metazoa; phylum Arthropoda; class Insecta; order Diptera; family Tipulidae; genus Nephrotoma; species Nephrotoma flavescens. The sequence goes on from OW052222.1 coordinate 242,700,008, forward strand.
TTCGCAAAACTCGTAAAAACTCGTATGGAAGCTGCGACTTTCGGTGAACCGATTTCGGACAAAAATCACTGGGATCTTTAAATTTATGGAGAGAGCTAAGTATGAAGTTTCTTCTAGATCAATTAATCCGTATGGGTTACACGGGTTAAATTTTTACTGAAAATCGTCATTTCCTCCTAAATTTTTGGAAATCAGGGCCTGTATTTATTGATTGGTTGGAATGTAGGTCCAGGCACTGGACAAGTGTGCAGGATAACGTTGGGCCTATTAATACATAATTTTTACCTATAATAGGGGAGGATAGCAAAGATGTTGATTTTAGGATGGAGCAACCCGGTTACATCTAGCGATCGTAGGGCATATGGCAACACAGATATAATGTACTATAGGAAAGGATACGGATTCTTAAGGGTTATTAAAAGTATTTTTTCATATCCATGGATGTTCTACTACTCTAAGCCAAATAACAAAAATATCAGAGATTGGCTCACATACTGACTACAACGTACGTTCTAAAGGGGATACATTGAGCAATTTAAATCAGTAAGCCCTATCTCGATATAATGACCAAAGGCTCGTGAATCGAATTTTTAAAGTTTCACCAATACAGCGTGTCTGCACATCCACAGATGTTCTACTACTCCAAGCCAAAAATCTCAGACATTGGCTCGCGTAGTGAGTATATACGTTCGAAAAGACATACTGACTATATACGTTCAAAAAAGGATAGGTTAGGCTATTTAAATCAGTAAGCCCTCTCTCGATATGATGGCCAAGGCTCGTGAATCGAATTTTGGTTATCATATCGAGATAGAGCTTACTGATTTGAATTGCTCAATGTATCCCATTTTAAACATACGTTATAGTCAGTATGTGAGCCAATCTCTGAGATTTTTACTGAATTAAAGGATGAATTAAAGGAAGTATGGTATGTGATTTACTTAAAAATTTATAATAATGAGCATTTTAGATTTTTTAATGTCAAACAATTGCTTTTTTTCAATATTTATTATAATTTTTTTCGAATTATTTTAATATAAAATAAATACACTGTTAAAATTGCACGCTTCCATAAAATTTTGTTGAAGAAATACAATTGTGTCCAAAAACTTCACTAAGAACACTCGCACGAATTTTTATCCAAAAATAACTTTTGTCCAAGAACTTCACGAAGTATTATTGATGTTTCTATTCCGTACCAGGATGGTGGATTTGTTAAAAAATCTCGACACTAAAATAGTTTTAGGACAAACCATGTTTGCTCTTCTCGACTGGGAACACATATAGCGTGGAGGTATTTCGAAGGAACAATTCCCATGTTTATGTACTCGCGTTGTGGTATATGTCTGCTCTTGCTCGTAAATGGTGGCACGATTTAACACCATAACAAGCCATGATCATTGAAAAGGTTACGATTAACTTCATTTCAATACCGTTTTGTTACGATGAGTTGCGATGAGTCCTAGGGAAAATAATATAACATGCAGATAAAAGTAAGCTTAAATACCAGCAAAGTGGTGGCCACTTATACAATCGATGGAACGAAAATAGAACTAATAATTATATGGCCCAATAATCGTCCTCTCGGTCAAGTGATGTTACACTCTAATCAACAGGTGGGGGGACTATTATAATGTTCAGTGCCGACATGTTCTAACTATCACTTTTTTCGCTTCGATGGATTTTCGATGGAATAACGGTATTTTAGAAGTAAAAATATTTTTTTTGTAAAAATTTTCTTCTAAAATACCGTTATTCCATCGAAAATGCATCGAAGCGAAAAAAGTGATAGTTAGAACATGTCGGCACAGGATACGTGCCAGTTACCAAAATTATCATGTAAAACGTGCTAAAAGAAATTATGGGCCTTGTTTAGTAAGTATCTTGCAAGCTATTTTACGTATAAAAGATCCTAATTGTTGTATTTGCAGTACAAATGGTTTAATCATCAATTATGCCCAATCTATCGGAATGTATTTTAACTAAGAATACCTTTTTGAATAAACTGTAATTCTATCATTTCATCAAACTTATCTACTATATTTGGAAATAAATTAATCAAATTACACAAAATTAAATCCAACTTTTGTACTGAATATATTAATATGGTTGACTAATGCAAATCGAGTGTGCATCTCAAGATATACGAAACAGGCATAAGCAGCAAATTAACAAGCTTGCTTTGCTAGTCGTCTCGTTTGTCGTTGTAAGTGACTCATTTACTATGAAATCAAAGTCGGCTGCCTTGCCAAAATTACGAATATGTACATTATCGTAATCACTTCAACGGCGTATTCTATACCTTTTCTAGCCTCCTCAAAATTTCACTCGACTCAAAAATGAGTTTTTAACTCTTTCTTTCATCGTTTCTTGCAGCCCAATTGAAATATCTAGAAATAAATTCATACATTGTAAATACCAACGGAGGGAGTATGGATGTTGATGGATTATTTTTGGCTCAAATCGAATTTGGGTCGCGAAATGATATAAATAAATAATATTGGTATTTTAGTATTAAAATTAAATTTGGCTATTAATTTAATATTTGGCTCTTGGCTGTATTATTATTATTATTTATTTGCACTGCACAAGACCACAACACAACTAATGAGAGAAACAGATTAAGAGAGAACGAAACGTCATCGACAATAAACATTAAAATTAAACATCACTACCCTATAACAAACAAGCAAAACAAAAAGAAAATGAAACAATTTAATGGGTTCGTTCCATTTCGGTAAACGAATTTATAAAGCAAAAAAAAACTCCATGTAAAATTTTAAAGGCAAAACTAATACTGTGTTAAAATAACGTGTCATGGCCAGTATATATATCTGCCGCTCTGCCGAGATTTATAAAATAACCGGGATTTTGACAAACCAGGATTTTGAAAACCGGGATTACGTTACACACCCGTGAAAAGCGAACGGAATCCCCGGCCTGGTGGATTTTTCACAATTATGGTTTTGAACTATAAATAAAAATAAATTAGTTTTGAAAATTTAAATAAAACGACATCTATTTTTAAAAGTTTTGAAAATATAAAAATGTCTTATGAAATGCATAAAATTACTAACTATACGAGTAATACTAAGAAACTACTTAAGATTGTAAAAAACTTTTAACACAAAAAAAAAACAAAAGTAGAAGCGACGACCATTACACTAAATACATTTTCAAACAATTATTTAAACCCTTAATTAAAATATTTCTACAGCAGAATTTTTTCTTGCGAACAATCCATCATTAATGAAATCCAAAGGAGAGTTAAAGTGTTAAAGTTAAGAATCGGGTAAGAAAGCATAAAAAAGTTTTTAATTTTAAACATTTTGTACATAATTTAACAGGTTGATTGTCGTGTAAGTACACAGTTTATGATTGTGATTGCGTGATATGGTAGCGTACAACATTATTATGTGTTCGTGTATGTCATTATGGTATGACAGCTGTACATAATAGAAAAAATTATGAAACAATAGAAAGTTTGCCATCTAAATGTGAAACATGTCAGCTTTAAATGTAGCGAGCTTTTTTGTGGAAAAATTATAATAATTAATATTGTGTGTAGTATTCGTATATATGAAAATTGGATTGAAAGTTCATTTTTGAAAATTATTTTCCGAGTACAATATAAAATTTTTTTTTCTTTGAAAAACAAACAAAAGATTGTTTTATGTAGAGTTCATAACTCAAGAAAAAAATGAATACAGTTTTCCCATTTAAACTGGAAAATGTAATAATTGTCTAGAGCTTTTTTGTGCTTTCTGATTTTATGGTTGTTGTTGGTGTATTTGATGATGGCGTACTTTAATCAAAAGTAGAATGCAACAAAAAGTTTGTGAAAAATCGCAATTGTTTAAAAAAAATGCTCTCGAAATCGGTGTTTTTTGTTCATCGTGCAACTGGCGTCTCTATTGTTTAGTTATGATCATGAATAACAGAGATTATAAATGTCACCATTTTTATTTTCAATTAATCATTTTTTTCCATACAAGACGATTTTAAGTGTCATACAGTGTTAAATAGATCAAAGTCAGTTTTATAAATTTAGTTTGGATTTTTGTTGTTGCTTCAATTTTAATTTCAAACTAGTAGATATATTTTTAATTGATATAGGTTAGACGAGGCCGAAGTGAGACCCATGTTTCTCGTGATATAAACAAACAATTTAGCACACCAGTTTGCAACCTTTATCTTGCAGGTGTAAATTTTGGTTAAAAATGTATTTTACATTGTCTAAGTGAATTTTACTTGTTAACAATAAAAAGAAGAATATTATGATAATTTTTTGATTTACACAATTTTGACGTATGATAAAGTTCTTTTAACTATTTAAATGTTTTTATTTTGTTTTATATCGACAAATTGTTTTTACATTTCAAAAATTGTTATTTTAACCTAGGCTGAGTAAAGAGAACTTATTAAATTTGTACTGAGCATGAGTAAATAATGTAAAATATGATGTTAGTTTTACAATTTTAAATTTACTTAACATTTTAAGTAAAAATCGCATCGCTTATTTTTTTGAGTATACTTTAAACAATGCTTCCGAAAAATTTTGTAATTTTGGAACTATGCAGTTTGCCTATAATTACTAATACATTCGATTTACAGCCTTTCTTATGGACAAGAACTATGAAAGAGTTTTTCAGATGACCGGAAAAGTTCGTACCAAGAGTAATTTTTGAACTACAACTGTAAGTCGCGTAGCCAGATTACTACTGAATTCGTTTCTGATGATGCAGGGCAAACCATCGGGACTGCATGAAAAATCATCTTTTTGTTTGCAATTTCCCGAGCCACAGTGTTGAAATCGGAAAAAATTGAACGCTATTATTCATCAACGTCGAGATCCGAGTCGTTGTTAGAGAAAGCCGAAGGTTTGTAAACCCTATAATACCATAAATTAACAAATATACGTCATTAAAATGTGTACCCTCGTTATCACATAATGTACCAAAGTGTATATAGAACCATGTTGTTCCTAGGTTGCGAAATATGTGTACTTGTCTGTTTTCTACATTTATAAAGGGTTGACGCAGGAAAACAAACGCCAACTAAAACTACAAATATTTATTTTTGAATCAAGTTGGGTACTTTATTATGAAGGTTTATCGATACCTTTTATGTCGATCAAACTTTTTTATGATATTTTCCAATAGAGGCGTTTTTATGGCATTTAATGGCTGGACTATCAACGTACACTTTGCTTTTCAAACATCGTTTGGGCTTTCGTTAGCCCAAATGCGACAGTTTTGCGCCTCATCGCTGAAGATTATTTTTGATGAAAATTTGTCATCAATTGCACGGTGCTCTAAGAGCCAATCGGTTAACGCATGACGTTTATGATGGTCTCGTGTAAATTCAAGTCCGTGTGCATAATTTGCAATAATCTGGTCCTTAAAATGCGCAATTCAAGTGATCGGCGCATTCACACACTTGTAACGGAATTGTCCATTAACAGATATTTGCGAAGAGCTCACTGGGTGGTGGTTACGAAGCTTGGCTAAAGCTCACAGTGTTAGACGTGGGGGAAATCCAGGGACTTTCCAAAGAATTGGAAATGCATGACCGTTGAATTAGTTGCGTATGCAATTAGGAATTTGCATGGAAGTCAACTATGGGCATACATCACGGAAAAGACATTAGAATCTAATAATATCACTTTTATTCGTAAAATAATACGTAGGATAGGAGCAATAAAAAGCAAACTTTTTGCCATCTTGAACTCGAAGGTTATGATCAGCTTGTAGTAATGCTTTAACAACTTCCAGTCGTGCTGTATATGCCACATCCAAGAAAGCGGGATTGACAAGATCAACGTGTAAAGGAATCAAATCGGATTCCGAATTTAAAGAACAAATCGATCTACTCCCCGGATTTGGGTGACCACCACATTTTGTGGTGGAGCCCATACGATAAGCCATCTGGAAATCAAACGAGACTCCAGCTTGCGAACCTTCCCGAAAGTTTCTTTTGGGAACTTAGCCATTGCCGGCTGGCATGGTCAGTGTAAATAGTACATTTCAACTCGGTAACTGAATAATTAAGTTGGGCGGCGTTTATTTTTTGAGAGACAAAAACAATTTGTCGCTCTGCTACATCAGCTGAAATCGAGCTGGAACAATACACTACCTACTCCGGCATAGCTGGCGCCACATTGGATTTAAAAGTGTTTGGAATAGTCGAGATTTCCTAATACAGGTGACGTTGATAAAGCGACTTTCAAGGATTGAAACGCGGAGTCAACCGAATCGGACCATTTAACTTTAACAACTTTCTTCAACAAGTCGGTAATCGGTGCAGAGCTTCGCATAATTTTTACTGAAGCGTCGATACCAGCCGCATATTCCTAGAAATCTTCTTAGGTGCTTAGATGTTTTTGGGATATTGAACTCTAGTATTGCCCGAAGCATTTTCGAATCTGTTTGGAGACAACCTTCACCGATAATATACCCAATATACTTTGCTTCTCTTAGAAGAAATTTGCTCTTACAAACGTTGATTGTGAGTCAAAGGTCTCCCAGGAACGGTAAACGCCATTTTATTTTTTGATTGTTGGGCTAACGGGATAAACCAAAAGGCATCATTAAGATCAATGCACGAGGTATACCTGCTTTGATCCAATTATCGCAACATCCATCGATTAATGGTAGTAGCTATACGTGTTTAGACACCAAAGTTTTTTATCTGCTTGGCTTTAATGCAACTACCAAAGAACCTGTAACCTCGACTATACGCACCAAACGACTGACGGCTGTAATATGTTTTTATTTTTTCACCATTTGTGTAGTGCTCTTGAATAACTTTACCACAGTCTTCAATCGAATACGAAACCATCCTTCCAACAACACAAACATATGCCGTCTTTACAAAATTATTTTTCATTTTCCTGCGTCTCATTTTAACAACTCTTTATGTATTGCTTCACCAGCCTGCTTTAGTCTGTTTGAATAAATATCAAGAATTGGAATAATAACACTGTGCTTGAATTGCAATTTTTTTCTTGTGGCAAGCTGAGGGAAAACCTACGAGTATGCTGAATTCAATGATGCTAGTCCCATTTCAAAGTTAGTCCCCATTTTTGGGATATAGCTATCGCTTTCTACATGTTTCGGCACGTCAAGAATTTGTCAAAATGTACACTCATTTTCACGTTGATAGCTCTTGAACCATTAACATTTTCGTTTTCCTTTCTTCAGCAAAGTTGTTGCGCAAGCCAAGACAAACCAAGTTGCCGAACATATCAAAACCGAAAAACCACATTTACATTCACATTTTTTTGTGTTATTTTTTTTTCTTTTCCTTTCGACGAAAAACACTTTTTTTATCATTTTTTGTCCGTTTATTGAATTTAAATCGATCGAATAAACATCGCATCGACAAATATAGGTACAGTAAATTCTAAAAGAAAATTAAATCGATTCAGTTGATTTTATGGTGATTTTTCTTAATTTTGTTAATTTTAATTTTCTGAACAAGTTCCAACAAATATCACCTAAGAGTGCATATTGCTTTTTGCCGATGTATAAATGTTCGAGCCTTGAAGTCACTTGCTTAAAATGCTCGCCGTGCTCATCGGATTCGGCTGGTGATTATTATATTAGGCGAATTTTTCCACATGCAACAATGCAAAAAAATTATTTTCCATGACATTCGAACGTTTATATTATGAAAAGCGGTCAGCATATTTGAGCGAGTACAATGTGGCCAGCCTTTCAGATCTCGCGGACTGTGGAGTGCGAGATATTTTGCGCTATATATATATATATATATATATATATATATATATATATATATATATATATATATATATATATATATATATATATATATATATATATATATATATATATATATATATATATATATATATATATATATATATATATATATATATATATATATATATATATATATATATATATATATATATATATATATATATATATATATATATATATATATATATATATATATATATATATATATATATATATATATATATATATATATATATATATATATATATATATATATATATATATATATATATATATATATATATATATATATATATATATATGTATATATATATATATATATATATATATATATAAATTTCCTTTTATTCAACATTTTCTTTAAATGAAGACATTAAGTAAAATTAATTAAAGAATTTTATGTTATTCAAAATTTAATGTTCAAGGTCACGTAATTTTCACATCGATTGAATTGTATGGAAATTTTTATAATACTTATCGAGTTTATGCCAATACAACCTTCCAAGCCTAATTAAGCCAATACAACTTTCCAAGCCTAATTAAGTGCGTACATAAAACTATACGTTAAATATTTGGGAATATTATATTTCAACAACCAACATCAATTTATTAAATTACATTTAAGTATCATATTCATCAAGAAAATTGCTCATTATAAAATATTTGTGGGTTAAATCAATATCTAAAATGTGTAGTGTATGTGTATTGTGTATAGTCTCTCTAATTAATCAGTAATATTAATATACAAAAACATATTTCATAATTAGGAATAATTAAAATGAATTTTATGTAAATATTGACCACATAATTAGAGTATTATTCATAAAATTATAAAATTTGGGGATAGGTGAGATATTAACCTTATATTAATTTAATTACTCAGGTAATTTGTGAAAACAAATCAATATTCATTTTGGAAGAAGAAAGTTCTAGAGTTTCTCATAACTACAATAATTTATGGGTGTATTCGGGATAGCAAAAATTCACACTGTTAAAAAATTTCCATTTGGATTTGTTTTGTGGCAAAATTGAAACTTTTTTAGACTACTACTAGCTCTTATCTTAGATAAGTCTCTGCTAGAACAGTCGAACAACTGCAACAGCATTGGTTTATTCAAATGGATTAGAAACTATGATCCAATTTCTGTTGTACCACCGAATCCTACAACATTTCATGATGATCTCAATACACTTACAGTCATAAAACCTCAACGATGGATATTTGTTAGTATTTACTGGAGGATTTACTGGTCCGTTACTGATGAACAATTCAAAATCTTTGTAGGCAAAAAATTCCTATTATAAATAATCTCAATATCATCAGAATCTTACTTCAAGTAACAACTTAGATATCTTCTCGACATGTAACACAACAGCTAAAAGCAGTGAAAATTTAAATTGAGAGATGCCGAATGTGATGTTAATAGCGGAATGTTATATTTTTCCTATGCTGTGACCCGAAACACAGTTTTATAGCTAGAAATGCATATGCACGCCAAAACTAATGATATCGAGATTCAGACAATGTGCCCTTACCAAAAACTATTTCACTATTAAAAAGCATCAAATTAAATTTTTTAATTTCTTCAGAATATTTTGTATTTTCACTGGCCACGATCAGTATCTTTAATGTAGAATGACACATTTTTTTTTAATCCAGGATCAATAAATTAAATTATATTATCAATAGGTGGAACTGGAGCGTGTCGATTGACAGTGCGCAGAGGTATTTAAAAAAACAGCGCTACACGACAGCACAACGCGTTTTCACTGTATTTCATTGTTGATCAAAATTTGGTCGGAAGAGCAATTTAGCATCAAATGTCAAAAGATTAATAAAAAATTTCGGGGAGACTGGATAAATTAGTGAGTTTAAGCCACCCTTTACGAAGTTGTTAAACACAAAACAACGAAGTAGTTTGCGTGAGAGTGTTGCTGAGAGTCCAGGAATATAATTTGGCATCGCAGTTAATAATTGAACGTTTCGTGAAGCTCTCTTCACAGCGTATTTTCACGTAAGATTTGCACCTTCATAAACTTACGCCGGCTGACCACGCACAGTGAAGGCAGTAACTGGTGACTTTTCGAACAAAATAATTTTCAGCTTAATGGCTTCGTTAATCGCGATAATTATTGCTTTTGGGGAAAATTCATGAGTGATTTTTAAGAAAAAATTGCATCCGTAACGTGTCACTGTTTGATGCTGATTTTGGGCTGGGTCATCGCATCATTCTACTTCGAAAATTATTTAGGCAATACCAGTAAATTCTGCTCGCTATCGCGATAATATGATCCATATCATTGTGCCTTAGTTGCAAGTTTGATGTGAAGCACATGTCGTTTCAACAAGACGGTGTCACATGCCATACAGCAATTCAATTACTGCAGAGGCATTTCGTGATTTTGTAATTTCTCGTTTTGGTGTTAAGGATTGGATATTGAGAACACAATCAATGAATTTCATCCACAAAAAATTTTGACAACCGCGGATTGATATCGAAACATTTTTGAATAGAACTTATTCAAAGCATTTATGGAGTCTGAGTGGAATACATTTAACGGCCAATAACAAAACATCGTAGAGTTTTCACCCAAATGTCATCATTTTTGGATGATTTCAATAAGCTAACCTTTGAAATGAAATAAGTATTGAGTGACACACTTTGAACGAACAATAGCATAATAACAGGGCATCGTAGAGTTTGTATTAAAATTTTATTATTTACAGATGACACTTTTGGACTTTAACTTTCAATTTATAGCAGTAGCTTTTCCAAAAAATTTTGAGTAGAACTTATTCAATGCACTCATAGCGTTTGAGTGGTTTACAATTAACGGCCAGGCCAATAAAAGGATATTGTTGAGTTTGTACTAAAATGCCACTATTATCGCAGATGATATCTATACGCTTAACCGTTTAAATGAGATAGAGAGAATTGAATGAGTGAATGAGAATTCGTTGAGTGGCATACTTTGAATGGCCAATAAAAGGACATCGTACACTGGACAGCAATGGGCTTAACCTGTAACATGACATTCGCTAACAGATTGATCTCGGAAGATTTTTGAGTGGATCTTATTTAATTCACTTATTGCGTTTGAGTGGTTTACAGTTAACAGCCAATAACAAAACATTGCAGAGTTTGTACCAAAATATCACTGTTATCGGATAATTTCTAAACGCTAACCTTTCAAATGAGATAGATTCGATTTCTAAACGGATTGCTCGCAAAAATTTTTTTTGAGTAAAACTCGTTCATTCAATTCGTTGAGTGCACACTTTGAATGCCCAGTAACATGATATCGTAGAGTTTATCCCACAATTTTATTATGTACAGAAGATACCTATGGACCTGACCTTTCAAATTACATCAAAAACTTTCTCAAATGGATTGAAGTCGGAATATTTTTGAGTAGAACTGATTCAGTACACACATAGAGTTTGAGTGGAATATTTTTAACGGCCAACACCATATCACAGAGTATGTACTAAAACGCCACTATTATAAGATGTTTTCTATAGGCTTTACTTTTCATATGAGATCGGTTTGGTTTCCAAGCGGATTACGACAGATGTTTATGAGTAAAACCCGTTCATTACACGTTCCACACTACTCTAAAATCTTCCGACATCAATCCGTTTGGGAAATATTTTCTGAAGAGTTTTATTTAGCTCTTTTTGTTGCCAATCAACTTATAAATGGGAATCCAATATAAGTAATTCAATACAGAGCGAGTGAGCTGAACATTAGAAAGAGACGAAATGAATTTTAGAATTGATTCTTATAAAGCTTATCGTATTTGATTCGTATACATATTACTGTTATTTTATTATTAGTATGCATAAAATATTGGTCCTCTCCGGATAAAATTTTTAAATTTTTATAAGCCAAACAACAAATACTTGCCATTTTAGTTTTATGCCATAACAGGCGTTGATTTTTGATGGTTAAAATAGGTATACGAATTTGCAATTATAATTTGTGTTGGACAGCATCTTACATTTTTCTCCAGTTTAAAAAAACCATTATATACATGATTCAGTATAAATTGTAAAATTTCACGGGCAAGCTGTGAAACCTTATGAAGCAGAATAGTAATAAATAATGTTACAACAGATAACATTGAATAGAGCAAAAATACGAAAATTGTTTGCCTAACAAAATCAAAGTATTCTTAAAGTCTCATACCACTCTCTACCATCATGTATTATTTACAGTTGGTTGATTATATCCGTCGAATGTTCTACCTTCTTATTTCATGTGCTCTACAAATTCACAATGTCGATGAAATAAAACACAAAAAATTTTCATTCCCGAACCCATTATGTGCCTAATGGTACGCATCGGCAAAAGAGAATTCCAACAAATTCTAACGAGAAAGTTTTTGTGTACACAGAAAATGACGTAATTCTGTCGTTGCCATAGAGCTCAGCAGCGATTTCTAGAAATAATTTGAAATTTACGTAGTTATGATATATTTTATTATAATGATTACGATTCTAAGAATTTTTATTTTCTATAATTGTGACAGTTAAGCAAATCAAGTATCAAAATATATTTTTGGATTATTTTGAACACCATTATCGATCGTCGGCTATCATCTAAAAAGGGACTTCATATACTGTTTTCCGGCATATTCTCTACATATCAGCTCATAATAATAAAATAAAATTGTCCAAGTTTTGCCTTATTTTCTTGTGCTTCTTACAACTCTGCTTAATTATAATTCCCTAGAATATGAGAATACCTTTGCATATATAAAAAATAACAATGGGAGGTATAATGTGAGATTTGAAAAATGTTTATACATTTTTACGGAAAATTATATTGTTGTATAACCATCATCTATAAGTGCTTTATATATCTGAGGAGTATAACCATTTGGGGGTTTCAAACATCTTGTTACAGTCGGTTTTTTAAATTCACTGTGAAACCCCAAACAATTGTATCATTATGATCCTTCTTGAGGAGGAACCTTTTAAAAATCGAAGAAACGCTTCTCGGTTAAAAAGATAACTGGCGTGTTTACGACAATGCCATTGGCAATTTTAAAATGTCCTACCGTCTCATCAGCCTGCCTTAGCACAACCACAATGAACAACACATAACAACTAGATGATATGTCCAGGATGTCCAGGTAAAAGATCTATTTGAAGAAAATTTTGTACCTTCAGTTCTCAATTTCCAATTAGCAAATATTTGCGTTATGCATTGGCCAGTTCAAATTTCATAAGATGGGAAGTTAAGGAATCTCGAAAAATTGGCATGTTTAAGTTATGGTCACTCAAAAATCCGACCAATAAAGAAAATTAATTTTTTATTTTGCTGGCGCTTCGTCCCATTGAGGGATTTGGCCGTCTCATCTCATCATCTCTCGTCCCATGACTGCTGCAATGTGCATACTGCAACTGATTTACTGTGTCCTGCCATTTTTCAATTATTTGAGAGTACGTTTGACAAAACTAATTTGTCTTTGTTTGCAGCACTGTTACAATTCCACTCAGGATTATATGCTAAGTTTAAGATCACAGATACACGGTCGCCGTCCCGTAGTACCGAAACAAATCCGCACGGTATTTGTTGGTACCACGAAATACCTTTTCTATATTATGGCAAAATAAACCAACTGCCCAACATTTCCAAAAGTTAATATTTTCGAGTTGAACGTCATAAAACCTAGATTTATCGACCACCAATGGCAGAGCGATACGAAACAAAATTGTTCTAGGTATATTCCGGGCTGAAACGATCATTCACCGTTTTAGCAACTGTAAATCGCCGGATCTTTAACGTTGATTTCCTTCATAAATTCAGCCTACTTGTTGATCTCAAACGTAACGACTATTTGATTCAGCTACTTAGCTACCAATCAATCCCCCAACGATTTGGGTTAATAACACTCTGACACAATTCTCAATCAACAGTAGCTGTGGCTCGCTCTACAGAAACATCAATAACTGAAAGCAGAACCAAATTTTAACTTACCATTTCTACACTCCATGGTCCATCATATCGATGTGATAGGTCTACAACCTGCAAGTTGCATTTACAGAATGTCAACATACGTTGGAACTAGGCATTTGTATTTGTCAACCAACGGTATCTCCTGGCTCTTGTCCATTCCATATAGTAAAGAAATAACGATTTTCATTAAAATTGCTAAAATGGGGTTTTCGAGTATTAGGATTTGCCAGGAAGAATCCAGGAGAAATCCGAATTAGCTTGAGTATCAGAAATCGATTGTAATGAGTCTTCGATTCAGCCAGCAAAATTCATTTAGGAGGCCTTTCGGGGCCAGTGTCCTTATTCAATTTTTTTCTTTAGCTCAAACTACATACTTTGGAATCAATTGAGATGGACCTTGTTTCCGAAAAAAAAATCGTTTAGCAAGTCATCCGTTATGGGGCACTCCCGATCCCCATTTTTTGTTTTTTACCTTTTTTTTAAAGTACTATTTATAAACTCTGTGTGTTGCATTGTGCAGACTAAATGTCTGCACATTTTCTACAGCCCAAAAAGAACTGAACCATTTAAAGGAAAAACGATTAAGAACTATACGATTTCAAAATGATTTTGCAACACTATCGGTCCAGACCAGTTTTTCAGTGTTCAGTGACAGCTCCCGTGGGAGTTTTTCGTTTTTTGCAATATTTTGAAAAGTGTTTACGAGAAAAATGAGTATGAACCAAACATTGTAAATTAATTTTGCAACCAATCAGTTTTCCAAAATGTTTCCCTAAGTCACGATTTTTGACAAAAAAAAAAAGTTTTTCAAAAATTTGATCCCATACAGCCCATTACAAAATTTGGTAGAAATCTACGACCGTAAGTGGCAATGACAAAGATTTAAAAAATGCAAGCTAATTTAATTGTTCAATTTTCAACAAGGGTTGCCCTTCGAAATCAATTCGTTCAATTCTGTTCACCACACATATTCATGGGTGGCTTTTCATTTGCCAGTTATCGATTGCGATTGGTCCATATTTCGGGAAAATTAGTTCAGAGGGTCATCCATTGGACCCGAGGTCCTTGTTTTAGTTTTCTTGGGCTCATATTTTTTTTTATTTTTTTTTTTATTTAATCTTTTTCAATCTGTTGTGGGACCGAAGCACTGCCAACCCTGTCGCAGTTCGCTTTTTCCGTCCTTACGTTATGCAGTCACCTGCCAAATCCAGGACGTACGGCTATAGGTCCGATTTTCATTACCATCTGCACATTGCATAGCTCAATGCCAGCCTATACTGGCATGGAAAATGGGTCGGCCACTCTTTCATTTGGTCGGTTAGGCTCGTATTATTTTGATAAAAATTGGTGAGGAATTGTTTTTAAGTGCCGCTAGTCGATTGCGATTTGTGCAAGCTTCGGGAAAATTCATTCAGGGGATCATCCGGTGGGGCCTGATTTTAAAAAAGAACTCAAGATTTGTTTTGTTTTCCAGAGGGGCAGGTTCCATTATTCGTAA
Source organism: Nephrotoma flavescens (assembly GCA_932526605.1). NCBI lineage: Eukaryota > Metazoa > Arthropoda > Insecta > Diptera > Tipulidae > Nephrotoma > Nephrotoma flavescens. Next base: position 242,715,256 of record OW052222.1, read on the forward strand.
TTTTTCATTTCACAAGATTTTGATAAAAATAGTGAATGGTAGATCTAATTTCGGGAAAATTCGGTTAGGGTGTCCTTCGGTAAAACCCGAGTCCATTTTTTATTTTTTGTTTGGCTCGATCGATTTTAATAATAATTTCGGTGTTAGGGGGTTTCTAATACCAGGAAACAATTGCGGTGAGTTCGTGTTACGGGAAAATTCGCTAAGAAGGTCATTTGGTGGGATCTTATTTTAAACAAACTAAAAAATCGAGTCCCAGTAACGGATTCCGATAGGTTTTTATTCATGGAGCTCCTTCGGATAGGGTTTCGAGTGTCAACAGGCGATTACAAGGGGTTTTGATTTCTCAATAATTCATTTACGAGGCTTCAAGATAGGTTGTCATGTTACATTATGTTTTTTTGTTTTTTTTAGAGAAAGTATTATCGTATGGATTTAATACGGTTCTATTAAGGTCAATTAATACTCCTCTTTTCATTCACGTGTGGACCACCCATTCACCTATTCACACAATTACAGTTTTCCATCTGCACGTTACAAGCTCCATGTCAAGCTGAAAACTGACATGGACTGTGGGTCGGCCTACTCCCAGTTCAAGGCCGGAACTTTAACTACTGCTCCATATGTAATGTTGGATGAAGTTCTACAATATGTCCGGTGGAAGCTGGATTGCCGATGTTTACTTTTTCGGTTTGCACGAATAAGCCGCTTTTTGCTCTCTACGAAAATCGCTTAGGAGGTCGAAGTTCAACGAACCCATATATTTTAGTGATACATGTCAACGAAAAATTCTAAACAACAAGATCATCAACCTGAAATTTCCATACAAAACATGACATAATTTTGTAAAAACTGTAAATAATTTAGCATCAACGATATTGATAAAATTTGTTGGGACATGAATAATTCGAATGTAAGGAAACGATCACAGGGAGGTCTGAGTTTTAGATAGTTCATTTAGGAGTCCTGCGGTTGGACCGTCATATTGCACCACGTTGTGTTACGTTGCACAATGTTGCGTTATGTTGCACAATGTTGCGTTTTGTTGCACCATGTTGTGGTTTGTTACACTATGTTATGGAATGTTGTGGGGGGATGTCATGTGATGTTCCACTATATTTCGTCACATTGCAGAATGTTGCATCATGTTGTGAGATGTGGCTATATTTGGCTCAACGTTGCATCATGTGTACCATGTTGTGCTACTTTCTATACCATATTGCATCATGTAGCTTCGTGCTGGATCTGATGATTCGGTCGAACCAATTTTAATAAAAATTTGTGAGAAGCGTTTGCTTTTGGTGTGCTTGAATCGATTGTGATAAGTTCTAAATGATAAAATTTGTGCAAAGGACTCCAAATAGGATTCGATCGATCTCTATTTAAAAAAAAAAAAAAACAATACGCTCGAACGATTTTGATAAAAAAATTGACGGAGAATATTTTGGAGTGTGGAAAGGAGGAAACGACTGCAAAAATTTTTGGAAATTTTCGAAGGACCATTTCCCAATTGAATGGGATGCAACTCAGATTAATACTACTGAAGTTGTAGACCAATTCGTAAATAGCTGGATCCCGTATTTATTATTTGTCCTGTTAACGGGCTATGAATTTGAGTTGCGGTAATAACAGTGGACAACAAAAATTCAGGCCGTATTTTATGTAGCATCATAGTGAAATAAATTAAAAGCTGGACGCATGCTTAGTGGCAATTTGGACTGGGTGAAGTTTAATATTAATGAATAAATTTCAGCATAAAGCAGCGTTTGGCTAAGATCATTTTGGATGTACTCCGTTGAATGGCAAAAATTTTGTATGCTTCATGCGCACATTTTAGTTTGGTTGCTTTAAAAAATCAGATCGGGGGAAATAGATTCCATGTGTGCAACCGAAATCAGTGGAATCTAAGAATATGATTAATGGACCATGCGTATAGTTTTCAACAACGAGTGAACCTGTGTGTCACACTTGTGATGGCAAGTGTTTCAGACGATACCCGAGAGACCTGATTGCCGACACTGTCACATGCAATGACGGACTTTGCAGTAATTGCATAAAGTAAGACGGGAAAATAAACCGCGAAACTGCAGGGGTACTACGGCTCCAAAACAAATGGCAGGAATAAAAAAAACAACCTTTAATGGGCATCTGTGTTCGACTTAGAGTGAGGAGTGCTAACTTTTACATTGTTTTAATTGCTTTTGGCATTAAAGTTGCCTGACATTGGCTTCATCTGAAATAGCAGCCACTTAGTTGGAAGGCGGACAAACTGCATATTCTACACTGAAAATGGCACTAAACATGCGTCGTGTTTTTAATTTATTTATTTTCTTAACTTTTTTTAACTCAAATTCATAGCCCTCTAATACGAAAAATTATAAATACGGGATACAGCGTTTTACGAATTGGTCTAACTTCACCCAGTCCAAATTACCTTTAAACATTCGAATTATGTGATATGATTTTTGATTTTTTTTATCGGCGAATATTTACTTATTACTTCAGTAACACGTAATTTTTGGCTAATATCAACAGAATTTTTTCTACTTGATTAGTGATGAAAATGGAAATCTAATATACATTTTTGACATTCCTCTATAAAATTGTAATTTTACATTAACGTAAACAAATTGAAATACAACCTCTCTTTGTATGTTAAGCATGGGATAGGATACCAAAATAAGTTTCGGATGAAATTGTGAGTAATGAATAAATTGGATGGAATAAAGATCTTCCCAAACGAATAGTGGTTGAGAAATCTTGATTTTGAGATTAAATTGGGAAACGTTTTATAGACTTCACAAAGTGATTAGATATATTATGACCTATGACAAAAATATCGTCAATATATACATAACAAATTCTCCCGATTGATCCGTTTAAGACTACTGGACCTTTGGAATGTTACTGGACCATTATTTAAGCTGAATGACGTTCGAAAATTTATTTATCGCTTACTCAATGTGCACAAATTATCTACGATGGTGGTGTAACATAAAAGATTTACCATAAAAATGACAGCCGAAACTAAACAAAATACAATGCACATCTTTCTTCTTGTGCGGTAGTTGGTTTGGTTTCGGGTGGTATGACAGATACAGAATCTGTTCTTTTTTAAAACCGTTAAAACTTGAAATCTGGGGGTTCTGTAATTTTGTGAATAGCCCATTAAATAATGATCACAATTATTCATTTTATAATTGGCCGTTTCGTACATCCTAAAAAAAATTCGTACCCATTACACCATAGCAGAAAAACTGTCAAGTTGTTTAAATGATGCAATCAATAATATTTGTGTTGAAATGAAAATTAAGTAATTTTTGCTTTCCTGCTATACACGCATCTTATAAAGCTCAAAATATATAAATTTAAAAAATCGTTTTGTGCCCGTAATTATTTAATGTCGGCGCGTTTGGTTATTACCGAGAATTTATTATTGTTGCTATCCATTTACGCGAAAGAGTTACAGTCAGCAACAGTTTTACGTATATTTAATTTACTAAAACTATTTTTCCGGTCATATTTATAAATAATTTTTGTTTTACGTACGTGATGGAACATAAAACTACAAATATTTTTAGTTGAAGTACGTGCTTAAAACCAGAATCGTTATATTTTCGAAAAAAATTTCTCACAAAAATATTGAAAAACTATAAAAATGAAAAGTTTTCAAAATCCACTGGAATAATAATAGAATTATCTTAAAAATCTATTATCGCTTCAAAACGTTGCAATATATATTATGTATTTTATTAAGAGCGGCTAGACAAGGCGTGATTCGATTATCTCGTACACAACGATATATAATGTAAGTACCTGCCACAAATATTAAAATGTAAAAAATCAATAATTTCCGCGTGCTTTTACTACACACGACTTTAAAATAAACCATAAAATAAAATTTTTGTTCGCCTTGTGTCGAAAATATATTAAAATTGTAAAAAGAAAACGAGTTCGCTCCCCCGTCCCTCGACCATATTCATATACATATATATTGATAAGAATGAAAATAATGTGAAAATCATAAAATTCACATAAAATTATTTATTTTTGATTGATACTCTCTTAATAATAATAATACGATGTTTGGGACGTTGAGTAGCTATTTGTATATGGGTATATGGTATATGGACTGTGGAGTGATTGAAGCCCCCAAACCACCCAGTACAATTTTATTTTTTTCATTTATGTATTTCGTCTAAGTACATTTTGCCTTACGAATGTTTTGTAGCAAAATTCTTTAGATTTCTATTGTACGTAGGGGTATGTAGTGGGGTGGGGACAATACTAAATACGATATTAACCACTTTATGATAGGATTTTTGTTGTATTTTAATTAACAAACACAGAGTTAAAACGATAAAAGAAATTTTATTTTCATTTTTCTTATATATGTTTGGCTGTAAATTTGGCTATCGTGTTGTTTGCATCGCAAATACCATGTTACAATACTAAGATTTTCTGTTTAGCACGTAATTGAAACATTTTGTTGGTTTGTTTTGCTAGATAATCGCGGTTATGTCAATGACACTCGCACCAATTCCAAATATATTTACGATTTTTAAAAACGTTTTAATCCATGTAGTTGGAACAATATTAAAATTTAAAAATTCTGTTCTTCCTCTTATGTATTGTGGTTATTCTTTGAATATACTAAGATAAATTCTTTCATCTGAGTCTAAGAGGACCAAAGCTGGTTTCACCTATTATATGATATGTACTCGTATTGCGGTGTGGTATGAGCTTGTACCTCACTAGCTTCCAGAAACACTGATTCCTTTTTTAGATTGCCTCCTTTTGAAATACCGCAACTCAATGGCATATCCCTTAAAACCAGGGTTGTACATTTGTTCATGTTAATAACTATTTAACTGCTGTGCTGTGTGTCATGTTGTGGACCTGTGTAAAAATAACATTTATCGAACTTATCAATTTTAAGTGTAATACAAAAAGGGAACCATTGGAACGATATCGAATGACGAAATTTTATACTCTGGTTTTAACGCAAGGGGGCCAGAGGCGAAGCGTCTTTGGATGCTAGGGTAGCACTGCTTCCCTGTCAGCCAAGCAGTCAAACGCAGTCAAATTATTAGTTATTATTTAGTTTATATGCTTAATAAAACGTTTGTTCAAAAAAAATATTTTTGTTCCATCCGCAAACACGGAAAAACCAAAATTTTTCAATGATGGGATGCTAAAAAATATTAGCTTATTCTATATGAAATTTTACATTGCATAAAGTCACCATCAATCTATAGTCTGCGCTATTTTATTATATTCTCTGTCACTGTATGCATGTAATACAAATTTTTGTCGCTTTCACTTTGAAAAAAAAAATGATGCAAGATGGATTGAGTAAACAGTAACACACATTCCGTGGTTCCACACTTTGATTCTTTGGTCGTGATTCTTTCCTCGTTCCCTTCCCCTTCATCTACAAACTAATTTTCTGGCGGGGAAATTCTTGATTCTTTTTTTCAGCAAAATTTGTTTTTGATTCAACTGATTCTCGCACAACAACAAAAATAAATTTTTCAAGGACACCTTGTTTATTTGTAATTTTTGGGTTAATGTTAGTTTAATTTGCACTTCGAGTGCAAAAAATATATTTTTTCAACCAAGAAAGCAGTTTTTGCAGCAAATAATAAACATTTTTTACAATACGAATAAATCAAAAAACATAATTTTACGCGCATACATAAAAAACAAACGCACAAAGAAATGAAATGTGGACGGCGATTGATTTTCTCAGCTATGCTACACGCAATTTTGGTTTCTGGATTCAAACTACTGCGAAATAGATATTAATTTTTAATTTAAACCCTTATTTTAAATTAAATCATTATTTTTTTTGTCTTGTTTTATTCTGTTCTCTCGAAAATAAAATTTAAACAAAAATCTACATCCCAAAAATGTCCTTAAATATTTGTATTTTCATTTCAATTTTTTCATTTCGGATTCACGAACAAAAATTTTATTTTATTTTAATGCAGCTGCGACATAAAATTTTTGACTTTTGTTTACAATAAATCATACTACTTGTGTGGATCGCAGCTTCCCTCACTTAAAAATTCACGATTCGCCTCTGAAGGGGGCCATTGTGAAAAAAACAAATCAAGAAGTTTTATGGTTTTGGTAAATAAGAGGTGAGCCATTTAGCCCAAATCAATATTTTTCAAAATGTTTTTGCTTTATGGCCGGAGCAAATCTTCCGATTAATGATGGAATACAACTTCAGTCAAGTGGTTGCCTGGCTTTGTTGGACCCCATCCTATGAACCCCCCGTACATGTTGTGCTTAAGCCTGAATCATTTGTGGGTTGTCCATGCGTGCGAAATACGTCCCAAAAATCCCGTTTTGTAAATTAGCCACCGTGCACTTGCGATTTGCCGTTAGACTTCTTCTAGTAGAATGCCGAGAAAATCCATATTATGCGGACAATCACCCAAGTGAAATATATCCGAAATACGTTCAACAAATATCAAAAGATTGACATGTGGGTAGGTAGTCTGGAATTCTCATGTTACGTTCTCGGGACAAACTAATCGAACGTTTCCTGGAATCGGTGATATAAATATTGGGCCTTATACGAAATGATTTTTTAGTTTAAAAAATTTTTAAAATTTTGCATTAAGATTTTTGTTCTTGGTAAAACTGTTAAACAAATGTGAATACAGGTCTCTCTTTCCCTGGTCCCATTAAGAGAACGTATCACCAGCATTGCAGAAAACCTATCCATATGTCAATATTTTGCTATTTGTTTAACAAATATCGAAAATTGTTGGAAAAACCTATTGATTGTGCAACTTTTATTGCATGCACCAAATTTCGGATTTTCTTTTTGGGATATACAGTAAAAACTGCGAAAGCCGGAATCTCAAGGGACCAATCTAATTTTCCACCATTGGCAAGTTTTCCGCGTCTCAGAGTTATTTTTGGATTTTGGATATTTTGAAAATCTATTTGGGTGAAGTGTAACGAACACAAAAACCAAACTATTTTTTACTATTAAATTAACGTTTTATTTAAATTCATTAAAATCATAAAAAAATCACAGATTATAATAATTTAGTTATTCAATAACTAAACGAAATAAAATTATGTAGTATGTACATCTAATTTGTGGTTAGCTGGACTTTTATTAGATATTTCAGTTATCTACAGTGAGACGTCTTTCTATCCTAATCCATTAGTATTTATGCTTCATCTATTACTGGTGTACAGTATGATTGAAGTGTCGATTGAATTAAATTTGGTTATACCTTCATTAAGTTCAAGGTAATGAAGTTTCAATCCACAAGTTTTTGCTCCAAAGTGTTTAAGCTTTTCATCATTTCTGATTTATTTGGCACATTTTCAATGTCATCATCCTCGTCATCATCACCATCATCGCTGTTCAAATTATGTTCAACATCTTCCGAATTATGTTGTTGTACCAGTTCAACTATGTCGATACTACTGGATCTAGTGACGGTTTCAACATCCATATTGACAAAATTTATTGCGCAGTGCAAATGATCGTTATAAATGGCACCTATTAGGTTTTGAATCTCCACAACTCCTTGTTCTGATTCTTCGTTGGGTTCTTCATTTAGATTAGCAGGGAAGTCACAATTTTTAAACCTTTTTTGAATTGTTGTTGGTTTTACACATTTAACTGCAGCGTCCAAAAACACTAAAGTAACTATTTACTTCGTTTGATTCTCCACACGCAATGTTGAATGTAATGTTACAACTCGACCAAAAACTAGATCTTCGACGCCTTCTCGTCAATTTTCAATTCTCGTCCAATTCTCGTCCCTTAAATGCTTCTTGTAAAATTGGTCCAGAAATTGGTATATTTTTTCGCGCGCTTTGCAGAACCACTCGAATGTTAATATGTTTAATGTTTCGTACGTACATGATCTTGACTTTTTACCGTTTTTTTCACTTTCCGTTGAACATAAATATTATTTTTTAATTCCTCTTTATTTTGCACGATGTTATAAATTTGCATTTTACCGCATTTAAATTTCTCAGTAACATATTTGAATTTTTTTTTCGGAATCTATGAGTCTAATTACATCGTATTTTTCTTTTAACGATAGGCAATGCGGTCGTTTACTGATTTTTTTGCAATAAACTCAAAATAGAAATTCGCAAACTCAACAAATTTAAAAATTACATACCTTTCTTTCGTTCTACACAACTTATCATTTGAAAATCTTCTGTACACTAAATTCATAATATCAAACTTTGACAATCAAAAAATCCAACAAACAAGTTTTTTAAAATCTAACCCTCTATACCATAAGGTTCATTTTTCGTGACATTTTCCGCGTTTAAAAATGTAACAATAAAATAAAAAAAAAATCTTTTTTTCCGTCTTTGACAAATTAAAGTTCATTAAATTTAGATTAAAAATTACGAAAAAAAGGTTCCCGTCCACGTCTCACAGTTTTCCGCGTAAGGAGGTTGATTACAAATAGAACCTAAATTTTTATTTTTCTTGTATGATAGTTTTTCGGCTTTCGTAATTTCCGCCATTTACAGTTTTTATTGTACTCCACTTGGGTGATTGTCCAAATAATATGGACTTTCACGGTACCCACTAGAAGAAGTCTAACGGAGTAAAATCGCAAATGCACGGTGGCCAATTTACATAACCAAAATTGCTGATTATACGACAAGACTGGCGTGGTATGTCATACCACCCTGCGGAAACCAAAGGCTCTGTAAGCTACATGGTTCAATTTCTGGGCCACAAAAATTCCGTTGACTCTAAAGGTGTTAAGAAAATGGGCCAATAATGCCGCCACTCTAAAAATCACAACAAACTACAATAACGTGTTGGCTTTCCAAATCCAAAATAAGGCAATTTTGTTTATTCATGTGGTCGCTTAAGAAAACATAGCACCTTCAAAATTGAAAAAAAAAAAACAGTTTTCAAAGATTTTTTTTGGAATAAAAAGAGATATCTTAATGAAACTTTCTATTAACATTTTATTTAACTGAAAATAAACAAAAAAAAAAATTTAAATTTTTTTTAGCCCACTGTCGTCTGCTACAAGGATTTTTCAAAAACACTGAAAATTTGCGGCGTGCATCATAACTGCTCTGAAAAACGACTAAAAAAACGGGGTTTTATTCAGCATTAAATCACCCTTGGAATGAACTAAAAGGAAAAAAATTGATACTGTTAAAGTTAGCCGAAAGTTTTCAGCCAAAAGATAATGCAGATAGTGTCTTGAATACAGCAAAAATCAGTCATGAATTAAAATTTAGGAGAATTTAGTATCGGGTTACACCATTCGGGTGAAGGAGAAATTATTTCAGTTTATAGGAATTTAAAAATCGATAGGAGCGAGAGTATAAAGAGAGTTTAAAAATAGTCAAGACACTATCTGCATTATCTTTCGGCTGGCACTTTCGGCTAACTTTAACAAGGTAAAAAATTGGTTGAAAAATAAAAAAAATGGCGGCATTTTTCGATAATTCAGCTTTTTTGTCCAACCCAATTAGTTGTAACTCAAAAAATTGAAAGCCGATTATTCCTTCCGTATAGTTCATTCTGAGCAGAAATATATGTAGATCAACGTGTTAAAATTTTAGAACGATTGGATAAGTAGTTTTTTCTCAATCTTGCACACCAACTTGAAAAACGTCATTTCGAGATAATCGCGTTTAAATTATCGCGGTTTAAATTAGGCGCGCTTCGCAATAAATAAAATAAAAATATAAATAATTTTTTTTGGGGGATTTTCATGTTAATATCATTTAAATCATGTTTTTAAACGTTTATTCTAACATATTCTATCATAAAAAAATATTCGATTTTTTGAAAATTTGAAGGTGCTATGTCCCCTTAAATACGCCTTCATAAATTCGTACTGTTTTAGTAACACAGAACTCAAATCGGAAATAAGTTTTCAATATTTCTCAACGTTGGCCAAGCGTCATTATATGTACCAAGCTATAATGCAGTGTTCCTGTCAACAGTTCGAGCGGGTAGCAGCAGTCAGTGTAAAAATAATATAAGATTTTAAAAGAAACCGGTATATGGCTTACAATATCTGAGAAAATATGAAATAACAAATTTTATGTATTTCGGATTAAATGCGAAGGAGGGGTCGTTCGAATTTTTATGTTTTTGGAGAATACAAAGTCCTTTGGGAAAACATGAAATTACGAAATATTATATTTTAAGCATAAAACAAAGGAAGGTTATCAAGTTAGGGAATGTTATAAATATTTAGAAGGATAAGCACGGAGGAACTAACAGCAAAACATCAAACTACGTGATTTTATATTTTGTGTATATTGCAAAAATTTTTGTGTATATTGCAAAAATTTAAAAATTTTTGATTGATTGCGAAGGAGTGACAGTTGGAAAAATGTGAAATGCGATATTTTACGTTTTGGGTAGAACGCAAAGGCATAATGCAATGCGGCCATTGTGTAAATTTTAAATTACTAAATTTTATTTGTTTATGTGGATAGTGAGGAAATATCCTTCGGAAAAATATCAAGAGATTTAATGTTTTAAATATAAAACAAAGCTGGGTCATTGGAAAAATATTAAATTACGAAATTTTATATCTTGGATATCATGAAAATGGAGACCATTGAGAAAATATCATCTTACGAATTTTTAAGTTTTGAATATAATGGAGATCAATTGGAAAACATTTTTATTACGAAATTTAAAATTTTTGGTACAATGCAAAGTGAGACCTTTTTTATATTTTTGGTGTAATTGAAAAGTTAGGACCAGTGGGAAAATATTAAATTATGAAATTTTGTATCGAAAAGAAGAAGTGCCATTGGGAAAATATCAAATTGCGCAATTTTATATTTTTTGTATTTTTCAGCTGGAGAAGAGCAATTGGAGAAATATCAAACTACGAAATTTATATATATTGGTTTATCAGACAAGGGGAGATTATTTGAAAAATCTCTAAGTTTAAATGAATGCAAAGGGAGGGCAGGACCATTGGAGAAATTTTTAATTTTAAAATTTATATTTTGGATAGAATGCAAAGCGATACCATTGGGGAAATATTAAATTACAAAATTTACACATTTTGGATTTAATGCAACAACACAACGATTGGGAAAATATCAAATTGTAAAATTTTATATTTTTTATTTTTTTTTTTTTTTTTATCAAATTAAAGCACGCAGGCTTATCATTTATTTTCAAAACGATTTAACGATTTATATCGAGGTAAGGAGGGTTTATTGGGAATGGATTTTATGCAAAAATAGGACCATTGAAAAATATAAAATTAAAAAATTTATATTTTGGATATTAATGTAAAAGGGAGACCAATCGATAAATGTTAAATTTCGAAATGTTATATTTTGGATGTAATACAAAGCGAATATATTGAAGCATATCAAACAATGAAATTTTTAATTTTGGGTAAAAAGCAAAGGAAGGATATTGGAAAATATCAAGCTAGAAACTATTATATTCAGCATATAATGCAGCAAAGGCACCATATTGAAAGTATTAAATTCTATTCTACTATGAAATTGTGAATTTTTATATTTCGCTGAGAAGCTAATGGGTCCGATTCTCGTGGCATAAAATTGCTGTTAAAAAATCAAAAAAAAAAATAACAACATAAATTTTAAATCCCGGAATCGACCCTAATAATAGCTGCTATTAATTACAAAGTTTAAATTTGTTGGATTTATTGTAAACAGGGAAACATTGGGAAAATATACGGGAAAATATCCGAAATTTTATAAATGACAATAGAAAAAAATTATATAGAAAAGTTAGGAGCAGTGTCTGTAAATTTTTCAGACATTCGAAAATTATCAAATTCCTGCCCCCAAATTACCAAACTTTTTGAACAAAAGTTTTTAATTAAAATATTAAAAAATCTAATTTTGCGAAATAAAAAACAAGTGTTTAATAAAATGTGTTTATTAAGTGTCGAGTATAAATTTTATATATTTTTGATGTAATGTGAAAGACGGACTATTGAGGAAATATCAAATTGCGAAATTGAAAGCAAAGAGTTTGGAACATATCAAATTACGAAATTTTAAATTTTGGGTATAAAGCAAATGAAGGCCACTGGGAAATATCAAGTTGAAAAATGTTATATTAAGGATATAATGGACCATTGTGACAATATCAAATTAAGAAATTTTATATTTTAAGTATTATGACTTTTAAGAAATATCAAATTCCAAAATTTTGTGTTTTGATATAATTTATTTAATTATATTATTAATTTTATTTTTTGGGTAAAATTGTATTTTATGTAATATGCAAAGGTATAATATGTAATAGTATCAAGGAGAAGACTACAGAGAAATAATCGGCTAAGCTAAAAGAAAATGTAGGAACGATTTTGTGTCAGAAAAGATACGTCGCACTCCATCGAAGCATGTAGGAAATACTGAATTTGGTAAGTGACATTTGCGTCGGTTTTAAATTATTATTTTTAATGATAAGGAAATGAATGAATGAATAATATTTGTGAATAATATTTTACAAATAATCAAGTGGAAAACTGAATGGGTTCTTTCAAAAAAAATTAAATTGTTTTAACATTTGTTAAATGTTAAAACGGTATTTCATATTCAAATTGTGGCAATATCAATGAAATAATTTGAAATGTTCAGTTTGGGGTATAATGCAGTGGGGCCATTGTAAAAAAAATATCGTAATGCAAAACTTTTTGTTTCACTTTTCTTTTTTATAATTACACATGCAAACTTCCGACACATATTAGGTTAAACATAAAGTTTTTACTAATTCGGAAAACAAATTTCTACATCGTACAATTCTACATTCAACATCGTTTATATTAACGTCAATCCCACAAACGCCATTGTTAACGATAAAAGTTCATTAAAAGCTTAAGAAAAAATAACAGTTTGTTCAAATATGCAAAATAAATAAATTGTCAAATGCAAATATTTACTATAAGCGTCATGGAGATTTTCTCACAAAAAAATAACACAACATGACCTAAAAATAATAAAAAATCAAACATATGCACTCGCATGGTAAGTAAACAGGAAATTTTCCATATATCGAAAATAAAATTGAAAATTCATAAACAGGTTTTATTTTTAAATGCAGCATGTGATATAAATTAATTAAAATTGTCCTATAAAACACAACCTAGTTTTGTTTGTTATGTTATATTGGGGCCAGTTCCAGGATCTAAAATTATATGTTCTGTTAATTTTGTTTTCAATATAGTAATTCCAACAGGAAGTGCAACAACAAAAAAAAAAAAATTGTAATTTAATGCGGCGACAATCAGCCCCATTCTCCTATAATACCATTGGCGTACACATATACATATGTAATTAAATTGAATGAAGTGTTATGTATACAAATATTATTCAGTATCCGACCTACATCTGACCAACATACAAAAATTAGGTCGACGCTTACCTACAATTCGATGAAAATTCAATATGATCTGCAATGAATAAATAAATTAATTAACTAAATCCGAAATGAAATATATTTGACGATGTGTACGAGTAGAACCATTATGTTTTAAATACATGAATAATTCAATTTTATTCCAGCGAAATTGGGATTCAATTTATGATTTTCCGAAAACATACCAAAATTCAACTTGCAACTAAAACAACAAACAAATTGTAAATAATGAAACTGTTGAAAATGAGGAAGGTAGCTGTTTTTACGTTATGTATACATACTCGCACATACTGTACGTACACATTGACTTCTGGGAAATTTTAAAGATTTTCTTCGTTCTTGTTTGGTGTCGTTCTCCCTAAACATTTATTTTACAAACTTATTTCTTGTGCTTTACCAAAATTTTTCATTTTTCATGCTTTGTGAGTAATGCAATGCGATTTAAGCTTATTATTAAGGCTTGGTATGGAAATCTTAAGGGATGTGATAAAACATTCCTTATTTTATAATTTTGATGAAAAATATAATATCGTAACTTTAGAAATATCAACATATAAATAAACATATCTAAGAAAGGTACAGATGTTATAGGAGACTACATAGCATAATTTTATGCATAAATCATCACAAGCATTTGTGTTTCTTTTCAAATTCTTTATACAAACCCCACGGCGGATGGCCGATCAGCTTTTAATCAATTTTTTAACAAATTTCCTAAAATCCGATTTGATTTAAACTTTGCACACATGTGTGATGATAATATTAAAATATGGAAATGATCAGACCCCAGGGTGAATGTAAATATGAATTGAACATGAATTGAATATGAATTGAATATGAATTGAATATGAATTGAATATGAATTGAATATGAATTGAATATGAATTGAATATGAATTGAATATGAATTGAATATGAATTGAATATGAATTGAATATGAATTGAATATGAATTGAATATGAATTGAATATGAATTGAATATGAATTGAATATGAATGAAATTGAATATTCAATTCATATTCAATTTATATTCAATTTATATTTAATTAATATTCAATTCATATTCAATTCATATTCAATTCATATTCAATTCATATTCAATTCATATTCAATTCATATTCAATTCATATTCAATTCATATTCAATTCATATTGAATTCATATTCAATTCATATTCAATTCATATTCAATTCATATTCAATTCATATTCAATTCATATTCAATTCATATTCAATTCATATTCAATTCATATTCAATTCATATTAAATTCATATTCAATTCATATTCAATTCATATTCAATTCATATTCAATTCATATTCAATTCATATTCAATTCATATTCAATTCATATTCAATTCATATTCAATACATATTCAATTCATATTCAATTCATATTCAAATCATATTCAATTCATATTTAATTCATATTCAATTCATATTCAATTCATAGTCAATTAATATTCAATTCATATTCAATTCATATTCAATTCATATTCAATTCATATTTAATTCCGATTCAATTCATATTCAATTCATATTCAATTCATACTCAATTCATATTCAATTCATATTCAATTCATATTCAATTCATATTCAATTCATATTCAATTCATATTCAATTCATATTCAATTCATATTCAATTCATATTCAATTCATATTTAATTCATATTCAATTCATATTCAATTCATATTCAATTCATATTCAATTCATATTCAATTCATATTCAATTCATATTCAATTCATATTCAATTCATATTCAATTCATATTCAATTCATATTCAATTCATATTCAATTCATATTCAATTCATATTCAATTCATATTCAATTCATATTCAATTCATATTCAATTCATATTCAATTCATATTCAATTCATATTCAATTCATATTCAATTCATATTCAATTCATATTCAATTCATATTCAATTCATATTCAATTCATATTCAATTCATATTCAATTCATATTCAATTCATATTCAATTCATATTCAATTCATATTCAATTCATATTCAATTCATATTCAATTCATATTCAATTCATATTCAATTCATATTCAATTCATATTCAATTCATATTCAATTCATATTCAATTCATATTCAACTCATATTCAATTCATATTCAATTCATATTCAATTCATATTAAATTCATATTCAATTCATATTCAATTCATATTCAATTCATATTCAATTCATATTCAATTCATATTCAATTTATATTCAATTCATATTCAATACAACTTTGTTCGGTAGCAATTCGTGTTCCTATAATATAATTCTACTTTTTTTGTAAACATTTCAGAGCAACTTGCTCTCCCCAATTAGTAGAAAATTTTGGAAAAAGATATTAACAACATTACAATTACTTAAACACTTTTTTTGTAAAGTATACCATCATCGTGTAAACATAAAAACATCCACTTTTCTTGTCTTGTATCGGCTGAAAACAACTTAAGACGATAAAATATCTTCATACCATCTGATGAACATTTTTTACATATAACTAATTCCTAATATTTCTACGTCGTTATAAAACAGCACAAATTTTTTGTAAGTTGCCATGTTGTTGTGTTCTTACTCATCATAAAATAATACAAAAAACACGATAAAAGGATGTATATACAAAAAAAAAAAAATACAAAAAACTTTTCTGAGCTTTCAATGAGTTGTGCTTTTCGTATTATTTTTCTACTGTAGCCGTGATTAAAAGTATTCAACAATGAAAAGAAAATACGTAACGTAAAAAATACGAACTTTCTTAAAGTGGATGCTTCAGGATAATATATATAATGATGTTCCTTTTCGGCATACATATCGTTTGAATGTAATTTATTAACGTCGAGTGCCTTGTTATTTCTCTAGTATTTCACAACGACACTTCAGGTTCGGCACCGCCACTCCTATATATATATTTGTTTTGTATCCGTATTTAAAATAAATATCAAACCTGCAAAGTTTAATGTTGCTCAGTCAAAATTAAAATAATGCTATGTGATAAGTAGTACCAGGGGGATGATTAGTACCATCATTCGCGGAAATTCAAGTTGTTTCCAAGCTACCCGAATTCTTATTATTCGTTTAATGTTTTTCTAAAAGATTTCAATTACCTTTTATAAATTCCGTCTTTTATATACGATCCATAAATTTTGTTGTTCTGTTATGTTTTAATATCGACAATTTCCTTCTTCATTTAAGGAATTGTCTTTCATTTGATTTTTCTTCTTTCTTTCATAGATACAGCATATGGTATATAATTTATATAGCACAGAAAAAAGAAATTAAATGAAAATTGCAAAGATCGTAAAGTCGTATTATTATGTGTGCATAGCTAGCTGGAAATAGGAATTGAAAAAACCAATCTGCGAAAAAGTACTTGTTGTGTATACGATACCAATTTTACGAGGTTATTGGACTTTTATAATTTCACAACATCATCATATAGATACAGATGTACTTTGTAAATTAAAATATTGGCGCTTCGCGATTTCGAAATGAATTTAGTTTGTGCGCTTTTTCGATACAGACTTTTTATTACGGTTTACTTAAATTTTATGGCCCATTTGAATGAGGAAATTACATATGACAAGCATAATGTAAAATTGGAAATGTCTGTACGAACAGATTGTTGCTGGTGTTTATCATTTTTATATTTTAACGCATTTTCATCCTTATAAAATTAAATTACAGCCATTGTGTCCAGATAGGCAAAATTGAAAAATATGTAATAAAAATTTGTAATGGATGCCTGTCGAAGAATGAATGGTGTCTACAGCACCATACCAAATTTTAGTATCAATTTGCGCTTCTCAGTTCCCTTCCATAATGAACAATACCATTATTGTTGTCTGGCGCATTAAAATTTATGCTACGCTACGATTGTAATTATTCATTAAATCATTATGGTTTGAGTATAATTTGTATACATTTTACACAAAATGAAATGTTAGCTCCGTAAATGTGTCTGCCTCGTATTTTTGGAAAATTGAGTATATACGAGTAAAAGTCAACACACATTCAAAGAGTTTTATCAACAAGTGTGGCATCATCTGTCATTGATACTAAACAAGTTATCATCGATGGAAACGAGCCAAGAAGCTAAGAACACCATAACCTAGTGTTACGACATTTGCTAAAGTTATTGAGTATGAGACAATCGGCAGATTTGCTTGAAGCTCTACCACAACTAATTGAAATGCGAAACTTCTATCAAGAATTATCAAATTGCCAAATCATCCCCAAATTCTTCTAAACAATGTCCTTCCATACAAATAAAGATTCCATGATAATTCACTCAATTATAGAAATTCTGGTTAAGCAACATGTTTCAAACTCAGTAAACTATCTAAACATGAGAATCTCTCACCTTAGTCCTAAATAATTAGAAAAATTGAACCAAACACATAAAATTTCTAAATATTTTCTCAGACCCTGAAGGGAAAATAACCCAAACAACAACTGCACAACGAGAAATTGACGCTTTTAATACAGAACCAGTTTACTCACAACCGTTTTACTACAACCGAATTTAGATTATTCCTTGGAATGGGTGTGTTCTGTGTTCATTAAAGCACCTGGCTTTGTTTTTGTGAGGAAAAGATGAAAATGATTGTAAAATACTCTCTAGAACTAAATACGTTAGTTTACAGGACGAGGAAATAACTGCGTTGAACAAAATATAAAATCTCTCGTTTCTAATGAAGTTCTCGAACATTCATAAAAAAAGTTTGACCTAAGAACAGATGTCTCAAATTTCGAGCTTCGCGCGGATTTGTCAGATAATCGAAAATCAATCATATTTCTCTCAAGAACTCTAGACAAAATATAAATAGAAACTATGCGGCAAATGAAAAATAAATGCCTTTCATAGTCTGGGTATTAACATCCCTATATACGGATCCAAGAAGGTTTACTTTACCAGCCACTCACATACGCCATTAGTAATAAAAAAAAATATTGAATTGGAATGAAATTGGAAATTGGAAATCGAAAATTGGAAATTGGAATTTTCAGTTTGGAAATTCGAATTTGGAAATTGGAAAATGGAATTGGAATTTGGAAAATGAAATTGAAAGTTGGAAATTAAAATTTGGAAATTGGAAATCGAAAATTGCAAATTGGAATTTGGAAATTGGAAAGTTCGATATTAAAAATTGGACCGTGGAAATTAGAAATTGGTAGATGGAAATTGGAAATTGGAAATTGGAAATTGGAAATTGGAAATTGGAAATTTGAAATTGAAAATTGGAAATTGGAAATCGAAAATTCGACATTCGAAAATGGAAATTGGAAATTGAAAATTGAAAATAAAAAATTGGAATTGGGAATTTGAAAATTGGAAATTGAAACTGTAAATTACGATTTTCCCAATTTCGAATTATTGGACTTAGGAAATTTGAAATTGAAAATTAAATATTGGGAAATGGAAAGTAGAAATTGGAAATTGGAAATTGGAAATTGGAAATTGGAAATTGGAAATTGGAAATTGGAAATTGGAAATTGGAAATTGGAAATTGGAAATTGGAAATTGGAAATTGGAAATTGGAAATTGGAAATTGGAAATTGGAAATTGGAAATTGGAAATTGGAAATTGGAAATTGGAAATTGGAAATTGGAAATTGGAAATTGGAAATTGGAAATTGGAAATTGGAAATTGGAAATTGGAAATTGGAAATTGGAAATTGGAAATTGGAAATTGGAAATTGGAAATTGGAAATTGGAAATTGGAAATTGGAAATCGAAAATTCGAAATTGGAATTTGGAAAATGAAATTGAAATTCGGAAACTGAAAATTGGAAACTGGATATTGGAAATTGGAAATTGAAATTTGGAATTTGGAGTTTGGAAATTGGAAATTGGAAATTGGAAATTGGAAATTGGAAATTGGAAATTGAAAATTGAAAATTGGAAATTGGAAATTGGAAATTGGAAATTGGAAATTGGAAATTGGAAATTGGAAATTGGAAATTGGAAATTGGAAATTGGAAATTGGAAATTGGAAATTGGAAATTGGAAATTGGAAATTGGAAATTGGAAATTGGAAATTGGAAATTGGAAATTGGAAATTGGAAATTGGAAATTGGAAATTGGAAATTGGAAATTGGAAATTGGAAATTGGAAATTGGAAATTGGAAATTGGAAATTGGAAATTGGAAATTGGAAATTGGAAATTGGAAATTGGAAATTGGAAATTGGAAATTGGAAATTGGAAATTGGAAATTGGAAATTGGAAATTGGAAATTGGAAATTGGAAATTGGAAATTGGAAATTGGAAATTGGAAATTGGAAATTGGAAATTGGAAATTGGAAATTGGAAATTGGAAATTGGAAATTGGAAATTGGAAATTGGAAATTGGAAATTGGAAATTGGAAATTGGAAATTGGAAATTGGAAATTGGAAATTGGAAATTGGAAATTGGAAATTGGAAATTGGAAATTGGAAATTGGAAATTGGAAATTGGAAATTGGAAATTGGAAATTGGAAATTGGAAATTGGAAATTGGAAATTGGAAATTGGAAATTGGAAATTGGAAATTGGAAATTGGAAATTGGAAATTGGAAATTGGAAATTGGAAATTGGAAATTGGAAATTGGAAATTGGAAATTGGAAATTGGAAATTGGAAATTGGAAATTGGAAATTGGAAATTGGAAATTGGAAATTGGAAATTGGAAATTGGAAATTGGAAATTGGAAATTGGAAATTGGAAATTGGAAATTGGAAATTGGAAATTGGAAATTGGAAATTGGAAATTGGAAATTGGAAATTGGAAATTGGAAATTGGAAATTGGAAATTGGAAATTGGAAATTGGAAATTGGAAATTGGAAATTGGAAATTGGAAATTGGAAATTGGAAATTGGAAATTGGAAATTGGAAATTGGAAATTGGAAATTGGAAATTGGAAATTGGAAATTGGAAATTGGAAATTGGAAATTGGAAATTGGAAATTGGAAATTGGAAATTGGAAATTGGAAATTGGAAATTGGAAATTGGAAATTGGAAATTGGAAATTGGAAATTGGAAATTGGAAATTGGAAATTGGAAATTGGAAATTGGAAATTGGAAATTGGAAATTGGAAATTGGAAATTGGAAATTGGAAATTGGAAATTGGAAATTGGAAATTGGAAATTGGAAATTGGAAATTGGAAATTGGAAATTGGAAATTGGAAATTGGAAATTGGAAATTGGAAATTGGAAATTGGAAATTGGAAATTGGAAATTGGAAATTGGAAATTGGAAATTGGAAATTGGAAATTGGAAATTGGAAATTGGAAATTGGAAATTGGAAATTGGAAATTGGAAATTGGAAATTGGAAATTGGAAATTGGAAATTGGAAATTGGAAATTGGAAATTGGAAATTGGAAATTGGAAATTGGAAATTGGAAATTGGAAATTGGAAATTGGAAATTGGAAATTGGAAATTGGAAATTGGAAATTGGAAATTGGAAATTGGAAATTGGAAATTGGAAATTGGAAATTGGAAATTGGAAATTGGAAATTGGAAATTGGAAATTGGAAATTGGAAATTGGAAATTGGAAATTGGAAATTGGAAATTGGAAATTGGAAATTGGAAATTGGAAATTGGAAATTGGAAATTGGAAATTGGAAATTGGAAATTGGAAATTGAAATTGAAATTGAAATTGAAATTGAAATTGGAAATTGAAATTGAAATTGAAATTGAAATTGAAATTGAAATTGAAATTGAAATTGAAATTGAAATTGAAATTGAAATTGAAATTGAAATTGAAATTGAAATTGAAATTGAAATTGAAATTGAAATTGAAATTGATATTGAAAATGAAAATTGAAATTGATACTTTTTGCTTCTTCTTTTTTGTTTTTTTAAACCACAATTATTTTTTTTGTTTTTTCTAAAACTCCGAATGAAATTGAAATTGAAATTGGTAGTTGGAAATTGGACTAATGCGTGTAATTCTAGCCCAATGGTGAAACAATTCTGATTGGGATACTGAGATGAAGTAGACGATTCATCTATGTAATTGTTTTGAAAGTGGCATGTCAGTTTCTCAAAAATTCAAGTTAATAATAACATTAGTTACAATTTAACGGTTTTCTTTCATTAAAAAAAAACCAATCAATAATATAAGTATCCTAAAATAATTTAGACAAGTAAATCTTCTCGAAAGTTGGCATCATAATTTTTAAACATGTTAAAATGCAAACCCTCTAGTAAGGCGAAATTCATTAAATGGTCTGGCGCTCTAGGCTAATCTGTGGCTAATATTGGTATTGCATGCGATCTAATAGGCCTTAATCCTTGCAATCACAATTTCTTAACAATTTAACTAAAGCTAACTGGGGCTATGGCCTACTAAAAGGCTATAGTGGCACCAACTCGAAACTAGGCTAACCCAGTACACAAGATAATTAAACAAATTTGTGTAAGTATTTTTAACAAAACTTCTTCATATTTGGCTTCCACTAAAAGACATTGAGCTATCGAACAGCAAAATTACACAGCAGTATCTGGACCTAATCATACCTATTTATTGTGCTTGGCATCATTTTTTTTGATGTTATAATTATTTGAAGAGGTTTATCGTTTTTAAATCTAAACTAGACAATTCATTATACAATTGTTCTTATCTGCGTTGCCTCTTAATGCTGCGGAGATCTTGTATTGTTTTCACCTAAGAATTTTGGAAGGTCCATCTGTTGGGAATGTTACCTATTAAGTCTTCCTTATGTTGTATGGTACTTGTAAAATACTGGTTTCAGTAGCCACAATTCAAAAAAGTTTGATTTTTATGTTTATGAATATTTTCGAGGGATTTCATGATAAGTGAAACCTAATGGTTGTTAGAACTTCCCTTAATCTGTTTCTGCAAATAAACAAAGATTATAGTCTCATTTTAGAAGTCAATAGTACAGTTTTGTTTTCTATAAAAATATAACAAAGAGCAATAAATTTTATTACGAATCACGGAAAGAATTCTGCGAGGTGAAGGTTTCCAGCCCAAAAAAATGAAACTGTTAATGCAGATTTTAGCCGAAAAATATCTTACTTGATATACCTAGCTGAACTATACCCTTCAAATAATCGAGCTTCTTCCAGATGGACTGTACATTACACATAAATCCGAAATTTTCGAAAAGAAATTTAAAAAAATTTTGTTTTTTGCAGAAAACTTTCGACAAATTTTAACAGTATGACATCAAGAAAAATTTGTGGACGTAGAAAGTGTTTGTAAAATTGAAATATTTTATTTTATTGATAATCTTAACAAATTAATGGTAGATATTATCTAAAGCATCCATTTCAACCTGGTTACAATTTAATTCAGTTTTCCACCGCTTAATAAAATCCTGAACCAGCAAAGTCACGTAGTCATTAGGTTGGGCGCTAATTGCGGTAAGAATACATTGTTCAAGTCCATACATTACGTTTCTGTAAAAGCTCACAAAAAGTTATGCAATTAAAACAAATCAATAATTAATTAATACTTACAGGCACAGGGCGGTAATCCCTTTACGAGGTATTCTATTGAAACATCCTCTTACTTCTTCACTCGCCAATAATAATCTTAGGGTATTGTTTGGAATCAAATCTAGAATTTTATAGATCAGAATTATTATGAGCCTCGCACACTACTCTTAATGAACTGTACTTACTTTTCAACACTTCGCCATTATTTGTACATAAAAGTGTAGCAGCTCTTTCTGTCTTCTCCCAAAGAATTTCCAATACCTTGGCCTTTTTTATATCTTCTTCAGTATCACAAGACGGAAGTTCTTCGAATAATGGCAGGTTACATTGAATAATAATTGGTATTACAGGACATTTATTGTCTAAGAACTCTTCCATTCTACTAAAATCCGTTGTGTTGTCATTGTATTCCAAGATAATTAGTTTTAATTTATTTAAATTATCGGATGGTGAACCTCCATTCCGGATCATGCAGTTTCTAGCAATAGCAATTCGGGACGATTCTTTGGCGTAACACTCACGATTTATTGAGCAAGCAGCGAGTGGTAATAACAAAAGTAAAATAAAAAATTGCTTCATGATGTTTAAACCCGTTGATATTAATATGAATACTGAAATTCAAAATAATTTTGAATTTTTTTTCTTAATTGATAACATTTTGTAAAAGATTTTTTTTTCTGGTAATGACCTTTATTACTTGCACTGCAGATTAAGGCCTTAATACTTGGGAAGGTTTTTGTCATAAAACTAAAAATAAATAGTAACGTAAAAGATAAAGATTTGATCTGAACGTGTTTGGGTTCAAAACAATAACAAACATTTCACAGTAGCGTTATTTCAAATGTGTGTGAGTTTTGATTAAACGAAATAGTCTGAACCTGGAGATCAGAAAGCTGTTTAATTTCAAGGAAATACTCACTCTTTTGTCGAAATTTTTAATGACCATTTTGAATAAATGTGGGTAAATTTCATTGATGCAGCGTTAAATCTCCTCCTTTAATGCAGGGGTGGTCGCGGGCTTCTTGATATAAACCTTTGACTTCAAAGCGATATAGAAAGAAATCCAATGGTGTTAAATCACATTATCTAGTGAGCCAATTTTGATCACCGAAACGAGGGAATACACGACCAAGAAATGTCTTATGCAGTAATTGGATTACTTCACGGGCTCTATGGCATGACGCATCGTCTTGTTGAAACCACATATCGTCTACATCAATATCATCCAATTTAGGCATAAAGAAATAGATTACCATGTCGCGATATCGAGCACTAAAGTGAACACTCCAGCCCAAAATCCATACCAAACAGCGACACGTTGTGGATACACATGTGGCTTCTCTGAAACCCAAATGCGGAAATTTTGATGATTGCGGAAGCCATCAAGGTGAAAATGAGCTTCATCGCTTAGAATGATTTTACTCGAAAAATCAGCATTCAAACTTTCATTATTTTTGAAATATTGTTGAACAATGAGAACCGCATTATTCTTTCATGCAGTGCTGCATGTTTATACCAACCCTAAACTGTCAGCTGTCAACCGGTTTTTTTTTGGTTACCAAACACTAAATTAAATAATTTTCTTATTAATTCAAATCTTGTAAGTTTTGGACACTTAGAAGAAAAGCTTCCAGGAATTTCTGCTTGCGCTCCTTTTCATCTTCTCGACTACGACAGCAATCACGTGAGGAGATATCCGTTCTGCGCGCATGCTTACATATGAAACAGTGTCCCAACAGTAATAGAATGAATCACCGTACTGACTCGCCGCCACAACAATAACAGCTGTCTGGGTCTTGGCAGGCCTGGTTTTAGCCAGATTTGTCTAGTTATTACACATGAAGTACTATTGAACCATCTGTCGTTCGTTGCCTCTCCAGCTTCCTATTGAAGTAGCAATTTGTACGTAGCGAGCGGTATATCATCGTCCACCTTACTTGGCGGAATTGGACATGTCTTGTCGAGCGAGTTCATTCAACTTTTCATTTTCCGTAATAGTGAAATGTCGTGGCACCCACATCAGTGAAAAAATTAACACTTTCATTATTAAGAAATGCTTCTTTCAACCAGTCCACTCTGGAGGGAATATCAATTCTAAACTTCTGATCAAAGAGTGGTGCGGGATGATATACTTTGTAATTTGGTACGTTCGTGGAGGATTTTAGGTTAGTCAGAATATTGAAAGCTGTACGCCAAACAATAACCGCATATATTGAGCCTAATAGTAGAGATTTAGAGCCAATATATTCCAAACCCCATCTTTTTCCAATGGCATTTTTACAGAAGTAAAGCGCTAAGAGTGTTTTGTTCACTCACAGTGGAGTGAACCTCCTATATTAAGAAAAGTTATTATAAAGTTTACCTTATGTTCCAGGAAAGTAGTGAAATAAAGGAGTGGAGAGCTACAGATTTTTTCTTGCAATATTCATTTTCATGCCTATTTCCCTCAATCAAACTCGTAACGTAGGCTTCTATCTGTCTTTTCAAAATTTTCAGCAGTCAAGAGGAATTTCTAGCTCTAAGGTCTTTGGAACTGCAATGAGAACTTTTTCTCGCCTTAGGCATAAACATTACATTTACTTTAGTCTATTTAATAGGAATGTGACAGTGTTTAGGCTGACCTTGAAGGTAACTTCAAGTCAACTTAAGCTTACGTCAGTCATTTGTTGGACATCCGATGGTATGAATCATTAGGTCTTGCTGAATTATAAGGCTTTTATTTGTAATGGAAGAATACAAAATAAAATAAATCCGCGTTGGATTTGAAAATTTGAAATATAGAAGTAAAGTAACAAGTAAAAATCATTGAGAGGCATAAAATTGCCTTATAGACACAAACTAGATAACTTCGTTATCTAGATTATTGAGATATTTCTGCCTGTCTGTCTGTACACGATTTTTTCAAAACAGAATTATTAGGTTTTCATAACTAGATAAATGCAATCGATCCTGATAAATTAGGCACACTCGCAAAAATCCGGTTACTGTATGTCACCACAATTTGTTTATTACGATTTTTATAATTTATTTTCAATCTAGATAACTGAAAATCGCGATAAATTTTGTGTCTGCGTCTACGGTATTAACCTACTTTAAAAATTATTTTTAGTTAAACAAAAAGCAAATCCTAAATAGAATTGATTCTATTGAAACTTTTACACATTTTTTCACTGGTTCATTATCGCCATAGTTGGTTAGGTGTCTATCTAAGTGGAAAAAGTCATTTTTCTCTTTCTCTCCCCATTTTTCTCTTCTTAGTTTTCTTAGTTGTCTACCAGGAACCTTAATTTTAATTACCTTTAACACATCCGGTGCATCGATGTAGGAGATTACCAATAAATGTACTTTTTAGCAATTCGCGTCTATTAGAGTTGCCAGGTAAAGCTATTTATAGCCAACAGGATTTTTCTCCTGTCGGTAACGCTTAAAATGACTTCGCCTATGTTGTCCCTAGGCCTTTGTGGCACAGCTTCCGAGTTACCTAAAAAGTGAGTTTCCAGTGGTAGCTCCAAGGATTCTGCACTAGTTATGGGCCCAGTAGCAGTTCTGACGTGCAAATCGATTGTCAAAATTGGGTATAGGGGCGAAAGATCAATCGAACCATCAACCATCCGATTTTTGGAGAAAACTCGAAGTGGTGGGACTTAAATAGCGTACTTTACGTAGTCTACATGTTTTAAACGACTCCTGCAATTCACTACAGTTTAGCATCCAGGCATTTGCTTTAGCGTTTTTTATTCCTCATTTGTATATTTTGAGTACTTCCTTGTAGGAGCCCCAGTTCATAATAACCTCAGTTTTCTTGGCTTTTCTAAAGAACCCTCCGTATTTTATGTTTGGTAAAACTGGTCCCCTAAGTTTTAGGTTCATGTGACAAGTTTCGTTGATTACTGTTATGTTAAATGTTACATCAACGCGTGACATTTTAACGTGAATTGTTATCAGTAAAACCTCGATTTAACAGACTAATTGAGGAGTCCGTTAAATTTGAATGTTTTTAAATTTAATCTATTCGATCGAATTTAATCTGGTATGGAACTCAGACATTTCTTAGCCGATTATGTTAGGATTGGGTATGTTAAATGGAAATAGGATTCTTAAATGATTTTGGAAGAAATTTTGAAATATAGCCCCCTGAAACGCAACTCGACCAATTCCTAACCGATTATAATGAAATTGGGTATGCTGAATGGAACTGAGATTTTTAAACGATTTTGGAAGGAATTCTGGAATATGGCCACCTGGGACGGAACTCGATCAATTCTTACCCGATTAAAATGGGATTGGGTATGCAAAACGATTTTATGAAGGAATTCTGGAATATGGTCACTTGGGCGTAACTGGATTATGATGGGATTGGATTTGCTGGATGGAAATAGAATTCTTAATAAATTTTTGTAAAAGTTCTGGTATATGGCCACCTGGAATGGAACTTGATAATTTCTTAACTGATTATGCTGAAACTGAATATTGTGGATGGAAATAAGATTCTTCAATAATTTTTGAAAGAAGTACTGGAATATGGACACCTTGGACGTAACTCGGTAATTTAAGCTTGGGCGGATTTACGTAACAAAAGGCAGCGTCTTTCTTGACGCAAGCAGCTCGTGATGTAAACATGTTTTTAATAAGGCTGGATGCCTTAACATATATCACAAGTACGTAGCCCACTCATGCAATTAGTGGGTTGACCGGTAGCCCGACAACCTACTCTCTCACAAAAATCACGTTAAGAACCCTACACAAAGGGCTCGGATAAATTTATAGAATTTTTATCAACAACGACCTCAAAAACAGGAATCACAAGTTCATCAGGTTCAATATTTCATCATCAAGTTCATTATGATGTCTTCTAATATTATACTTTTGACGTACTTGCAATACAAGAGATGATTCGGTTTCTCATTCTCTGGCAAGTACAGCAGTTCATCATTTTATAATCCCATTACAGGTAGCCATATTAAAAAACTTCTGCTAGAAATCATTAATAAATCTCATTTCCATTAAATAAATGCAATTTGTTGAGTTGCATGAGTTCCGTGCAACGTGGCCATATTTCAAAACTTCTTTCATAAATCAATTAAGAATCCCATTTTCATCCAACAAGCCCTAGATGGTCATATCCCAGAACTTTTTCCAAAATTCATTTCCATCCAGCATATCAAATCCCATCATAATCAGTTAAGAATTGGTCGAGTTTCGTCCCTGGAAGCCATATTTCAGAATTTTTCCCAAAAACCATTTAAGAATCCCCGAATCCATCAATCATAATTGGTAACCGAAAAATGGGAAATAAAAAATTGTTAAATCGAGCGTCCGTTAAATCGAGCGTCC
Source organism: Nephrotoma flavescens (assembly GCA_932526605.1). Lineage (NCBI taxonomy): Eukaryota > Metazoa > Arthropoda > Insecta > Diptera > Tipulidae > Nephrotoma > Nephrotoma flavescens. Next base: position 242,743,439 of record OW052222.1, read on the forward strand.
GTTAAATCGGGTGTCCATTAAATCGGGGCCGTTAAATCGAGGGTTTACTGTCTATCGCTAAAAACAATTTCAAATTTTTCCATCGCCTTCAAAATCATACTCCCAAAGTGCACGAACTCCGAAAGGAACTGCAGTATTTGGATAGCTTATTCACTATAGGACATCCCGAAAAACATTTTCCGTTCATTGCAACATTTCCGTATCTTTTAGGGTCAACATAAAAAAAAACAGGGAAGAGACGGAAATGCGCTTTTAACTTGAAACCAAGAAACTTATTTTGCCAAAAATCAATCGAAATTGACTAAGAAATGGATTTAAAAATAAAATTAGGTACGAGCTACATAAAACAAAAATATATTTTCCAAACACCAGTCGAAATTGGTTACTTGTGTGCGAAAAATTAAGGGTCGATAATGACCATACGTGAACGTGGTATTTACAAAAAAAATGTACCCTCTTTCTCCCTCCAAAATTTAGAATTTTTCATTTCTTTTGTTTTATTATTGCCTTTTATGGTGTGTTTTATTTTGTATGAAAAATTGACGCTTTTAATTAGTTTGGGGTTGAAATTTGGGAAGTAAAACCGTTGTGTGAGAAAAGAGCATATGTGCATAATAATTGCGTACATAATTTGTGTGAAACCTTTTATTAGTATGAATTAGATATTAGAGTGTTACCTAGAAGATTATTTGTTATTTAGAATTTTTCAAATCTTTTATCCATTAAAAAAATTATGTTTTGGAATCATGACCATTAGAAGACGTCAGTAAAATGTTGGTCAAATGTTCGACTAATCCTTGTCTGAAAGTTAACGAAATTTTATAGACAATTCTGTTTCAACAAATACATAAGACATCCATTCAGCGGAATGATTCTGATCGAATTGACTAATTAAAGAAAGGGTGACATTCGACTGCCGAAACTGACTGTCAGTAGACGTAATGAGTTTCTTGTGTCAACCATTGCGGAATTTCGGTAAGTAGGAGGAAAGGGCTGAAATAAGTGGGATTGTTCCAATATGTATTGGGTGTACACATGTATTTCCGACCGTGTTTCCGAGCGCTGTCATGTTGCAAAATAATCTTATCGTGCCTTTTCTCCCATTCCCGTTTTGCAGCTAGAACTTGCTTAAAAGCCATCAGTTGTCATCGATACACTTGTCTTGTAATGGTTTCACGCTCTTTCAGCAGCTCACAATAGACGACACCCCTCATATCCCACCAAATACAAATCATCACCTTCGAACCATAAATATTTGCTTTTGGTGTCGACGGCCCTGGTTCACCAGGCTTGACTCTCGCTGGTATGCGCTTTGGATTGTCATAATGAATCTATTTTTCATCCCCAGTGATGATCCAATGCAAAAACCCTTTCTTTGTTGTCGTTGAAGCAACCATTTGCATATGGTTTTCCGACGTTCCATGTCCCTTTCTTTGAATTTGTGTGACAACCAATTTCCCAGTTTCTGTATACGTCGCGAAACACATTGTTGGGTAATATTCAACTCTTCTGCCAATTATTTTTCGGTCTGACAAGGATACACATCAAACAATTCTTCCAATTCTGTATCTTCGAATTTTCTTGGACCACCCTCACGTTTTTTGTCTCTTACATCAAAATCACCAACTTTGAATTGTTGAAACCACTCTTTGCATATTGTATTCGATGGAGCACGTTCACCATAAACTTCCATAAGGAAACGATTTGTTTCCGCTGCACTTTTCTTCAACAAAAAATAACGATGTAAAACTTGCCGCAAATGCTATTTTTTGGCACAAAATTCGACATAATTATTGTTTACGGTTTGAACAAATCTCACTAGTAATTATTCAAGCTTGACACCTAACCTGAAATGAATAAATTGAAGTGAATAAATTTTAAAGGCTTATTTTACCTTATGGTATGCTTAAAATTCTAGCTGCGTTTTCTAAAAGTAGAAGTTGACGGCAAGAAAGTCTCTCCACGTAATCCACGAATACACCTAAACAGGCGCAATAAACATTGCCAAAGGACGAACTCTATACATCCTTTGTCAAAAATATGCACCAATATAAAAAAAAATTTATAATATGTGATAAAATGAAAGACTTGCCCATTACTCCTTTAATGCATATATATGCCGAATAGCCAACTCCGTTGTGTCATATTCCGAAAAAAACCGCTTCGCCGCCAAACTGTAATCACTCGTGCACCCCAGATTTCAATCAGCTACCAAAATCTCCGTTTTGTCAGATTTTTTTTCTTTTTTTACTGACCGACGAATTATGTGCCGCTATAAACCAATTCGTTCCTAAACTGAATTGAATATTCTATATAGTATGTGTTGCTGTTGAAGTTTTTGTTTCATCTTTACTATAGTCGGAGTTGGTTTGTTGGTTATTTGTTGTTGGTATATTATTAAATTTCTATTCACACACAAGAGAATTTTGTCTTGGATTTATTTAGAAGTATATTAGTATGATGTAACTTGCCCGTTACTAAAAATTAATTTATGCACTTGGAAATTTAAACACAACAAAACCAACCACAACGCAAACACATAGAATGTACGGAATAAAGATAACTTGACATGTCACTTGAAAAAATAACAATAACGGACACAATTTTTTTTTTTTTTTTGTATAATTAAAGCATATAATTTATTCCGAGGATAATAATATATGTACATATTTTTTCAGATTAGATGTTCTACAAAATATACAAAATTGTAAAATTTGATAATTTGTCTATTTCATTTCAGTATCGACGTGAGCATAGGTTAGGTTAGGTTTCAGTGGTTGACACTTAGGGAATTTTTGGCCCATTGTGATACCACCACGCATTCACGCCACATCATTAACCCATTCACCTACTCACACAACTACAGTATACCACCTGCACATTGCAAGCTCCATGTCAACCTGTACATTGACATGGACGGTGGGTCGGCGCTGAATTCTGCACTCCATCAGACGGTCTTAGTTGTGTTTATTAACATCACCGATTGTAATCGATGATGAAAATTCGATTTGCATCTAGCCTCTGATGGGATTCGAACTCACTACCTCCCGGTCCAAGTGCCGAAGCTTTAACCACTGCACCACTTGTCCGGTGACGTGAGCATAACCACACACAATATATTTTTTGGTATTGGTACCGTTAATTCCTGGACACGGACTACCAATATGTTTTTCACAACAAGTCATAAAATTGATTTTTTTTTTGCTTATATGCACAAACAAGTCATAAATTAAATATTATTTATTAAATATTTTTATGCTTTTCATTTTTTTTTTATCACAAACCAAAAATTTAATATTTTGCGAACCACTTATATATGGCACAAAAAAAAATCTAACTATCGTCCTTTAAAACCAAATCTTGACTTCACTGGTGCAACTTTCTCAACTTAACTCTCTAAAAATTTTTATTGCCCGGAAATTTGGTAGGTAAAAAGGTATAATATAAAAGGTGACCAGATTAGTGGCGCAGGGGGGGGGGGGGGGAGGGTCCATTTTTGAGACACTTGACATTTATATTTGAAAATTGAGCAACTAAAATTGCTTTTGCTGTAATCCACAGACCATCTTGTTCTAGGATGTTCTACCCCTTAAGTCTTCTTATAGGTACATTATTTATTCCCTACTTTAAACATAAAATCATACATAAATAATAAATTTATTTGTTTTGTTGTTTTTGTGGAAATACTGGAGATAAAACTAAGCAAAAATATACATAGGTAAAAGTGAAGACGATCGATTAAAATATTCGAATGTTTGACTTGAAAGAATATTTTAATTCCAACGATAACAGTCCATTTTTACATTCTAAATTGAAAGAATTTTATAACTTTTTTATGTAAAGTATCGCAGTTATTTAAATTGTTAGAACTTGGCTTGTTTCTAAAATAAAACTATAAACTAAAATATCAACAATTGCAATTAATTATTGATAAAATTCAAACAAAAGCGTTTTACATATTCAAGCAAAGTTATTCCGCGATAAATTACTTGTGTTACTTTTTGACATAAACTTATCATGCCACTTTACATTTTATCTTGAAAAAAATTTAGTGAATATTAATTTACTAAAACATCACGATATCCAATACAAATCTAGACTTCTACGATAATTTTTTTCTTGTGTAAAACTTATCACTTTTACACATTGCAGTTTTTCTTGGTTTTTAACGAATTAGAGCACAGGAATAGTTTTGCATATGTCGGACAATTATGACTTACAATAATTGGTCTGAACTACTACGTTTTGTACAATCAAATTTGACCAACTAATGATTTGTATATTTGGCCTACCGAAGTTGGTCGGATTTAGCCAGACATAATTGACTATGATTTTCGATCATTATCCGGCAAGAATTAGACACCCAAATGACTTACCGTTTGTGAGTCATCATACTAATTTTTGCCTGTAAAGGTCATAAGCAACGAAACAACGAAAATTATATTACGGGCATCAAGCTTTTGTGTTAACACCGGTGTGTTAACACCGGTTTGCAATCGGTATCAGTAGTGAATTACTTAGAATAGATCTAAAACTGACTCTATTGGTTTTGCTCTTATCGTATAGCTAAGTATTTTCATGGGTTTTGTCTCCAATTCAATAACCAGAAACAATAATCAGAAAGCGAATGCTTTCCCATTCCTTTCAATTCATTAAACTATCAATAATGGCATCTAAATCAGGTATAATTATAAGCAGCTACATTTCTGTATGTCATACAAAATATTATTGAAGCCAATCCAAATCAAAATAATACCTTGAAAACGTTAACCTTAAACAATTACAAAATATAACACTTTAGTAGCAATGAACAAAACAAACAAAACAATAACCAAATTATAAATGTCTGTAGTAATTAGATGTGTAGCTAGATATGTATATGCCATAAACAACCAAACGAACCATCAGAAAAGTTTACTTCTCTCGAAGGGGGAGGCATGTTGTGTAATATTCCGTAAAAAGTCGATCCACTATATTTGGTTAGATTTTTTCTGGAATTGTGGATTATACGACTGTGTTTATATTTCTTGGTTTATTCGTACGCGAGACATTTGTCCCATGTGTGCACTCTCTTTCGCGTTTTTATCTGTTGAGGTGATTAGTTTTTCTCTGAGAATAGTATTACCTAATCTTTTAAATGTTTGTTTCTAAATGCTCCGCGTATGCTGCTTCGATCTGGTTTAATTTGAGTTTCGTCTTGAATATTGCTTATTAACATGTTGAAAATTGTCTTTTCTGCATCCGAGACTAGTATTTTATATATGGTGTCAGCTATAGCCGTGAATCTGATTAACCCGCCTGTTCTTCTCGTTGTGCTTTCTCCACTAAATTCTGGGACTGATCTTCTGATTATTGGTTGCATATGTTGAGTTTGTAATTACTGGAATTACTGAAATCTGTTGATTTTTGCTTGGTGAGGTTTCGGTGGTGGTGTTGGTGTTGGTGATATTACTACGTGATTTGATTGTTGTTTGATGTTGAGATAGGTTTTGGCGAGAAGTATTCGGTGTTATCGATCTTGTGATAAGGATTGGTGGTGTGGCTGGATTGGTGTTTCAAAACATTGATTTGTCTTGGGATTGTACGGTTAGGGTTGATTTATTATGAAACGATGATTTTTTATCAATATGTTTTTTGCTTGTTATAATTGGTTTGATTCATTTGGTTGTGGATCAGATACAATTTTGAGAGTTTTGAGATTTGTTGATTATTCCAAACACTTCGTCGCTGCAAGCCAAATTTCTACTACTACTGACGAAATTCATTCTCAACTGTCTTAATTTTCCTGTTTTGGTTCTTCACTTAAGTCAACTGCTTTTTTCCAGACGAAAGGTTCGAGACCATCCTATTTTTTAGCATTAAAAGTGGATAAATCTATTATCAGAAATCACCTGGGCCGAACCATACTATCCTTAAAAGTAAGTAAGGTATTATGGCAGCACTAAGAAGATTCACGAATGGAGAGCGAAACATCAGCATGACGTCAAACCGTTAAGATAGGTGTAGGATGTACGGTTCGTATAGGGTAAGTACTCAGAAAATAGCGAAAGTTATTTTAGAAAAAATTAACTCAAACTTCACAAAGATTTAAAACAACCTGCCAATACCGGTACGATTGTTCAATAAATTAATTGAATGGCGAAGACGGACGTAAGGAGGCGTATTTGATTTATTACGTTAATAATCATAAATTATTGCATACAAAAAATTGTTTGTGTCACAAAAAAATACTGAAACTTAATTTCAAGTACATAGATTATTATCTCCGCATGTTGAAATCGTACTAAGACAAATTGGTTTTCTTCCATAACAAAAAAATGAAAGAAATATAGAATTCCTTGATGTATGCGCTGCAATATAATAGTCTCACAGTCAATTCCGAACAACATATACGTTATACGAATTGAACGGATAGTGATTTGTTCATATTATATCATCTAGAGGTCTGGGAGCTATGAGCTTTTCACTCTTGGTAAGAAAAAAGAAATCTAACGACGAAATGTTGCAGAAATTACAAATCGATTTGACATCAAATGAAAATAAATGGAATAGAAAATTGGAAAATCTAATATAGAAACTAACTATTTGAAGAATTTTTTTTTTTTATAATATGATTTTCGAATAATAAATGAAAATAATTTTATTAGTTTTTCTGGGATTTTCCATTTCCTTTGAACTTTCGCTTCGTTTGTGTAAACGTAATGTACGTGCTACTCGTGTGTTGTATATGGTGGAAAAGAATTTAAAAAAATGTTAAATTGGATTTTCGAGTGGAATATTATTATATTAGGATTTAATTTATTAACAAAACCAATTTTCATCACTCCTAAGTCTTGTCATTTCGCATAGGATCCAAACTACCGCCCTTGACCTCATATACATTTTAATTAACAACACAATGAGCGACCTGATTTCTGAAACAACTCATTTAACAGCTTTAAAAAATGTAATTATTTCCTACAAAATAATTCTGTCTGAACTGAGATCCCAGTGATTTTTGGCCAAAAAAGGTCCACCGGAAGTGAAGTCTTCCAAAGATGCTTTTTCGTTTTTTGTAAATATTTTGAAATGTAAACCATTTACGGGAAAAACGTCCAGGTCAGTTTTCTAAAATGTAGGTTAGGTTTCAGTGGTTGACACTTAGGCCACCTTTGGCCCATTGTGATACCACGCATTCACGCCACATCATTAACCCATTCACCTATTCACCTATTCACATAATTACAGTATACCACCTGCACATTGCAAGCTCCATGTCAACCTGTACATTGACATGGAAGGTGGGTCGGCGTTGAATTCTGCAATCCATCAGAGGGTCTTAGTTGTGTTTATTAACATCACCGATTGTAATCGATGATGAAAATTCGATTTGCATCTAGCCTCTGATGGGATTCGAACCCAGTACCTCCCGGTCCAAGTGCCGAAGCTTTAACCACTGCACCACTTGTCCGGTTTTCTAAAATGTAAGCGGAAATAATAATTTTTGAAAAAAAAAACTATTTTTCAACATAATTCAGCTTCTGGACTGGATTGACTGATCGTAATGAAACTTCATAACTGAGCTCTTTCCATAAATTGGGAGATTACAGTGACTTTTGCCCGGTATTTGTCTACCGGAAGTGTGAACTTCCATAGGAGCATTTTTGTTTTTTTGGTCCAATATGTTGAAAACCATATCATTTGTGAGAAAACTATCCGGAATATAACTGCATACATAAAAATTTTCCATTATTTGAGAAATTGCTCCAAGATTTGGTGGAAATCTGTGTTCCGGAAAAAGCATTTTCCGAAGGAGCTATTTCAGTTTTTGCAATGATGTTGAAAAGTTTAGTATTTAATTTACTAACAACAACAAATAATTAAAAGATTCAAATAAATTTAAATAATAAATAAATTAAATTAAATTAATATTTAAAATTTTAAAAATTCTTTATTAACTATAATTCAGGGGGAATTTTAAAAAACTAAATTTTATTTACCGATTTTCCGAGCCCATTGCTCATGCCCAATTTCAACGTGTAAATTTTTATTCATTTAGTAAATTATCAAATCTTGATAAAGAGCAATGGGCTCGAAATATCAATAAATAAAATAAATAAAATTTAATTTTTTAAAATCCATCATGAATTTTAATTAATAAAGAATTTTCGATAAGGCTGAACTACACGTTGTATAATTATGGAATATAGCTATTATATTGATCAGCTATTTTTATAACAAAATTATTTCTGTGAACTAAATTATTCTAAGCAACAATATCGGACCAGTGCTGTTTGTCAAAATTTAAGATTTTTTACAAAAAACTGTATTTCAACAAAAATTCGACTCCTTTACAGCCCAGGCGGATTGATAGATCGGAATGAAACTAAATACTTATTTTTTTTCGGCAAATTTGGAGATACCAGTGATATTAGGCCTAAATCGGTCCATCGGAAGTGGCAGCTTCCATAGGAGCTCTTTCGTTGTTTGCAAATATTTCAAAACGTAAATATCATTTACGAAAAAACGATTAAAACAAACAGATTCTAAATTAAGTTTCAATCAAAGTTTATTGAGTCAATTTTTTTTACCGGAAATAACAAGTTTCGATTAAAAAAGATTTTGTTTTGCCAAAAATTTGCATCTTTACTGTCCAAACGGATTGACTATTCGGAATCAAGCTTAATACCTACTTTTTTTTTTCATTAATTGGCAAAACCATGTGAGATCTGATAGAAATTTGTGCACCGAAAATGACAATTTCCATGTTAGGTATTTAATTTTTGCAATGATGTTGAAAAGTTTCAAGAATATATTTTCAACAAGGGAATTTAAGCATGATTAAAAATTTTTGATTAAACACAACATTTTTACTAAAAGCTCATTTAGTAAGTTTCATTTTTTGTTTTAGAAATCAAGTGGTCTTGCTCACAACGTACAGTATGTTCAACAAGAGCGTGTACGGCATAACTGTACTTAAAACTATAGCAACAAATATGGGCGGGGCTTACATTCGTTTACTATTGATTCCTCTTGGGCGCTCTTAAACAAACATTAGTTTAACTGTAACTGTTTAGCGGATACCATATATGAAAGGAATGAGTGCGATTTATAAAAAACGGTTTGAAGCGGTGTTTTTAAATTCACATCCGATAGGACCAAAAATGTCGGTTGCAAGTGCAGCTTATTATATAAAAAAGTCGAAAACATTTGAACAGAAGAGGATTACACATTATTCAATGTATGAAAATGTTGACGATTTGCCAGATAGAGGCAAAATCCGAACCACTACCACTACCACTAAGGACGATGAGGCCATCATACATTTATTTGATGAAAATTCTTCGCTTGGCAATCGGTTTGTTGTAGCAAAATTGGCGAAAAAGAATACTATTTTACCAAAAACAACCATACAAAAGAACATGGCTACGCATATGGAAATACTTTGGTCAAACCACTGGCAACACAAAAGTACATAAAAAAGCAACTATATAGTGGGCGAATGAATATAGAAACAAAGATTTTACGAATATGGTGTTTACCGATGAGTCATCCTTTTGGGGTTTTAATGTTAAATTCGTGTTTTGTGAACTAAGCAAAAAAAAAGGATTGTCCGATCTGTGGAGCAACCGCCCTACCTCCATGCATGGGGATACCTCACCAAACAAGGTTTTGGTAAATTAATCGTTTCCACACAGAACCTAAACGCGCTTTTCATGAATAAAATTTATTTCCGAGGTTTGTTACCTATCCTGAAATAGTTTGGAGCGGGGAACTCAAATTGGATCTTGCAAGAAGACAACGATACAAAACCACATAGCCTACTTCGAAATTTAAACTCAAAAAGGGCATCACAACATTAGATTCGCTGTCTCAGACACATAATTCGAATCCGATCAAAATTAATGGGCACTCATGAAGCCTAAGTTGAAACTCTACCACATAAAAAATTTGAGTGCTCTAGCACGAGTGGTCTGAAAGATATGGAAAAATGTATCACCACAGTATGCAGAATTTTTTTTGATAGTATGCACAAAAGGAGCCAGGCAATTATTAACAGTAATGGTGACTTTACTATGTTTTAGTTGATAGCGCCCTAGACAATACAACAAACCTTCATAATAAAAACAAAAAAAAAAAAAATTATAGTTTTATTTTTACTTAGGTTTTTGCCGTACACGCTCTTATTGCACATACTGTAGCTCGGTTACCACTTGGAGTGACCGATGGCTTAAATAAAATACGATTAGTCTGGATAACAAATTTGATTGATTTACTAAACACTTGTATTTGGCAGCAGCAGCATGTGCGTTACATGCAGTTGGCACATCATGAGTTTGTGGAATCTGTACGGTACAAAGATTCAACTAAAAAAACATGATACACCCGTGGTTATATGACAATGACTCTCGACGGTTGTAAAATTGTAGTAGTTCCCCACTGTCAGGCAATGTTTTCTTCTGGCCATCCATGCTGGATGTATAAAACGACCATTCGAAGAATTTTATCACTTTGTTGTTGCACTCGAGATCATATAGTAGCTCTGGATCGTAATGTGTGAGGAGCAATTCGGAGGCAATTCGGAATCTTTTTGAATTTTTGAAATGCTTGTTGCCATTCTGGAGATCATTCTCACACTACATCTGCTCTTAAGAGTCGATCCAATGGTGCACGTAGGCCGTGCATCTGCTTGACAAATTTCACATGAGCGGAGTTGAGTTATGTTCTGAGGGACTGGCAGCGAGGTTACTGCAATAATTTGCGATGGGTCTGTTGTGATACCATTGGAATTGGAGGATGTCATCAAAGTAGGCCACTGCACCTTCGAGTCCCGAAGTCATGCCATCCATTTCCTTTTGGAAACTACCAGGCGCTGATATGATACCTGGTGCGAGCCGATTGATTGTGAATAAACCCTTGTGCGTATTTATTGCGAGTATCTACGTTGATTTGTCGTCGACTTCAATTTGCAAATACGCATCTGATAGATCGATCTTGCTGAAAATTGTGTTTCCTGTGAGCTGTGAAAACATTTCCTCTGGAATCTTAATGGTTGTGCGGGCGGTAAATCGGATGTCCATCAGGCTTTAGGTGAACATAATATTTGGACTTTGAGGGGACACGATGGCTTGCCACATCTGTTCGGATATGACTGTGAAATCTCCGGCTCCGACGATTTGCAATATGGCTTCATGCCCGTTTATTTTCACAGTGATGAATTTCCGATCGCTATTTGTGTCCTTTTCCTTGCCTCCGTTATTGATATTCCTGATCTCGTTTGTCCTGAATTGTCTTGAATATTTTCGTTTCGACTGTGGGGGTTTCTTGGAAAAATTACAGAAACCTCCTTTGTGTCCCATTGCTTGACATTGTGTACACTAGTGCGTGCGGAATTGACAATGGTACGAATAGTACATGCCACCACAGAGCTAACATGGCGTCGATAGAGTCCGTGTGTGTGGCTGCTGATCTTTCCCAACTGGTGCAGACGAAGTGTGAGTCTGCTTTCCTTCGTACTGTGTGCTTGTTTGGTTTCACCGGAGGCTGCATATTTGTTCAATTTATGTGTAGCTCTCCCAATCATTGGCGTATCTCTTCTTAGACTGAGCAGACGTTGTATTTCTGCTTCAAGTTGGTCGAAAGTGAATTCTTCTGCCGCGTCGTCGTCCAGCTTTGATAGTAGACGTGTGCGAATTTCAGCAAAGCGAGATGACTTTAGACCGCATACGAAAATCAAACTCTTGAATTAGTTTATGGTAAGTTTTTGGTGAGGAAATTCTTACACCCGCGATGTATTTGGGCTTTGAGAGATGAAAAATCGGTGTTGTCGCTCATAGTTGTTTGTAGACATTTGAACTGCGTGTTGAAAATGATTCCGTTCTTTCGAACTTACCTTTTAGCTTTTGTATAATTTCTTCGAAGGTGAAGTCTTTCGGCTCCTTTGGTAGCCACATGTCCTTAAATTTTGCAAGTGCTGTTGGGTCTAATTTAACGATGAATTTTGGCTGCGTCATCGAACTGATTTGCACCTTCCATGAACAATTCTTTGTAGAGACGATACCAGCTCTCAAATTGACCGTTTTCTGGGTCGTATAACAAAAGGTTTGCATGCTATTTGACAGGCTTTCCATTTTGCATTTTCAGAAATTTCTCGAAATTTTATAATGACTCGTGAACTAATGTGCTGATGGCAAAACTGTGCTTTTTCCAATACCTTTTGGTCGTTCTGGTGGGAAAGAATGATTCCAATAAATTCAGAGAGAATTTCCGTTCGATATGTGAACAGCACAATGATGTGAATTGCGATTTTGTTTTGGTTCATCATAAATTAAAATTTTCTCGTTTGGACTTGAAACGATAAACGACTCGACTAGCGGAATAAACCTTCAGGAATGGTTTTGCCATTTGAACACGTTGCACTAGTTGAACACCTATTTGTTGATTAGAGTTTAGATTAAAGTCTAATACAATCGAAGTATTGATGAGTGATGGAGATAAGGCTATGACTGTGACTACAATCTTCCGTACAGTCTCGGAATCTCCAGAAATAATAATTGGATCCTTGCGATTTGATTCGCGGACGATTTCCTAATTCAGCATTCCCAACTTATCTCCCGTCTGTGTATCAATGAATGGAGAAAAACATTTCAATTCACTTTTTGATAGTACCATCGGTTGGTTATTATGATTAGCGAGAATTATTTTACTAATTATTATTTTTACTTGAATTCGACGGAAAATTTAATTTCTTGCCTCGAAATATTCGGAACGTTGAAGTACACCAAGCTTTGTTTACAATGACGAGTTTCTCGATAATTTTCGATGAAGCGGCCAGCAACCTTAAGCCATGCATGGATAACGATCCGCATCTTTTTTTAGTTCAGTTGGAGTTACTCCTCTCGTGATACATTCATCCGTTGATCTGTTTATTTGGTACATGCTGCCTGGATAACCGAGTCAGAACTTGGCTTGTATACTGTGCTAATAAAACACTTACTTTGTCTGGGTAGAGCTGACAACCAATCCACAACAACGGAATGAGCAGCTTGGTGAGTAAGACACAGAGTTCCAGTCTCGGCAACATGATCTGTGTGATCAGCGGTACTTATTCTGCCTGTATTATCGATGTTTTAAATATATGGCTGCGACCTAGGCAAGGTCACTGACATCAAGAAATTCATAAAGTGCCATTCTCTTTTAATTGATTTAAAGCAATCTTCGAGCTGAGATATCCTGAAGATGGAAAAAACTTTCTCAAAGTTGCAACCATTGGATTTGGAGTTCATCTGATATATCTTCATCCCAATCGATGTTTACACGCCACAAACGTTGAAATATAGTTTTTGTACGGATGACAAACGGAGCTAAAACCTCAACTGATCTATGACGTTCACTCGAAATAGAAATCGATCGGTTTAGTAGATGTTTGGTGTAATTCATGGTAACCTGTGCTCCCGATAATGGCCTTCCAGCAAATCTTTGAAGCTTGGTGCCGCTTTGCATAAGTTTAACTTCGCAATTATAAAGGCGATAAAAACTAGATTTCCGTTAAAAAAGTCAATAATCAATTTTATCCACAAAAAATGACTCTTTAAGTGATACCGGGCATTTAACGACTGGCATTATAAACTTGCCAATGGAAGTTCGAACTGTGATTGGAATAAATAAATTTTAACAAATTTTGTGCGACCGACACACACAAACCTCGGATGGTGGCTCCTCAGTTTCCCATAATCTTTGAAGTGTGTGATCAAGACAACGACACCTTTGGAAATAATCGAGAACAATTTATCGGTTTTGCAAGCTTAATTAAACTGTGGGTCTTCTACTTATATATCTTATTAATAAAAGTTAAAATAAGTTCATTGTAAAGTAACAACATCCTTGGTATTTCCCGCTCTGATTTGTCCGAGCCTCTGAACAGGAATCGTAGCACTTCTGATTGGAGACAAAATTCGGCTGACAATAGGTTTTTAACAAGAAGGTAGGTAGATGGTTGGCTTTGCTCAGAATTTGATTTGTTCGCAGGTCCGAACAGATTTTTGTCAGTGTTCAAATATAGAGAAGAAAATTATGGCACTTTGGACAGTGACGTCACACTTCTTTCTGCTTCTGCAACGGAAAAAACATATGGGAGTAATTCAGGCAATCAAAGCAGCAGTTTTGTGATTTATTCAAATTGCGACGCCCATTGCAAACTGGGCACGAAATTGCGGTTGAATTAAACGATTTGACATATCGGTGTCCTTCTCTTTGTGCATCAGCTCTCGAACGGACCATTTTTAAAAATTCGTCAAAGGTGGGAAACTCGTTATTGGTGGTTTGTCTGGCACATTGATCTTTGGTTCCGTCATCAGGCTGATCCTCCATTACATAAATCAAATCCTTGCATGACCAATTATCTACTGATGCTTGGTACTATCACAAGGTGAATATTGGAAAAGATTTACTGATATCAAAACAAACCTGTAATCATTAAAGAATTGTTGGCAATACACGTGGTAACTGATAATAGATCACTAGTAAGTTTGTTCAATGTTCACACACAAAAACTAGTAGATGTAGAAAAGATGAATATTAATGAAATCCTCAAATTTAAGAGCTTTCTTTACACTGTCATAATTTTAATAGATCGAAATCTTTTATTTTATGGAAGAGAAGGTATATTAAACAGAAAACTGTTTTTATAAATTTTATCAGCTCTAATCTTAATGGTGTTAGTACAAAGCGAATTAACAATATATAATCCGTACATAAAGCAATTTTTGTGTTATTACCCGATTCTATAAAATACCGATACATAATTAACTAGAACTATCGCTCCACTTTACGCTGAGAATCACTAATTTGTTGTTTTGATCATTTTAAAACCCCGAGCATCGTGGGACGTGACATCACCATATTTGATCCCAAACATGAACCCCCTCTACTGCAAGGCAAACAATTCGGCCTAGACCTAAAAAATAAAATAATATTTCCGAAATGATGGTCTATTATTTTACCAAAGTTAATGGACCGAAAAACGTAACTTTATAATAAACTTCCAAACTGGAATAATTTGTTTAATTCTCAAATGAACCAAAAATAAAAAATATTCACATAAACACGAAATATTATCATTTTAATTCATTTTCCTCGTCCTGAACCCGAAAAGCACGATGGCCAACAACAAAATTGGCGGACACAAAATATTTTCTACTTATTTATCGTCACCATTTTACGAATATTCTATCTTGGTAAAAAAAAAGCTCTGCATATTAGTTTTCCTTTTAGTTTTCAAATCTCTTTCACTTTTATTTTGTGCTGCTCTTTAGTAATTTATGGTTGTTGTTCATTGCTCAACTTTAACTCGTAACAAGTGATAAATTTTCCTTTTTATTTATTTTCCAAACTGTATATTTGTGCATACAACCGAGAGTGTATTGTTGAATGTAACGAGCATTATACAAAACGAGACTCATTGTGTGCCAAGTATTTTTTATACAAAAGTAACAAATCTCGTTAATTTATGCTTTAATTATAAAGTGAAAGGCGATGTGGTACCGTGTTGTTAGTATTCATAATGTTATTGAAAAGCAACAACATAGCGCTCAAGGTAAATTCCGTTTTCCTTTATAGACGATTTATACGTAGATGCGACAAGGATATCAAATAATAAATTATTTATCTAATTTCGTTTTCTTTCATTATAAATATACGATAAAAACGACGAGCACAACAATAATTATTATCAATGTCTATACTATTTTGTTAAGATGATGTTCAGCAAAATTAACATCCGTTATCATTTTCTTCTTATGCGCGTATTAACAATGAAACAAATTTAAATAATGTCGCGACTTAATGACATGTACCGAAATTATATGCGATATATTTTTGGAAAATATTCTTGGAAAATGAAAATTTTTTTCTCGTAGTCACATCTATGTATATCGAGTGTATATCATTTGGTGTATTACCCACAACACAGCTTGCAAAATATGTTTTTGCTAGACGAAGCATTTTTTCACGTAAGAGTTGAAACCTCCATAAAGGAATTTGCTTTTGAATACAGATAGATTAAAAAAATAAATCATGTGATTATGGATGCATAAATTACAGTATATGGCGGTAGCAAACATTGAAATCGTAAATCATTCCATATTTGGGAGTATAGGTATAATTTTGTAGGAGTAATTGATTTTTTGCTGTAAGTATCATGGATTTGTCGCTTTGATCGGATTTGTTGGATGATATTTTTTAATTGGCAACTTCGATTTGTTTGATTATACGTAAAAATTATTATTAAAATATTGTTCACGTGTGTTGCAACCATTGAGTGGATTTAAGCACCGGTTTAAGATAAACCTATGTATTTTAACCCACGATAACCCACGAATAAAGGCAGTTTTATAGCTTAAATCAAAAATAACTTTTATATTTTTCTGTAAAATCAACACTCAAAATAAAATTAAATTAAGATAGCTTGCAGATATTGCCGACGAGTTTCTTACCAGTTACTTATCGAAAACTTACCAGTTTTACAAATATAACAATGATCAACCAGTTCATTTTACCAACCTCGCTAACAATCAGCAGTCCGCACATTTGCCAATTAATGACGAACAATTAATACAGTTTAATCCCGTGACTACTGAGATCGTACGATTTGGGACCATCTTAAATCGCAGGCCTATGCGAGTAAACCGCAAACAATCGATGCCCTCAAATTCAACATAAAGAACCCGATCCAGCAAATTCAGCCAGATTTATGCAACAAAATCATCGAAAATTTAACCTCCTGAATACGAAGCAAAGCCGCGGCGGTCATTTGAACGACCTTGTATTCTATTCTTAATGTCATACAGTTGAGTGGATATCTCACACATAACTTGTTTTATTTACATTTAAAAATCGAGCGTCCATATTGAACGAAATGACTTAACAATCAACAGAAGGGAAGGAGGAACATGTATCTCCTTTAGATTTCCATTTTTAAAACCAGATCAGCGACGATTAAACCATGTATCTCAATTAATATTGTCCAGAAACTCATTTGAAAGACTCACTAGAATTAAAATTTATGCAAACATTAATACAATTTTAAAAAATTAATTGGATGTCGAGTGGTGTCATCAAAATCATAAGCAATGATTGTACCATGTGATTCCAATTGTATGAACTTCAGATCGAGAATATTCTTGCCATGGTACTCAATGTTGTAATCTGTCTTAGTAAAAGCAAACGATCCTAAAATTCTGTTTAGTATTACGCTGAAGTTCAGCGATTAAACAAAATATGCGGTAGATGCAGTCCAGTCCAAATTTAAGGGTGTAGATTTTATTAGAACTTCACAATACGGCCCGGCTGAATAGATAATCCCGTTACCAAATTGAGCTATTAAGAACACCGATCAAAAAATACTGGAAATGTCCTGGAAATGCAATACTCTAAAGTACATTATTAGCGAAAGAGAGCCATATATCTAATACAAGCAAACTTTGAGAGTTTACAATTTATTAGAACTTTAGGATACTGGTTGTTCGGGCACCTGTTACAAGTACAAGGTGGCTGTTTTGACCGTCAAATGAAATGAAATTGAAATTGAAAATCTGTAACTTTGTTCAAAGTACCACTTAATTTTTTGTGTAATACAAATACGAATAAGAATTAGTAAAGTCTAAATAATAAGAACGAGAACATATGAAAGACTTGCAATTTCAATTTCAATTACAATAACAATCACAATTACAATTACAATTACAATTACAATTACAATTACAATTCCCAATTTCATTTACATTTACATTTACATTTTCAATTCTCAATTCTCAATTCTCAATTCTCAATTCTCAATTCTCAATTCTCAATTTTCAATTCTCAATTCTCAATTCTCAATTCTCAATTCTCAATTCTCAATTCTCAATTCTCAATTCTCAATTCTCAATTCTCAATTCTCAATTCTCAATTCTCAATTCTCAATTCTCAATTCTCAATTCTCAATTCTCAATTCTCAATTCTCAATTCTCAATTCTCAATTCTCAATTCTCAATTCTCAATTCTCAATTCTCAATTCTCAATTCTCAATTCTCAATTCTCAATTCTCAATTCTCAATTCTCAATTCTCAATTCTCAATTCTCAATTCTCAATTCTCAATTCTCAATTCTCAATTCTCAATTCAAAATTTCAATTTCAATTTCAATTTCAATTTCAATTTCAATTTCAATTTCAATTTCAATTTCAATTTCAATTTCAATTTCAATTTCAATTTCAATTTCAATTTCAATTTCAATTTCAATTTCAATTTCAATTTCAATTTCAATTTCAATTTCAATTTCAATTTCAATTTCAATTCCAATTTCAATTTCAATTTCAATTTCAATTTCAATTTCAATTTCAATTTCAATTTCAATTTCAATTTCAATTTCAATTTCAATTTCAATTTCAATTTTAAATTTCCAATTTTCATTTGCCAATTTCCAATTCTCAGTTTCCAATTTTCAATTTCCACTTCCAATTTCCAACTTTCAGCTTCCAAATTCCAACTCTCAATTAACAGCGCATCCCCAATAGAATTCCTTTAACTTCTTCCTTACAGAAAAGTATGAAAAATAATACTTGAGAAAAAAAATCAGGAAGTTAAAGGAATTCTATTGGGGATGCGCTGTAACCATTTCCAATTTCAAATTTCCAATTTCCAATTTCCATTTTCCAATTTCCAATTTCCAATTTCCAATTTCCAATTTCCAATTTCCAATTTCCAATTTCCAATTTCCAATTTCCAATTTCCAATTTCCAATTTCCAATTTAAAATTTCCAAATTCCAATTCACAATTCCCAGTTCTTCATTCCCAATTCCAAATTCCCAAACCATAATTCCTAATTCCCAATTCCTAATTTCCAATTCCCGAATCCCAATTTCCAACTTCCAATTGACAATTTCAAATTTCCAATTTTTAATCTACAATTTCGAATTATCAATTCCCAATTTCTATTTTCCATTTTCCACTTTCCAATTCTCAATCCCTAATTTCCAACTTCCATTTTCGAATTTCCATTTTCTAATTTCCAATTACCAATTCCTCATTCCCAATTCCGAATTCCCAATTCATAATTCCCAATTCCCAAACTCCAATTTCCAATTCCCGATTCTCAATTATAAAGTGCCAATTGTCAATTTCCAATCCTTTATTTGCAATTTCCAATTCCTTATTCCCAATTCCTTATTCCCAATTCCTTATTCCCAATTCCTTATTCCCAATTCCTTATTCCCAATTCCTTATTCCCAATTCCCAATTACCAATTCCTAATCCCCATATCCCAATTCCCAATTCCAAACTCCAATTTCCAATTCCCAATTCTCAATTCCTTATTCCCAATTTCCATATCCCAATTCCCAAATCTCAATTTCCAATATCCATTTTTCAATCTCCAACTTTCAATTTCAAATTTCCCAATTCCAGATACCAACTTCCAAATTTCAACTTCCAATTATCAATTATTGCCAATTTTCAGTTTGCATTTTCCGATTTGCAATTTCCAATTTCCAGTTTCCAAATTCCAATACCCAATTTTTAATTTGCGTTTTCTAATCTCCAACTTTCAATTTCGAATTAAGTACGATTGGTCAAAACCAAACCTCCAAAAACGAAATGCTAAAATCAAAAGTCAAAAAAACAAAATTCCAGAAACAAAAATTCCAATAACAACAATTTCTAAAAACAAAATCCCAAAAAAAAAACAAAATTCCTATACAAAATGTCAAATTTCAAAATACCAATTTACAAAATTCCAAAAAAGTTCAATTTTTTGCCATGGAAATATGAAAAGCTCGCGCCTTTCACATTTCCATGGCATAAAATGAAATTTTCAATAAGGAAATCTATTAAGGTTTATTCAACGGTGTCTTGTAATTTGCTAAACCGTTACAGTGCTTATTTAATAATGACTGTGCACAAGTTTTTACTACATATTAGCATGTTTCAAAGGGGAATCGGAATTCCAAAAAAAACCAGCCCTGTTTTCTAGAGTCACAACAATAAGCGGTAATCAATCTGGTAAACAATGGGAATCATGTTTGAGTAAAATAAATAAAATAAATATCAATAATATTTTTTCAGAACAATTAAATTAAATTTATTTAATTGAATTAATTAAATAATAATAATTAAATTAATTGAAATAAACCAATAAGAATTTTTGCGAAATGCTGCAAATATTATTAAACTAATGAAAAATTGGAGTTTTGTACATGGAATTTTTTTTTCTAAAATAAGTAAATTTTGGAATTTTCTCAATTGCAATTTTGAATTTTGATTTTTTTGTTAAGGTATTCCGTAAAATGGAATTTCATATTTTTGTTAATTAGGATTTTGGAAAATTAGGCCAGTTAGAATTTTTTTTTTGGATAACCGACCCCTTCAATTTCAAATTTCTAAATTCCAAATATCAAGTTCCAACTTCCAAATTCCAATTTATAACTTCCAATTATCAATTATTACCAATTTCGAATTTCCATTTTTCAATCTCCAACTTTCAATTTCAAATTTCCAAATTCCAAATACCAACTTCCAACTTCCAAATTCCAACTTTCTACTTCCAATTATCAATTTTTATCAATTTTCCAATTTGCAATTTCGAATTTCCAATTTTCAAATCCTAATTCCCAATTTACAATTCTAATTTCCCAATTACCAATTCCCAATTTCAATTTACAAATTCCAATTTCAAATTCCCAATTTTCAATTTCAAATTTCAATTCTAAATTCCCAATTCTCAAATCCCAATTTTAAATTTCCAATATCCATTTTCCAATTTTCAATCTCCAACTTTCAACTTTTAATTTCCAACTTCCAACTTTGATTTTCCAACTTCCAACTTCATTTTCCAACTTCGAACTTCCGAATTTCAACTTCCAACTTCCAATTATCAATTACCAATTTCCATTTTCCAATTTTCAATATCTAATATCCAATTTTCAGTATCTAATTTCCAATTTCCAATTCCCAATTCCCAGTTCCCAAATCTTTATTAACGTTTCCCAATCCCTAATTTTCAATTCCCAATTCTCAATTCCTAATATCCAATTTCCAATTACAAATTCCCAATTCCCAATTTTTAATTCCCAATTCTCAATTCTAAATTCTTAATTCCCAAATTCCAATTTA
Source organism: Nephrotoma flavescens (assembly GCA_932526605.1). Classification (NCBI taxonomy): domain Eukaryota; kingdom Metazoa; phylum Arthropoda; class Insecta; order Diptera; family Tipulidae; genus Nephrotoma; species Nephrotoma flavescens. Next base: position 242,764,565 of record OW052222.1, read on the forward strand.
AATCTTCAAATTTCCAAATTTCAATTTTCCATTTTCAATTCCCAATCATTAATCTCAAATTCCCAATTTCCAATTTCAATTTCCCAATTTCAGTTCCCAATTTCTAGTTTCCAATTTTCAATATCCAAATTCCAGATTCCAACTTCCAACCTCCAACTTTCAACTTTCAACTTTCAACTTTCAACTTTCAACTTTCAATTATAAATTGCCAATTTCCAATTTACTATTTCCATTTTCAAATTTCCAATTTCCAACTTTCAATTTCCAATTCCCAGTCTCCAGTTTCCTATTCATAATTTTCATTTTTCATTTTCCAATTTCCAATTTTTAATTTCCATTTCCCTATTCCCAGTTCCTAATTCCCAATTCGCAACTACCAATTCCCAATTCCCTATTTCCAATTTCTAATTTCCAGTTTCCAATTTCCATTTCCCAATTTCTAATTTCCAATTTCTTTTTTCCAATTTCGAATTTCGTTCGGTTTGCTAGGCTCTGTTCATCTAAATAACAACAGCACCAGAATTTCATATAAAATCTTTAAGTACTTTAAAAAAAATAAGATTAACTGCTTCTTTATTATAATCCTAACATTCTGCTACTGATCTAATCCCCTTAATAATATCAAAAGTCACCACAAGAACATTGTCATTCGGATGATCACCAATCACATTGAAAATACAAGGGGCAGCAATGTCAATCAACCTAAAATGTTTAGTACCGTTAAATATCGAAACAAGAATTTCGAAATAATAAACCAAAAACACTTACGGACAAATCTCGTCTACGTGATCAATATTTTGATTTAACAAATCTTCAAAACATCTATCGAAGTCATCGCTTAACAACAGAAATCGTAACCCATTATGTGGAATCAGCTCTAAATAAAAAAAAAAAAATTTCCAGCCAAATCTTATTAATATTAAATTATAGAAGACTCACTTCTTATCACATCAAAATTATCTGCACAAATATATTTTGTGATCTTTTCAATTCCACTGTACACCATTTTTCTTACATCATCGCGCTGTTTATTCAATCGGGGGCACTTGGCCGTATGCTTAAACGTCATGAGTAAACATTGTAACATTTCTGGCATTCTTGCACAGTTATTATTAGCAACTTCAATCAAATTCACAAAATTAGCATCACTTTGATCGTAACTATAAGTGAAAACGGCCGACTTAAATCGATTCAAAACGTCAATTGGTGTTCCAATCTGTTCATCCATACAACGTTCAGCTGCAAAGCTGTTTTCCTAAAATTCATTATTTTTAATTTCAACAAAATTTTATTTGAAATAATTATGTACCATTATTTCATTGATACACTCATCTGATATTTCTGCGATTGCGTCATGCGTTCGACTGAACGATACGAGCGTGATCAAATATAGATAAATAGTCAATCTCATTGTCGGTATAAACTGATTGCAATGAATTTTAAAAATATACTGAAAAATAAACCTTCGTAAATTTGTAATCAGTGTGTTTTCTATAGCTTAGGTTATCTGCTTGACATTTCAAAAACAAAGTCATATAAAATGTTTGAATACATCTTTTCTGGGTAGCGGGTAGTTTTCTGTGCTATATACTTGCGTGGAGAATGGACTTCAGATTTTAGTTGCGGAATCAATGACGATCAAACAATGTGAAATAAGCTATCTTGGTTACGAATAAACCAAACCTTTCCATCACCAAATCATGATACATATTTACTATACTTTATCGTACAGTATAAAAAATAGGTTACAGTTGCGGCGACATCTATTAACGAACACGAGAAATATAAACTTATTGACGTTTATGCTTAATTTTAGTGTAGAGTAGAGTCATCTAGTTGTAGGTATTAGGGTGCACGCCACAGCTAATTAATAATGATAGGCATAATTATATATACACAGGGTGTTCCGAAATAAATCACCCCATTTACCTTTGAAATATTTTGATATTTTTTAATTTTAATTTTAATTTCTTTCAGATTATCCTTTGTAATAACTCGTTCATTGTAGATTTCTAGGTCGCCAATTTTTGCTGGTTTGTTAGCGTACACTAGTGACTTATCATACGCCCCCAAAAAATAATCCAGCAGTATTAAACCACAAGATCTTTTAGACCAAAAACATGTCCATATCGTGAAATAATATTTTTATTAAACTTTGCTTTCAATAATACGACGAATTCACGAGATGTATGTGTGGTTTCATCTGGATCGATAATATTCTCCATATTTTCAAACAAACAATCGCTAATCATAAAATATGTAACGTTGGCTCTAGCGGCATTTGTGAAGAAGTATAAGAACCGTTGACCGTATAAGAACTGTTGACGAATCCATGCCTTGGTTTTAGAAAAATGAAAAGATGAAAATTGCTGAGGCAAGTTTTTCGAATGCCAGGAACAGATTCCAAATGGTTTTGATTTAGAATGTCAACCGGTGGGGCTTGGGTCCTGTTTTTAAATTTTTTTGAGTCATATATTTTTGAAAATTATTGGTGAATAGTGGTTTTCAATTGCCAGTAATCGATTGCGATGAGTTTTGCTTTTAAAAAATCGTTTAGGGGCTCCTGCGGTGGATTTCTAGTCCCTTTCTTAGTTTTTTTCGATGCGCACGATGTTTATGAAAATTGGTAAGTGAAAATCCGTTCAGAGGTTCGTCCAGTAGGGCCCGGGAATATTGCTTTTATTTTTTTCGGTTGCGCGTTTTTTGTAAAATTTGTTGTTGGAATACCAATAATGGATTGTTATGGGTTCTGATTTCGACAAAATTCATTTGGGGGTCATCCGGAGTGAGCCGAGTTTCATTAATTAATTTTCTCCTTTTCTCACGATTATGATCAAAATTGCTGAAGAGAGGAATTGAAATGACAGAAATCGTATTTGAAAGTTCCTAATTTTGGAAAAATTCATTTAGGGACGCCCGGAATGGATTTATAAATTTTGTCGCGACTCTATCGATTTTGATAAAAATTGCTGTGATAAAATGTCAGGAATTGATGGTAGTTCAGGACTGAGGGGTGGCTGGCTTCCAAAATCTCTACCAAATATCTACCCAAACTACTCGTACCTTTTCATATTTTGACAGAAAATAACGATTTTTGGCATAAAGAAATATTTTTTAACAAAAAGTCGACCCTCTGTCCATCCTAGACGGATTGGTGGATTAGCATAAACGTCATACTTTTTTAATCATTAATTGAGAGGTCAGTGATGTTTGGCCGAAATTTTTGGGGGTGATTTTATATTTTTGTGGAAGATACATATAGTATGAGTAGACGATCTTTTTGTTTTTTGCTGAAAATAAACTTTAAATAAAAATTAATTTCCCATCTTCGCAATGAAATTCTTCATAGGTTATGTAATTTTTAAGGTAGTTAATCATTTTTTCACGTAGTTTAACTAAAATACAAGTTGAAGGTATGTTTTCTAAGTTCAAAGCGTTTCCTTTGTTTTTGTGTTGAAGTTCGTTTTTCAATATTTTAGTCGTTGCATAAAAATATTCTAGGCACTGCTGGGCGAAATAATACATATTGTTTTAATTTTTTTTTAAAATACTTTGCAGGATCGTCTAAAACGAAAATGACTTGTCAACGAACTTAATTGTAAATTTTGCCAAAAGCTTTATATAACTCGGATAATTGAATTTTATTCTCATGCCAATACCCCCAAGAAGATATTTTTGTTATTTTTAGTTTACAAAGCAATCCTAATTTAATTGTAGCAACGAAAAGAATGAAAGCTCGATTTATACCAAAAACAAATCGATTATAAAGTCAACAAAATAAAAATGTTATATTGTCAATACACTTTGAAACCATCACAATAAAAAAAAAATATATTGATTCGGAATGGGGAAAACAGCAACGACGTTTCAAATGTCTTGAAAGCGAATTATTTTCTATAATTTTTCCATTTCATTATTCCTTCTACCTCACAGTCTACTTTCTCGATATCGTTGCAATTCTTGTTCCCTCTCATAAAATATTACAAATCAATCAATTTGGACATGTACGTCTATGTATTTCATCGAAACGGGTCCAGTACCAGCTAAAAAACCTATTTTGCTCGTTGAGTTTGAAAGAAGTTGTATAATACATATCTCAATTGTTGTTGTTGTCAAGATACTTGATAAGAGGTTTTATTTTAGTTGCCAACGGAATTTGAAAACATCATAAAAGTAAATGAAAATATAATGATGAGCGGAATGATATGCAATAATAAGATGATGGCAAAAATAATTGTAAAGCTTTTGTTCAGTCATCGTGGAAAAATCGCAAATTTTAATTATGTCAAACCAGCAGCACAGGAAACAAACTTCTGCTTCAATCACAAAAAAATTGTTACCACTTTGGTTGGTGTAAACGGATAAAATCGGTTTGCTGCATCTTGGGCGACATGACAGTGAACGTGTTCAATTTTTAGATACACAAATTATTAATTTTGGTATACAAGGAGTGTTTCATAGTGAAATAATAGACGTGAATTTTTAAACCATTTGGTGCGTAAAAAATTGTTGTCGTTCGTCATGCTATATTTTTTATTATTTAATTGGCACATCAGCGAAATACTTGACAACGAAATAATAATGTTTTGAAAGTTACAAATTATTTTGTTTTTGAATTGCGATTTAATGATTTTCTGAGAATCAGTTATATCGAATATAGATTGCGGCATTGTAGTTGGTCCAATTTGTAGAGCAAAATCTCTGAGGAGTATTATCACTAATTTGTGTACAAATTTTGATTTCGAAAATATTATGTAGTGAGGGCCAACACGATCTCGAATTAAATTGATTTACATTTACACTTATCATCAATCCTTAATTTATATTGATTATGCGCAGGCTTACCTAATCGATTGCATTATTTTCAGATTTCTTTAATACCCTCCGGAGTTTTAATCAAGAGAATCTATATTTAGATGAATATATCAGAAACGCGTGTCATTTTGCACGAAGCACAATAAAAAGATGAATTCCACATTATATAAATTAAAACATTATAACGAAATTAAAGCCACACCACAAACATAGTTCATTGCCATAAATGATTAATCCATAAAGCACTAAATAATCATAAAAATATGTTCCGCATTCGGTTGTTTAGCTCTATGCTCACCCAGAAATAAAATATAAAGGAAGACGATACAAATGATTGTTTAGGTGCCATAAACACAATTATTTTCCTTTTTTTTATGGACCATAATATAAAATATTTGTGGCTTGGTCTCCCCTTTTTCCAGTTGTTGTTTATTCTTCGAAAAAAAATTCAATCCAACATGGAATTATCAGCAACACTTGATGCAATCATTGTCGTATGTATGAACATCTGGATATGTATGAAACAGAAAAGAGCCAAATTTTCTTTTGTACATTGTATATTTCTAAACAACAATTGTGTGGCACATAAAAAATAATTTAATGTCGTAAAATGATGGTAACATCACAACGGAGCTTTCTGTTTCTTCATTTACTGTATTCGAAAAATTTTAGAATGAGCATTTTGGGTAAAATTAATGTTTGTATTTGGTTAGTTAGGACGTACAAACATTTTTAGATTCTACTTTAAAGCTTTAAAATTTCTTAAGTCCTTTGTTCCTGGAAGCTGATTAAATAAACTTTAATGTCGAGAAAATTGGACGCATTTCTTTTGATTTCGAAAAATGGTGCATATTCAATTTCTACAGTAACTGCTTCAAAAGAAGCTCGTATCTGTTAGTCACTGAAGGGTCGGTAAAATTGATATGGCAGAAACTGTATTATCAGCGTTTTAATTGTTTTTTGGCTACGATTTCTGAGAATCAACCTTTGTGAACTGAAATAAATTGGGCCCAATTCTCGTGACATAAACTTGCTGTTAAGTTGTTTAAATTCCCCCGTTCCTATTGGAATCTGTGTTGAAAAAAAACAAAACTAACGTAACATAACATAAATTTTTAGATCCCGGAATCAGCAAGTAAACGAAAAAAAAAACGTGAATGGGATATTTTGTTGTTGTGTTTATAATTTAATTCGTCTTATAGAGGTAAATAAATGAAAAAACTGGGGTGGAATAGAATAGTTTCGCGTAAATAATAATAGAAAAAATTCTGGAACGAAAAACTAGGATAATTTCACATGCTTCCGGACTTTTGGTTAATGAAAGATTTTGTTTTCTCAAAAAAAATTTTACATGAAACATTTCATGAAACCAACAAGGTCGATCATTGTTAGTTGAAAATTTAATCTTTGTCGTTTTTATGTAACTGTAAACTTTAAAACATCGTTGCAAAAATTAAAAAGCCCACATTCAAGCTTCGGGTACACAAATTTCCCCACATTTCGCTCGGATCTTCCAATTAAGGGATTAAGTTCTACAATGGAAATTTATTCCGAATAGTCAATCCGCCTGGACTGCAGAGATAATGACACGGTGTGGGGAGACTAAATGTTGATCTTTCTCTACATATCATTTATATGTGAAAACGGCTAAGAATTATACGATCCTAAATCAAATTTGTAACAATACCGTTTAAAATTTAAGCGAAAATTGCGATTTTTGACAAAAAAAAAACAATTTGCTTTGCGTAGTAAAATAAAGTACAGTTATCATGAAAAATTTTGTCCTCGAGTGTTTTACAGATTTACCATTCGCAATCACATCTCTACAGTCTGATGGATTGACTGATATGGTTGAAAATTCTTACTTATAAGGTTTTCCATAAATTGGAAAAGGGATTTTGTATGAGGTACGTACCAGCTACCATAGGAGCTTTTTTGATTTTTGCGAAAAGAATATAATTTACAAGAAAAACGACCTTGAACTAAAAGATTAATAATTATTGTAATTTTTCAAAATACCGGACCAAATCTGTTTTCCAATATTTAAGCGGACGGAAATGGCGCTTTTCGGCAAAAAGTTTTATCAGCAAATATTCAGTCCTCGTAGGTACAGCCCAGATGGATTGATTGATCGGGATGAAACTTCGTAATTAAAATATTTTTATAAATCACTTGGATGATTTTTGCGGTAGAAATACATATTTTGAAAAGTCTAAAGCTTTTACAAAATCAATTAAAAAATGATGGTAAATTAAATTTCAATGAAAATTTGTTGAGATTATTTTTTAAATTTTACTGCAGTTAGGAGTATTTATAATTAAAATAATTATTTAACCAAAATTCGACATTTCTACAGTCCAGGCGGATTGACTATTTGGAATCAAACTTCATACTAATGCTTTTTCCATAAATTTGGATATTCAGGCGAAATGTGGTGATTACTAGAAACATTCTTCATCCAAAACAAATACACACAAAGACCAGTTATTAATATTTATTAAAGATATACATTTTAAGGGATAACAGGGTTAAGTGGAACATTACAACACTCCTCCCTCCTTTAAACAAAAGGCAATCCTAGTTGTTTTTCGAAATATGTATATGTGCCTTGGGTCCTTGGACGTGAGTTGTACAAGAATAATAAGTATAATTAAATTTATTAAAAATATATTATTAAACTACAATACAATTTTATTAGTATCATAACAATTCTATGATTCTAAATAATTATTTGTTTATTCAATTTATTTCCTTTTTTTGTATTTTATTGTTCAAAGTATTTTTTTTTTCGTAAAAATATTAAATTTCATTTAATTTCAACATAATTATTATTTTTTTTTATAATTAATACACAAATTTTGTTTTTTTCCATTCTAATAAAATTACATATCCTTTTCTTTCGCAAAATATCAAATTGTATTTTTTTTGTTACCATTTTATTTAATTACTAAATAGTTTAAAACAAATGATTTCCAATGACAAAAAGACCTTGTTAAAGTTAGCCGAAAGATTCCAGCCGAAAGATAATGCAGATAGTGTCTTGACTATTTTTAAACTCTCTTTATACTCTCGCTCCTATCGATTTTTAAATTCTCATAAACTGAAGTAATTTCTCCTTCACCCGAATGATGTTATTCGATCCTAAATTCTCCTAAATTCGAGTTCATGACTGATTTTTTGCTGTATTCAAGACACTATCTGCATTATCTTTCGGCTGGAAACTTTCGGCTAACTTTAACAGTATGACAAAAAGATAGTAATTTAAATATTATGACATAATTTAAGACGATTGTTATGAATTATTTTTTCTGATTTTCCAATAAGAACTTTACAATTTTCTGGTGAAATAATATCCATAACTAAGTAGGGACCTATCCACAGTGAATCTAATTTTGATTTTCTTGCTTCATTTCTAAGATAAATTTTATCTCGAATGTTAAATATTTTGCTTCCGCAATTCTTATAAAAACTTTCCTTCTTTGCATTTTAAGAGCCTCTCGCGGGCAATTTTATGTGATTGTTGAAACTTGAACTTTAAATCATAAAAATAAACGTCATAATTATATAAAAGATCTACATTTTTTAATATTGAGTCGGGTATATTTGGCTTTTGACCAAAATCGAGTTCGTACGGCATAAATTCAATGGTTGTATGTGGGGTGGTATTGTGAGCAAATGTTGCGTATTGTAAGCACAAATCCCAATCCAGAGGATCATTTTCAATCTAGTTACGCAAATACTCGACCAAGGTTTTATGAATTCGCTCAAGAGCTCCATTCGTTTGAAGATGATACGCACTTTTGTTTAATTTCTGAATCTTTGACATTTTACAAATTTGTTTCAATAATTTCGGAATAAAATTAAACCCTTGATCTGTTAAAATTGAAGTTTTGCAATCAAACATACAAATAAAATTTTGGACAAAAGCAGAGGCTATAGTTTCAGTTTCCTGATTTGGCAATGGGAAAGCACATGAAAATTTCGTCAAATCACATGAATTTTAAGTATATATTTATTGTTTCTGTGCGAAGATGAAAAAGAACCAATTATGTCAAGGAATATTTTTTCAAATGGTTTGGACGACGTGCTACTGATTTTAATCGGAATATTAATATACCTTGAGCTTTTATTTCTTTGACAATATGAACAATTTCTAATATAGTTTACATTTGTAACAAACATTTTGGGAAAATAACGTAACATTTTGGGTCCATCGTGAAATTCTTTAATAATTGTATCGATATCGTCCTCATTTCTTAGTGTAACAATTTCTTTCTGGGACATATTATAAGTGATTTCATTATTGGAATTGAATTTTCTAAGTTACAAGAAGTGCTGCTAATTGAAAGTTTTGATGATAATTTATTTCCAGAATTTGTTGACGCACTATGAGTATAATTTTCGTCATCAGGTTTGTTAATCGGGTTTGGTGTTCGAGTTAAAATATTACACTCAGGCATTTGTACCACAATTCGACTTAGTGCATCCAAATTTCTATTTAATAGTTTTTTGCGGCTTGATTCAATATACGACTTGCATACACAATAAGTAAGTCAGCGCCGCTTTTTTGCTTGTAACAAAACTGAACTTAGTTCCATATCACTTGCATCGCATGTAAGAGTGGATTCTTTTGAAAAACAAAGAAATTGTAGCAACCGTGGTTGTACCAAAAATTCCTTCGTTTTTGTAGATGCCTCTTCACAGAAAGCATCCCATACAAAATTGACACCTTTTTTCAGAAGATCCATTAAAGGTTCGCTGATTTTAGAAAAGTTTGGACAAAATTTTCGATAATATTCAACGAGGCCTATAAATGATTTTGGTATTGGGTAATGTTTCACAACTTCAATTTTGTTAGGGTCAGGTTTAATACCTGTTACCGTTATCAAATGTCCTAAATAGTAGATTTCTTTACAAAGAAATCAACACTTTTCTGGATTCACTTTAAGGTTATATTTTCGTCTACTACTAAAAACATCAGTTAAATTTTTATTGTGTTCTAAAAATGTTTGTCCATATATCTCGACATCATCCAAGTAAACTAAACATTTTAATCCATTTAGGCCACACAAAACACTATTCATAAGCCTCTCGAAGTACTCGGTGCATTACGAAGTCCCGAACTCATACGAGTAAACTAGTAATGTCCGTTGTCCGTGCTAAGCATGCAGTTTTTTCGCGATCCTTTGGATCTATTGGAACTTGATGATACCCGTATGCAAGGTCAATAGTAGAAAAGTAATTAGAACAACCCAATTTACCTAAAATTTTGCTTATACTCGGCAGAGGAAATATATCAGGGATAGTCACGTCATTCAACTTTCTATAATCATTTCGTATTAGATTTTTTTGGTATGCATAATAAAAAATCCCACGGTGACTTGGAATCTTCAACTATTCCATCAGCCTTCATATCAGCCACTTGTTTATGTACCTCTTGTTTTACAGCTACATGTTCTATATGGCTTACAAAAAATAGGATTGTAATTTGGTATCGTATTAATTTGATGAGAAGTATCATCTGTTACAGACAATTTATCACCTTCAAGGAGAAAAATATCATTGAACGATCGACATATTAATAAAATAGATTTTTGTTCTTCGTTGTTTAAATGACTCAAATTCATGTTAGCTTCCAATAATGATAAACGATTTTCAATTTTTGGGTTACCACAATTTATTCCAAAAATTTGAAAATGCTCTAACGGCTCAGTTTCAATATTTAGATTTGCATCTAAGTCAATATCATACTCGTTTGAATTTATTAAAGTAACAAACGTTTTTCCATGTTTAACTTTTAAAACCGAATTTGCTATGAAAACTTCGGTTAGTATTTCTTTTGAATAACAAATTTGTTCTGTATCATTTATCAAGGAACAGTTTATGTGATCACACATTTCACAGCGCGCTGGAATCGTTACTTTCGTAGGAAGTGTTGATAGATTATACGATAATAATTTATTATTTATAGATAGTGTAACACTATTTGATTTCTTTCATTTCTTTTATTTGGATTTCTCCAATGTGCAATTATATAAATCTAGAAAATCCTTCCCTAAAATGCCGGAATATTGAATTGGAAGCTCATTAGAAACCACTTGTACGCTTTGTTACACGAATTTAAATCAGAAAAATGTAGTTCTAAAAATTTCAAGCCAATTGTTTCAAATGGCTCGTTTGAAATCCCTGAAATTATCCCTGAAACCAATCAAAAAATATAATTTTTTTTGGGTAGGTAAGGTTAGGTAAGGTTACTTCCATAAACATTTTTGAACTAGAATGGGAATTATAAATTTGAAAAGTGAAAATGTTAAAATTTAACATTCCTTTAAACGGCAATTAGATGGTGCTGATTTATTTGGCTTTAATTTAAAAGAAGAATTTTCAAATATTAACTCGGAAAGACGCTGTATTATTATTTGAAAATTTTGAAGTTTTTAAATTTGAGTACACTGTCTATGATTTCGGATCCTTTGAAAAGTACCCAGCTCTTCGGATCTTTTCACGTTTCCCGAGCTACTTGAAGGATCATAATTAGTGTTTTGTTCGTTAAAACGGCGCTTGTCATTTACTTGCATTTCTATACTATTTTGAATACTATATGTCCTTTATTGTTCAATACGCACAAGTGAATGTAGAATTATTAATAGTTTTAGACAAATAAGTTACAGAATCATTTTGATTGGTGTTGGAAATTGGCTGATTCTGTCTCGAATTATTAGAATTTATTAATTTAAAACAGGTCAAGGCTTTATCGCCTACTTTATTACATAGTTGACACCTTGAACTATTCAAAAAACTTGAGCTTGTTAATTTATTTTGTTGTAAATACGTTATTGAATTATTATTGTAATGTGAAAGAGAGGTACTTTTAAATTGCTTCTTCTTCAAGCGCTTTAGAAATAGCTTATTTCCAGATTGAAAATGTACAAGCTTTGACAATTAATTTTATAGGGGGTCGCAAACTTTCTTGGAAAGATAGATTCAACACCGGGTTCGGAGAAACAAACTTCGTTTAAGTTATAAAGAAGGGTTTCTAGACGATTTGAGAATGTTTTTACATCTTCCGATCGCTTCTGTTTTATCGAATTTAACTCAACTTGAATTGATTCAAGTTATCGCTTAGATGTGAACTGAGTTTTAAGGTCTTGTTTGAGTGAGTCCGCTTTTTAAATTCTTCAAATTTTACTGTTTCGTATGTTTTTCATACTAGTTTAACTTTAATTAAATTTAAAAGTTTGGATACCTCCGAACTTTTCAATGAATCGTGAACCATGTCACCAAAAGACAAAAATCTGTGCAAATTTTCAGATGAGAACTCCGAATCATTTTTAATGCTAAATAAAATATCTAAATTCATATATCCATCCAATATCTAAACAAGTATTAACCAAAGTTAAGCAGCAACAATGATTTTTGATTATACAAGACAATTGCCCCAATACTCCGTTAAGTTAAATTTTTCGCCACATTACCACTCCATTTTTTCTCTGTTATGTGTACATAATTCATCTTAGAGATGTTATCTTTAAACTACGAGTATTATTATTTTTCTAAAGCGTCTAAACAAAGGTGATATGGAGGGGCTCAGTTTCAGGTTAAGTATGTCTAGTTTTTGTTTTAAGTTTATTAAAGAATCATTGGCAGTTTGAGATCTTCATGATTAGTGCTTTTTAATTTAATATAATCCTTTGGCCTTCCTAGGTCTACCTTTTCTAGCCAAAACCAATATTCATAAAATTTATAGGAAACAAACCGTTTTAAATTAAGAAAGTTAATTAGTAATTAATAATTTAGAAAACTAATAATCCTTTGTTCAGGAAACCAAAAGCAGGTCAGGGAGTAGTCGTTTTAGGTCGAACATCGGCAATGTTATCAATTGAACAAAATGTCAGCAAATCCTAATATTTTTCAAAACAACACCACACTTGATTTCTAAAGCAAAAAATTAAACTTACCGGACTTTTGGTAAAACTGTTTTGTATAATCAAAAAACATTATTCCATTATTTTCTTCTGCCATATTTCGGAAGGATCTTCAGATTAATGAAAAAAGTTTAAATATGAAGTTTTATTCCAAATAGTCAATCCGCCTGGATTGTGAGGTGCCGGATTTTTGTGAAATAACGTTTTTTTATCATCATTTCCGGTAAGGATTAAATAATCATTAAAACTAACTTGGTTTCAAATTTAATTATACTTCAGGTTTTTAATCCTTTTTCCATAAATGCTATATACTCGTACTTTTCGAAATATTAACAAACAACTCAAGAGCTCCTATGGAAGCTGCTTCGATTGTAGCCAAAAGCCACTGAGATCTCACAATTTATGAAAAATGGTTATTTATGAAGCTTCACCACCATGGTGCTGATGGTGCTGAAGGTGGTGCTGATGTCAGTCCATATGTCACGCCAACAATTTTTTGATCGTACATATCCTTATCTTCGGTTCCTATCTGGCACTACATCTTTTCTGCGTTGGCTGAAAAGACGACACAATGTCCACGAAAGCGTAGAATAATCAAATACAACGATTATTGAACTGTTGGGCCAACAGCCAAGCAGTAATTCATAAAGATGCCGGTTTAAATCTTAGCAGACCCGTCCAAACAACCCAAAGTTACGTAATTGGGCTGTTCGTTTGTAATACTCCATGATGTCGAAGATAAATTCCCGTATCATCAACTTTGCCCTGTGAATTTTCTTGCATGTGGTGCAGGTTCTCAGAGTCCATCAAGAATTGTTTATACAGTTTTGAAAACTTTAAATCGCAAGCAGAAACCAAGCTTAATAAATGACCAAACTAATTCGTTGATTTTAAAAATGGCAACTTACCGTAAAACGTGCATCGTGGTTGACCTGTGTGTTGCTTTAATTTCACTTTACAATGGACACCGTCTTGACTTGCGTTTATCGACATGACTAAGATTAAGGATTTTCAGTTTCATCGAATTCGAAAATTTCAATTAAAGTAAACTCCTCCCATTGTAAATTAAATTTTAAACAAAATTAGTTCAGATCATATTTTAAATTTTACCTGAAATGACGAGTTTTGATAAAAAAAAAACTTATTTCACCAAAATTTGACCAATGACTACTTGGAATCAAACTTCATAAAGCTTTTCCATAAATTGGGAGTTTACATTTGAAAACCAGAAGTGCCAGCTTTCATATGAGGTTTGTCAATTTTAGCAATGAAGACTAAATTTTTAAACAATGGTCGACCTTACTGGTTTTCTGAAATTAAAGCAGGGATAATGATTTGACAAGACAATTTTAATCACAAATCTTGTAGGTTCAATTTCTCACTTAATAAATTCAGCGTTGCATAGTAGAGATCTATGTACCTTTGTCGTAAAAGAAAATTGGATGTTGGCCACAACAGTTACAACCCTCAATTTCTTTATTGTTTTTACTTTAATTTACATTTTCAAGGTTGTTCTTTTGCGATTCTTTGATTCTAATTTTTTTGCTATTAACTCATTTTCCTTTGTCGTAATACTTTCCCAAAAAATAATTTCCGGTACTATATTATACGAAAACCGTATAGTCCGATCTTGTCAATCCATAAATCATAAATGAAATCATGATTAAGCAAATAAAAAAGTTTTTAATTTAAACTTTATTTTATTGCAACTTAAAGCAGAATACCAACTTAATTTGATGCGATAAAAACTTGGTGCTATTTTGTAAACAAAATCATCTATTAAGCTGTAACGTCTCATAAACCGTATAGGTAGCAACAGAAATCCAGCATAAAAAACTTGATATTTTATTTTATGAATTATTTGTCTAAGAACATTCTCGCTGTTTTTATTCCCGTGTACATATAAGATCATAGTGTTATAAATTTTTATGTTTTATGCTGTTGCTATGCGCTATAACTAAATAAAAGTGCAGATAAATAATATTCATTGCCAAAAGTTTCTCGCTTAATTTAAAATTTTACATGCGAACAACGAGATAACTTTGGAAAATGAAATTTACGAATTGAACCAACATGTGTTGACCAACATTAAAAACGATACCGTACCTACCTTTCATTTTATATAATTCAATTACAATATTAGCATGCCAATCGTCACATTAGTATTTTACTTATTAAAAGGAGCTTTGTATCGCATCTGCATTATTGTATAAAGAAATGAACTTAAAACAAGACAATATAGGATTATATTATAAAATTGAATCAGATGAACCGTTTGCAGAATTAAAAATTTAATTAAATTAAATAAAATTATTTATTTTTTTAATTTTTTTTTTGATATTAAATACAAGTTTTTAATAAGAAAAGTTTATAAAAATATTTTTTTGTTCTGACTTCTTACGATGATGAATTGAGTTCAAGCGATGGAAGTTTATTTCATTTCATTCCATCATACTGCTCCTTAGATAAGAAGGAAATATATAAATTCGTTCTCATACTTTTTAATCCGAGATTAGATTTTGAGCTTATGGATTTTTTATAATAAGATTGAGACGTCAATTAAATACAATTATTGTTTGTACAATATTTTTTATATTTCTTAACGAATGTATCCGACTATACATTTTTATTTTTCATTTTAATTGGGTTGTGTATATACAGACATTTAAGTATTATCTAGTGGTTTAAACGTTTAAATTGTATTATTACCAATTAGATTCGTTGTGTTGTGGTTGCTTGTGAAGATAATGAGAGTAAATGCTGGTTCTATTTTTGCAACTTGTAATGAAGCCGAACGGTGTAAATTTGTCGACTTAATTTTTCTTCAATAATTCACCGAAAACGACTATTCATCGAAAACGCAATTCACGGAAAACTGCAATTCACTGAAAATAACAATTCACCGAAAATGACAAATCTCCAAAAACGACAATTCACCGAAAAGCAATCAATTGAAAATGGCAATTTTTCGAAAAAACAATTTACCGAAAACGACAATACACCGAAAACGACAATTCATCGAAAACGATAACTCACTGAAAACACAATACACCGAAAAACAAGTAACCGAAAACGACCACTTACCGAAAACAAAAATTCACCGAAACAACAATTCAACGAAAAGGACAATTCACGGAAAAATAATTCACCAAAGAGCGATTGACCAAAAACGACAATTTTCCGAAAAAAAAAACAATTCACCGATAACGATAATTTACTGATAATAGTGCAAGCACTTTGAATATTATTAAAGGGTTGTTATTAATTTACTGAAATAAAAAAATCCTGAAAAAAATGCTGAAAAAATAAATCCCTAGACTTTGAAATTCTAAAATTAAAAATATTTAATCACAAAATCTTTAAAAAAAATTCAAAACTGAAAAATATATTTTAACGATATTTTAAAGGTATCAGAAACAATCTGATATAGTTTTTTAAACTGCAATTCGCTTAAACAAAAAATGAACTCATGTTGAGTTGGCCAGTTAGCGGCTTAGGTAGTTCCCACGGACACGCGGGAACTTCGTGTACTCTCCCGGCTTAATCCTCCAAAGAGATTTTTATTTTATTTTTGGAGGGCGGACCCATAAACATATTGAGAATGTAGAATTTTCACTATTGGAAAGGTTTGGGAGGGTTTAGTTAATTAAATTAATATCATCATCATTTTAAAAAACAATAAACAGTTGTAAAGGAATTTAAGAATTTAAATTTGCGATTCTCAGTATTTTTTGTTTCAATATTTTGCAAAATATTTGTTTCAGGGTTTTTGCTTTCATCGTTTCCGGAATTTAAGGTTTCGGTTTTTCAGTAAACCCATAACCCATGGAATTAATCATAAATGTTGTAGAATGACAAAAATTTCAGAGACGTGTAGCCATAACCATTAGTATAAAATGGCTGGGAACACACAGACCTGTTTAAATTGGCATACGATATTCTAATAAAAACAGGGTGAGCTTGTCTGAGAATTATCTGTGAAATCGTATAAATTTTTTTATTAAAATGCGGCTGGAATTTCCCTCACATCATGCTAATTAGCAAGAATCTCATCTCTATCTCTCTATATCTCTCTCCCTCTCTCTCACACATCTATGAGCTTTTTGAGAGGAGCCCAAGCCTTTTAGTTGGAAAAATACATACCATATTAAGTAGACCTGAGTGTGTTTTAAATTTGCTAGAAAAATGCGTACACCGGTAGAGAATAATTCGGTTAAATTCCGCCTTTCTTCCAACAAATGGACGGTTGCATAAAGGAATAGTTGTTCTTGGTAAATTATATTTTTCGGAAAATTGCCATTTTCGGTGAATTGTCGTTCTCGGTGAATTTTCGTTTTCGGTGAATTGAGAAAAAAAATGTCATTTTCGGTAAATTGTAGATTTCTATGAATTGTCGTATTCGATTAATTGATGATTTCAGTGAATTTATGGTTTCGGTGAATGGTCGGTTTTCGATGAATTGACGGTTTCGGTAAACTGCCGTTTTTAATAAATTGCTATTTTGTCATTGGATTACTTTTCTGTGAATTGTCGTGCTACCTTTATTTATATCACCTAAATCCAAGGAAGGAAATTATTTGATGCAAATCTCTTTCTCTCATTCTAATGAAATAACCTATTATTTTTGATGTATAAGATAGCGGAAATTTGACAGCGAAAAATAAGAGATTACGCTACTCGCCACATTTGGCAGCACCATCACTAAAGTGAATTTATTTTGTGATGTAATTACCAGCGGAAATTTTTTATTCGTGTTCTATGTCTTTTTTCCCTAAATAAATCATCTCAGCGGAATAAAATATTAAAAGTGATCATTAAAATGACAAACCGATTGATCTACGAAGTAAAGGAACTTGGTAAATGAAATCTTGAAATTTAACAATATTCCGTCTTTCCGCCAATTCTTAACAAATTTCGATGAAATTTGGATGGCAGTATAGATCACGAATTTTAAAGTAAGTTTTGGACAAAATTGTAGGATCTGTTCGTGCTGGACTAAACTGGCCATTTCATAACCAGCCCTTATGAAAAATGTATCTGTACTTTTTACACGATATAAATAAATTTTAAACTGGAGAGAAGTCGGCTATTTCTTAATTATATTTTGTAAAATTTGCATTGCATACAGGGAAAATTTGGAGAAAATTTATTGAATGCAATTTTCACTAGAATTTGTTGTGTTTTTAATAGCCTAGGTGGTATTGAGACTATTTAGGGAAATTTTATGGGCTAGAATTTTCACTAAATTTTTTTGATTTTCTGAAAAAAAACGTCCACTAGTAACCAATACTTTGAAAATACAAAATGAAAATAACTTAT
Source organism: Nephrotoma flavescens (assembly GCA_932526605.1). NCBI lineage: Eukaryota > Metazoa > Arthropoda > Insecta > Diptera > Tipulidae > Nephrotoma > Nephrotoma flavescens. Next base: position 242,782,624 of record OW052222.1, read on the forward strand.
ATGGCCGCAGAAAATCAAAAAATTCTAGTGAAAATTCTAATCCATAATTTTTTGAGTTCAACTTGATGCCACGTATGCTTCTGCTTGTATTTTCATTTTAGTGATTTTTTTTCTGATAAAATGTCGAACGTTAGAATTCGTTCCGGAGCTTTAACTTGGTATCCAACTTCCATACCAAATTTCAATATTTATTTGCGTAATGGCTCAATCAAGAACGAAATAGTTTGAAAAATTTCAGGAAGAGACCTTAAGAATCCAAACAATGTTGGAAAAGATGAAAGAAGAATTAGAAAAGTTTCACTTGTTTACAGCAACTGTATGAAATTGTGAAGACGCCTATCCACCGACAACGTTCCATAGTATATTAGACACAAGCCGCAATCACTGTCTATCGATTGTTTAAAATTGGCATCACGAAATTCACTTTACTTCAGCGTCTCGATACATCTATTAATCCTGCCGTAACATCTGGAAGGAAGAGCTGTCAGATCCCGATCCTGAATCCAGAGGCACGATATCAAATTGATTTTAACATCGGATTATATTTAAATACGATGATGTAAATGTAAAACTGCACCACACAATGAGCGATCTATCGGTGCAACCTCCAGTAGTAGAACGAGGATCTCTGCACAGGTCGAGTTTCTTTCTCCGATACACGTCGAAACAAGAACACTAAAATAAAAAAATATTTTAAAAGGATTCAGGCACACGCCAAAAACTGAAGCCATCGGAGACTAGTATCTCGATCCTTAGATGTGGCTTCTTAGCAAAACGATCAAAGGACACTTTAGTTAAAAACCATGATGATCACACAGTGCACCAAATTCCTCTGTCGAAGCAACAATATAGATATCGGAGGGCATCGTTTAAAATTCAAAATAAATTGGCTGCTACCCCCGATGGACCCACCGAACAGGAAGGGTTCGTTGCATTGGGAAAGAGAAATTGTTGGCGGCGCCAATTGCTCAAGGAAAGACGCCGTGTCGAAAAATTAGAAACCGGGAGTTGGAAGTTGTAAGCAGTCAACGAACCAGAAGGCAACGAGTATCTGCGTATAGTGGAGCACTAAAGCACACAAACCATCGAAGACATATCGTAGTATGTCAAAGAAAAACACACGCGTTGATGCTAGCCACCACGAAGATGTGAAAATTTGTTAATTTTCTTGGAGATTTTGAAAAAAAATTTGGAGCGACCCTCATCGTGCAGGGAGTGGATTTACCCAGATGAATTGACTGTTTGAACCGAAATTTTTTATTAATTTTTTTTTTTTCATAAGTTTTAAGGTCTCAGTGATTAGGGTCTAAGCATTTTTGACCTCCAGAATTTTGCAGATTTATCATTCGCGCCTTTGTTTTTCTGTGTGTGTGGTTCCTTACAGACTAACAATTTGTTGGTTCTCCACAGAACAAACGGATTCGCTAATCGTGGTAAAACTTCATACTTAAGCTTTTTCATAAATTGGGAGATCTAAGTAATTTTTGACCGAGATCGGTTTACCGAACGTTTCAGCTTAAAGAAAAGTGTATGACATACTGAAAGATACGTCATTTCTACGTTCGTTTGGGGGTCGACCTTAAGGGCTTCGTAGAATGTGTTTTTGTGTCGGGATCTTATTTCTGTTCGTGTTAAATTTCTTCCGATTTGTTTTGATGCGTTTAATTTTGGACAGTGATATTAGCGCGGAGGTGGTCACTGTGAATGTTTACCCTGTTCTCTTTACCCTAACATTTACTGCTCTGACATCTTGTAATGACGTGAGAAACCTTTTTCTAGTGATTTATTTGGTTCCTTGTTCTGCCATCAAGTGATATTCATGTGTGTGTTTTTGCTTTAAAATCTACTGTCTCACACGAATAGCTGGTTTGTGATACAGAAGTCGATGCGTCGTACTCCAATATTATTTTACACAGTATTATTTCGCACAGAGTCTAATGGTTTACCTCATAATAGTTGGTTGTCAAATCGCTTTGTTTTATCTGGACAATATTTCTGAGTGTGCTTGAAATTGTGAATTATAGTTATTCATTAGTTGTTTCATCTCCGACTTCTGTTGGGTCATGGAATGAAATTTTCGTACTAAATCGAATTTTCGGTAATTTCCTAGGCTTGCGTTTACTTCACTAGTGTTTTCCATCTCTCTTAGCCTTGAATACTTTTGTTAGAATTCCGATTTTCCAAATTCCGATTCGTCAGACATATTCGAAATATGTGTTTGCCGATTTGTAATGTTTTTTCTAGTATTCTCAAAGCTGCTTGCACTCGCCGTCTATCTTTTCTCCACCAGAACAAAATAACGCAAGTTGCGCTTGTAAAAAGCTCATGAAAATTTTAAAAATTCTGATATAACCCCAACAAAATTTTAAATTTATATCCTAATGATTTCATTGTTCGTACACAATATGGATCGACTACCTGTCCCATGAAAACAAAATAAATTTTATTTCATTTTATACGCTTTTAAATATTTAGTTACACCAATATTATTATTGTGCTTTGAAAGCACGAATAATAAAAATGTGATGATGTAGGGTAAACTTAAATATAATATTATTGATGGATGTCACACCCAAAAAACCATTTGTATTAAATGACCTGTCCATTTTATTTTGTCCGGAAAGGTAATCCAAAGGCAAGCATTATTGTATGTGTAGGTGGCCAAAATTCTATTAGGCAATGAAATTTTATTTATTTTGTATTTTGTATGCGAACAAATTTTTTCAGGTCATTCGAGTTTAATTTGGTATACACAACACAGCTCACAAAAATTAAGTCCTAAATTCGTGCTATTAATATAAGACCGGTGTTTACCTAATTCTTTATGCTGGTACAGAACCATAAAACATAACCTAACCACAATACAAAAAAAAATCAATCATAATACACAATATTTTATTTCATTCCTAAATCTATTTTAAGATTTCAATTTATTTTATATGTTCTCGTTGTTAACCCATTCAGCTCCTAATGTATATTTCCCTATATAAAATTAACTCTCTAACCAATCGTTCAGCAAGTGGTTTTTCTGACAGTACTCAATCTAGGTCATAAGAAAAATCACAAAAAAAAGCTTAACAGCTATACTCGTATATGTAGAAAGGAAAGGCAGCAAAATTACTGAAATATATAAAAGAAAACTTGAAACAGATTTTATTATTTTTGTTATGTCACTGTAAAGCTTCCTCTAGCATATATACGGGTAATTTACTGTAAAGCGTTTCCGTAATCTACTCGGAAGGAATAAGGTAATTTCTCCTACATTATCATGACGAGTGAGTACTATACGAAAATTTAACCGATTTGAATAAGCTTTTTACAAAGCTTTCATATATAATTGCAATAAATAGGAAAAAACGCTTAAAGCTCTGCATACATACTCGTGACGGATATTGAATTGTAATTTATTTTCAACTGGATTTTTGTATATCTGTACGTAACTGCACAACTGCCACCCAATTGTATAAACTATTTGTGTTGTTCCGATAAACAAGGCAATCAACGATGAAGTATTTACCGATATTGATTTGCGAAAAAATTCGATGGATAGATAACACAAATTTAATGATACGAAAATCATATGTGACATATTTGCATTTACGCAAATTGGTATGATTTATCTATAAACATTATGATGTATGTTCGTAGATATAAAAAAAAAACTTTTTGGATACATGGAACATATTTTGCTGTATTTCATACACCCTTCTCAAAAATTTGTGTCTCATAATAAATTCAATATTTTTCGTATCTGTATGTGGAATATGTTATCTGAGATACTCAGTCCAGACATAAATTTGAATATAAAAATATTTTTCACTTATATGATTGTCTGTAGAAATAGAAATTTCTCGAATTTTGGATTATCATTTTTGGCAATAAATAAATTAAAATGAATTAGATGTCATAAAAAGTAATGAATTATTTCCCAACTTCCGGGCGGTTTTAATTGTTGCTAATTAGTTTTCTACACTCCGCAGAATGTCTGACATTTTGCTCTGACATGTATGCACTCGTTTAAGTATAAAAATTTAACTTATTTTAACAAAATAAATTTTATTTTCGACGTTTTCTAAGTGAGTCAGAATCGTGGCTCCAGGATTCTGCCACGTCATCAAGCGAATTGTGTAAAACAATGGTTAGGTATAATTGGTCACAGTTGGTCAATTATTTCCAAATAAGGATTATAAAAAAAAATCGAGAAATTCAATCGAGCTTAATAATTGGTCAGGTCTGCAGTTAAAGAAAAATATTTTTTAATGCTGCGTGGGTTTGATAGAATGTCACACAGATGAATTAGTTATATGTAGAGATGCGCATGCAACACAATTTATTTACAATTTTGTAAAAAGTTTAAGTGTTTATTAGATAAGGTTGAAATTTTCTACGTGCGCATGTTTGTTAAAATGTCACACAACTTATGTTACAGACTTCACCACGCAACAAAACATCTAACTAGCCCACCTAACAAACCTACAACTTAAGTATTTGAATAAACCAAGGCACAGAGTTTATTTGGCAATAGATGCTGATATTTGGTCAGACATAATGAAAAAATAATTCTCTCATAAAATTTGGTACCACGCTTTAGTATATCGTAACAAATATTCTACAATAATTGGGAGGGTGATTTTTGACTGTTCCTTTAAAATGAAATATTTTATTTACTAAAAGCCTGACCAGCATCTATCCTGAAATTAACTCACATTTTGGTTTATTCATTTTTTGGTTATTGAACTCTATAACAGAAGGGTTGTGACATTTTAACAAACATTTCAACGTAATCTAATAAACACCTAAACTTTGTACAAAACTTGCAAATAAACGCCAGCTGCAAATTTTGTTTGTGTTGCATGCCCATCCCTACATATAACAAAAATCATCTGTGTGGCATTTTCCTCAAGCTCGAGTGCGCAGCATAGAAACAAAAATCTTAGCTGACCAATTATCAGAATTTCCAATCGATAGTATTCATTCTTTTTTTGGTTTTCCGAGCACTTGGGTGCTACAATTTTTAGTTGGCCTTGAAATTTTTTAAAACGATTAACGAAATAACTAATCAATTGTGACCACTGATCTATATACGATGTGTATATATGTAGATCAGTGATTGTGACCAATTAGACCCAATTTTTATTTTTAAAAAATGTTGATGAGGCGCCAGCTTTATAATGATCAGAGTGATGTTTTATTTTTTATGCGTGTTGGGTGAACTTTATATTTTTAGTCGAAACATCGCCTCCGTCCAGATGAGTCACAGTGTGATGAAGTCGATCTTGTCCAATATCGAGAATACCGAAAGATATCCAGTTTTGAGATATTTGAATGCGAAATCATGTCAAAACGAGTGAACCGTTGTTGGTTTGATTGCAATTTATCGAGATGTCATGTCATATCTGATATTGGAACATCGAACCATGCGTGACTAGTACAAATTTCGATTCGTCGAAACTTTTAAGTTTTCAAAATATGTAATCTTGTTGTTGTCAAGTTTTTGCTTCCAAAGTGGGACATTTTATCACTGTGACTCGATACCATGGGAAATGAATGGAGAATTGCACCATGCGACCGATATTCTTGTAAAGGTGGTGTTACACCGCGTGGGTGTCACTGCGATTACACGCATTAATTCACCCTCGTTGGTGCGGTGTTACTGATGCGCTGACACGAAATTGTTTTTCTAGATGAGTGTGGTGGCTCCTGTGCTTGCTCATACGAAATTTGTTTTTGTCATTTTGGGGAGGCAGTTCCTGCGCTCACGCCAAATTAAATTTTTGGCACGTGGGTCCGATGACTTCTGCGCTCGCATAAAATATTTATCACTTTACTGGCGATTTGGCGAGCCACGAATTGCGTTCGGCGTTAATTTTATTTTTGACAGTCACAAGTTTTTTTTTTAATTTAGATGAAACCCGTTTTTGAACAACATCCGTTTTGTTCTTTTATACACTTAATGTTTTTTACTACACAATGATTGTTGAATCAGGCGCAGAATTCTATATGACTCCTTGTAATCGGAGCAAACTATAATGTCGTTCAATCATATATAGAGGTAGAACACACGATTAATCGAAAATACAAATTAAGTAACAATCCACCATATACGACAAATCACCGAAAAGGAGCACATTTCTGTTTGCATTGTCTGATTTTGGTACCAATTTTTGGCTGCGACTCTGTTTTTCAGCGGGCAATTTGATTGGAACTAAACAATTATTCTTATATGATTGAAACAAAATTCAATGCTGTAAATGGAATTCTCATTTGAATTCCAAATGTGGTTCTAAATAATTTGTAATTTGAATAGAAGTATGCTGTTTTTCAAATCATGTCGATAGGATCTCACTTTGTGTAAAAATGGATAATTTGAATGTGTTCGGAAGAAGACTGTTTAGCCTGGGGCCCTATTCCTGAATACGATACGAAAATGTATTCGATACGAAAATGATATCCGTTACGAAAATACTTTGGTATTTCTGAATACGATCGTACGTAATTGTTTGGTGTGTGTCCTTGCTATAAGGGAAATTTATTTTAAATGGTTTTACCTGCAATAAAATTGTACAACTTGGGCACTATTTTGAGTTTTGACGTTTTGGTTTGTATTTGAAATGGTTGTAATAATATTATTTTTCTTCTAGGTTTTCAATTTCAAATAAGCATCACTTATGATTTGGAGATTGTTTTAAGTTGTAATACATATAAATACAAATAAATAGTGAAATAAAATTAGAGTTTTGTGGAAGCAAAATATTTTGTAGTTTTGTGTTGCCGACAAAATTGTTAAGATGGAATATAAAAATCAACCACCAAATAATTTCTTATTGTGTGATAGTGCCCCATATATTTGGTTTTATAATGGTTTTTAATATAAATTAATATGCAGCTAGGTTTTGGTTTTAAATATAAATTAATTGTGTTATTAAATATTTCAAAATCATTTTTGGATTATGGTCTCGGATTTTTTAACAGTGCTCTTGACCCCGTTCTATATTCGGTCATTAACTGTAGTACGTGCTAAATACTGACTACGAAAAATTCATATATGTATTTATACTCTCACCTAAATTGGCGTAAACAAATTATAAGGCCATGTTTACGTTTTAAAATAAAAGATTTTCTTTGATTTTGAAAGAAATTTTTGATTTTTCTATGGAGTCGTTAACTAAATATTCATCGTACAAAAATTCGTTCATGAACGTACAAAAATTGTTCGAATTCGTATTGTCAAATAAGGGAAATTTGTGAACGTATCAAGTAGGTACGAATTCGTGCTACAATTGCACGAATTCGTATTCAAAAATACCAATCATACGAATTCGAACAATTTTTGTTCGTATTCGTATTCAGAAATAGGGCCCCTGGCTTTATGAAGCATTGCTTTGTTGAACACTGGGATAATTGGGATACATTTGTATGATGATTGTGGTTAATATAAAATTTGACAATTTTGCGTCTTTTCTATAACCACTTCGAAGGACTCTTTACTAAGTGCCCAAAAAATATTCTATTTTATTTTGTAGTATGTTCGAAGAATAATAGGGGTTTCTTACCATTATTATCAAAAGTGTTGCGGTGTGTTCTAAAGTTAATTAACTCTGATAATTTTTAAAATTACTAAAATTAATTGAAATCCGATAATTTACAATTAGTATAATTTTAGATGAATTAACATTCTCAGTGAACTGTCATTTTCAGTGAACTGTCCTTTCCGTGCATGAAATCAATATAAATCTGGAATATTATAAATGTTTAAGGCGAATATCACACCGAGTGTTCCAAATATTTTCCGTAATCAAGGTGAATCCATCGAGTAAAACTTTAGCAACACTTTGGCGGCGGTATTTAACTTTAATGAAGCGGACACATTTTATGAATCTCCAAATATTCGATAACTCATTTTGAAAATATAGAAACGTTCGTTGTGAAATTTTGGGAATATTTTTATAATTGCGTCTTTACGTAGTGTACAACAGCAGCTAATTATTCAAAGCGTGTCCCCGCACGTTAATAAATGGTAATGACATTCCAATAAGCACATTCAAATTCAGTGTGAATTTTAATTTTTCATTCATTCAATTTCGAATTACAAAATAAATTGGCTGTTAGGGCCATGTGTGTTTAAAGTTCTTTAGTACTTGAATGTTGTTGAAGTTGGAGTCGCTTGAAAGTCACCCCACAGATAATTTAGGAGCACATGTCCAGATAACCGAAGATAGCTTTTTCCCTCAGTTTCTAGTCAAAACTTCAACCAATCCGGTGGTATATTTCAAGATATTTTCAAATAGAATTTTTCTTTAAACCCCTCAATTTGTAGTCACAACTTCAAATGGCTATATCCATGAACCAAAAATTAAAATTTCGGGCTAAAAATTCTAGCTATCTTCATGAAGGCCAATCTCGTTGTGCTAATTAAGTTTCCACATTGTTTTTTTTAGCTGGTGGGCTGTTTAGGATTCCCAACAATTGGAGGATAACATAAAAATAGAGAAAAACAATTTAAAAATTTCGGGCTGAATATTATAAATATCATTATAGGTTATAATACCGCACATTTTACTTTCGCAGTAATTATTTTTTTTGGGCTGTGATAGTAAAATCTCGCTTTAGTGGTACCTTAGTGTTGCTATCGAGTTTTTCCGGACTTAACATCTGGCTATAGCATCTTATAAATGATGAGATTTGCTCTGACACCATGTAATAGGAAGATATCTTGTAATAAATGTCACATCGTGAAAATTTTTCGGGTGAAAATATTTTCAATAACCACTCACATTTTACCGCCTATTTCTCTTTATCTTACAGAAATTAATAAAAAAATATATATTATCAACTAAAAGTACCCAGTGACTAACACTTTTTGCGACATACCCCCAGTGTTTTTCATTCAGCTTCTTCAAACTGCAAACCACAATAAAATTTCAACCAAAATATTTTTCTAGACTAGAATTCTGCCTTCTGTGCTAAATTATTGCCGTACGAGATTAGTGAATTCACATTAGATAATATTTTACATCTTGGTAGGTTGAAAATATATTTTCATAAAATAAACGGTCGCGAACTATTGCTTCCATTTGTTTATCAAACTTCCGTCGAAAACTACTCTATCAACACAAGAAATAGCTGGATAATCTTAACCTACAAAACCGAAAACTGCGCTAAACTCTAAGCGAGGAAAAGAGCACGATCACAGTTGAAAATATAACAAGCTTTAGCAATTACGATCAGAACGACAAAAACTACAGCCATGAAGTTAAAATAACATAGAAAAAATAGCAAATAAAGCTTTATGCTTAATCTTTTTGCATGAATTGGAATATCTCACTGATTTTTGTTCGAAATGGTTTCACCACACGTGGCAGCTGTCAGAGGAGATATAAATCTTGTAAATGTTTGCAAATATTTTGAAAAGTATAGATCAGGAGGTCTTATATGAAACATTTACAGCGAGTTCATACGACGGATAAAAATCTCGCATTTTTCTATCCCAGAATTGTTTTCAATGTTTTTCAACTTTTTTGTATGAAAAGAGGCGTGTCTGATGCAAATGACAATTTTTGGAAAAAAAACTATTGTATTTCAATAAAAATTAGGCACGCTGCCCAATGCAGATGGATTGATTGATCGGATGAAACCTCATTCTTAATCTGTTTGTATAAAATGGATAGTCTAGAAATTTTTGTTCGAAATCAGTTCACCGAAAGTGGCAGCTTCCATATGAGCGTTTCCGTTTTTTGCAAATATTTTGAAAAATACTGATTTTGAAGTTTGGACCCGCTCAGATATAAGACTGCACTAGCCGAATTCCAGCATATAATACTAATGGGCATATATGCCGACCATCCACTTCTGTGTTAAAATCTCCCTTTCACGTGGTCAAACAAACAAAGGGGACATATGGTCTAAATGTGGTTACAGATCCAGATCAATATCCAATCCCGCATATCCAAAATTTCTCTTTACACCTTGAAGGTTGTAAAGTTTTCTCAAAATAAATTTGGTATGGACATATAGGTTAAATCTCATTGTGCCCGAGGACGTACCAAAAACGGCAGTCATCAAGACGTTTAGACTATTGCAGTTCACACAAGAATGACATTTGGCTTTGGCAATGCCGCACAGACATTTCAGCGGTTCATGGACGAGGTGGTCAAAGGCTTAGATTTATATACCGAAACGGGTTGGATTTTAGCTAATGCTAAAGCAAACCTGGCTTCATAGAATTTTCATTACCCACTGGCACTCCATGCGGCTTTGATTCCCGCAGCTGAGTTGACAGAGGAAAACGGTGTGGGTTTTGGAGTACCCAGATAATGGCCTTGATTACCGCATATAAAGGAAAAAAATATACATTAGTAAGTGGCATGGAATACCACCTAAACGGATATATGAAATGGGTCAGTGGACCGAAAATTGGTGTCTCAGAACATCACGAGAAACGGGCTTATACCTGTGGTTGTTTATTTACGCTTTTAGGGCATTATGGCCCTTGAAAACCTCAACAAAAAAAAACAAAGACCCAAAACAAAATAATAAACTTTGTATGATGCCTATGCTGTGCACCAATTTGGTAGAGGAAGATCTTGGTAGAAAAGAAGTGTCCCGCCTATGGGAGGGTTACACACGATGCTCCCGCTCTAAACTTTTGCTTAGAGCAAACAAGGGACCTCATCACTTAATTATGATCACTCATCGACCTATCACACTTTATACTTACCAAATTAAAATTACCGCTAACCAGCTCTTTACTTATAGTCCGTAAAATCAAATTCCTCAATTAAAAGAAAAGTGATCACAACACAATAAGATTTAAGTTCACTACTTTATTATACCCTAAACACCTACCATAATTTACCATTTTATCAAAAAAAAAAATATATAAGCACAAAACTATAAAAATATAAATATAAAGCTTTAAAAAAAGGAAAATCCAGAACTTAAAGCACTTTAAAAAAAATCAAAATTAAAAATTGACCACACGTTGGTCAAATTAAAAACTGATTACTCACACACAAAAAATGTACAATATTTATAATCATATATCGAGCACGCGAAAAACTATTTTTTCTGCAAGGTAAGTTAACTACAGGAGGCTTACAATTTTTGATTATTTTCAATAGCAGAGTTCATTACTCATGCCATTTACCTCAAAAGCATTTGCCTTTGCGAAATCAAAACCAGCGATCGTGTTACATTAACTTATAATATACGTTCATTCAACCACTGCATGAGTCTATGTCGTGGTTGTATATACGTATATACAAAAATAAATGTGCAAACTCGGCATGGTAATTGTTTATGATATAGTTTTGAGGTTTTACCTCGAAAGTTATGCCGATAGGTAATTCTTAAATGTTAAGGTTTTTGCTAGTAATAGAATCGAATAGAATTCTGTTACAATACGTCTACATATAGACGATATGCTCGTGGCCAGCAAAATCGAGGAAGAGTACAAATTACATATCTCAACCAACTGTTTGAGAGATTAGTTCAATTTGGAATAAATATTAAAATTTTAAAATGTGAAACCAGTATATTACCTTCCGCAAGACGAGTCCAAGCCATTATAGAGTTTCCATTTCCAACACTATAAGACACTGAAGAAACACTGAATTGTTTCGTGGGAAAGGTTAACTATTACGACATTCAATCCTAAGTTTACTGAGCTGCTGTTCTCAATTCGCAAACACCTGACAAATCTGAACAAGATGATAAAGAATACTAAAAACTTTTCTTGGCGTGATGTTGCATGTGTTGTTGCATTTGTCCGAATAAAAAAGCACAAAGGCTTCAAATATTGCCGTTATGATTCTTTTCCCACCAACTATCAAAAGCAGAAAATAAATATTCGGCCTTTAACAGGGAGCTACTTACTATATATTTAACAATAAAAACCCCTAACAATAGCAATCACCCCTTTGAGTCAGAAGAGTCCACGGCAAACTCGACATGTAGATCTTATCGCTTAGTTTACGATGAACGTGCAACATACATATAGCAGGCAAGAACAATGTGGTAGCTGACATTTTGTCCGACTGATCGGTGGATCACGTCCATTCCATTGACGAAATTTCAAAGCAAAGCGTTAAAATACATCCTAGAAAAACTGTTCGTTTCCAATTTTCTAATATTTTCCCTCAAATACCCTAAGCAATTTAACCCTGTATTTTAATTCAACTGAAATTTACTTGGAGGGGGGTAATGTAGCGGCTTGGTGTCTCGGGCATCTCAAAATATACCATAAATATACCATCAGTAACTCCTAAACGTTTAGTTTCTGGTGCTACCTGGAGAAGTACACCATTTATCTTTTACTCTTGTGTGACAGGGTTGTTTTTTCGAAGAAATGATAGAGATTTGAACTTTTCAATGTTGAAACTCAGAGAATTAAACTTGCACCATATCGCTGGGTTGTGTATGCCTTCTTGTAGTTTATGGACATCGTCAACTGCCTCAATGGCTTTGTAGATTTTGAGGCCATCGGGAACATCAGGATTTAGGAATGCTTTATTACTTCAGTATCTTTAATAAAAATTCTGAAAATCCATGGGCCAACATGAGAGCCTTGTGGCACACCGGAGGTTGCTTGTATTGTAATTTAGTTTTTTGCTCCTATTTCAATATATTGATGCGATTACTAAGGTTTAAACCAAGCTACGAACTGGCTGCAAAATCCGAACTTAAAAATCTGTTCCAAAGTTTTGTAGTGGTTTTGAGATTGCTCGATACTGATCTTTTTGGCATAAAACTATCTTGGTATTGCTATACATATATACCGCGGAGAACATCTTTGAATGAGTTGCAGATTACCAGTTCAAATAAATTATTTATAGCAGATACAGATGTAATACCTCTGTAGCACGAGGCTGAAAATAGGTGTCAATCTAAGTTTTTTCCACTTTTGTACAAATGCCAAACTTTACAGAATTTACTGAAAGGTGTTGGAAATTCTTCTGTTTTTAATAAAATTGGTTCATTAGCAAAAATTAAGACCAAGGCTCTGTTCATTTTTTATCTCGCAGATTTCGTTCGTGAAATTTGAGTCAAATGAGGTGTCGATGAACATAGGTGCTCGTTATCCGGATTTACATTTACAGGCATAATCTGAAGATTATTGGAGATTGAAAACCATATAATTATTAAAATTATGTATAATTGATCGGTCGCATTTATGATTTCCGTAATTGTATCACAACACTTGCGATGATGTATTGACCTATTAACCAATCAACCATTTGCCGTCGTAATCGCCGATATTCTGAACCAGTTTCAGGATTTAAATTTACTTTCGGATTGGCAAAACTTCTGTACTAATCTAGCATACGGATCACGACTGCGGATCCCCGCATTTAATGGAAAGATTTCTGAGTAGTCAGCGGTGTTAAACATAAATTTCACTCCTGTTATAGATTTTCGAAATAAGTTGGAATAAGGATTTGGTTTAGTCATAATCTAACAAAGAAGCGCGTCATTGCCTTCAATGTGTTAGAGTTTTCAATGACATAGAGTGGAAATGTGATTCTGAAGTGTTCTCTGGTAAATACTTTTATATCTATTAAACATTAAGTTGATTTCCTGTATCTCCATTATTAATTTGTCCTTCGTCCTGTTTCTATAGATACCGTGTCGCTCTACTTGTATAATCCTACTAACACCATAAAAATTTATTAAGACGATTTATCCGTCTATAGGATTAGAAATATATAGTGGAATGTAGACTCGATCAAAATTCTTAAGATTTTATTTTGTTTTGGTAGGAACGTATAGAGGCAAGGTTTATGAAAAGGCAATATAAATTACTGCTTTACTGGATATTATGTATAGCACATAGACCTAAATACCGGACATAATCTCGAATGGATTTCGTTGTATATTCGCTTCAAGTATTAAATCGAGATAAAATTACGGTTTATGTCCTTTAAAGAAATTCTTCTACATTTTTAAGTAATCATAAAATATTTGATTTCGTTTTTGTTGTGTCGAAATGCCGAAATGTTTTAGGATTGGCAATAAAAACGAAGAAGAAAATTTTTTTACTGTACACATCTTCAACAAGGCATATAGCAACAACAGCTGAACTTTAGTAAACATGGCAATAAAATTATGGAATTCATGAATTATTTTATATAATTTTACGAGTTATTTTTATGGGGTTTGGATTCGGTTGGGCATGAGAAGAATAGCCAACATACATATATTTCAACTTGATATGCTTTTAAACGACTTAATACTAAATCGGTAATGAAAAATTTTAATTGTTTGATATTCAGGTCGATTGAATCAAAAATTTTTTTTAAGCTGTTCAGCGTCTCTGTACTTTGTAGCTATAACACCAAATTTCTTTGTTTACCATCCGTTCTTCTGCTCACACAATTACAGTATACAGTAAAGTGACATGGATCTGTATAAACTATCTTCAATTTGTAGGTGGTTTTCTTAGTTCTTTAAAAAATAATATGGAATGTTTGATAGTTCATGAGGATAAAAGTTCAAAAATGTGTCTTCAAAAATTTTTTGTATGAATGTTAACAGAAAAAAATACATGGAGTTTTACGAAAAAAACATAAATGCAAAATCATCTATATCTGCCATTAAATATCGGATTATCGTAAAATTTGGCAATTTTTATGGAAATACCATTTCATAACAGGAAATACGAAATTGGTATGTTAGAAAATAAATTATAGAAATTTAAAATAATTTTGAATACGGCTATTGGGGAAGTGTGTGAAGTTACCCCAGTGTATCATCCCAGAAATAATAAAAAAAAATCATCAGGCAATACTAATTATATCTCATCCCAGGGTTTTCAAAATCATCCCAGAATGTTTTGAAATAACAACAAATATGATAATAGTTGTTATAAAGTGATTATATTCTTCAAATATCTATAGGGTAGTTTCAGTTTGGGCTCACATTCAGCCGGATCTATGAATGTATGTGAAGTTGGCCCAATTGTCAGCCCAAAAAATCGCAGTGGCAACACGAAAACTATAATTTCTGTCACGTATAAACTGCCAACCCAAAAAAATCGTATGTCACGACATTTTAATGATGTCAGCCCAAAAAACAAAAATATTTTTCTGTCACGTATGAACTGTCAGCCCAAAAAATCGTATGTCACGACATTTTAATGTCGTCAATCCAAAAAATTAAAATATTGCTACTTCTAAAAATTCAGTATTTAACTAAAATAAAGAAGTTTCAGGAGATTGTGATGCTGATTTACGAACAGCCATAATATTCAATGGAAGTTGAGATTTTCGGTGTTGGTCATCGGTCTCACTACGATTTTTGGATAGATCTGATTCTAGGCTTTACGGGTACGACGTTTCAGGAGGCTGTGACGGGGCCCTCATACCAACAATGGCCTATATTCGGCCGATTTACGAACAACCATGATATTTAATGAAGCTTGAGGTTTTCAGTGTTGGTCATCGGTCTCATTACGATTTTTGCACAGATCTGGTTGAAGCCTTGACGAGTAAATAGTTTCAGGAGGCTGCGATGGGGCTCTCATACCTTGGCCGATTTACGAACAATAATAATAGTTAATGGAAGTTGAGATTTTCAGTGTTGGTCATCGGTTTCACTACGATGTCCGGATAGATCTGATTCTAGCCTTTACGAGTAGGAAGTTTCAGGAGGCTGTGATAATAGCATAATATTTAATGGAAGTTTAAATTTTCGGTGTTGGTCATCGATCTCATTATGATTTTTGGACAGTTCTAATTCTAGTCTTTACGAGTAAGAAGTTTCAGGAGGCTGTGATGGAGTCCTCATACCAAGAATACAACTTCCATTAAATATCATGGTTATTCGTAAATCGGCCGAATATAGGAAATTCTTGGTATGAGGACCTCATCACAGCCTCCTGAAACTTCTTACTCGTAAAGGCTAGAACCGGAACTGTCCAAAAATCGTAGTGAGTCCGATGACCAGCACCGAAAATCTCAACTTCCACTAAATAATGTGGTTGTTATAAAATCGGCCAAATATAGGTCATTCTCAGTATTTGTGTATTAAAATAAAACTATTTATGAGCCAATCGGGTAATCGTATATCAAAGACCGACATACGTCATAGATTTTTAGTTATGAAAAATTCCGAAAACCTCGATTTTTTTAATAGAATTTTACATATTTCAAAATTAGTAAACAACAGTAGAAAGTACAATTTTAATTCGAAAAACGGTAATTTGAAGTATGAATTATCATAGTCGTTGTCATACAGATTTGACGCAAAATGGAAGAATTTCCTACGAATGTGTATTTAATTCGAGATATACTGAAATAGACCAATGTACGGAACAATCACAGCAAAACCATTACAATAAAACAACAACAACGTAAAATATAAATTTCAAGACAACACTAAAATGTCGGGCTGACATCATTAAAATGTCGTGATATACGATTTTTTTGGGCCGACAGTTCGTGACTATAGTTTTTGTGTTAAAAATTTATTAGAATTTTGAGAAATTTTCTTTATCATTTTCATATAAAGCATGATCATGTTTGAGTTAAATATGTATATTTTTTATTTTATTTATAGTATAATTTTATAAAATTAAAATACAATTGTATTATTTATATTAATTTCATTCGAATTCATATTTAATCTTTGAATTTATGTGATATTCAATGAGTTTTCAGTTTTCTGTCATGATAATTATCAAAATAGATGACGGTATTGCCAGCAGCAAAAATAAAAATTTTTGGGCCAGAATTTTGGGCTAACTTCACAAATGTGATCTACGAGACAGTGTCATTGAAAATTGTACCCCTCAGATCCGCGTCACTTTAAAAAGCCACGGCGGATATTCCAACGATGTTATATTCCATAAATAATGGCATACATGGGCCTTTCAAATAAAAAAAGAATTTCAATAATACCTCACATATACAGTTTGTTTTATTCTATTTCTCTCTATTCTCGAAATATTCATTATAAGTAAAATATCCGTGGCCAGTAGATTTGGTCAGACTGGAACACAATCACCAATTATGGGTCATGGCCTACTATAATAAAAGCAAATCTATTTCACGTTTTTGATACGTGACTCTACTATATTTAAACCGTAAATGGTCTATCGTCATAGTAACACCTTAAGTCGGCTATAATCAGCTTACCAGTTTGACGATATAGGTCGAATATAAAGACTCAGCAAAATGCAGTAAGGTGTCATCAAATATTCTGTTACGACTGTGTGGTCGCAACCACGATTTTATGTTTTGTATTTCCCTCTGCTTAGTGTCTCTACTTTCCATGATTGCTCAATATTGGTATTTTATATTCACCTCGGTTGTTGTCTTCGCTTTCGTAGTTGTTTGTTGATTGTGCGCTGAACGTACTCGCGACGTTTTGTTTTGTACCTCATCGTGAGGTGGCGCAGGGGTGAGAAGTATGACGAGAGAGTGAGACCAATGCGCATCGAGTGTGTGTGTAAAGCAAAACATTCCATAAGAATGTTTTTCTTATATGCCTCTCGTTTACATCAATGCGAATTGATGTAAACGAGAAACAGAGAAGAAAGACAATTCTTCTGGAATGTTTTGCGCGTCGTATTTCGGCGTAAGAATTTTTTTTCTATTAATTCAGTCTTGTGCGGAATTTTGGATAAGTCGGTTTTTGGAATTTTGAGAAGTTTGATGTGAAAAAAATAAAAATAAAAATTTTTTGGTAAACAGTTTAGTTTTTGATTTTTTGATTCGAGTTTTGTATTTTTGTTAAAAAAGAGAATCATGAACTTTGTTGTGGTTAAAAAATTTAAATTTAAT
Organism: Nephrotoma flavescens; assembly: GCA_932526605.1. Taxonomy (NCBI): domain Eukaryota; kingdom Metazoa; phylum Arthropoda; class Insecta; order Diptera; family Tipulidae; genus Nephrotoma; species Nephrotoma flavescens. The sequence goes on from OW052222.1 coordinate 242,800,404, forward strand.
AAAATTATAATTTAAATAATTCTAAATTGTAAATAATTTAATCAAATGTGATTTAAATAAGATAATTATTAATAAAAATAATAAATATTACAAAAATTGTAAAAAAAAGGTTAATAAAAATTCGCCATTACGGAATATTTTTAGCTTTTTATATTCTTGCGAGAAAAAACAACAAAAACCCAAGTATAAAGAAGGACGAAGATGTTTTTTTCTATATATTTGTGCCGACGGTAATTCCTTGGGTATAGTTTTATTTGAATATGAAGTGTTCGTCATATTTTTTTTATGATTCAATTTGTGTGCTATAAAACTAGTTTAAATAAATTATATTGTGTAATAAAACTATTAATTGGTACACAAGAAGTATACATAACATAACTTAAATTTGTTAATTAAAAAATTGGATTAGTAACCGATACTTTGATCACACAAAAAAAAAATTAGTAAATTCCTGTTAATAAAAGTGGGAGACAAGTGTGGTGTGACATTCATCGCATTCGATTGCGAGCCAATTTTTGTGTGGTATCGGGGAGAGGCCCCGCAACATAACAGTGCCCAACCAGGCAGGCGCTCGAGCGCAAAGGCGGGGAGTCGCCCAACGACGGCATCAAGGCCGCAACCTTTTTGGTAACGGTGAAAGGCACCGCAACGGTCCGGGTGTCACATCACATGTGACATGACGGCCGCGTGAGGCCGCAACAGGAATTTTTTTTTGAAAAATAATTAAGGTATTTTTTTTTTTTGGTTAATTTTATTTAAATTTTTTTTGACTTTTATATATATCTTAAATTTTTTTCCTGATTAAATTTTAAATTATAATTTGTAATCGAGCATCGAAATAACGGTCGTAGGTGGCGCGCTCGGTGCTCACTGTTCTCCCTCTCTCTCTCGTTTTTCTCGTTCTCGTTTCTCTCTATTGTTCTCTCCCTTTCTCTTTTCTTTTACTCGTGGGAAGGTGGGTTTCTTTATATTATTTTGTTGTGTTTAAATAAAAAAAAATTAAATAAAATGAATTATTAAAATTTTTTTCGGTGTGATATGATGAGGGGGGAATTCCCATTCTGTGTCGGCGTAGGGTAAGCGGTCCCTTGGTGTCCGAATCCGGATTCGAAACCGGTGTTTACCACCGTTTGGATTCGGGCGGATGCGCGCACCAAGGCACCTCTCTTCCCTTATAATTATTTTATTACAAATTTTCTGCTGTTCGTTCCTCAAGTTCCGGCCGACGAATTTCGGCGGAACTCGACTTTTTATTATTTGCGTTTTTTTTTTCATTTTTTAATAATATCTGTATCATCACGGTGTAAGCCAGGAGCCATGCATGCCTCAAACCCCACGACCCTTCGCACTTTTCGCTGAGAACGTAGCCGGCAAAATATCACCGTGGAGGCCTCTGCATGCGCTTAGTGATAAATGCAGGTTGGCAGTAGCCAGCCTGTAACAATTCCTTGTGTTAATAAATTACGAAAACTAAGTAACGAATACAAATTTTAGTTGTGTTTTAAACAGATATGATATATGTACTTTCATATATTGGAAAATTCGAGAGAAATGAATTAAAGATCAGTCTTTCAAAATAAAACTATTGAAACCGCAAGTTCAAGTAAACAGCTTAAATCGCACTGAAGGTCTCCGGCCACTTTTTTTTTTTTCATTACCAGCTTAATCATTATAAATAAAATACATTGTGTGTTAAACATTTTTAAAACTAGCAAGATTAAGAAGGTAAAATAAAAGAACCATTGGATCAAATAGATCACGTGTCTGGTCCCCTGATTCTAAACCACAAAAAATATTTGAATTCTATTTACAAAATTAAAATCAATTTAATTTACAGTTAAAATTGAAAGAAACAAAAACTGTACAATATAATTATAACTACATCTTAATAAATCACTACAAATGAATATATTAAAACCTCTTAAACTACACCATTTAATTTTAACATGTATAATTTTAAAATCAATAAAAACAAAAACAATAATATTTTAAACCAATAGCTGAAAAAGATGGTCAATATTTTTAGTTTGATGAAGCCATTCTTTAAGGTATATTGAAAAACTGGAGAAGTTGCCGCACTTACGAACGGTAAATTGTTAAAAATGAGGAATATGTTTCAAGAAGGTATGATTTGATCTGAGATTACACCCTGCATGAGTCACAAAATTATTCCCACTTTTAACATAGAATATTCTAAGTACCTTGAAGACGAATATGTGACGTAGAGGAAGTATGCTGAGATTTTCAAATAATGGCCACGAAGGCGAAAAAGACGGTTTAAAGCACATTATTCTGATTAACTGCTTTTGTCGCACGTAGATAGGACGTAGTATAGCATTGCAAGCACTACCCCAACATGATAAACCATATTGCAGTATTGAGTCTGCTAATACAAAGTAAATCATCCTAAGTAAATATTGCGGACAAAATAGCCGTAAACTTACATTTTTCTGGAGACCAATGATAGTCTAGTTTTCAGCCCTTTTGTGTGCCCTTTCCAATTTAAATCTTGATCAATAATAATACCTAGATATCGAAATTCATCAACTGTGTTCACTAAGAAGCAGTCATTAGGAAGGCATTGCGTGTTATTGTTTCTGCTGCATTTGAAAGTATGATAGGTTGTCTCAAGATACAATGATGAGGTATCCCTAAAATGTAATAATTTTGTTTTGTGACTCAAAACAAAATTATGTGCTTCCAACCAAATAGACAAACTTTTTAAATCATGATCTATGAGCATGATATTATCTTGATAACTTGGACTAGCATATGTAAACAAAAAATCGTCAGCAAAAGCAGTTGGAGACCCTCGAAATTGTTGTCGAAAGATACCGTTTACATACACTAAAAATAATAAAGGTCCTAAGACAGAACCCTGTGGGACTCCCACATTTATCGGTAACTCTTTACTTAATTGTCCATTTACTCTAACCAATTGCGTTCGCCCATTCAAATACGAGGACAACCAATCCCGGGTTATCCCTCTGAATCCACAACAATATGTTCTTTGTCAATATGTTCAGTTACTTGTTCTAGGAAAGACACGATAGCTTGTTCAGTATTTTTATTTTTCCTAAAACCATATTGTTCGGGAGAGAAAAAGTCTCTTTTATCTAGGAAGAAAACAATTCTACTTTTTATGGCTTTTGCAAATATTTTCGAGAAGACCGAAAGTAGGGAGATTGGTCTATAGTTGTTCATACTTGTTTTAACATTATTTTTAAAGATCGGAACAACTAAGGCTCGCTTTAACGATGTAAGAAAAATACCAGTTACCAAGCTTAAGTTGAAAATAAAAGAAAAAACATCAACTAAAAACCAGGACATTTTTTTAACAACATTATTTGAAATCCCATCCAAACCAGGAGTTGAATTATTTTTTAGGGAAAGAATTGTAAAATACACTTCTTCAGATGAAATTTCCGAAAAAACGCAACTATCTATAGATTGGTAATATTGACATATTAATCTATTTTTGTCATCATCCAAGAGGAGATTGGTAGCATTAGGATCACCAACACTAGTAAAGAACTCGTTAAATTCATTAGCAATCTGCACTGGACCAGATATTTTGCAGCCTCTTTGATTAACAATTTCTTTAATTTCAACTGAATCAGGCTGTCCGTAAATTATTTCATTGACTGTTTTCCAATTTTTACGAGCATCACTACCATTGTTGATGAACTTTTGAGAATAAAAACTTTTTTTGGCTATATCAATTTGTAGGTTAACAGAGTCACACAGCATCAAGCTATATTGTTTCAATCTACGGTTGCTGGTATGTTTTTTTGCAAGGCGACAAATATTATTTCTTTTACGTATAAGTCTCAATAGATCGTCAGACATCCATGGCTTTAGCTTCGTTGATCTATTGGCAGTGACCTTTAAAGATTTTAATAAAGTTATCGTAGGCCTTAGAAGCATCTAGGCAAGAATAAACATCAGTCCATACTTCGTACAATAGTAGTTCCTTTAGCTTATTGAGATCAATCTGTAAAACTTCAAAGGTTCTCCGAGATGTAGATTTAATGTTAAAGGTTCCTGTTAATTTAATTTCAATTAAACAGTGATCTGGAATTTTTAGGTTTAATACACTGTAAGAAACTACCGGAAAATATCTTTGATCAAATCTATGGAGTACATTATCAATACAAGTAGCTGTGGTATTTGTAATTCGTGTTGGTTCAAGAATATTATCCAAACCATGTTCCGATAATAAAATTAGCAGCCTATCAAGCATTGCGTTCTGCTTGAGAAAGTCGATATTAAGATCACCCATGATAATTAAGTTAGAGTGGGACAGACCTTCCAAAAGCCCACTGAATTCATCAATAAAACTGGAGATATTTGTATATCCAAGACGATAAATACAAATAATACAAACTAATTTAGAATTTATAAAGAACGTCAGACCGGCCGCGTTGAATGTTTGGAAAAGTAGATTAAATTGTTTGCAATTTATACTGCTATGGGCATAAACAACAACACCTCCCGAACGTACCCCTTTACACCATAATTCGCGACTTCATTGTCGTAAATCCAAATTTCAGACAAACCAATAATTTGAGGCTGTAGATTACCGGAACCTATGTATACAAGCAGCTTATCTAAATTTTTTCTTGTACTACGTATGTTTTGGTAAACAAGATTAAAGTTCATTGAGCTGCCCATTGAAATTAATAATAATCAAATTAATGTAACCATTCATAACACATAAAATTATTTCGCGCCGCTTAATTAAATTGGTAAGACTACCGAGCCATTCATCAAAATAAAAATATCGATCAAATAAACCGACCATGTAGTGGTAAAAAATATTGTAGTGTAGTTGAGCCTTTATACAAATGCCAAAATGACATTTATAAGGTTTTAATTCAATTCCAGTATGACAACACGACAAAACAAAATTATTTGATGTCAAAAGAGAAAATAATAATAATAAATAGAAAACATGTAAACAACAACAACAATAACAATAATAATAATATACAGTGGATAAAAAGTTGGAAATATAGTTGATGTGTAGTTTGAATAAAATATTAATAATAAACAGAAATGTAAATGATCTAATTCTAATAAAAGTGAATATAAAACTATAATTACTTTGATTCAAGAGTGTGAATGATGATGATGTGAATGTGGCCAGTGGTGATTCAAGAGTCTGTGATTCATATTTCAATTCTGCGGATATCGGCCTTTGACTGGATCTTAAATGTGCCTTAGGTTCCTTTACCGGATGATGAACCAATTGGAGAATCATGATGAGGTGTTGTCTGCTTATCCAACCGAAAAATATCTTTGAAACTAAAGATATGGTGGATTGTCGATTCAACTGTCTTGCGTAGGAATATTTTCCCATCTTTGGTCCATAAATACTTGTATAGCTGTGTGCACGTTGCAGTTTCTTGGCTTCATTATATAATTTTGATTGAAATTTGGTTAAGTGCTGCATAACATAATATCCTTTTTGTGTAGCCGAGGTAGATGAACGACGATGCATTTTAAATTTAGTTAAGATATCATTCTTAACCTTTATGTGTACAACCAATTCTTTATTCTTATTCTGTACAACCGACATACCCGGGTATGCATCGAAAACTCCATGCATTGCTAATTTATTTCAAAGCAATAGACTTAAGGAAAAAGAGAGTTTAGATTTATTGTTTTACATTGTTATTTTTATTTTTTGTTTAACGGTAAAAATAGAGAGTTTAGAGAGCGTTGTTTATTTAATAAAGAGTTTTTTATTCAGGAAATAATGTTAAGAGTGCTACACACGATCCATTTTGGACTGATCGTCGGTTACTAAATCGGTGTTGTCTACAGAAAATCCAACTTACCATTCGATTTACTATCCAATTTTGACAATTAGGTTTAAATTTTATTTTACTTTGTGTGGCATCGTCATTGTTTTTCAAATTTTTTATAAGCATCTCTCATTATTAAGTGTAGAGTTAAAAACAAATTTAACACACAAATGAAATAAAATTGTCCAACAACGATACACACCATCCCATTTGGTTGGTTGGTTGGACGGTCGGATGAAATTTCCATCCAACACATCCAACTTCATATTATCGGTCCAACTTGCATACACACGATCCGAATTCCAACCAAATCGGTCCAACCGTCCGACCAAATTGCATCGTGTGTAGCGCTCTTTAAGATGATGTTTTATGCCCAATCTTGCACGTCGGTATAAATAGGAAGCGTTTTATTGTTTGTTGTTTTCGTTTGAAAAGTAATAATACCCCCTACACACGATCTGACTTGTCGGGCCGACGGTTGGTCCGACCAAATCAGGTATTACATCCACACGATCCAACAAACTACCTGATATTCATTTATACTTTTGCCTGCGTTGCGTACAAATGATAAATTCTTGACGTTTGTGATTTTTATGTTTTAATTTTTGGACGTGAAAAATTAAAAAAATAAAAAATTGCTATTGCGCTTGTAGCGTGTTTAAATAATGGTGACAAAAAGTGCAAAATATGCTCTAAAAATGGTTGTTAGATTGTAAAAAACTAAGTCATGTTCCTAAGTCATTTATTTGGAATGTCATATCTTTATGGAATTCGAATTTTTAACACAAAAATTATTTATTATTTCAATATTATCTAATTATTAAATAACAATTTACTAAATATGTATAATATCGTTAAAATTTAATTATTTATTATTAAAATATATTATTATTAATTTTTAACCAACCATCCAACAACGCTTCACACGACCTGATTTGGTCAGGCGGTTGGATGGATTTTCCACCTGACATCACCCGACAGCAAAATTGTCATACGACAAACCTACACACGACCTGATTTTACATCTGATCTGATCAAATCTGCCCAACCGCCTGACCAATCGTGTGTAGGGGGTTTAAGTATTTGGTTAATAAAATTAAAGACAAAATAAATTTATAATTGTTTACTATAAAATGGATGGTGAGGGGTTAACTGTAAGGTAATTCTCAAGATGGATTGTGAAGAAAAGGCAGCTTATTTAAGAAGAACTCTTGAAGAATTTTCTGATGCGTAAAGTGAAGTAAGTATTCTTGATTGGTGTGTTTGATTTACACGAGTATAGATATGCACATATTCACCCCCTATTCCCATAGACGCTTTACTTTATGTGATACGATAACTATCACATCACTTCAAGTTTTATTAAACATTTGTTTGCCATATTTTTAATTATTAATATTTCAAAATACACAAATATTAATGATATGAAACAAAAATTAATAAAATTAAAATATAAACTTGAATCTCGATTATCTGTGATAAGTGGGACTACCCGGAAAATCAAAAATCCCGGTTAATTGAATTATTTGTTATGAGAGACCAAAAAAGATCCCGATTAATCAGATGAAATCCCGATTAACCAAGATACTAAGAATTTAATAATTTATTCACAAAATAATTCAGTTTTAAAAACGGCAATAAATTCACGGCAAATTTATCCAAAAGCAATGTGAACAGTTGGTTATGCCGGAAATATCCAAACGATCTACAAACAATCAAATTACGAGACACTTTTCCACAAAAAATGGAATTGAAGCAATTTTAGGTCACGCATTGAAATTTGAATCTGGCAAACTATCAGTAGTTCGTCATCTGTAGATGTTACTGGTAGAAAAAAGAGCGTAATGTTACTGGTAGAAAAAAACATAAAGGTTATTTTTCCTCTGCGCCAAAAGAACAACAATACGTTAACTCTGTGCGAACTGCCAAAAACCCGTGTGTGCGGAGCATTCTTTGAATATTACCAGCTGCTTGGAATGTCTTAATTGAAATAATATTTTTTCTTCAATGACTTTATTACATATTTATGTTATTTTGTTAAATCCTTAAATGTTAAATTTTCGTTTTGTTTTCCTTTATTCATGAGACGGACATATCAACATTTCCTTACATACCCCGGTATGTCGGTTGTCAAGTAAAAGGGTTATTTTACAAAAAAAAATCCAAACGTATTTTCCAATCGATTTTTCCAAATCAAAAAAATGGAATCGATTCAAGACAAATAATTAGAAGGCTACTAAAATTTTCAGATCGGTACGACCTCTTTTTCATATGATTTTATACATTTAAAAATTGAAAACATACCCAGGTATGCAGGTACACATAAAGGTTAATCTCAACAGAATTTAATGTAGTTATGTATGAATTTTTTAACTTTGATCTCGAGTTAGGAGTATGATACATATTTTTTATTTCAGTTATCTCCGCTTCACAACTAATGTGTCGAATGGCATCTGAGATGAATTTGGGGATATTGGGAACATCCATAGGCAAACCACCAATAACAATATTGTTCACAATTTCTTTCTGTGAAGCGACATCAAGTTATGCCTCCAATATATTAATGCGTTCTTCTTGCTTAGTATAATTTTGTTGTATCAAAATATATTTTTCAGCTAAGATTCCATTATTTGCAACAATAGTTTTGAATTCGATTTTAATTGCATCAAACTCGTTACAGATGAACACCTGAGATTTTTGGATGTCAGAGATCAATGATTTGACTTCCGCGAATTGTGTATCTATATGCATCATCAGGGTCCTGATTGAACTCTTGAAATACTCAAGCTTGATCTCCTCGCGGGTAGTAGTATTGAGTTTTTTATCGCCAATTCTTTCGTTGAGCGTATGATTGAAATTAGTATATAATCTGTCTTTCTTGTCCCTAAAATTATACGACTGACCCTACAAGTGGGGCTCCCATACCAGACTCGTCGAACGCGACACTGTTGACTGCAAGGGGTAATTAATTATACCGATGTCCAATAAATTAAATCCATTCTGATATAAGTTGATAATGAATTTAAAAAATTGCGTTGCCTCGGCTGAATTGAACCACAATGGACTGTGTCACCTAATCCGTGGCAAGACGACAATATTTTTAATCGATCTGGGCATATTCAATCAAAAAAAATGTATGTCCATGCCAAATTTTAGCCTCATTCTAATCATTTTCATTAATAGTAATACTGTTTCCCAAATGATCACAAACAATTTGACACGTTTTCCTACGCGTACGTAGGAAATATTTTAGGAGTATTGTCAAAAAAAGGGTTTCGAACTGTCGTATTTCTAGTATATTTTGTGATTGAGACTGCGTGACCATCTCTAGAATCGGAGCTGTAAATGTAGAAACATTGTCTATAATTGCCTTCTTTAGAATTAAAAAAACTTTAGTAAGTTGAATCAAAATTTTCTCGTGTGTATCTCAAATTGTTAGAAAATTGTTAAATTTTTACAACAACACTATAAGGTATTAAAGGATTTCTCTATAATATATATATTAAAGATTATCTTAACAAGTTTCAATTTCACTTCAAAATAAGTCTAATTGGAATATTTTTAAATTTAACAGTGTAAATTTGGTGTATCATATGGAACGCTGAAAAACAGTAAATTGTATCTTCTGACACAAAAACAATTAGATTTCATTTTAATATGAAACCCTTGAATTTCTATTAAACTACCCTGTACAGGAATGGTAATCATCCCATATAATGATGATATGGGGTTGCTAAATCGTTAACTGTATAATTATACAATAAATTTGCACAAAAATTAAAAAAAAAATCTTCTAATTCTCCTGAAAATGTAATAATAATTAATCATACATAAAAGGGAAAATTATCTCGTTCGTTCTTTACGTACTAAAGCATTCGTAATTATTTAATGAAATACAACACACAGACATACAAACTGATACGTGTTCTTGTTAAACATATAAATCTATCTTAGGGTGCAATAAATTTGAAGTGGTTATGTTGTATACCTAAAGCGGTTATATTAGACTGATTTACAATCGTGTGGCAACTCACTCAGACATAATATATTCTGAGGGTATTTAAGGCAAGTTGTAAGTCTTAATTAAAATCCAACTAAACAGCTATGATGTACTAAGAATTAATTTTAGTATTTTGTTTCGTTGTCTTCTCGTTACATAATACTTCTAACCATATTATCATCATTTATTGACATACACATAAAAGATAAGATTCGACTAAGTGGAAAATTATATCCTTTTGCACCTACGCCGTCGACAAACTAGCAACCTTTTTTTGTATAAGAAATAATTATAATTTGATAACGGTATACCGTTTCTGGTTATGATACTAATTTCTTTACTAGTTGCTTTTTATTGTTAGTGTGACAAGCTAATACATTAATTGCCTTAGGTTGTGAACAATCATGGTTTCAAGCCAAATATGCCAAAAATATCATCATACGAAAGAGGATATTGGTATACGTCGAAATTATGTTTAAAGCTTTTGTGATTCCTTTTGTACATGTTTTTTTAGTTAACATATATTTATATATCATCAACAAAGAACTAACTGCGTAGATAGACAAACTTCAAAATACTTGCTACACTATGCCCGATTCCAAGAATCTCGGAAATGTTATACCAAGTGTGGACGCATGTCCTGTACTAATTGTTGGATTCTGCTATTCAAAATAGTTAACCACATTAAATTAAAAAAAAATTGAGTGGCTCCAAGTGGTTTACAAGTTTTAAAGTGAATTTGTTTTTGAAAATTTCACAAATACGTTAACTCAATTCACCCACATTTAAAAGATTAAAGATTTATGTTCACACTTAATAACATCCTCTGGAATCGGCCATAGTGTAGCAAGTATTTGAAAGAATATTTGATTTTTTTTCAAAGTTTACGTTCTAAAGCACCCCATTATTTATTTCAATTTGGGTAACTATTTTGGACAGCTAATTTTCTTAACCAGCATAATAACCCAACCCTCGAAGAATTTTTCACCAATTTTATAAAACCGGTTCACTTGCAATATTTTGTAGGATCAAAATGAATCCATAAAGGTGCCACAATCCGATGGATTCACATACCGAAATATTTATCTTTCTCCCTCCCTCTAATTTTCTAAAGCTGTTTTAATATTTTTGATCAGTCGTTTCATACAGGGTGGTCCAAATGTCTGGAAACGGTGAATTTAATTCGCGCACGGGTGGAAAATTGTAATTCTGATACTGGGGTCTTTAGTAATTTCAGATATGAGACCCAACACCCAACTTTGAAATTTCAAATGCAAACCCATCTTTTTTATTGCAGATTCGGATTCGCAGCGGGAAATTTTACATACGTATTGGTTAAAACCAAAAAATTTATCGTCCATTTTTCGACAAATTATTTTGTGTTTCAAAATAATAGTCACCACCTGTGGCACTATTCTGGTAATTCCCCGGGAATAGGGAACTGGGGAAAGAATTTATATGTAATTTCTGTTCAAATATTTTTTTCCGGCATACTGAGGTAAACAGCTAGTGTTAAATTTTTTGAAAACAAAATTAAATTGGGAATAATTTTCCCTACCAATTTAGCTATGGAAAAATTATTCCCAATTTATAAATAATTACATCAAACTTTTCTCCTCAGTAGGCCGGGAACAAAATATTTGAATTTTTTACGTTGTTGTCGTTTTATTGTAATGGTTTTTTGTTGTGATTGTTCCGTACATTGGTCTAATTTGGTCTAATTTTACTACATGGTATTGTTCTATATATAGACAATATTCCTATGTAAAAATATCAACGTCAGTCGCCGCGGCCTGATGAGATGACTGATTTTTTCAAATCAATAATCTCATTAAGTTCGAAACTGATTGTTGCGATTCTTGCAGATTTCCATCTATAATTCAAATTAAAATTCTAAAATATTTGAACTTAAATTACATATAAATTCTTTCCCCAGTTCCCTATTCCCAGGGAATTACCAGAATAGTGCCACTGGGGCCGAAGTTTGATCAAAATATGGAAATAAAAATTATGAGAATTGCAGTTGTTTTACTTACCTACTAGACCTAAAACATTAAATCGTTTAATACAACCAGCGAAAAAATTCAATATTTACGTCTAGTACGTTTGTGATGTACGTATGAGGGCGATAATTGTTTCATAAGTTTTTTTTTGAGCTTAATATGCCCTTAACTACCCGTCAGAGAATAGAGATCTTGATAATGCGTGGATACGGTGACAAACAGAGGTCATATGTGAGTGCTGCGAATTTGTTTAACGACATCCATCCTGAAGTGCCACCGATTTCAAAATCAACGGTGAAAAAAACGGTTGACCGGTTTGAGGCGACCGGGTCTGTAACAGACTTGCAGAGATCGGGCCGGGGTAAAAGTGCAACTAATGAGGAGAAAGCCTTGGAGGTTCTTCTCAGTGTCATCGAGGATCCTCATGTGAGCCAAAGAAGGTTGTCCCAAACTGTTGGGGTGAGTAAATCATCCGTCCAAAGAATCTTAAAAACAAATTGTTGGCATCCCTATAAAATCCGCTTAGTGCAGGAGCTCACCCCAGAAGGCTTTGATCGTCGTCTAGAATATTGCGATGTAATGATGGAGAGATATCTTGCTGATAATTTCACCTCTTTTTGGACGTGTTTCACGGATGAGGCGGGATTCAGTTTGAATGGGGAGGTTAATCGCCACAATATGAGATATTGGGCCGATGAAAATCCTCACTGGATGCGAGATAAACACACGCAATGGCAGGATAAAAACAATGTTTGGGCTGGTATTTTGAATAACCAAATAATTGGGCCGCTTTTTCTACATGAAAATTTCACTCACGCCAGTTACTTGGAGATTCTAGAACGGGATATCATTTAAGCAATTCGTGCTGTTGTTGGAGATCAATTGGAGAACGTGTGGTATCAACAAGATGGAGCATCTGCGCATTTTGCATTACGCGTTAGGTAGCTTCTCAATGTTATATTTTTTGGGCGCTGGATAGGCCTCATCGAGTGGCCACCAAGATTTCCCGATCTCACCCCTTTAGATTTTTTTTATTGGGGCTATTTGAAAAAAAGAGTCTTCGAAATCAAGCCTGCGAATATCGAAGAACTCCAGAGAAGGATAGTGGAGATGTCAGCTACGATAACCCCGGAGATGTTGGCAAGAGTGAATGAAGAAATCTACCAACGAGTGCAGTGGATAGATTGTTATTTGAATTCAAAGGGATGAGCTTTTACCTGCCCTATGAGCCTATGAGTGTCAAATAGTTTACTTAAGGTCAGAATAAAACATATCCCATCACACTTCAATTGAGCTCTGTAACAACGAAAATCTCCAGTATCAGAATATCGATATGAGCCCCCTGGTCTGAATGATTCAGCCGGACCCAAAGGACCCAAAAGGACCCAAAAATTTGCGAAATATTTTTTGGTTTTAACCAATTCGTATGTAAAATTTCACGCTGAATCCGAATCTGCAATAAAAAAGATCGGTTTCCATTTGAAATTTCAAAGTTGTGCCTCATTTCTCGTATAAGGCCCCATCGTGCCCATCGATTCCTCGGGTGAAATTACTAAAGACCACAGTATCAGAATTCCACGGTTTCCAGCCCACCCTATATACTGTGTTTTTGTTATATTTAATCGTTACACGTGAAATCCTGTAAGTTTCCACCCCTAACTCATGCGCTTACCAGATAAAGTCGGGAATAAAAAGTTGATAAATGCGTGTTCTTTCTTCGGTTTCTTGTCAAATGTTAGGCGTTCTTACGTCTTTTCTGGATTAGTATCGATCACACGACACACCGCAGTTCCGATACAAAATTTGCCAAGTTGAAATCGCAGAAAGGTCAAGTTTGCGTTTTGGTGACGTACGGTTGACTCGAATTTGGGTAAATAAAATTTAATAATTTACACACGTTGCGCAATGCCATAATCAGCAATGAAGATTTGCCATACACTATACTGAAGAATTCACAACAAATTTGACAGATGTTGCTTTAAAAATATATCTGCTTCGAACGTCCCTATGAAAAGACCATTTATAGTTCTTGGTATAGAATACTTCACTGCAGTTTATGCTTGATTAGAGGCATCACAGAAATAAAATCCATCCTTAGCACCGCTTGTGTGGTTTATTTAACGAAGAATTTTAATCCTGTCTAACTGTGGTACTTCTAATTTGTAGCTTAGCTTCCTTAACTTTAGCTGTGTCACATTTGTTATTTATTGTTTGGTCCGATTTTGCTTTGTTTGTCTGCTGGCTTGGCTGAAAGCTTCGTTGGACACACCGTGATGTGGTATATATTAGCTTTGATTGACTTCGACATCTTCATACTCTGCTCGTATTAACATTAACATTTTTTTGAAAGAACAGCAGCTTCGGTTTATGGCAGAGTAACTGTGCCGGTGCCGACAGTTAGTCCGTTTACGACGGATAGCCACCAATCAGCTTGCGACCCGTTTAGAAGGACCATGTACCATGGTCAAATTGTTCAAATATCCTTAATCCTAACTACCAGTAAACCAACTTTTTGAAAATTATGTTTAATTTTAAGATTAGGCAAACCTATTCAAGTAATTTTTTTTCTGTGAAATTTCCTGCTACAGCACCTGATGTCGATAATAAGATTTATATTTTATGCTGAAGGTTGTTTACGTAATTGGTTGGATATTTTATTTCTATATATAATTTATTAGAATTTTGGATAAAATAATCGAGACATTATCTACATATATTATTCAAAATATTTTATTTTTATTATTACATAATGATGATTTTACACAATGAGTTGAAAATGTACAGGGCGAAATGATCGTTATTTGGTATAATACTGCAGTAAAACTCTAATCTTATTTAGTAAATTTATTTACAAGAGTGCGGTATATTTTAGTGGTGCACTAGCGTATCCTGAATAGGCGACTGGTGCTGAGTACGCTGAATAAGCTAAAGGTGCTGCTGCATATGCTGAATATGCCGAATAGGCAACAGGTGATGTATATGCAACTGGAGCAGCAACAAGTGGTGCAGCGGCCAATCCGTTATAATTGCGTGAAACGACTTGTGAACTACTTGCTGTTACAAATGCGGGTGAGGCGGCTACTAATGGTGCACTATAGGCGACCGGTGCAATAATTCCCGGTTTTGCTGATACGACTACACTGACGGCTAATAAAATGGTAACCTGAAATTATTTACAAATTTTATTATACAACACACACTATTAAGAGTTGGGAATCTCGTTAACTTACGAATTTCAACATTTTGGTGAGGTGTTTTTTGTGATATCTGAATTAAACGAATAATAATAGTAAACTGATACTTAACGTTGGCTAATGTATCGTATTTATACAAATCGAATGACCAAATTTATTTTATTTTAGGGGTAAATTTTTATTTAATTGCCAAAAACAAGCCGGCCTCATTATTTACCATAACCTAGTTAATGTTTTTAGCACATAAATTATTTAACCTTATAGTTGCCAATTATTATTGTAGTAGCTATGTAAATCAAAATTATGTAATACTATATACATGTGTTGCATATGTAATAAATTATGGTTTTTTGTTTTTAAGTACAATGTACACAGCAAATATTGTAATTCATTAATTCAGCCAAAAATTAATAATTTATTATTCAAATCATGTTCTTTAATTTTTTTTCAAGTTTACTAATTTATTACGCTAATGTGAACATTTAAAATCAATTTTGATTTAGTGAATATAAAATCAGTCTCAAACTTTTCTTACCTTAAATCACCTAATAGAAACAAAATATTAAAGTTAAAAAATTTTCGAATGAGACAACACCGACAGGTGTCAAATACGATTCTATTAACTTTTCTATCATTTGAATAGCAGTGCCCTTCCCTTATGTTTAAATGATTCATAAATTGTTTACTGGAAATTCAGTGTAATATCAAGTTGCATAAAGATTTTTCAATCTTCAGCTAGAACTCTTCCTTTGAATTTATTCGACGTCTACTGGACACATTAAATGAGATAATATACGACGACTCAAGGCACCAGAATACGACGTTGAATCACGAGATCATTTGCTAATACACATGATCGTTAGTAAATTAGACGAGGAGACCGGCAGCCTGTGGGTGCAAACTTAGCCAAATTACAAACTACCAACGTTAAAATAGTTTTTTGATTTCTTTACGGAATGATCTATCTCTTGAATCTATAAAGAGGCAACATACAATTAAAATAAATGTTTTTTTTAGGTCCTAATACCTATCAATGTCCACTATGTGCCAAGTTCAAAACCATGGGACTAGAAGAGTGCAGAGACTTTCTAAAGAAAAAAGAACGCTATTTTAAATGTATCAACAGTAACGACAATGTCTACAGTAGTATATCGAAATTTAGAAGCAGATAATGTAATCGAAAACATCATTCTCTATAGGTATTAGTTCCCCACCATATACGAAGGGGTAGTCTCATTAAATATTACATCATGGAAGAAAGCAGAACCAAACTGCAAAACAACCACTTGTGGTTATTTTTATCGACCTCAAATATTCAAAAAAAATAAAAAAAATTTGAGCTAGCAGATAACGTTTTTTACAGGAACAGAGATATCAGGTCAGGCATTTTTTTGAAATAATCGCTGCCCGAAAAACGACATATGTATGATAGAGTAACTCTGCAAAACAATATGTTTGGTTGGGTAGTTGTCTGGGGATTTACCGGAGACCAATCGCAGAATAAATCCTAGAAGTGCAGAAGATAATATTTACTAGTTCTGGGCGATTGACTCAATTAAAAACACTGGTAACCATATGTCATAGGAAGAGAAATTAGATGAACAGTAACGAAAACCGACCAGTTTGAGGTATAAGATTGCTAGTTAAAATTGCCGAAACGGCATGAGGGTGCTCCATTAAACCATCTTTAGAGCGACGGCATTCAATCGAAAAACGCTTGCAAAAACAACAAAAGTTTGTTTCAATGTAGACGCACTATATTTGTATCTCGTTCAGATTACGTTAACAAATATTAACAAATATGCCCAACAACAATACCGTAAACAATGAACCGTATTAAGAACGAAATGAACGAGAGATGAAACCCACCTAATGCTTTCAAGCTCAGGACACATTTTATCTACGGAAATGATTATCTAACAACAACGCCGTGCTGAACTACATCAATACCTAAACAAATATTTTTGAGATCGAGGAAACCAGCAATATAATCCTAAAACAGACTGCTTCCAGTTTAAGGTCAATCTAAATGACCAATTAATTATAATCAAACGCAAAATTCTGTCAGAAGCAAGTCGGCTATTTGACCCTTTAGGTAGATTGGATTGCACCGGTGATCGTCGCTATCGATCGACAATAAAACTCGGATAGGATAACCACAGTTACCTTACGAATTAGCAACCCGCAATTTGCTGCTGAATAAGTAGTTTATATTCCAAATATTTAAGTCAAGTAACGGAATCCCCGTCATTAAACTATTAGAGCTGTATGGTGTAGTATTCTTATCCCGTCTTTGTTAGATGGTCGAAAAACCATTGAAAACGGATTTCACAGAGGTGGTGGCTTGGACTTTCCATTAAAATGGATGTAAAGTTCAGCGAATACTTAAGAGCTTACACGGTTGAAAATTATCCAAAAAATACTAATAAATTTTTCTTATGAAACTTATTTATACGGATGTTCGTCTAAATTTTCATACCATTGAATTTATCAGTGAAATTTATAAAAAAATCAAATAAATTTAAACCGAATTTCATATGAATTTAATAATAACATTGCATAAAAACCATAAGAAATACTTTATAAATTTAGGTTATACAATATTCGTATTAAGTATATACTACTTCTTATAAAACAATTTTATAAATTCCAACAGTATATTTCTTATTCAAATTTATTTATCTTTTAATATGAATAATATATAAATTATATACAAAAATAATATGAAATCAAAAATTACAGTTAATGAAAAACAAAAAATTCGTGCATTCATAAGAAAATAATATAAAATGCATACGGTTTCGTCTAAAATCATTAAAACAGGAAATATCGTGTTCCTGTTTGCAACCAGTATTATAAATATTGTTTTCGAGTAGACGTAATGAGAATAAATGGCATGAAGTAAATTTAATAATAAGTTCAAAGTGAATTTAAATTAATTGTTAATTTGTTGTGATATCAACTATAGATGAAATTAGAGTGTACAAATATAAAATAAGTTGATAATAATCTGTCAATTAAACCAAAACCAAAGCGTGCGCCTTTTCTCCATTGTTTTAATATTTATAAAACGAAATTCGACTATTGAAGTGAAATAAACTTGCAGATCTTCCATCTATAATTCAAATTAAATTCTAATGAAATAAACTGTTTAATAAGAGTAGTGATACATATGTATATTTAATATATTATCTATTTAATCTTTTACAAAAATTATTTGTAATATTATTATATGGATTTGAACACACATGAATTCGGAGGAAAATATTTTAATTACATTCGATATCATAAGTGAACCTACACAATTTCAAAAATTAAAAAATATTGTGTAAATGAAACGACAGTAAGGCGTACCTGGATTTTGTCTTATAGGGTAGGCTATATCTGGGGCAAGTATCGTAATTACGTACACATTTTGAAATTTAATGAAAAATTGCAAATTGTTCATATAATAGTTCATATAATTTAATTAGAATATTTACTCTTTAATTTCAGATTGGATACTTCTACATTATCATTCTTAAATCTGATTCGATTGTTACAACCTGCAGCATCCGGCAGACAAAAACAAAGAAGACTCTCAGAGGAACAACCTGTTTTCACGTAAGAAATTTTAAACATCCATTAAAAATTTAGCTTGCAAAATTATAAAAATAATTATTCACTTATTTTTATTAACAGGCCGGGCAAACCAATGCGAAGTACGTCGAAGGTTCTGCAAATCATGCTCCTTATATATGTAGTAGCTTTGAGACAAAATAAAGCAGTACCTGATAGTGCTTGACACCAATTTGATAGCATTGCCGTCAAAGACAAAGTTTCTGTAATAGATTACTTATTTAAGATCCATTACTTGTGTGCAATTAGATATATGTAATAACAATTATGTTGATTTATGTAATATTGAATTTAAAAAATATGTTAAATAAAATTTTAATTTACTAAAATAAATGGGTTTTATTTCTTGTGGTACAATTTTATATACCTATCTGGAAAAGTTATAAAATGCATATCTTTACCTTAAAAAAAGTTTATAAAGTCGTCATATTAATTTTATACTAATTGTTTTATTAATTTCTATAAGTTAAAATTATTAAATGAATAAAGTAAGCGTATAAAGAGGTTATACGAAAAATTATATAAAATTTACACCAACATCATATTAAATTTAGTGACGTCATATACTCTTTAATTTTATAAGAATAACATATCAATTTAATATTTTTTACTTATTGGTTTTACAAGTATCGAATATATAAAATTTGTACGATTTTTTTATGGATTTGTATGCATACAAAAATCTTATTATTATTATACCAAAATTTTCAACCGTGTACGTAACACGCTGTTCGTACTGTTTCGATTATTGCTACAATCACCAACAGTTTATAGGCTTTTCGTCACAAATAAACAGCTAATTTCTAAAATGTTGGTGGTCGTACCGCTCCCCAAAGTGGTCCAAACGGAGCATAACTTAAGCTCTTAAGTTTTCGCTGGTTTAAGCTTTTTTCCCTTGAAATACTGTTAGGAACGCACCTTATTCACTCGATATATTTTTATAGTATTTATGACAAATCAAGTTAGTAGGAATAATTTTATTTCCTTTAGAAAAGAAATTGTTTTTTTTTTGGAAAAAAAAAGAGTTGAAATTTTTTTTTGAATTTGATCATCGCTAAAATTTCGTACTAATGAAATTAATTTACATAATATTCCATAAAAATTATCAAAAAATAACGTTAATTAGTGCAATAATACAACGATTAAAATAATTATTTTTGTGATTGTACAAGCAACTAAAAATAATATTTATAAAAAAAATCTTGATCAAAAAAGTTGTCGGCCTAACGATAATTGTGATATACTAGCTGG
Source organism: Nephrotoma flavescens (assembly GCA_932526605.1). Classification (NCBI taxonomy): domain Eukaryota; kingdom Metazoa; phylum Arthropoda; class Insecta; order Diptera; family Tipulidae; genus Nephrotoma; species Nephrotoma flavescens. The sequence goes on from OW052222.1 coordinate 242,820,280, forward strand.
CCTGTGACTGAATAATCAGTCACGTGATTACATTTTATTAAATTTTTGGTTAAGAAATGATTAAGAAGATTTATTAAGATGTAAATTTGGTGCACTTTTATCAAAAATAAAGTAAATTCATATACGCTATTAAATATTTAATAAGAAATGTACAAAAGGATAATAAAATATGAATTTACATGCGTAGAATCTCTACAAAACAACATTCTTTGTTGTAATGCGCCCGTCCCGATCAGCTGATTGATCGCTTGTCTCAACCATAAACACTTTGAGTCCGTCAAATGAGCGGCATCGTGAAAAGGCCACAAATATGGGGCCGGAAAGTACACTTCTACCTTCTTCAAGCTTTGGCCCTAACTCTTGTTGATGGTTATGACGAACGCGAGCTGGACGGGAAATTGGAGGCGAGACATTTTAAATGAGAAGGTGCCTTCCGAGGGTGAGAGCTTTATATGTGGCAAGAGAACGCGCTCGCCTTTTGAGAAGCCCGTCAGCAAATCACGTTCCAGACTGTAACGGTTTATTTTTGCGACTCGCATGCGTGTTCCATTGATAAGACCCTTGCTAGTGTTTAAATTCCTCATCAAAAGAACGATGGCGTTTACCTTTAGCGGGATAACATGGCGCGGATGTCCGGATCCTTCAATCTTGTTGAGAAACTCGACATGTAGGCGGAGCTCCTCATTCATGTCGTCACTCTCAACTTTATCAACACTAAGTTTAACTTCTTGTCCGCCCTGCAGGAGGTCAAACACCTGCTGATTGATTAGCGCACAATCATCATTCTTGGGTGCAAGGGTGGCGTGCTCCTCGATGGTGCCCTCGGCTAGTGTTGTGTTGATGTCACCATACACGAAATCGATTACACGTCTGTCTTTGATTATGAGCGCGACCCCTGGCATGATGCTGGCCTCATCTATCATGATGAGTCGCGCGCTTCTCAACTTGGTAGCGTGAGAGAAGTTTGGCTTCATTGATGAACCGGCAGTTTGAAAATGTTGGAAATATTGGAAAAATATTGGAACCGGCAGTTTGAAAATGTTGTGTAGCGTACGTCCACCTTCCATCAAGCTCGTGGCGAATCCAGTGAAGACGGAGCAAATGGACTCCAAGCCACGCCCCTTGGCAAATCCAATGAGTGATTGCAATACAAATGTCTTGCCACACCCATCGGGAGCGTCAACGTAAAAGACCTTTGCTGACAGGTCTTCATTTGCACTCGCATACATGTTGTCGAAAGCACCATTGCTAAATATTAAAATCTCAAAAGGGAAAAGCACACAATTGCCGTAGCGCGCAACTTTAATCTAAATATTTAATAAGAAATGTACAAAAGGACCGCTGTATTTGTGTGTTATTTTCATTTGTATATGAATAATTGTGACGTACTAAACTAATGTACTTATGTAGATTATATAGTCGATAGTCGATTAACCACCACACAAAAAGCAGAAACACTCCACGCTAGTTCAAGCATGAAATTAAGAGCTTAATAAATTATCCGGTTACGAAATATACTTTGGACACAAATCAACCGCATATCGGGACGAAACTTCCCGCTTAACCTTTTCGCATAAATTAAGAGATCCAATGACTTTTGCCTGAAATCGGACGAAAATGATTATTCCAAACTTTCCATAGATATTATGTTTGTGTAAGTACTATGGTCAATCTACACTCGCAAAATTTTGTCATGACGATAGAGTGCCATGACAAAATTGTCTTTTTACACTGACAGAACACCAAAATGTTTGTATGTATGTATATCATTTTATGTTTTCTGTTTTGTTCTGTATTGTCACGGTGTAATGACGGTTCAATACAAACATATTTTGTCATGGCATTCTGGCGTCCTGATTAATTTATAAGAGGTACAGTATAGGAAAAACGTTTCTTGGCTTTTACACCTATTTCCCGTTCACGTACCTTAATAAAACATATATTCTGCACATCTATGAAAAAATACCTTTCACCTGATATATTTTCATTAAGATACGCGCACGGGAAATAGGTTAAAAAGGGTGTACAAACTAAAAATTAAGCGTATTAATATATAAGATGTAATAAAAGACAATTAAATCGTGAAAATTCATTATAACTATATGAAGAAATTTAATCATTCTGACGCTGGCAGATTAGTTAACTTAGTACATAAGTATTCCTTATAAAGGATTATCATTCAAATACTACAATATATGGATATTTTTATAAATGCACTTCGGTTAGATGAATATTTGGATGGATATTTGAAATTTCGTATATGCAAAATTTTGTCTACGGAATATTTGATTGTGGAAATTATAATTTTTGTTACAATTGGAATTTGGTCACACCTATCAACATTTATGGGATTTTCGTTCATTATATGAATCAACTTTTGGATTTTGGTGTTTTACATTGAAATTTAATTTTGTTTATATAAATTTTATTAATTTATCCAGTTCTCGCAAAGCTTTGGGAGTAGTACTGCGATTGATTATACTTTATAAGTTCTTTTAATTTTATTTATTTATTTTTTTTTGTTTTAATTACTATAAAAAAAATATTTAAACATTTATATGTACATAAATTTTATAATTTCATTAATTCTAATAATTTTCATAACTTTTTTTTATTTAAATGTTTAATGATTTCTTTTTTTTTTGTTTTGCTACAATTAATAATTTTGTTGAAAAGTTAAATATAAAATAAAATACTGTAAATACTGTTATTGATAAAATGAATTAATTTTTTTTTATTGGCTAACTCATGGGATAAACATCGATTAGGGATATGTTAATTCAAATTTGGTTCTAAATTTTTTTTGTGTAAATATTGATGCAGCAAACTAGTTTGGAATAACTTCACTGTAAAATAATACCCACCCAAGGCTGAGCATATGTCGGGAAAATGATGTATACAGTGAGGCTTCATAAATTTTCGGTTAACAAAAAAACAATTTCTTTATTTCGGATAATAATAGAAACGGTGTTTTTGTTACAATACATAACTCGCGTACATGATTGCGACGCCAATTTTAGAACATGGACGACTTTGCAGGACTAAAGGAAGTTGTTAAGATAAAAACTTACTATGTGACTTCAAAAAAAGTAGTATTTATAATTTTTAATCTTCTAACAGAAATCAAATTATTTATTGGTTAATGATAAATGTTCTGTAAGGCGCTTTAACTTTATCGATAAAACGGATTTGATTTCCGATTTATCGATAATCAGTTTTTTTGATAATAATCAAAAAGAATCACTCACTATGTATCGGTAAAGTGGTTGTATACAGTGAAATGTCGATAACGAAGAATTTTATGGTAGATTATTTTTCTGACTGCAGTACCATTGTATAAACAAATTTCTATAGTATCGATATTAATGTATTAATTTTATTTAACGTATTTAACTGAATTTTATTTAGAGTGCAGACTTGACTTGAGAAAATTAAAATCTTCATGAAACTAAAATTTACTATTTATTTTAAGCAAAACTTGACAATTCCATTAATGGCATCGTTGTCTGGAAGAAACGATTAATGAATTTGACCCTGGATTTTGTTCACGGAAATCTTAAAAATTATCTACACAATTTTTCTTCGTAATTCCAATGACATTTCCATTGTAACAATCTGCCAATCAACTTTTGTTAATGTGAACATATTGGTTAATTACACCTCCATAAGCAGCCATATGCATGGAAACAATTTAATTAATTTCCTTGGAAATACGAAAAGTGAAAATAATGTTCATTTTTGCTTCCACTTAATAATCTCCCTATTGGAATAAGGTATCGATTCTGCTTTCTACACATAAGTAAAAGTTAAATTTCAAATTTTCCTTTTTCGTTTCCCAGGAAGATGACGTAGTAAACAAATGTGTTTCGGATTAATTTATTTTCTGTACTCTCTGCATCTATGTATATTTAAAAAACATCAACACATCGTTTCAACTACATAATATTTGCCTTTAAGATGAAAATCTTTCTTATAAATTTAATATGACTGAATTTTTGCTTTTAGGAGGAAAAAGGCGGAAGCGATAATAAATGAAAAAGCGAATTTTATGGTTTCCATTGAGAAACATGTTATTTATAATACATAAAGCAGCATAAAAATAATATTTTTATTACACTTCTATGCTTAAAGTTCGTTTATATACTTTAAGAATTCTTTGTGTTATTTGTGAATGTCGTTTACTGCTATTACCACTCAAAGATTGTTGGATTATATTAGCGTACTTGTTGAGTGTTGACTCGTACACGAACTGATCTTGAAAAAATATTCAGACAGAATTATTTAGCAATTGCTGCTTTGGTTTGCTACTTTAAGAAATATTGTAGATCAAAACGTGTGTTCTAAATCTCATCTAATACCTAAATATAACTATGTTAAACATCTTAAAGAAAGCTGATTATTACATCGTTTTTGTTGATTAGCTTGATTTTGTTGTGTATTTAGAATTATTTCATTTGATTCTTTATGTAATTTTGTTTAAGTGATAATCATAATAATTCCCAATGACCATTTACCACCCCCCCTCCCCTCTTCCGACCGCTTAACAAAGCGTAGAGTTCGCTCGTGTAATCATCATGCTCCCTAAAGTTTAATTCGCTATCACCGCAAATATCACCATGGTCCCGAATAGATGATGCTCTTACAATAACTCTAAGTGCTTCCGATCATAAGTAATGAATTGACAGTTACTGACGATCAGTTCGAAATGATTCTATGACATCGATTTGTAAAATCCTCCATGTTGTTAAGAGCAGATGTTGTGATTTCAACTAGGTTTGTTGTGGTAGATCGACCTTTTAAAAAGCCGTGCTGAATATCAAAGCACAGGTTTCGACAGTATTAGCACAGTCATATACAACACTTGCAAGCAGCTTGGGAATGAATCTTTCCACATGTTAGGGAAAACTCCAGAAGACAGTAATTTTTTGAAAACATCTGGACCGAACGAAAAACGGTCAATCATATCAATTGTGCTCACTTCCCTAATAACTGTGTTACAATCGAAGTTAATGAATACAAGGGATGTTTCAGTCCAACCTTCTTTATACATATTTTAAATAATTCACATCAGGTTAAAAATTACTACTAGAAAAGCTTGTTAAAAAATTGCGCCGTTTCGTTGAAAATTTGTTGGTCATTCTGCTGAACTCATTGTAGGCCATTGAGTATTAGTATAGTCTTGGATGGTAAGAGCTAATATTTGCAAGGATAAGGTTATTAGTTTCTGTGGCAGATCGAGTTGCATGTTCAATCTGTTCTTGATATTACTGATTTGGACTAAACCGGAGTTCATCATATTATCCGTAAATACAGCTTCCTTCGACGTAGTTGAGATAGAGGATACGTAATATATGCAGTCCCTCGAATGTGTCCGTAGCAGGTCAGGAAGATTGAATTCCCCTAGAACCAGAAGATCTTGGGTGTTTATATTGTTTGATAAAATGTCAACAACATCCACACGTATGTGAAGTCTTCCCCGGATTCTATCCCCGAAATTAAAAAATATTAATCAGGCAACACTAACATAATTATATCCCTTTAACTATTGTGTGAAGTTAGCCCCGCCCCGCCCTGTTTTATATTATATTTTATTCAAAATAGACTTCATATGTGAAGTTATCCCCGAATTTAATTATATGAAAAATAAAAATGTTTATTCAAATTATTTTAATTCGGAAAACAAACAAAATAAATGTAAAAATTTAATAAAATGAAGTAAAATAATTTTTAAATTGGCTTATAAATCTGTCAGATAATTATAATTTGGTTATAAGAAAACACATGGATGGAGCCAGATTTCGCTAGGTTGCAACGGTACGATTTTGTTCATATTTTGCCGAAAGTGACGTATGGATCTGGCAATTTCAAAACCATATAGCTCTGATCCGACAAATTAATACTTTTTACATGTCAAATTAAAATATTATTTTGAGTGAAAACGTAGTACAGGTAACTATTTTTTTGGAGCCTGATTTCGCTAGGTGTCAACGGTACGTTTTTTTCGTGTTTTCGTTAATTTGAGATATGTGTTTTCCATCTTATAACCAAATTATAATTATCTGACAAATTTATAAGCCAATTTAAAAATTATTTTACTTCATTTTATTAAATTTTTATATTTATTTTGTGTGTTTTACGAATTAAAATAATTTGAATAAACATTTTTATTTTTCATATAATTAAATTCGGGGATAACTTCACATATGAAGTCTATTTTGAATAAAATATAATATAAAACGGGCGGGGCGGGGCTAACTTCACATAAGAGTTAGAGGAATATAATTATGTTAGTGTTGCCTGATTAATATTTTTTAATTTCGGGATAGAATCCGGAGATAACTTCACATACGTAGCATCCACGAGTAGCTGGTTTGTTTCAATTGGACTACGCGGACGAAGATCTAGGCCGATAGAATGAAATAGTATTTCCCGTAGCTCAATGTTGTTAGTTCTAGGAATGAAAAATTCTTAATAGTTGAAGTTAGAAAGAACTGCAATGAGAACTCCGCACATCTTTACAAAAAATATTAAAACAGGTGTGAAGTACTCATTGTTATGAAAGGCGCCATTTAAATTAGTTTCCGTTAAAATAAAAACGTAAAAGGGCAGTGTTTGTGATTTTAGAAACACATCAAGAGATTTTGTGAGGAGTCCCCTTATACTTTGATAATAAAGGGCAAGGTTCTTAGTTTTTTAGCACATTTTTAATTTTGAAATAAAAATGTGTTTTGGAATTGGAGCTGCTTTAAGGAAGGAAGGCTGGTGTTAGTTAGAGTTAACATCGTGTATAACATTACGATAATTTTTCACAGTATCAGTGGATAAACCAGGCGATGATGGTGAAATTTTGCTGCTGTTTTGTAGTGGCGATTTAGAAGATGCACAAGCAGTTTGGATCACAATTAACATGCCGATTAAATATGTTAGATGTTTTCAATACTGCAACATCCGATTTAATACCGTTTAGTTCAAATTTCAAAACCGATACACAAAACTTGTCTAATTTATCCAACTTGTTATATTTTAATGATTTTAGAAAAATATTTCTCTATGCTGATATTCAGTAACTTACCGGTTTATGAGAATAAAAGTTTCCGTGAGGTGGAGAAATGGTGTCTACATCAATTTGACTCATAATGATGGAAATGTCCCGTTTTTTACATAAACTTTGCAGGTATAGGTATTTGTTATTCCTATTACCAATGCCAATAAACTACTACATACATTGCTTGATTGATGTTAAAGCTGGGAGTTTGGAAGAAGCATTAATTTGTTTAATTGAAGGTAGAATGCCGTTTGGAATTAGGAATTAGAGATAGAGTTCGATTCGAAAATGCTCTTGATCTTGAACCCAATCGTATCAGTCTTAAGAAATGTGGCTTCAAGTGGGAACTATATATTGCTTTTATTCTTTCAGGCCGGCAAAAATGATTGATGCACAGCATTATCGTTTATACAGCATTTCTGGAATATAAAATAAATTAGAGGACATGGTCTGTGCTTATTAAATACTAATTCGCTGGTGCATAGAGCCTTGTTGGATAAATCGTTTGAAGAACTTTCACAAAAAATCATTCTAAAATCCAATTTCCATCTACCATATACAATTTTATTATGATTGGCTAATCAATGGTCAGTTCACCATATTCTAGAGTATTCTCCAAACATCATTTTTCAACCGACATACCCAATTTCTTTATGTTCGGTTAATAAATAACCTATAGAGCCTCTTAGTATCATTTTAAAATCTCATTTCCATCAACTCATAGCCTGGTCCTAGTTTTCCAAATTAACATACTCGAAAACGCGCTTACTAAATATATATCAAAATCGATTGAGGCGGAAATGAAGTAAATGGGATCAAGAACAAAATCCAGAAGAAAAAAATCGTCATTATTGAGCAATATGATTGGTCGAAAAAATTGTCAGCACGAACGAACGAACACCAACCATAAAGGCGCCTTAACCTTTTTTAAAAACACACAATTTGCGAAATCATAAAAACGTAACGCAACCCACATAACATAGTGTCGAATGGTGGAACATGCCGTAATATGATGGAAAATAACCCCAGATATGACCACTGGTTCTTTCTCAGTTACTCGAAACCGACATTTTTATTTCTGTAAAATTTTTTTTTATTTGAATTTTGATTTTATAAATGGAAAATGTGTAAGAATCCCAACAATCAGTTTCGAACGGATGAGATTATTGATTTGAAAAAATCAGTCTTCTCATCAGGTCGCGACGACTGACGTTGTATTATTTACATTGAAATATTGTTTCTATATATAGAGCAATACCATGTACTTGTACTACTAGCGAATTACTGCGTAGCGTACGAAATTCGATTCTCTTTTACATTTATCATCTATATTCTACTTTTTGCAATTAACTTTTTCGTGTTTACGAATTATATTATATTTTACTTTAGGTTTTCGATAGCAATGGTGTTTGTTTTTTTTATTGTTAACTATGCGATCTGTTTTGGGCTCCAGGCTCACCCTGCTCTTTCGCGGTTATGCCTTTTACGTCCTTACTTTACGCCTCCCGGCCAACTCGAATACGTACGGCTATAGGACCGATTTAGGGCCATCTGCACATTGCTAGCACCATGCCAGCCTATACTGGCATGGAAGATGGGCCGGCCCATAGGTTTTGCACACCGACCGGAGATCATAGATGTGTTACATTTCACTATAGATCGTAATCTGTTTATGAAATTTCATTTTGCATCCTGCCCCTATCGGGATTCGAACCCGGTACCTCCCGACCCAAACCCCAAAACTTTAACCACTGTGAACATTTGGTCGGATTCTCTAAAACTTGATTGTAACATTTTACAGTTATACCGAAAAATACTCGTATACAAAAGGAGTCACTGCAATTTTTTTCTGTTTTAGTGTTGTTTTGTGTATTGGTTGAGTGTACCGTAATTATTACCACATATTTTTTATGATTTGAATTTGTTGAGAACATTCCAAATTTTATAACAAAATTTGTCAGACAAAGTAATGAGGGTCTTCTACGTACTTTCATTTACGCATTAAAATTATAGATCTAGTAATCATGAAAAAATTTGATCTTAATATTTTTGCACATTTACCATACGCTATAATGCTGAAGTCAAAAATAGAGGTATTTAAAAAAATCTGAGTGCGTGTGTGGTGTTGCGCAGACTAAATGTTTTGTTCTCTCTACAGCTCAGATGCGGTTTGTCCGCTCAGGATGAATCATTATGCTTAAGCTTTTGTCATTAATTTGATGATTCCATTGATTTTTGGTTGCAATTTGTTCACCGGAAGTGGCAATCTCCATAGGACCTTTCTCGTTTTTGTTGATATTTTTTAAAGTTCATTTACGAGAAAACTGGTTATGAACTAACAGATTCAAAACTACTTTAGTAACAATACAGATTCAAAGCAGTTTTCCAAAATTTAAGGGAAAATAACGATGTTTGTCAAAAAAACTGATTTTTAGTAAAAATTTAGTCTCTATGTACAGCCCAGCGGATTGATTGATTCTGCTGAGTGCAAATATAACAGCAATGTGTGACCAAAATGTTCTTATTTGACCAAATCAATTGTTGCAATTACTCATTGCTTTACAAATTTCTATCGTATTTTCAACACGGAAAAGAAACTGAGCTTATTGCGCTCTAGTGTTGATGACATTTCGAGTCCTTTTGAACGCATTGATGACAAAGTTACAAGTAATTCTAAATCGAGAGCACACAATAACTTTGGTACAAGGCAACTACTTTGCAAATTTAAAAAGTTATTGTCAATTTCGACGTTGTCAGTTTCGACAAATTAAAGAGCACAACATTCAACTTACCACTAAATCCATAAACCATAGTCGTTAATCAACACTTGTTATCGAACTCGAAGATTATCGCAGAGGTTTTCCATAAATTCGATCATTTTAGCTGGTTTTAAGAAAAATAACATCAACAACTACGCACTTCTACTCTCAACTATCTCCTGTTCTGAGAATGAACTTAAAACCACGAAGGTAAGCTGAAACGAGTTCATTGTCTGTTAACTAAGCAACCCACAAAAACAAACGCTTTTCAAATGCCATCTTCCTTCAGCACTCAAAAGCTATTTTACACCTACAGCACCAGAGTTCCTGCATCCGTAAATAATTCCGGTAACCCTGAAGATATCAGAAACGACAAACTTCAATATCGTCTCATATTAGCTCCTAAACATAAGAACATATTCGTGTCTAGACAAACGTAGATACTCGTTCAAGAGTTAATTTCGTTTTAAATCTGCTTGGCTTTCAAGTTGAACCGAACCTAGAGACCCCCATGTTTTAACCTTTAAAGTGACTGTTTCTGGAAACTATATTTGATTTACTAATCCGGCGAAGTAGTTTTGGAAACTTGAGCACTTCTTTATGACATTTAAAGTAAAGTTAAGTAAAGTTAAGTAAAGTTAAGTAAAGTTAAGTAAAGTTAAGTAAAGTTAAGTAAAGTTAAGTAAAGTTAAGTAAAGTTAAGTAAAGTTAAGTAAAGTTAAGTAAAGTTAAGTAAAGTTAAGTAAAGTTAAGTAAAGTTAAGTAAAGTTAAGTAAAGTTAAGTAAAGTTAAGTAAAGTTAAGTAAAGTTAAGTAAAGTTAAGTAAAGTTAAGTAAAGTTAAGTAAAGTTAAGTAAAGTTAAGTAAAGTTAAGTAAAGTTAAGTAAAGTTAAGTAAAGTTAAGTAAAGTTAAGTAAAGTTAAGTAAAGTTAAGTAAAGTTAAGTAAAGTTAAGTAAAGTTAAGTAAAGTTAAGTAAAGTTAAGTAAAGTTAAGTAAAGTTAAGTAAAGTTAAGTAAAGTTAAGTAAAGTTAAGTAAAGTTAAGTAAAGTTAAGTAAAGTTAAGTAAAGTTAAGTAAAGTTAAGTAAAGTTAAGTAAAGTTAAGTAAAGTTAAGTAAAGTTAAGTAAAGTTAAGTAAAGTTAAGTAAAGTTAAGTAAAGTTAAGTAAAGTTAAGTAAAGTTAAGTAAAGTTAAGTAAAGTTAAGTAAAGTTAAGTAAAGTTAAGTAAAGTTAAGTAAAGTTAAGTAAAGTTAAGTAAAGTTAAGTAAAGTTAAGTAAAGTTAAGTAAAGCTAAGTAAAGTTAAGTAAAGTTAAGTAAAGTTAAGTAAAGTTAAGTAAAGTTAAGTAAAGTTAAGTAAAGTTAAGTAAAGTTAAGTAAAGTTAAGTAAAGTTAAGTAAAGTTAAGTAAAGTTAAGTAAAGTTAAGTAAAGTTAAGTAAAGTTAAGTAAAGTTAAGTAAAGTTAAGTAAAGTTAAGTAAAGTTAAGTAAAGTTAAGTAAAGTAAAGTAAAGTTAAGTAAAGTTAAGTAAAGTTAAGTAAAGTTAAGTAAAGTTAAGTAAAGTTAAGTAAAGTTAAGTAAAGTTAAGTAAAGTTAAGTAAAGTAAATTTAAGTAAAGTTAAGTTAAGTAAAGTTAAGTAAACTTACAAAGTTTTAAGATTCCCTAAACTTTGATTCTTCTCGCAAAGTGCCATTATTTTAAAATTCTTAATAAAAATTTAATCGATTCGTTTTTTAAATCGAATTTTTTAACCTAAACTTTTATTTAAAATATCCAATTTTACACATGATTTGTATACGTAGTGTAAGGATAAATAGATGGAAATTTGATAATAGCAAACAACAAACAGATCCAATATTATATTTTATCTTTAATATTTTGAAAAATAAAAAACCTAGAAGTATCTGCTAGCGATATAAGCCTTATACATATTTGAACTTGACATCAACATATTTCTCCGTATACAAAAATAAATATCGCATAAAATTCTTGAGAATTTTCCCCGGTTCAAGGTAAATAAATAATCGTTTTTTATACTTCCAAAGTTAGGGCCGCGTTTAAAAAATTGTTTGAATTGTTTAAACGTTTATATCAAAGGTGTGTGCGTGTGTTTCAAAAATTTTCAGAAGTTTTTGTCATACGCATGTAAGAAAATATCTAAACTTTCAATTTCATCTAAATTGTATGGTAAACAAATACCGTCAATTTACAATTTTTTCGTATAGATTTATTTGCCGTGTGTTTTGTTGTTGTCAATTTTATGTGGGTGGTAAATCGAATATCACGTTCGGGGATGGTATAATAAATTATATAACAGAACGCCTATGATTTGATGAATATCACGTTATTGGAATGATAAATTTATATTTTCGACTGACACATGTTTCTCTTTTAAAGGCGGATTTTTCCGCATCATACTCGCTTAACTATACACATCAGCTGAAATTCTAATGTGTATTGAATGTAATCGTGAAAAATGAACTTACTAGGTGGAAACCATTACACAACAAAATATTTCATAATCCCGTAATTTATTATTCGCGTTTTCCTAAAGAACATCTTATCTTATACCAAGAAATGCTTAGAGATGATAAATTATTGGTTCAAGGATTCTTCTCAATCTGCTTAATCCAAATACGAAAATTAATTAGAGTATTGCTTCCCGACTTTTATTTTATTTTCTTATTCAAAAAAGTTCTTCATCTAATTTTCAGAACGTAACAACAAGTGGGATTGAAGAAGATACTCGTGTACGGTGTATTTAAATGCAACAACAAATAGACAGGTAAAACACCATCATCATAATTTTATGGATAAATAGCATTGAAATAAATACAACAAAATTGTTAGAAGTTTTTAATTTGATTTGAGTAGAACCATATTCTAAATTACTAACTAGAAATTCCAAGGTGAATTGTTAAGTGATCTGAATGTGATTTTTGTATGTCTGACCCAATTTTTTTATCTATAAAGTTCTATGTAAGTGGATTTTTTTTACCTTTATGACTTACAGGGCACCACACTTTTCAAGGTAAATAACAAATTAAAGTGTTTTATAAATTTGAAGTACGTATCCTCAATATTTACGGGATCTTAACGCATGACACAAAAATATAGCCGAGGTCATAAATCAAAATGTTTCACTACATAATGTAGTAATGCCAAAAAGATTTTGTTTGCTTTACTGATACTACGAACTCGATAACTTTTCAGGTAGTCAACATATTTCCTTATCTGTATAACATAATCGTGGTATTTCCTGACACAAAACACCCATAAATCCGTTTTGAACTTTATTCCATAAAGCTCGTGTTCAACGTACGATTTAATCGTAAGCAATCATCTTGATTGATTACCCTTGCTTGTCTCGCACAAAAACAATTTTTTTATCGATTTTGATTTCTATTTGTCAAATTTTTTCGTCGGTCGCGGTAAAAAAAAATTCTTCCTATTCTTAAATGTTATAAACGTATACAATTCCGTAGTTTTTGTGCCAACTGGGTCAGTTTGACTTAAAATTGTGGCCGTGTACCGAAATAGCATCGCACACAACATATAAATTCTATACTTATGCCATATTGAATTTATTTAATTTCACCCAGATTGATAAACTACTTTTCGATTTTGGAGATTTTTTTTTTATTCCATATGGCATGATATCGAGCGTCTCTCTTGTTTTTGTTTTTTGTTAAACATTTTCGAGATGTATTTCAAGATTGAGTTTGGGTGGTAAAAAAAAAAAAGTTTATGGGTAAATAACTTTTTCACGCTTACATAAAATATGTTTAAAATGTACAGATGTACTTGGTATAACGTGGTTTCGTGTTGCACGATTGTGATTAAAATGTTTTTTTTTTATAATTTATATCCTGGCCCCAGAACCTATTGAATTTCTTCTGTTCAAATTCCATAAATACTTTGATGGTTTAATAGGATTGGATACGATGCAACAACTATAGACGTAACCTTAGAAAATGGGAGTATACATCAAGCCGATAATTATTCACAGCCAAGTTTGAGTAAAAAGGACATCTTAACATCAAGAACATCAAAATTCATAGCAATAAACCCGAGGTCGAGCATTATTAGCACTAGGTGGTTTTGGTTAGATGACTTAATGACAAACATCGTGTACTAGCCAGACCTGAATCACGATCTCTGGGAATGGCCGATAATGGCCATCCAAATTTGAGTAAAAATAACATCAGTACACATATAACTTAAAAATTCGTAGCAATAAACCCGAGGTCGTGTATTATTAGAACTAAGTGGTTTTGGTTAGGTGACTCAATGGCAAACTTCGTGTACTGCCCAGATCTGAGTCACGATCTTTTTGAAAATAGCCATCTAAATTTGAATTATAATGACATCCGAACACCTAGAACTTCAAAATTCGTAGCAATAAAGAGATAGTGATTCAGGTCTAGCTAGTGCACGATGTTTGTCACATTGAGTCACCTAACCAAAGCCACCTGCTGCTAATAATGCACGACCTCGGGTTTATTGCTACGAATTTTGATGTTTAAGGTGTTAAGATGTCATTTTTACTCAAATTTGGATCGCCATTATCGGCTATTCTCAGAGATCGCGATGCAAGTCTGGCTATAGTACTTGATGTTTGTCATTGAGTCACTTAATCAAAAACACCTACTGCTAATAATGTTCGAATTCGGGTTTATTGCTACAAATTTTGATGTTCTAGATGTTTAGATGTCATTTTTACTCAAATTTGGATCGCCAAGTCTCGCCCTCGTGATTCAAGTCTAGCTAGTACACGAAGTTTATCATTGAGTCACCTAACCAAAACCAATGCGTGCTAATAATGCATGACCTCGGGTTTGTTGCTACAAATTTTGAAGTTACTGGTGTTCAGAAGATACTATGACTCAAATTTGGATGGCCATTATCGGGTGGCCATTATCGGCCATAATAATGCACGACCTCGGATATATTGCTTCGAATTTTGATATTCTCTGTGTACTGATTTCATTTTTATTCAAATTTAGAGGCAATATTAGCTATTTCTGATGTTTGTGATTCAGGTCAGAGTCACCTATCAGTAGTCAGGAGATTTTTTTGGTTATTTTTACTAAATTTTGTTGGCTATTGACGATCATATTTGGAGATTGTAATTCAACAGCCCTATTCCTGAATACGATACGAAAACGAAAGTATAAGATTTCAATTCAATTTAAAATAAGAATCGTACGAATCTGATTCAATTCAAATATGAATTTTGCATTTTCGTTTTCGTGTCGTATTCAGGAATAGGAGGGCAGTTCTTGCTAATTCTTGAATTATGTAGTTGATTAAGCACCTACTTAAACCCATCTTGTTTTAATAGTGCACTGCTTCAGGTTGATTGGTGCCAATTTTTATAAAGTTTTACTGCTATAAAAGGACAATCTCATATGCTTATAAAATTAAAAAATTCTTAAGTTGATTCGCTATATTTTTTAATCTTTAGAAAATTTTTTTTAATTTTCATATTAGAAATCAATGAGAAAGTCATATTTATCATAGTTTGCGTCCCGACTGCTTTAGTACAAATTTTTTTTTAAACATTTATGGTTATGTTACAGTAATATTTTTTGTTTCGTAATTTATCAATTAAAATTTTAATTATTATTTTATTTATAAGATACAATATTTTTCTGCCATTTTAATTAAAACAATTTGATATACTTGTAATAAATATCTTGATAAAATTTTCTCGATTTTGTTGAACTTATCTTGATGTGCTTGTTTTTAAATATCATCAATTCTATGAATATATATCTGTCTCTTATTTCTATCTGACTTTTATTTTATTTTAATGTTTTGAATTAAAATTATGTACAAATTTTGTAATTTTTTTAAAAATGTGTTTGTTTCTAAACTAATTAAAACAATGTAAAATCAAAGATAATATTTTACTTTTCATTGACAATTTCGCAAATTAAAAATCATAACAGTGTACTCCACAACACTAAACAAATAGAAAGGCGTAAAATTCCAATTGGAATTAGCAGAATTCCGATTAGAGTTGTATACCTTTACGATTTCACGGGCCCAGAAATATTTGGTTATTTCATGTTACACAGTTCACGGAATTAATAATTTTCGACGTAGTCACTAATTTGGCTTGCCATTTATTACACAATCACCAGATAAGCTTTAAATGAGAAGTGCAGCTTAAATTTTTTTTCACACGTAGAATTATTAATATTAATACTATCAATATTAACAGCATACACCATAACACCATATGACTAAGGGCGATTTAATAAATTCGAGGCGCGGGGCGATCCCAAAACGCCCTTTGTTAAAAAAATTACAGGGATTCTTACTTGTGTTAATCGTCTTTGCACAGCAATGATTAATAAAACTCAACTAACAATATTGTTTTATGTAAATTCTGTGGGTTCATCCAAAGTTAACCAAAACAAAACAAGAGACAGAGTCCATCATCGGTCGACTCTGCTTTGGGATTGCCAAATCTAGCCAAACATTTTTTTTATTACAATAATTAAGTCCCAAAAATAAAATACTGGGAAATTTACGTAAATTTCAGCATTGGAAATGACGACAGCCACAACCTTAAAAACCTTAACGGCAACAGTGGAAAATTACTCCACTATAGAATAGAAGGTTTTAGATATCGTCGCCTGGTTCACAAATTATTTCAGGCCATACCTATTTGGTGGAAAATTAAAAATCGTAACGGACCACAAGCCGTTGATATGGCTTTTCAATTTCATAGGGCCAGACTCGAAATTTATTTGATGAAGATTATAATTAGTGGAATACGTCTTTGAAATCGTGTATAAGAAGAGTGTACAAAATATAAATGCAGATGCATTATCACAACAATCGATCCTAAAATGCTAGGATCAAATATCATTCATGAATATCCATCCATTCGGCAAACACATAGGGTATAATTAATATAAAACATATTCCTAACCAAATCACTTACCAACTAGCAGGCTTAACATAAGAACAATAACAAAATATCGAGTTACTGGTGACGATATAGTCTTCGAGCAAAGAAGATCAATGGAGACTTGTCCAGTTCTTTAGTGTTCATGGTAAACCTGTGAAAATAATATCGGATAACGAGGAAAATATGAACACGCCATTCTATAGAGCTTTTCTAAAAGAATATGACGTTCAATTACATCACACCTCGTCATACTCATCAACAAGGAATTCCGCTGTAGAGCAACGGTATTCCACCTTGAGGAACTAATAAAAATTGCTCATATATGAAAACATCCTAATCTAAAAGTGAACAAACTAATCCATGTTCGCCACAAAAGACGGTCGAAAAGTTCTGAAAAATAACAAAGTGTCATATAACAAAAGATGGCAAACTCCATAAAAAACTGATAAACAGCCAAGGTGACCAACTTAAGGAACAAATAAGCGAATAGCGGGAACACAAGAATCATCCACGTCAATGGCATCCAGCATTATACGAACAAAATTCTTACATGGATCCAAAGAGGTCTTATTGTGGACCCGGCACCAGAAGGGATTTGGCCACCTTAACTATGCTCTTCCAGATTAAGGACCTGTCATACGTCGCCCATCCACCGTATAGAAGCCCTCCTAAGAGGTCCCTTCTGCTTTGATGTTGATTCCAGGGCCAGTTTAAGGTACAATTTTTGTAACGTAGAACGTGTCCGAGCCATCTCATGGTCCGGATGATTCTTCTGATTATATCAAAGATGTTCATATCGTTTCTAATTTTGAGGTTCAGACGTATCCTGAAAATGTCTGCATCCTTAATAGGGCCCATCATACGTTCTAATTTGCGCTCAAAAACAGCAAGCTTTTGACTGCTCCGTGTTGTTATTGTTCAAGACTCGCGACCACAAGTGACTACTGGTTTTATCAGCGACTTAAAGATATTTAATTTTGTTTTTCGTTTTTTGTATCGCTTGTTAAATGTTTTCCATGTATTGGCCTTCTCGCGATAGCCATGTATTTGTTGGCAGAACTTCTTTGAGAGGCACAATGTTACGACCCCAGTTGCTAATATTTATCTTGATTGATCATATATGTTAAACAGCTGCGCTGCGCTATGTCCAGCTAGTGAATGATACAATCTAACGAAATGTTGAATCGAATTTGGGCTTTTGGGACCCTTTACTGACAAGGCACTCCATAATGTGTTTCTGTGGATGCTATTATACGCCTGTTGAAATTCTATAAATTGAAAATGCACGCAGGGGTGTCTTTTTCGTACCACTATTCTTACACAATCCTCAGAGAAACAGTTTGATCGATTGTTGACCTGTCTAGGCGAAAACCGTATTGGTAGTCGCCCAAAATGCGTTCGCTGTAAATTGATAACTTTTCAGCAACTACGGTGTCAGAAACGTTCGACATGGCGCGCGTCCATGTTTAGACTAAACCGGACAAAACTAAACCAACAAACTAAACAACAATTATTCGGCTGCCACGAATTCAAATCCCAAAGCATGAAGCTAACCCGCAGATTTCATCTAAGCATGCAGAGGCCTTTCTAACGGTGAGTTTGCCAACTAGATCTCAGGGGTTTGGGTCATGGGGAAGTTGAAGCTTGCATGCTCCTGGCCTATAACGTGTCACAGAATAAAAATAAAAGCTAACTTATCTAAAAATAGAAACTATAAAGTACTGAAATTAATTTTAATTTACTCCAGAATCCTCGATGCGCAGACTCGATGCGCATCCACAACGAAAAAGCATACTAGGTTTCTCCAACAGAAAAAGCCCATCTTAACCCGGAGAGACTTCCAGAGGATCTCCCACAATTCACACTCTGACTGCTTGATACTGCCGGAGTCCTCAGACCCTGTGGATGTCCTGCCAACGCGATGATGGGGAGTAACAAGCCAAGGCTGCAACTATGGAACCGACACGAAATTAGATTTCCCCAAAAATGAATGCCAAAAAGAATCGCTCTGCACTTTTTTACTTAAATATTTTTCACGAAAGATCAGAGGCGAAAGCAGGGAAAGAGGAACCAATCAAACTAAAAGGGCTAAATGTGAAAACTTTCGAAACGAAAGAAAAATAAATCAAGCTGAAACTGGTCGAGAGAGAAAAAAAATTGAACTAAAATATGGTCACCGAATGTGAATAATTGTGAGGGCGAAACCAACGTGCGCCCAGATTATATATTTAATTAAAATTGAAAAGTTGAAAAATAAAAAAATTGAAAATTGGAAAAATATGAATTTAAATGAAAAAATAAATTGATCATAAAAATTTTTTTAATTAAAAACAACAAAAGAATCGTACCTTTGGACCTCATAGAGGTCGACCTTGAAGGTTGCGGTGCATTTCACTGACACCAACATGAGTTTATAAATGGTCGGTTGGCCACCTGTGTGTTGCTTTTGGCGTCCTCCTGCCTTTATTAAAAAAGACTGGGCTCGGTTAGCTACCCATAACCGTAATTTCGTTGGTCGTCTTTCAGCCTTTAGGTATAATAAAAATAATTTCGTTGAATTCGTTGGGCGTGTTCCCGCGTTTGACAGTAGTAAAATACCGTCGGGCGTTGTGTCGCAGTAAACCGAATCATATTGGGCATTGGCTCACCGAAAACCAAAGATTTGAATGGCCTCAAGTGGCTTCCCGTGAAAATACTGTAATACACTTAAACAAATTGCGGCGCCCGTTGCACTGGGGTACCGGTTGAATGGGACTCTTGGATAGCGTTCATACAGCCGAATTAGGCGAGCCTAATGGAATAAAGGTACAAAGATAATGTGCTTATAATGTAAATAATGTCCACGCAAAAATTGGCAACAGTGGTTTCTACAAAAACAACGAATGCAGTAGATCAAATTACAAACAGCATGTTGGTGGTGAAAACTAGAGTTGTCCCAATAAAATCAAATCTGACAGTTTTAAGACTAGAACTAAACGGTTACAGTTGAATTACGTACCAACAGACAAAAACCCAGCTGATGTAGCAACAAGAGGATCAACAATATCCACAATCGTGTCACAAAGCTCGCATTTGGTGGGCAGGACTAAACTTTTTGGTCCTGCCCACCAAATCTGTCCATCAGACCAAGGTCCGCGAACACAATCTGAAAACGAGCACAACAGTGAGGAAGATATCATTTGTCTCACAACAACCACTGGCAAATACGCTATGGTTTAAAAACCGACGAAGAAAGTGACAATACCTCAAGTCAAGCTTCCGGGAGCCAAAATAATTAGGATTAAACAATGCCGATAATTCAGTAAAGAACTTCAGGCTTTGATGAAAGGGACAACGTTTGATAAGATATCCAAATTATTGGCTTTAAACCCAGTTATCAGAAAAGATGGAATATTACGATTACACGGACGTTTGCAAAAATGACAACTACCTATGAGCCCATAATCCTATCGGAGAAAAGCGGAATCAGAAGGCGATTAATTGGAGATGCGCATTACCTAACAACACTTCACAAAGGCATACAAAAAACGTTTGCAATAAGTTCTGGATCATTATTGGTATAGAAATCTGTCACGATACGTCATACAGAAATGTGTAATATGTTTCAAATTGAAACAAACAAATTTAAGGCCGTTTAGTAGGTGCAGTGTGTTCGCAAAATCATTGTCCATTATGATGGAAACTCGAGGGATTATACACGAAGTTAAAATTCCCGACAGCGAGACATGTGGAATCTGGTCATATAAGACAATGCGTTCATAACGGAGTCAGGACGAGTATACCCGTGTGCGTATTCCCATTTCTCGAATTGAAGCTAAAGAAAAAATTAATTATTTATAGTATTCCATTCGCTCTTTCGCCAAAAGTTATTTTGATTTCGCTACAAAAACTATTAATATACACTATTGTCAGGTCATAACCTGTTCAGACCAACATATTCATTTAAAAGGTTTATGTCACTCTTATAGGAAGACGATACTAGACCAACAGAAACTGTAAAACTTTAAACAATGTAAATATAACAGAAAGCTGGAAAAATTAATTTAAAGTTTTTCCATGTCAAACCACACCTTTACTCGATAAATAACAATGAATGTATATACATTTTCTCCAGACTACCGTTTGGATGCAATGACAAATCAACATAACTTATGTTTGTTGTCAGTGTTTTCCTTATTTCCCAAGTATAATTTTCGTTTGCTCTACACATTTTTTGTAACATCGGATGACACAAACTAAACCAAAAAATGCGCATTTGCATTGTTAAGGTAAACAGATACTGCTTGTATACGGGGTGAATGAATTCTGTTACCAGCATAAAGCATCTAGGTTTTGCATCCTTAAAATGTTTGACTAAGAATATAACGTTTCTTTAATAACTTGGTACTTATCGTAAATATGATAGTTTTTTTTTGAAGGTTAGATCTTTATGATACGTATTTCAATAGACTATCTACCGTATTGTCAATAAATCCCATCGCAACCAACCAAAATTCTATAGAAGGGTACGGTCTTCAACAATGAGGAAAATATTCCTTTCATACAACAAATTTTTCAATTCAAACCCATTTTGTTTTCCTTTTCAAAATACCAATCCCACTTAGCAATTTTTGTTTATGTACAACAAATAACCGATAATGAGCTTATGTGCATCAAATGTGACGTATGTTTTTATAAGCAACGTATAACATACAACAAACATGATTCTGGAAATTAATTAATTACTTTGATGCTTTTCCCAAAAAGTAAATTAGAAATAATTACAAATATAATTAATAGAATTAATTATGGTGTCCCAGAAATTACCGTTTATACTTAATTAAATTAAATTTTATATATCAACAAAACTTTTATAAAGCGCACGCAACAAAAATCCATTGAGCCTTTTTGCCTTTTACTGTAAGCTTAAAGCACAATGAATAAATTTTCATGAAATAGCAAAATAATTTAAATTACAGATGGTGTCCCCGATGGATTTGAAAAATTCTCGCGATTTATCACATAATGTGGGGGTGGCTTTTAACACCATTTTTTTATTGTTTTGTTTTAATAGCTGTTTAAATAAGCTCAGTTGGTTTAAAAGTAGTATAATGGTTTTATTATACGGGGTATACAAACACACATTTTATATATAATTATCAGTAAGTCAAAATAATATCGTAAATCTAGACAACTTAACTTGAGGCGAATTAAAATTGCTTCAACAAAAAGAAAGATATATAAATCTGAATAAAGGAATACATCGAATGATGCGTGGCGCGATCCTACTTTGGACTTTCAGCGCCGCAGCATGCACAATTTTTATTCAGCCATTTTTTGGATTTTTATCACTCAAGAACACTTATTAATATTTGAAACACCTATGAGTGCTATTGTATCGAGCTTTTACTGAATCATCATACATTTGAGAATTTAACGAATCAACTTAAGATAATCTCGATAAAACATTCCTCAAATCAACTCTATCCATCACAGCAATCGAAAAACACTGAATATTTCATTTTTCGAAACATCGACTATTTGATGAGATGTACCTCTACTCAAAGGTATTAAAATAATTACGAATGTAATGTGTGTCATTGTGTTGTCTTGTGTGGAACGTTGGTAAGGGCCTAACAAATCTACGTACACCTTTTGCCAAATCGAAAGTTACATATTTTACCAGCATCTCATAATACAAGTTGGTGCCTCTGTTGTTTTACATATTTCATATTTTTTTTTACATAACCTTTCACGTGTTTGCCATTCCTGTCCAAAAATAAAATGTACGTAACTTGTAAAATGTACTCTAAGGTTTTGACCAACCACGCCACGTGATAATAATGGCTCATCGTGTTCTTTTTTTATCAATAGTTTTCTTGTACTAGCTGATATCCAGAGTATCCATGTTGGTATGTCTGTCAATTCGTTTTCACGTTTGGCCTAAAATTTTTCAGCTAAATTAATTTGAACGGATATTCTTAGTATGCTTGCTAGGTGCTCTTGTTTGGTGTCGCAGTATACTCGCGAGAGCATATCAGGAACCCCATTTTAAAAAAGAACTGAAGCGTTAGGCTCCATCGTGCAAACGTTTCGCTTAGCGTGAATTCGTGACCCTCAACTTAAGGTAGGAATTTTTTAATCTGGCATCGCCAGATTAAAAAATTCCTACCTTAAGTTGAGGGTATTGGCATCGCAATGTATGAAATACGGTTGATCGTATTCGCGCAATTCATAAAAAACGGGGCGGATGTCAACAAGTTTATATGACAAACTTCCGAAAATTTAGAAAAAAATCTATGATCTCATCCTGCCATATCAAGGAGACACCGCGTTTTCTTAACACTTTGAGGGGTTGGTAAGTTAACAACAGCTTCAATTTTTTGGGGGATCAGGTTGGACTCCCATTTCGCTCACTAGTACCGCATCTCCCTCATGCGACCAACCCTATAACAACTCAAGTGATCCCTTAATTGTGGCCGGTGATTATCATCAGATCGTTCAAATAGAAGAATACTCTATCATGGATTCCCTCTGACACATTGATTAAGCTGCATTGCACAGCCCAAACGGTTCTAAATTGATAGAGTGGCCGCTCGTGTGAGCTGACGGAGTAGTCCGTCTATGATTAGGAGGGCGTACGCGTCTTTTCTGTTCAGTTTTCGTGCCTCTAAACATAATCTTGTGTTTCCGTTCGGTTTACATACGATGGTCACTAGTGAACTCATGGTCACTGGTGAACTCGCTCTTATTGACCTCGATTACTCTCAAACGAGCATTCTATCGATTTCACTATTAATTCTTTTTGGACAGCGGGGGTAAACTTTGACCTGAAGTTTTGGATCAAATTGGATATTTCATAGTTCCAACGGAGTTCCATACTATTCGTTTAAGAAATGACTTCGTTCCATTAAATTTACTCATTTTTTAAAATTACATCCGGAACTGAGTTTCGAATTTAGAACTTATCAAAATTGATTCTTACCGCTCAAAATCTCTTTTTGCGCATTTATTTAAAAATAATTCGTCCTGAATTCTAAGACACAGCACGAAGGCATTAGCAAGCTTCCACTACTTAGTGCAACATTCCACATCGTAGTGCAACAACAGGTAACATAAAGCGACATAATGGCGGAGGCCTCCTAACTGAATTATACAGAGAACAGAACTCTATTTAATCGGTTCTTTGCATTCGAACACCCTATCCCGGCTAATTTTATTAAATTCATACAAACCAAATAAAATCTTAAAAGATGGCCGAAGCCCCACCAAGAACCCTCATGAATAGGGATTCCTCACCAATTTTTATGAAAATCGTTCATTAATTTTTTTTAATGAAATAGGGACACGGGCCGCATGGATTTTCTGAAAAATTAGAACCTATCGAAATCCATTCCGGGAATTTGAAGTCAAAATCAAACTAATGAATTTCCCCGGAATCTGTATCCATCACAATCTATGTCTGGTATTTGAAAACGCTCCTCCGGGGATCCGGGCCCACTGAACGACAATCTGAAAAAAAATAATTGTAAGGGATCGGGCTCCCTCTTATTTTTTCAGAAAGGTTGGACCTATTGCAATTGATTTCTTACAATTGAAACCCCACTTTCGCTACCGTGTGACTCCTTAAATGACTTTTCCCGAAAATAGACCAGAAGAGCAGAAAAATAATAATTAGAAAACCCGAGCACCATCATGAAACGTTAAAATCATTTGAGGCGAAAGAAAATGTGAAAAGGAACAAAAATTAATTGGATGGATTGGCAGCACTTACAAATCATTTTTGTTACACATAACAACCACCATTTTCAAAAGGAAGCTGCTAGTGCACCAACATTCTGCAAAATGATGGAACATAAAGCCCGATATCTAATTAAATAAGCAACATATTACAAAATCATATGATGGAATATGGTGCAGCATAACGCAAAATGATGCAGCATCATGCAACATGATGCAGAACTACATAACAGGATGCAACATGACACAACATTCCTGTAGGTCTCCTAAATGCGTTATCCAGAAATCAGAACTCCATGTCGTTTCCTTGCATTAAAAAATTCTCTCGTCCAAATTGTATCAAAATCACTCAATCCAAATAAAATGTTAAAAGAAAGCCTCAAGCCAATATTGTTATGAAACAACGTGGTGCAACACATCATGACGTTGATGAACACATCACGTGCAACATGACGCCACGCGATGCAACATAACACAACATCGTTCAACATTAAACAACATGGTGCTACCGCATGCAACAAGATGAAACATGACTTACCATGGTGCAATATCATTCAACATCGTGCAATATAACAACCCAACTAGAGGACTCCTAACTTTATAGTTATTGGCCAAAAAGCGCTATTGCCTTTTATATTTCGGGATTGGAGAACCCTAGTGTTGCAATCTGGCAACTGACAGCTCTATCGTAAAGTTTGACATTTTTGAGATTATACGTACTCAGAACGTTTTGACATTCGAGCGCTATTTGTGTTGTTTACTGTACTCATTAACTCAACATCTCGGCGAAAAAATGGAATTAAATCGTGAACATTTTCGTGCGATTATTTTTTACAACTTTCGACGTGGATTAAGGCAGCAAGAGTGCATGGATGAACTTAGTTCAATTTTTGGCGATGAAGCTCCATCAAGGACTAGTGTTTATCGATGGTATGGTGAATTCACGGTCGTAGTTCAATTCAAGGCGAATTTCGTGAAGGTCGTCCAGAATCCGTTGTTGTTCCGGAAACCATTGATGCTGTGCGCGAACTGATATTGCAAGATCGTCATGTGACCTATCGTGAGATTGAGGCAACCTTAGGCATTAGTGGAACTAGCATACGTTCAATATTGCATAAACATTTGAATGTCAAAAAAATTTGTTCGCGTTGGATTCCACACAATAGGAATATAGGAAAAGTTAAAAAAATACGATCGCGGTGCTTCTTTCACGTCTATGACATAGTGACAGGTGATGCATCGTGGATTTACGCGTATGAGCGCGAAAGTAAACAGCAGTCGACTGTATGGGTGTTTCAAGATGAGCCGAATCAAACAAAAGTTGTTCGTGCACGAAGCACTTGCAAGCAAATGATCGCCTGTTTTTTCGGAAAAAATGGACATGTCGCAACCGTACCACTAGAACAACGCAGAACAGTCAATTCTGAGTGGTACACAACCATTTGCTTGCCAGTTGTCTTCCAAGAAATCAGGAAAACCAACTGCCGAAGACGGATCACTCTTCACCACGACAATGCGAGCTCTCACACATCGGCTCAAAAAACTGCATTTTACAGCACTCAAAACATCGATTTGATGAGTTATCCGGCGTACAGTCCTGACTTGTCACCAAATGACTTCTTTTTATTCCCGTACGTAAAAAACAAACTGATAGGTCAACGTTTTTCACCACCTGAAGAAGCGGTTGCTGCGTTCAGAATGTATGTTTTGGAGGTACCTCAATCAGAGTGGAAAAAGTGCTTCGACAATTGGTTCAAACGCATGCAAAAGTGTATAGATCTTCATGGGGAATATTTTGAAAAACAATAAAGCGATTTTCGATGATTAATATTTGTTTTTGTTCTCTAATCCCGAAATATAAAAGACAGCCCTGCCAAAAAGCGCTATTACATTATCTCAACGAGTTACATAATTAGTTACATATTTCTTACTGTGGAAATTTTACAACAACAATTTCTTATAAATTTCAATAAGGAATAAATAATTTCATTCCACCTAAAAGTAGGATTATAATTTTTCCATTCTTCGTGTAGTTCAAATGTTTACCGTTCAAATGTTATTTTTATGAGTTGTCACTCTGGGAGTAATGTAGTATTTTTCCCGCATAAAGAAAAAAGAACCAAGTGACCTACAACAATGCCTCCTAAAATACAGGCCTCTTACTACTATTTCTCGTAAATCGAGAGGGCGCCATAATAGTGTTAAGATATTTACACTAACAAAACAACTGAAGAAAGCAACAAAAACGTCGACATAGCGTGTCATCATCATTTGGTGTAAGCGGCCTGTAGTTTAGGAGGCATTGCCTACATCAACGACACATAAAAATAAACTCCGATGATAAATTAATCTGAAAAATAAAACATATTTACGTCGAAAAAGCATTTTATATTTTCATAAATATTTGTTATGACATAAAAGTAAATCGCATGCTTAGTTTGATTTTACTAAATTTATACAAACCGATAAAAGTATAAAAAATTGCTTGGTTGCTACTTTGGGCACAAATTTCATTCATAGTCGAATAGGAATAATATTTCCTACTTTTTCTGTCCTTCTTAAGTAAAGTTAAGTAAAGTTAAGTAAAGTTAAGTAAAGTTAAGTAAAGTTAAGTAAAGTTAAGTAAAGTTAAGTAAAGTTAAGTAAAGTTAAGTAAAGTTAAGTAAAGTTAAGTAAAGTTAAGTAAAGTTAAGTAAAGTTAAGTAAAGTTAAGTAAAGTTAAGTAAAGTTAAGTAAAGTTAAGTAAAGTTAAGTAAAGTTAAGTAAAGTTAAGTAAAGTTAAGTAAAGTTAAGTAAAGTTAAGTAAAGTTAAGTAAAGTTAAGTAAAGTTAAGTAAAGTTAAGTAAAGTTAAGTAAAGTTAAGTAAAGTTAAGTAAAGTTAAGTAAAGTTAAGTAAAGTTAAGTAAAGTTAAGTAAAGTTAAGTAAAGTTAAGTAAAGTTAAGTAAAGTTAAGTAAAGTTAAGTAAAGTTAAGTAAAGTTAAGTAAAGTTAAGTAAAGTTAAGTAAAGTTAAGTAAAGTTAAGTAAAGTTGAGTAAAGTTAAGTAAAGTTAAGTAAAGTTAAGTAAAGTTAAGTAAAGTTAAGTAAAGTTAAGTAAAGTTAAGTAAAGTTAAGTAAAGTTAAGTAAAGTTAAGTAAAGTTAAGTAAAGTTAAGTAAAGTTAAGTAAAGTTAAGTAAAGTTAAGTAAAGTTAAGTAAAGTTAAGTAAAGTTCAGTACAGTTAAGTACAGTTAAGTACAGTTAAGTACAGTTAAGTACAGTTAAGTAAAGTTAAGTAAAGTTAAGTAAAGTTAAGTAAAGTTAAGTAAAGTTAAGTAAAGTTAAGTAAAGTTAAGTAAAATTAAGTAAAGTTAAGTAAAGTTAAGTAAAATTAAGTAAATTTAAGTAAAGTTAAGTAAAGTTAAGTAAAGTTAAGTAAAGTTAAGTAAAGTTAAGTAAAGTTAAGTAAAGTTAAGTAAAGTTAAGTAAAGTTAAGTAAAGTTAAGTAAAGTTAAGTAAAGTTAAGTAAATTTAAGTAAAGTTAACTAAAAATAAGTAAAGTTGGGCAAAGTTCCGTAAAGTAAAGTAAAGTTAAGTAAAGTTATAAAGTTTTTACCTATTGCTTAAACTTTTATTCTACCCGCAAAATGCCGTTATTTTAAAATTCTTAAAAAGTTAAAGCGATACATATTTTCAAATTGAATTTTTAAAACCTAGTATTTTGTTTACACTATCCAATTCTACACATGTGAATATGTATACGTAGTATAAGGACAAATAGATGTAAATTTGATAATAGCAAACAACAAACAAATCCAATATTACATTTTATCTTTAATATTTTGAAAAATAAAAAATCTTTAAGTATCTGCTGTATTCTTTATACATACTTGAACTTGACATCAACACATTTCTCCGTACACAATATAAATATCCCGAAAAAATTTTGAGAATTTCCCCCGGTTCAAGGTAAATAAATAATCGTTTATTTTTATACTTCCAACGTTAAAACTGCGTTTAAAAAATTATTTGAATTGTTTAAACGTTTATATCAAAAGTGTGTGCGTATGTTTGAAAATTTTCCAGAAGTTTTTTTCATACGTACGTAAGAAAAAATCTAAACTTTCAATTTCTTCTAAATTGTATCGTAAATAAACACCGTCAATTTCCAATTTTTTCTTTTAACTTTATTTGCCGTGTGTTTTGTTGTTGTCAATTTGGTGTGGGTGGAAAATCGAATACCACGTCCGGAGATGGCATAATAAATTATATAGCATAACGCCTATGATTTGATGAATATCACGATATTGGAATGATAGAGTTATATTTTCGACTGACACATGTGCCTCCTTTAAACTCAGATTTTTTCCGCACCATACTCGCTTAATAACACCTCAGCTGAAAATCTAATGTGTATTGAATGTAATTGAGAAAAATGAATTTACTATAGGTGGAAACCATTACACAACAAAATATTTCATAATCGTAAGTAACTTTCGCAGGTGATAATTGCATTTTCAATGAAAACTGCTTAACCACAAGTTGATCGTTTTGAGCCAATACCACGGCCAAAATCTGAATCGGTGAAACCATTCAAAATTACTCTTCGTCCACTGGAGTAGAGATTATTCTACATTCGTTCTTTTGAAACTTTTCAATCAGTTTGGTTTAACTGCGACTGCTGAATATGCTGACACAATCAAACAATCTGTTTTTTAGGGTTTTGTCGGAAACTGTATGTCACTGTTGCGATTCTCGATTAACGGTTTTATTATATTCCGTTTATCTATTAGAGGCATCTGCAACCAAATCATTTGTCTCATTTTCCTCTTCAGTCATGATGGGTCATGTAAGCCTGGTTTGTTCCTGATTTGACCTGGGTTTTATTTATTCTCATCCTAAACAGTAAAACGCTCGTTTTTTTGCTTCTAATAACCAAATTTATTTTTATACAAATCACAAAATAGACATCTTATCAGAACGATAATATCGCAGCAATTACACTACTACAAATACATATACATATGTGTATGATAATATATACAAATTCAAAAATAGGCAAGAAATATGCATTTTTTATAAAAATATTTTGACAAACTCTATCGAGGAATATGTTCCAAAAGTTGAAATTTACAAATGTTGTTTAAAATATACTGACACATCAAATTGTCGTATTAAATACTATTTATCGTGAAAAATTTTTAGTGAAAAGTCTTAAATTAACTGTATGTTTAGATATAAAAAGCGACAGAAAAATTCAAAAGAGGTTAGGATATATTTCACATATCTCTAATTGGCCTACAAATGTACAAAATACAAATTAAATAAATTATTCAACAAGATCTAAAATAAGTACGTTAATTTGAAATGCATTTCTGAGTCCACCTGGTGCGGATTTACATATCTAAATCTTCAGTCGATTCACCTTCGAGCAATAACCGATTTTCACTATGTTTCTTATTTTTATTACAACGACGATTAACGACTCCCTCATCCTCGTCCATCATACGCAATATCGTTGTTTGATCGGATGAATCCATCGGTGCAACTGATATATCTCGCACGGCCCGAAATTTACCACAATTATTAAGATGCTCATTCTCCAATCGAAAATAGTTCCACATAAAGCGACGAAATACTTCGAGGGGACTCAGTAGCGTTAACATTATATCAGCTTCGATATAGCCCGCTTCAATTAAACTCATCGATAGGGTCCAGCCGAAACGTAAAATTAAATCTTCGACTATTGCAAAATAGTAAAACCACTGAAATTATTCAACAAATTAATAAAATTTCATTTTCAATATACTCAAATTCCGTTATAAAATACTGTTGATGAATAAACGATTTCCTCGCGTAAAAATTTATTATCGCCCGGTTTTGAGTCGAAAAGGCCCCAATCCATTTTGATGTCCCATGTGTATGCGTAACATGATGATGTTACTAAGGCTACAATCCAAAAATAAAACCAAGGGTTGTTGGATGTTTCTGCATAATTTGCTGAAATTATAATAAAATGAAACTTGATTAAAAAATTAATGCAAGTTTTGAGAGGTTATAAAAGCTTGGAAAATTTTACAAATCCAAAAGTCTGAGAAGGCATTTTAATTTGTACAGAAACTATTGAAGACAATATCGATTCTCGACCGAAACTCGACCATTATCTTAGTAAAATTATAAAATCGATGTATGTGAAGAAGCCAAAATTTCATCCGCGAAAAGTGCGATGGCAACATAAATTATTGCAATCATGATATTTTCTACACTCAGCCCAAAAAATCTCCACATATCATGAGATTTTTGACTAATAATACCACATTTTTACTCTCAGCCAAGAAAATATTTACTGTCATGACAGCTAAAACTATCACGACACAAACATTTTTGGGGGCTGATAGTAAAAATGTTGCATTTTCATGATAATTATTTACCCATCCCCGCTTATATTTTTAAGAAATTTTACGTGATCAATTTTATGATCGAACTATCAGTTTTAGACTGGTGATTGATTATTCAAAGTAATTTTTGAGATTTTTTCAGAATTATGGGGTGGAGATGAAATATAGTCCTTCAAACACAGCAAATATTCGTTGACCGGACTAGTGGGTTACATCGGGTGATAGAGGACCATTTAATATACGTTTAAAATAATTTTTTGTATGTTTAGCCAACGAATAGTTTCTGAGTTCAGTGGACAATAAAAATGTGGCTATTTTTTGAGCTGAGAGTAAACAAAATCACGAAAAAGATGATTTTATCGGTTTGGTAGCAAAATATTTAATAATAAATCGTGATATATAATAGATACAGTGTGCATTTTAAAATATTTTATTTTGTTGATATTATCATAACATAAAATTTTAGATCCCGGGATCGGCAGTAGAGTTAGCTGAAAATTCCCAGCCGAAAGATAATGCAGATAGTGTCGTTGCTACCCCAGTCGAGAGATGGTAATGCAGCTATTTTTTTTTTTGTTATCTCAGCCGAAAAAATATTATATAGTCAAAAGATATATTACTATATCCCTTTTCGGGCCAGACAATTTTTATTTCTTAAATTTAAGTCAACCGTACACAAATGTGTATATAAATAAAAACATGTTTGTAATGGTTTTCTCATGATTCTCTTTCGGAACGTACACAATTCGGATCTCAGGGTGGAAAAGGGATATATACCTAGTTCTACTATCACCTCCAAATAATCAGAATATAGCAAGAATGTGTCAAGTGCATAATAGTTTTACCGAATTGTCCAAACCCGTGTGTAAATTAGAATGAATGCCTTTTCGAAAATTTCGACACCAAATTAATAAAAAGTTCTGCAACTTTTGAATAACCCACTTTCCCATCGATCCCACTATGTTTATTAGAAAGGTTATAAACCTAGGTAAGCCCACGCGAAATTTAGAGAAAGTCTGAAAGGGATAGCGGGGTGTAATTTGGTACCAGAAATTTTTTTTTCTTGCGTTCGCAATTCCCAGGAGATGGTTTTTACGAAAGAAAACTGGAAAATCCACCGGAAAAATCGGAAAATCGAAAAGTTATGTTTTTCTACGGGATTTTGCACGTATCCGATCCGGATGGTCTTTTAGAAGAGAAAAATTTGGAAAATCTCAAAAGTCTGAAACTTCCGGAAAAACCCGAAGAATTGCTTTTCAG
Source organism: Nephrotoma flavescens (assembly GCA_932526605.1). Taxonomy (NCBI): domain Eukaryota; kingdom Metazoa; phylum Arthropoda; class Insecta; order Diptera; family Tipulidae; genus Nephrotoma; species Nephrotoma flavescens. The sequence goes on from OW052222.1 coordinate 242,852,359, forward strand.
TTGGTCAGTTGTACGTCGCGTGTTCGAGAGTTGGCAAACGACCATCGTTGTTCATTTACGCGCCGGACAAAAAACCGAAAAATATTGTTTACCACAATGCGTTGTATTGATTTAATTCCACTCGCATAAAATGCATTGACTTATTTTGGACTCCAACTGACTCCAATTCATTTCCACACTGAGAGACAATTTTTACGACCAATCATATTGCTCAAAAATTATGAATTTTTCTTCTGAATTTTTCCAAAAGAAATAAAAAAAATTCGTCTGTGAGATTTTTTTTTTTTCAAAATTTCGGCAACGAAATACACAAAAAGCAACAGCAATGCAATCGTAAAATCGAAAGAGTATTTGTTATTTTCGAAGTAGAAAATTCTCATTAATATCTTACAATACCTGAATTTGACATGACGTGTTTTTTTAAATTGATATCAAAAGTCAAAATTCTAAAAAATTACAGCAAAGTTTTATTAATAAGACAGAAAAGAATAAACGGGCTCGAAGCGCCTCAGAACAACCTAGTGTATAATATGCCTATTGAAAACCAAACAATCATATTCTATAGAATATACATAAACGTGTTTGGGATTTTAGCAAAGAATACGAAAATTAAAAAAAATTATCGATTGCGCTCTTGCGCTCTTTGGGATTCTTCGACAGTATTTTTTCAATACCCGTGTGACTTAAACGGTTAAGCTGCCCTTCCTCTTTACATTTTTGATGACAATTTCATACGGGTTTCAGAATATACACAACTGGGGAGCTAAAAGAAATTATTAACACGAGATTGTTTTCTGGAAAATTTAATTTTTAAGACTTAAAGAACATGGCTTTTGTTCTCGGTTTCCTTGAGTGTATAGTAAAATGTGAAATTTTTGAAGAAAATTTTTTTATTTTGTGTTAATTACATTAATTTCGAAAACCGAAAAAATATAAATAAAACGTGCTGGTAGCGTAAACTTTTCATATCATCGGCTTTGATCTTGCATGTGTGAGGCTCTTGAATAACTAACGGGTGTCGCATTTTTGCATGCACCGTTATTTAGTAACGTGTGTCTTCAGTCAACGGTGGCCCATCACGAGGCCATTCAAAATATACCGGCGGAAGTGCCACATCGTTGGACGGTTACGGGTGTTTTTTTATATAACGGCGAAGATACACCGCAACAAATTTGCCAGACGAGGGAGCATCAGCCCAACCGGGTGACCTTTTCGACGCCCAGGTACAATTTTTTTATTTTTATTTTTGAATAATTTATCTTTTTTTAATTTGTTTAAACAAAATGTTTGTCGGTCGTCCCACGTCGGGTCAACATTGGCTCTCGTTTCAAAATTATTCATATTCGACGACCACATTTTAGCTTGATTTCCCTCAACCAATTGCGCTTGATTTTTTTTCTTCTCTCTCTTCTTTCCCTCCTTTTACACTGATTTTTCATGACAATGCTATTAATAAAAATTTGCACTGTGGTTCTTTCGGCAGTAGGGCTATTATTATTCTGTATTAACCGGGTTATTTTATCTTTCTTGTGTTTAATAGGGATAAATTTAATTACTAAACATTTCGGGTCGGTATGTTGAGAGGAAAGATTCTATTCTTTGTCGGTTGTCTATTTTCATGATGGGCTTGACACTTCTCATCATCCCCTTGGCATGACATTCACAGGGTTGAAGTGGCAGGTCCAGCATATGTCCAGCCCCCATTTGGGGACGAACGGAAAATCCACTCGGTCTCCCCATGGCACTCCGATACTATTAAGCTGTCGGAGTGTGTAATGTGGGGGATCTGCTGGAGGTCTCTCCGGGGGGCCTCTTCAGGAGACTGGGTACTTGTCATTTGGGAAGATCCGGTCGCCGCGTGATAGACACACCTGGTTATCATTATTTATTCATTGTTCCTCAAGTTCCGTGCGATGAATTATGGGATCCCTCCTTTAATTTAAATTCAGTTTTTTTAATTTGATTTTGTTGTTCATTGTTATTCTGTTCCACGGTAAGGGCCAGGAGCATGCAGCCCTCTATTTCCCCACGACCCATGCAATTATCCTGAGATTTAGCCGACAAAAAAACACTGTGAGAGAGGCCTCTGCGGGTTGGCTATGAGCTATCCGTAACAATTTATTTTGCTCTGTATGATAAAATATTTGGTAGGGTTGGCAAACAAAATAGGATTGGTGAATGCCTACAAAAAAAGGAGCCTTTGATTGTTTTAAGTTATTGCACATACTAGCCCCTTGAATCTGCTGTCCGTTCACTTTCAAATTTTAAATTAACTTACCACCAAACACTAATTGCAAATAATTTGATTATAGTAAATGGCTTAAAAATTGTTCGCAACAAACAAACACAGGGAACTCAAATAGACAATTTAAAAACATACACTGTCAATTAATCCAACTTTTTCTAAACTCTAATTGTGTGCCGAATACTTGCCGCCATCTGGGTCAAGCAGTCTTATCTGTGGATTTCGGTTCTCTGCACAAATGTGTCCCCTATAGTAGTGGGACATTGAATAAATCCTCTTTAATGTTCTCGACTAATGTTGGCCTATGTGCGAAATAACCAAACCTGGAGGAGGACTGAAAAGCTTTAAAAAAGCTGAACAGTATTTCGATAGCGACGAATAAAAATAATGACAACAAAACACTCGAATGCTTTTACAAATGTACGCAACCTGGCCCGGACGGTTCGTCTGAAGATTTTCTATTCGAGAGCCAAAGATCTCAGGGAAAATCGCTCAGGTGGCGAAAAGGTTTAAATTGCAGGTTACTGCCAGCTCGATTAATAGATTCTCAAAGAGCACATAGTGGTATAGCTATCAATGAAAGGACTCAAGGGGACGCTAGTATAACACATATACCTACAATTGGGAAAGAGAGGAAAATAATGGAGCCGCAATTTCCTGAAAATTGAAAATCAGTCATATGTGAGTTTGTATACAAAAGGCAAGGTGATCCCATATGCGCCCATTGATCCCAAAATAAATTGTTCTTTTTCGGTTTACTGGTCTGGGGATAAACCGATGATTGACGATAAAATTGATTAATTTCTAGTAAATTTAAATAGTTGCAACGAACGAATGGCTTATCTCCGCCATTTCTTTACATGATCAAATTTGGATTTGAATGAGGTAAGGGTATATGCTAACTCGCTCATTGGTTAACACTGACACTGATGAGAATTAATTTGTAAGAAAGGAATAGTTACAAATTTTACTTTAAACAGATAGAACGGCGGTGGTGTACATCACCAAGTGTTATCAACCAAAAAATCATTGGTGCAATTCTAGCCCGAGACATTAATTTTATTGAGCTAGCATTATTCTTAACATGTATCGATGATATCGGATCAAGAATTTCTCCAATTATGGATGAATATTTGATTTTAGAATGAAATTCCAGATCGACGATATTGCAATTGAAAGCAATTGAAAACGGGAGTGATAGTCTTCATGTAAAATACTAGAATTAATAACGGCGTTATTAATCAAAACAAGGGGATGGAATTGATGACGTGGAAAGTTTGCAAATGCAATTACATGCAACTGGTTTACAATTGCAATACACACACACAGTTGTAATTTAAAATGAACAGTGCAAGTTAAGAAGAAAAAATCAACAGTGTCAAAGTAAAAGAGAACAGGAATAGTGAAATGTGAACAGTGATAAATAGTGGAATACTGATATAGTGAATTTGTCCAAACCCTTTAAGCTTGGAAAATAAATTTTGAACACACTGAGTGCTTTATTTAAAATCCATTACGAATCCGTATCGAAGGCTCAAAATTCGTAACGTTTGGTGTCACAAATGGGGGTTTGCAAATACCAAAAATGGATAAAAGCATAAACACCTAACCATCCAAGCCATTGAAAACTTCAGTGTTTTGGGCTTTCAACCGAAGGTAATAAAAACATGCTCCTATCAAGATTGCAGGAAGCTACGGAAGAGGAAAATGAAACAGGAGAACGTAGATCGCCATAATCAGCAACGATCGCAGCGCATATCTGATCAATACGTTCACAATATTAAGCAAGTATGCAAGCTATCCGGACGGCCGTATTGAAGTTAAGTGCAACAAAATGCAGCCTCTTTAGAAGAGGAGTTAACTATTTGCAGCATATTGTTTCAAGCAATTGAGTGAGAACGGATTCAAAGGAGCGTCAGTAATGAGTTGGCCAACACCAAAATTTATTATACAACTATGAGAAATTTCTTAGGGTTATGCACTTACTACCCATGATTTGTACCAATCTTCGCAGATGTTCCACGAAGCTTTGAACTATCATGTGGCCACCAGTATTATGGCATATCCGCAAGCAGGTGATATATTCATCCGCAAGCAGGTGAGATATTGGAAATCGGCTAATGGTGACAACTCAATAAATTGAAAATTGTGCTACCATCCAATCGGATATGAGAAGTTCTACAAGAAACACACGGTGGAAGAACTGGAGCATATTTGGTAATCAATAAACGTTGGGTAAGATAAGACACCGGTGGGGCAATGGCAGCAAGGACATTGAAGATTAGTGCAAATAGTGGGAAGTTTCAGCTGCAAAAAAAGGTATCGCAATCTCGGGAGAGAGGAAGAGTACAGCAATACAATGTAAGACTACACCGTTTGAACGACTGAGTGTTTTATTTGCAAAATCCATTACGAATCCGGACCAAACGCCCGTAATTAGTATGCGTATTTTAGGATAACATATACAAAGGAGTTGTGTTCTTCAGTTTTGTGAAGAACAAATAAAATGAATTTTAAGTACATTAATCTTTAGCAAATCGCAAACTTTAACAAAAGTTTTGAGTAAAAGTTATGAAAATGAACTCTTTAAAACAAAACACTATTACGAACCGCACAGAGGTGGTCGAAACGGTTTTGAATTAGCATTTCATGTAAGAAACCAATCTTATCTAGCCACATGGTCAGAAATTTTTATTATTCGAGAGAGAATATTTTTAAAACATTTAAAATTTCCGATAATAGCAATGAAATTGCTTTGACTTAAGAAGAATCGGAGGCCAGGATGTTTAGTTTCTTCTGTACTTTTTATCATTTGTCCTGCAACACGACATTGTTTGAATTTGGTTTTTTTTGTAACGCACGAAGGACTAGTTAACAATTCTACGAGCATAATCTGACCTCTCAGATTAACTTAAAACGTTTTAACGTTACTTGAGATTCGTAATTTGTTTCAGTTTGAATCCCACTAAAGGTGATTTTATTAGACCGGATTGGTGGGATCTTTGAACGATCCGGTTCTTCAACTCTCAAAAAATATTCACGAAAAACATGACAATAGCTTTCACATTGCCAAGAATGTTTCTCACTCAAATTAGTGAAGAATGTTTAGAAATTTTAAATTCTAGTTTCTCGTAAAATAAAAGAAACGTACATTTTTAGTTTCAAACGTAACAGAGACTATCAACATTGATTTGGTGAGACTGTATTAACCAAGCATCTTCACACTAAATATTTTAATAAATCATACTTACTGGTTGTTGCCGCCACAAGTGACGAAAAAATGACGACAAAAAATGATGTCGCATATTTAGCTGCGTTCGCCAAATGGGGAAATTTTTCTCTCGTATCACGAAATCTTCGCAAACATTGTGCGAATCTGAACCAGGCAGGCAGCATTGCTACAATTGGACGGGCATAACTGAATTCGGTGGCACATACATTTGGCTCTAAAAATAAAAACTCGTTTCATTTCACAGCGCACAGCCAATTTTAAGGAATACCTACCAGTTGTGCTTGTCAATCCCTTATTTTTGACATAAAAACAGAAAAAGTATTCTAAATCTAAGAAGACCGGTACTATACTGTTAAGTTGATCAGCTACCCAGAAATCAGCGAATCCAACGTAAAAGAATGGCGCTAAAACTACTCGTCCCAATACTCTAAATATAGTAAATAAAATGTTTTTTATGACAGAATAATGATACAAAACACTCACCGTAAAGTCCAAAACCTTGCCTCATGCCGAAACGTTCTCGTTGGATTAAATAAAAATGCCGCCATTAGCGTATACAGCATTAACGGATTTATATATGCGGGTATGCTTAGCGCTGAACTGTATAAAAAGCAGAGCACACTTAATGCCCATATAACGCCAAATATAGCAGCTAACTCCATTATATGCTGCTCCGACATATGATTTCGAGGATCCAATTCAAAAATTAGTACGTGATTAACGCCAGACGATCTCCATCCATAAACGTTAACGCCCCATAAAAATAAAAATTCAATTATTAAGAGGGGGCCTCTATACAGCCGAAATACTGTTCGCCAATCATCTTTCGGCGAATGAAATATTGCCGATAACAATACAACTAGTAATAGTATAACAAAAGCCCCTGAAAATAAACCAACTTTAAATGTTGTCCACGGGCTCTGATGTTCGCCTAACGGTGGTACTCGCAATCGTTTCATCGCCTTTTGTCGATCCCCACCCTCTATATCTTGGGTCACGACCGTTTCAGTTTCACTGATTAGACGATCGATATCTTTGTTTACATAAAAATGTGCAGTGTCAACATGTTCAGCTCGCCATCGACCACCAAAATCTACCGTCAATAATTTATCATGTTTCTTGAGGATTTTTCGAAATCCGGTAAAATTCAAATTCTGATAATTTTGCAGTAAAATGAGACTTAAATAAAATTCACTGAACGCAAGTTTAAGTTCTTGAATTTTACGGGCCGGTACATTTTTCTTGCGTAGCAAATTTTTGGAACGGAAAAATTTCCCCTCCTTTTGTCGAAAACCGTCTTCCATCGCTTCAGTTAGTTCTGTCCTTAGATTTCCATACTTTCGTGTGGCCTCTGCCAATTTTTCCGAATAGAATGTATTAATCTTTTTCAGCTCTTTGTCACAATAGTGGAAAAATTGTTCATCAAATTTGGCAAAATATCGGGTGAGCACATCTCGATCGACTAATTCGGCGGACGGTGATTGTTCTACGGCTGCATACAGCATTGCTTTCATTTCCTACACAAACAAAAATAATTATTATAGTAAAAATTATTTACGTATCCACGTGGTATATTAGGTCAACAACCTTAGGCACATTTTTAACTTCATATGACATACATTTTCCACACACACATTGTTTATGACGATACAAAACAAAAACATAAACAAACCCACGTGATATTTTACATACACACTCAAAACAAAATAGCGACTTGCGCTTTAAAATAATTTTCCGAAATGTCAAATTACAACAAAAAAATATAAATTTTCCAACTAAAATAAATAAAATAAAATTTTACCTCATAATGAATATACTGTTTTCGCCACTCCGGTGTTATATGGGCCGATAAATGTTCAGCAAATTTCATATTAAACTATCTGGGCTTGGGGTGCACGCAAATAAAAACAATAATACCAATGAATAAATTAATTTTGAATGAAAAACTAAGCAGAAAAATTATAAACTTTTGACTTTTCTCGTTAACAAACAACAAATGAAAATATTGGAAGAATTTGACACAGTTTCAAGGCTGTGGAAAATTTTGGTTGCTTGTCGTGCTACTGTTCAAAACACTTGTCGAATGGTTCCAATCTATTCTATATATAACATTTTTTGTGTAGATGGCTCTGTAACAACGCTATTCTCCGATAGATGGCCGCACATACACAATTGTGTCTTTACTATTAAAAGCACCATCATTTTATAATAGTTCCGTTAGGTGGCGTTACCTGTTAACGAAAGCATTTATTTTAATCAATATAGTTAGTCTCTTATGGAGAGTTCATCAAACTTTATTGGTAGTAAATTGCTTTTAAATTTGAGATAGTATTTCTCTGCGAGTGGGGATTTTTAATTTCAAGATGAAATGAAAGTTTTTTTTTTTTATTTTAAATCTTAAAATTATATTTTCTGTGATTTTATTACCTACATAATATGTGAGTAACCTTGAAGACTATGCCTTATAGAATTCTTTGTGTGTGGTCATGGTGATTTGATAAAATATAGCTCAAAGATACATGGCTCGTTGATTGCATATTTGTACAGTGTAACAGTGAAAATTTTGATTGTCGTGATAAATGTATCAGTTAAAAGCTTATGGTATCAAATTAAAATGTTCTTCTGTTAGATTATCTTTTCTATGCTACGATAAACTAAGAACAGGAACGGAAAGGGCAAACTGACAATTTCCGCATTATTGTTGGACAATTGTGCAACAAGTATAACCCTTTTTTATAAATTCAAAAATCACCATTTACTTTAATCCGTTCAAAGCACACATACAGTAGCGGAAATTTAAACTAACGGTAAAAAATAACGTAATGGAAACATATTCGAGCAGCCGCAAGTCGTCAATTAATTTTTTAGGAAGAAACGCTCGAGCTACATAAAATTATATACCAAGATAAGTGCATTTACGCTCCTGGTATATCTCATCTAATACGCCGGTACTGGTATATCTCATCTAATACGCCGGTACTAAGCAAGGAGCATCCACAGAAGAGTATTCGACACTATGAACAAACCAATGACTTAAGAATTTATTTATAGGATCAAAACAATGTAAGAAACCTAGGATTATGGTGATAATCTCCCACAACTAATTTTGAAGATCATTCATATCTGAGCTCTGGATAATTAAGTTAGTTACTGTCCACATCCTTTGGCATAGGCAGGATAAGATTATCTTTTCTGCAATAGTCCGCGAATTACATATCGCAGTTGAAAGTTCTGCGCGTAAATAAATTGCTCTTCAAAATTGGTAGATGACATTGAAGGTCACACAATAATGCTCTTCAACTTTGGCTTTATCGAATTTTCGATGCACGATTGGATGTTAGGCGATCCACATACCTCGAATGTTCGCTAAACATTCTTGACTTTGCATTGACAACTATCTCGGGCTTTTCATTCGTTTGCCTTTCGCAGTCTTCTCGCAATTGTATCTTCGTCTTGGTTGATTGAAAATATCTAGATTTTAAAAATTTTATTAAACAAGGAAACGCATCGACGAACACAATACGACAAATTATCGAAACGAAAGTCTTGTAGAAATTTACACAAATTTAATTTATGGCGATTTCTAAAGAAAAATAAAGAACAAAATCCATGCACTACCGAAAAATTCACGATTTATGAAACAATTAGCATCAAATCAAAATTAAAGAATGTAACATCTATTACCCAAAGTCGTTCACAAAATTGCCAATAATATTTACCTGCCACGTTTACTTCACACCTTTGTAAAGATAACCCAAAATTCCAACTCGAAAATAAAAAAGAGAGCGTATAGCAATACTAAGTAGCTCTCTCCTTATCTATCAAAGTATTCAGATGTCAAAAACTTAATAAATACAAATTTTAAGAAACCTCAATGTAAAAACTGTTTTTTTTAAGTATTATTTTTATTCTCAACCCCGAAATTGTCTTTTGCCATGGCTGTTTTTAACTATCGAGATAGCAAGAATTTACGAGACTGAGGGTAAAAATGTGGTAATTTTTGGTCTGAGAGTAAAAAATGCCATGATAGTAATATTTTGCCTACTCGCAGCCCCGAAAATTTCGGCTGCTATAACCATACTCTTAACGTTAGCCGAAAGTTTCCAGCCGAAAGATCAAAAAAATCGATAATGCAGATAGTGTCTTCACTTTCTCAGCCGAAAGTATATAAATACGTCACCATTGATCAACATTCTTCAGCCGAAAGTTATCAGCCGAATAATTATTCAACAACACATCAACAGAAACCATTTTGAAGGTTTTAGTATAAGAAGGTTGTTGTAAAACCATAATTATATTTAAACTTGAGAAAAACAAATATTTACATTAACCTTGCTCCAAATGAACATAAAGTATGATGGGGATGCCACTATGGCGATTTGATAAATCATAATTGTTGGTCACCTTTGGCCTAATTATGTAGAAATTCTGAAGGGGATAAAGCGTTGTAATTTATCAAAAATCCGCTAATTCAATATATCGAAAATGCATTGAATGGTCTGTCGTTCTAGGTTTGCATACCTTGTCATTGTAGCCACTATGGTCACTTGATAGGTCATCATTCTGGTCAACTTCGGCCTAACTGTGGAGAAATATTGAATTAGCAAAGTTGCTCCCCCCCGTATTCGAATCAAAATTAACCGGTTAATGAAACCAGTTAACGAAATTCTGATTGGGATAGGGGGTCCAATTTGAAAAAATTCCATCGTTCAATTTCTGAAAAATTCATTGAAATGTCTGGCGCTTTTGCTTAACCTTAATTCGCATTGATGCTACTATGGCAATTTGATAGGCTCTAATGCCTGCTAACAGTACAATTTTGAAAAAATTCTGATGGGGATACGGGGGTGTAATTTGGAAAAAAATTCCATAGGTAAATTTCTGAAAAATTCATTGAATGGCCCGACGCTCTTGTTTAAACTTAATTTGCATTCATGCCACTATGGCCATTTGATAGGCCATAATGCCTGCTAGAAACAGAACAATTTTGAAGAAATTATGAAGGGGATACTTAGTGTAATTTGAAAAAAAAAAATCTCTTGCTTAACCTTAACTCGCATTGATGCCACTATGGCTATTTGATAGGCCCTAATGCCTGTTAACAACAGTCAAATTTTGAAGAAATCCTGATGGTGGTACGTGGGTGTAATTTGACAAAAATTCCATAATTCATTTTCTAAAAAATTCATTGAAAGGCCGGCGCTCCTGATTAACCTAAATTGTTTAACCTAAATTGATGCCACTTTGACAATTTGATTGGCCGTAATGCCTGTTAACAACAGTCCAATTTTGAAGATATTTTGAATCTTGTTAACAGGCATTAGAACCTATCAAATGGTCATAGTGGCATCAATGCGAATTAAGGCTAAACAAGAGCGCCGAGCCTTTAAAGAGTTTTTCAGAAATTGAACTATGGAAATATTGCCAAATTACACCCCTGTATCCCCATCAGAATTTCCTCAAAATTGTACTGTTGTTAGCAGGCATTAGGGCCTATCAAATGGTCGTTGTGGCATCAATGCGAATTAAGGTTAAGCAAGAGCGCCGAGCCATTCATTGAATTTTTCTGTAATTGTACTATGGATTTTTTTTTACAAATTACACCCCTGTATCCCCATCAGAATTTCTTCAAAAATGTACTGTTGTTAACCGAACAAGTGGTGCAGTGGTTAAAGCTTCGGCACTTGGACCGGGAGGTACTGGGTTCGAATCCCATCAGAGGCTAGATGCAAATGGAATTTTCTTCATCGATTACAATCGGTGATGTTAATAAACACAACTATGACCCTCTGATGGAGTGCAGAATTCAGCGCCGACCCACCGTCCATGTCAATGTACAGGTTGACATGGAGCTTGCAATGTGCAGGTGGTATACTGTAATTGTGTGAGTAGGTGAATAGGTGAATGGGTTAATGATGTAGCATGAATGCGTGGTATCACAATGGGCCAAAAATGGCCTAAGTGTCAACCACTGAAACCTACTGTTGTTAGCAGGCATTATGGCCTGTCAAACGGCCATAGTGGCATCAATGCGAATTAAGGTTACGCAAGAGCGCCGGGCCATTCAATGAATTTTTCAGAAATTCAACTACATATTTAAATCTTGCCAAATTACACCTCTGTAGCCCAAACAGAATTTCGTGAAAATTGTACTGTTGCTAGCAGGCATTAGGGCTTATCAAATGGCCATAGTGGCATCAATGCGAATTAAGGTTAAGCAAGAGCGCCGGGCCATTCAATGAATTTTTCAGAAATTGCACTATTGAAATCATCCTTATCAGAATTCCTTCAAAATTGAAAAAAAACTTTTATTTTAATAACAACTTAAAGAAGTTAATTATATGAAGTATTAAATAATTTTTCTTAAATACTTAACTTTTTGCTGAAATATATTGATCAACATTGTTGAATTTTTCTTTTCGGCTATCAAACCAAAGACACAATCTGCATTATCATTTTTGTTATTTTCGTCTGGCAACTTTCGGCTAACTTTAACAAGGAGTTATAACCGTTTTCAGCTATCGTGATAGCAAGTATTTTCGGGGAGAGTGAAAAAGTTCAAGGTAGCAGTAATTAGTATTGGCATTTTTCTTAGATGGTTAAATGCAGTTCGAGAACGATATTTACAGATTAAAATGCAGAAAGTTTTATGGATCGATAAACAAAAAATACCTTTTGAAGGTCGGCAAGTGCTAAACACACACAAAAAAACAAACCAAATTAAAAAGGCCTACCTTACGATTTTTTTTAAATCAAGAGTGATGCTCCGAGATTTCTTAATATAAAAAAATCCTTTGAATTTGGAGCAGCTGGTGTCGTCCATTTAGTACAAGAAATCGATAAAGCAGACCGCATTTTTTTATATCAAGAGCGATGCTCCCAGCTTTCTTAATATATAAAAAAAATCCTTTGAATTTCAATCCTTCACTCTTCTCGAAATTCTAAATTTAATGCTACAAGAGCAACAATAATCAATCGATCTTATAAACCATCTTTTCAAGAAGACAAATATTTTTAAAAGCTTCCAGGTGTGCTTTCGAAGTGCTGAGTGATCGCGGTCAAATTATTCTTGTAATAAAATGGTTAGACAACAAACCGAATCCATATCGCGTCAAAGTTGGGAAAGGAGATGTGAGTATGAGATGGGACAGTACACTTAAGCACCATGTCAATATTTCGCGGCCTGTGTTTAACAAAGGTATATGGGCGGAGTGGATATACTTAACCAATCCTTATCATACTATCGCACATTGATAAAATCCAGAAACTGGAACTTACATGTTATAACGTATTTTCTAGATTTCACTGTTTCAGCGAGCTGGATGGATTACAAAAAATAAATATTACAACAAGGTCAACAACAAAATAAATTAAAGGAACTGTTGGAATTTCAAATGGAAATTGCTTGATAATTATTGAATGTATCGGAAAATGCTAGAAAGCGGATTTCTGAGTTTTTTTGGTTGATAGGCAATTAGTGATGGAAAAGTCGGTACAATTGTACTTTTTTCGATACAATTGATTTGTAAAAGTACAGAAGTACTTTATATCGGAATTCAGTAAAATCTGAAAAATTTTGATTATTTCTTTATTTTTTTGTTTCATCAAAATGTAATTATGGTAAATTGTTACGTAACGTTGTTAGCTGAATTAGATCTGTTTTGTGGGTTACTTTTGTTTCTACAAAACCTTTCCATTTAAAAAAGTAGAATATCCCAGTTCAATGAAGATTGATGATGGATTTTAGTAGGAAGGATTACAATTTGTGTTGGGGTTTGGTTAGGCTTAAACTGGGAGAAACAAAAAAACTCGATTCACAATTTGTTTTATTTTATTGACAATTTTACTTGGTTATAAAGTGTACCGAATCTTTTATTGGACTGACTTGCAAAAAAATGCACGGAAAATTTTAACACACCAACAAAATGTAAAAATGAATGACACATCAAAAAAGGAACGAATAACGAAAACTACTCTCTAAACATGGTGAATCGCAAGCGAGTCACAAGCGAGGTCATTCTTATATGTAAGACCTCGCAAACGACTCGCCTTTGCGAGTCAAAAGCGAGTCGTTAGTGTTGCACCTGGCGTATGGAAATTAAAATGAAAGCGAGCTCATGTAAATGTATTGGTAGTTCGTATTCCCTTCACATTAGAGTCATTTACGACGTGCGGGTGAATTAAAAGCGAGTTACAGGCGAATCAAGGATGAAATGCAGGCGACGTTAAAGTGAATCATTAGCGATCAGCTTTTATTTCTCAATCAATACTTTCATAAATAATGTCTGAAAAATAAAATTCAAAACGTTGGTTTCAATAAATTCGTATATGTTTATTTCTAACATTTTATAAATCATTCTGTATTATCCTTCTAGAAATTCATTTTACATTTTCTGTATTACCCTTCTAGAAATTCATTTTACATTTGTAGTACATACTTAAAATTTTCTTTTAATTTAATATATGGCAATCAGTCAAATTTATAAGTACGTTTTCAATTATTTGCATTTTTCATTAAAAATTGTAAAATTTTAAGCATAATTATAAAAACATATAATTTCATTGAAAATTTGATATTTAAAGTTACATTATATATAGAAATCGTTACATATATTTTATTTTATTCAAAATATCACAATAAATTACAAATTTATCAATAATCAAATTTTTCACAACTATATTCCACACTAAATGCGTCAATTTAATGATAATAAACAAAATGGCTACCTTACCCATAATAAATTTACTCACGTATACTATACTAATTTTCCATGTATTGGTGTCGTATGAAAATCTTAATTCGCTTGCGACTCGCTTTTGAGTCATTTTGGCGAGGCCTCGTAAATTTCTTTAGAGGGTAGTACAGCGTTTAGTACTGTTACCAAAAGATAGATAGCGCGCCGATGAGTTTTCGTTATTCGCTGTATGTATTTAGATAATACAGGGTGCATTCACTTGCACAGTTGCATTTGAAATTCGGAGTATTCTGACAGAAATGGTTCTAAGTTAAGAATTTACATTACAATTTAAATTATACAAATTACTAATTAATTATTACATTGAGTAAATTGAACAATTGAGAAAATAATATTTAGGACCAGTTGATACTATAATAATTATGATACTATAATAATGTAAGTTTCTGTAATAATTTTGACATTAATGAAACAATTTCTCTTCCATAATTTGTTAGAGTTGAATACTGAAATGTTTTTGACTTATAAAAAATTGTAATAATCGTTATTGCATACGAAAATAAGATAACCGAAACTTATTTTAGATCCAATACTTGAATAAATGTATTAATTTAGTTGAACAAGCAATAATTTGTTAACAACAATGAATAAATACAAAAATTATTTCAGTTACGTCAAAAATTATTACTCATAGCTGTTGTAATAATTTGGTTGCATTCAGATCCCACCAAAACACTGGCAAAAAACAAAACAAAAAAATAAAACAAAAACGGAGCCTCGTTCACAATTCAAACCCGTAAATTAAAAAGACTAAAATAATTTCATAAAACATGTACATTTTTTTTAAACTATATGTGATTGTGGAATGGGTAATTCATTACAAATGGCTCGTTCAAGATAATTCTCGGCAGGCCAAAAAATGTATGTTGTGGTGCATTGGTACATTGAGCTAAAAGCCGCAAATGATTCAGATAAAAAGCATGGCAAAGCGCAAAGCAATCACGGAAAATTAAATTGTTTCTGGACGAGCATACCGAAATTATTTCGGATAATGCCAAGGAATTAGAAATTTGCCTGGGGTTATTTGTAGCTGAACACAATTTACCATTTGCAATCTTGGATCATTTGAATTTTGTCTTAAAATCCTCAATTACGGATTCAAAAATTGTTAAAAAATGATTATCAATCGACCACAAGGGTCAAAAGATAATTAAAAACACAACAGGACCAGAAAATTCAAAAATTTTCAAACGCACCGATACTACGATGGAAAAAAATTAGCCATAATTGTTTATGATTTGAAAAAATGTTAATTTTGTTAAATTTGTTTATACCTTTTTTATTTTATTATAAATCACAAATAAAATATTTTTTAAGGCTTGAAAAATTTATTTTGTATAATTTTTATATTTTCATTTATTTTTTAAATCACATAAAATAAATTTTCAAATGTATTTTATGTATTCTAAATTTTGAATAAGGCAATAAATTTTGGATTAA
This sequence comes from Nephrotoma flavescens, assembly GCA_932526605.1. Lineage (NCBI taxonomy): Eukaryota > Metazoa > Arthropoda > Insecta > Diptera > Tipulidae > Nephrotoma > Nephrotoma flavescens. Next base: position 242,868,032 of record OW052222.1, read on the forward strand.
AAACTATTTCTGCGGGTATGTTATATAAAAAAAAACGTTAAAAAACATTAAATACAATTCAACTCGATTTAGTACAATTTTATTTCAATTTTCAGTACAATTCAAAAAATCCATTTTCCATAGAATACGAAAATCAAAAATATCTTTTGTCTATTCAATTTTTGGAAATTGCCGGAGCAACATCGGAACTCATTACTCACCAACAACAAGATAAATAACAAAATTATTTTTATAAAATAAAAATTCTATTTAAAATCAAATTTAAAGATTTTTTATTTATTTATTATTAAACTTATAAAGTGCTCGGCATCTTACTTCCATATGTGGTGACCCTATACGTCGATTTTTACCGCAAAACAGGTGAGTGATTTTTTATTTATTAAACCAAAGTGAAATAAAGATAATTTTATTAAAAACAAAGTGCATGGTGTTTTAAAAATATTTATATAAATTTAAAAATATAAAAAGAAGAGTTTTGTAATATAGTAGCCCAAGCCCCCACCCGCGGTAAGCGCACTATATTCACAAATCTTACAAGATAACACGTGTCCTTTCCGACATCAGTCCTAAAAATTCTAATTTTGCTCTAGTCAAAAACCGCGTGTTTTATATTTGTGGCAGAATATTTCTTTAAGTGTGTGAATATATTTTTTTATTAAGTGAACACCGTTATATAAGTGTTATGAAAAAACTTCACAAAAAGATAGCATCGTGTTAAATAATGACGCAAATCGTCAATTGAATGTTCATGTCCAGTCTAGAATAGCTACCAGCATTCTGGGAAACCAACCCGAAGATTTGGTTCATCATATCAGCTGAAATATTGTACGACGCGAACAACATTACCAGCGACAGACAAAAGTTTGCGCACGGAAGCATGAGCGTAGAAGGCCGAGTACATTCTACAATACCCTGCAACCATTAACAAATACGACGCCCTCAAGAAAGTCCTAATCGATCGCTACTCCATCACTGAGGAGCGTAGATTAGAGACGATGTTGAACAAAGTCGAATATGGTGATCAGAAACCTTCGGACATAATGCACAGAATCAAATCGTTGGCCAGCAAAAATTTCACGGTCAACGTCATCACATAACTATGGATCAGGTAACTCCCTGATTACTTACAAGCGGCGAACATGAAGAATTCCCCAAATTTGAAATAAATGAATTTTACACATTCACTGTATCGAGGATTGGCCAGCTCATAGAGATTTCCGACAGACATGGCATTTATGCATAGTAAGATTAAGACATCCTAAACAAATAAAAATTATCCCCATTTTAATACGATGAGGCAGACCCATTTGTTATTGACCCCGAACTTAATGAATTTTCCAAATTTAAAATAAATTAAATTTAGACATTCACTGTATCGAGGATTGGCCAGCTTACGGAGATTTCCACGGACATGGCATTTACGCATAGTTAGCCTAAGACATCCCAAACAAATAGAAATTATCCCCATTTTAATGCGATGAGGCAGACCCATTTGTTATTGAACCCAAACTTGATAAATTTTCCAAATCTGAAATAAATGAAATTTAGACATTCACTGTATCGAGGATTGGCCAGCTTACGGAGCTTTCCGACAGACATGGCATTTACGCATAGTTAGCCTAAGACATCCCAAACAAACATAAATTATCCCCATTTTAATGCGATGAGGCAGACCCATTTGTTATTGACCCCAAACTTAATGAATTTTCCAAATTTAAAATAAATTAAATTTAGACATTCACTGTATCGAGGATTGGCCAGCTTACGGAGATTTCCACGGACATGGCATTTACGCATAGTTAGCCTAAGACATCCCAAACAAATAGAAATTATCCCCATTTTAATGCGATGAGGCAGACCCATTTGTTATTGAACCCAAACTTGATAAATTTTCCAAATCTGAAATAAATGAAATTTAGACATTCACTGTATCGAGGATTGGCCAGCTTACGGAGCTTTCCGACAGACATGGCATTTACGCATAGTTAGCCTAAGACATCCCAAACAAACATAAATTATCCCCATTTTAATGCGATGAGGCAGACCCATTTGTTATTGAACCCGAACTTGATAAATTTTCCAAATCTGAAATAAATGAAATTTAGACATTCACTGCATCGAGGATCGGCCAGCTCACGGCTAAACAAATAAAAATTATCCCCATTTTAATACGATGAGGCAGACCCATTTGTTATTGACCCCGAACTTAATGAATTTTCCAAAGGACCCCGCACAAATCTTATGGAAATTGGGTCCCTGTCAAATTCGCTGAATTTTTGATATGTGATAGAGTTCATCATACTGGCCAATTGTCTCAATGGCCACAAAGCTCAAAAATGGATAGTTTGGCCGGTACAGAGCTTTAAAGCTCCGAGTATCCTCCACGGATTTATGTATATGCGCAGTGTGTATAGACTTTTGAAATAGCCTATTTCATTTTTTTATTATCTAGGCTTATATTTTTGAGGTTGCTGAATTCAGATCTGAGTTATATTTTCAAAATTGACAGTTGGCAGCTGTCAAATAGCTGTCAATGTGCTATAATAAAGCCAAAAACTTGTTTTTTTATGTTTTATCTTTCTTTTTTTTTTACTTCGATAAGTTCAAAGATGTTATCAAATCAATAACAATGACTATCGGCAGCTGTCATTTAGCTGTCAACAATTCTTTAAAGTCCGGTAATAAAGTCAAAAAATTATTTTTTGTTTATAACTTCAAGTTTTTTAGATAAGTGAATATAAATATGATATAAAATTATGTAGTCATCAGCTTACAGTTGTCAACAAGCTGACAACTAACTGTCAAAATGCAATAATAGAGCAAGTAACATATTTTTGTGCTTAACTTTTTGGATAAGAAATCAAATATGATATAAGTTTATGACATCAGTTTTGAAGTCAGTGATCTAAGCAACTTAAAATTTTTTTAAAAAGTAACTTTTAACATGGAATGTGTTCATAAAGAGGGGGTACTTCGCGAAGGCCACCACTTCGGATTGGGTGAAAATGATCAGTTTTAGGAGGGGAGAGGTGAAACGGGACTTAGAAGAATTTCGATTTAGGGACTTAAAATAATTTCGTTAAAGGGACTTAGGATAATTCGGCTTTAGGGATTTAGAATAATACTTTTTATTAAACTTGGTTATTGGTTATCCGTAAACATGGGCTATGCCCGTCAATTGTGTTTACACAACCCGGTTTTGACAGGTAGTTGATTGATAGGTGACAGCTGTAAGCCGAGAATATCCTCGAATGTTGCCACATGCAAATAATAATATATAGGTAAAGGTCGGTTTATTATGTTCTTAACTTGTTCATATTGAAAAATAGATTTACACTTTCTTTCTCATTAACCCTTTCCGGGGCACCGGTACATATTTGTATCGGCTACATTTTTTGCTTGTTACCCCCGTATCTGCTACAATTCGGACTTTGGATGGTTGACTATGGGTATTTCAAGTCGCTAAGAGGTTTCTGAAATTAGTCAAGTAATTTTTTATTGTTATTTAATTATAAACAATTGAAAGTGAAAAAACTGCTTTTTTCGGGTAAAAATCGTCCACTCGAAATCTGGTACATTAGTATATGATTTTAGTGCGTATACCGATGTTTTGAAGATTGCTGATCACGGGTGCCAAATGACTCAATATAATCCGAATGTTCGAAAAAACACATTTATTACACAATTATTCACGTCTGACGACAAATTCCATATCAGAAGTCTATTTTGGCAATTTTTACAAAGGATTGTTGACAGCTAAATGACAGCTGCCGATACTCATTGTTATTGATTTGATATCATCTTTGAACTTATCGAAGTAAAAAAAAGAAAGATAAAACATAAAAAAACAAGAAGAATTTTATAATCGTCCGTGAATTTAATTTGTTTAATAATTTTTTTCACATTTTCATCACACATACATAGTGAGAATTTCCTGTGGTTTCTGATTTAGTGATATATAATTCGCTAAATCGATATGTTCTTGTTTTGTATTATCGGTAAAAAGCAAGAGTTGGATTTTTGCAGTTTGGTCGTTGCAACCTGATGAGTAGACCAACTTTTTATCAGTACGAAACCAAGCTGCCAAGAAGCTACCTAAGGGTGGTCTCATTTTTGCAAGGGTTTGTGTTCTTTGTGTAAACAAGTACGCCCTGGGGTTAAAGGTTTGGGGGAGGGGAGTGCATTTTTTCTACTTTTGTGGTAGAAATATTGTTAATAAATGGCCTCTTTGTTTTCTGCGACTAAAATAGTCGTAAACATTGTATGGGTGTCCATTAAAATAATATTTTGTCCGAAAAGTCGAAAAAAATTATTAAATAAAAAAACAAGTTTTTGGCTTTATTATAGCACATTGACAGCTATTTGACAGTTGCCAACTGTCAATTTTGAAAATCTAACAACAGATCTGAATTCAGTAACCTCAAAAATATAAACCTAGATAATAAAAAAAATGAAATAGGCTATTTCAAAAGTCTATACACACTGCGCATATACATAAATCCGTGGAGGATACTCGGAGCTTTAAAGCTCTGTACCGGCCAAACTATCCATTTTTGAGCTTTGTGGCCATTGAGACAATTGACCAGTATGATGAACTCTATCACATATCAAAAATTCAGCGAATTTGACAGGGACCCAATTTCCATAAGATTTGTGCGGGGTCCTTTGAAATAAATTAAATTTGGACATTCATTGTATCGTGGATTGACCAGCTCACAGAGATTTCCGACGGACATGTTTCAACAGTCGTATAAGCTCGGGAACATTTTGTTACAATTTAATAAAGTTTTCAGAGTCTCACATACATGGGCAGATAGATCTGCCAAAACCATATGCGTGTAATGAACGGGATCTAATTATGGTTATTTTTAATTTGTCCAGAGACAATTTTACGTTTATTATTTTATCCCATATCGCTGAAATGTTCACGGGATCTCTTTCATACATTCGAATAGGTCAGAAAATTATCTATCAGTAATGTGAAAACGGGACACGAATGATGATTTTCACCATGTTTTCCCAAATTTAAAACTTCTTCATTTTCAATTTTATTCTTAATTTGAAATTTGGGTATTTTCTCCAACAGAATTTTTACAAAATTGACTTTCCCGAATAAGCTAGAAACCCGATTTATTGTAATAATAATCAAATAACAGAAATACTAGATATGTTCACGGGGTCATGTTTATATTTTTAGATAGTGCAAAGATTTGACTTTCGATAGATCCGGACAGGGTTCGGTTATTATGATATTTACTGAATAATTTGAATAAAATTTCAAATTGTATTCAACCGATCCTAGAGAAGTTCATGATGTCTGACCTATACATAATCAGATAGCATTCAAAACCCTAGGAGTGTGGTAAGTTATGATGAATAGTTCAAAGTTCCTACTATCTTGCTGGCTGTTGTACGGTCTATTATGACGATTATTATAAGGTAAAGTGCATTTAGAAATTTTTACGATTTTTCCTTATTTTTAAGAGAAATTCTGGTATATTGGTCTGGTTTTTATCAATTCATATATTTAGACTATATTTTCCTTCCTCTTTTCTTTTCCTCAGGCACTTCTGTAATATAAATGTTAAAGATTATCTAAAAATGTTTCCAATTTCACTACAAAACAAATCCAATTTGAATACTTTAAAATTTAACAGTGTAAACGTTTGATATTACTTTTGTTTGTATTTCACAATCATGCCTGCAGATCGTTAGCCTCGTTATTGGCATGTTTGACATTTAATGTAATGATGTTGAAAAGTTGTTCTTGGTAATAACCATGTTCAAGTTGTGCTATAAAAATAGATCAATATATAGAATTTTTACCTATTTATTGTACTTCCCAAAAAAATTATATTCAATTTATGATTCAATATTAAATCATGTTCGATAAGAATTACTGCAATTCATCCTATACCTATATATATATAACCTTACAACTTACCCATTAATAACGGCACTTGAGAATTTGTGTAACATTTCAAAGAAAAAAACTTGTAAAACGTGCAACTAAACGGGTATCGTCAAGTATAACAAGAATCAGGGGGATTAACATATTTTTAAAACCGACCACGCATACTTCCGGACACTCGACATTAGAAAGTAAATTTTACTACTGACTGTATATTTAACTACTTCATCAAAATTTACATAACACCATTAAACCATATGTTTTATTTGCCATACACTTACTGTGCGTAGTAAGCGAACTCAACCATAATATAATATGAATTGCGTATAAATATTTCGCTGACCGTATTTAGATTATTGTTTAGCTATTTATTATTCTTGTTCAATGTGAATGCTAATTATTATTACACGCGACATACGAAATCAAAATACTATGTTGTGGTTTCGTATAGTAATAGTAAATCGACGTCAATATCGTGACAGTTATCGTATTCAAATTAACCCAGTGCAAGGCTGGTTTCATTGATAAAAAATACTCATTATCGACACAATAATTTAGTCAAGGTTGTTTGTATTTATTTTGCTTTATACCTATCCGCTAATTAAATGGTTTTAGTGGAATGATGCTTTGTGCACAGTTTTACCTCGCCGATAAGGGGTTAAGAACTATAAATCAAGGTTCTTTTTGCTGCGTTCAAAACGATTTGTAATCATTATCAGCAGACTATTAGAATTTTTAATTAATCTTTGATATTTAATAAACAGTAAAAAATTGTGTTTTTCACAGATGCTGGGATGACGTCTCTTAATTAGGGCGGAATTCGGTACATAAATTGTATATTTTTGCCGTGATTCACAGGATATAGTGTAGTGATTATTCAAGCATACCAGATTTTATTCTATATGGGATTTACATATCAAAATTCTCAAATATTTGCACAAAAATTAGTTTGGTGTGCACGTTCAATGGTTATTCAAATTTTTATTCGGAATATGCAAAATAAACTTGTTCTCCAAAACGAAATTCCATACGATCATGTGACCTTCTTCATATAACTTTCCATCATCAATTTTGACACTTTTATCGTTTAGTGCTATAAAAATGAATGTTGATGAGGTGACATGTTTCATATGCACCCGTACAATTGAATTAAATCGCATGCACGGGGATCTACTCGTCTGAGTGGAGATTTCTATTTGAACACTTAACGGTTTATATGTTATGTATGCGAATTACGATAGTTATGGTGGTTTTGCCTTTAGATTTGCTTGGAGTGATTCGACACAATTCATTCTTAATTGCAAAACTACGTTGAACTTGTTTATTTTACAAGTTCGAGGGTATTAAACTATCAAAGTCCAACATTTATGAATGATTTGCAAAATTTTGTTGATAGATAAATGTATCGATTAGTGTGAAGTGTAAATAAGTCATCCTTTCGATTATTCGGTGATTTACGGGGACTGTTATGTATAGTGCATCCGGTATTACGAGAGTCTCAAGGTTGAGTATTTTTAATTTTTAAGGTGGTAATAGGATGGTAACCGCAAAGCCAAAATATAAATTTATGTATCGTGAGCTAAACGTTTTCAAGTCACACTTATAAATATTACAGTGATTAAATATTTTTAGTAGCATTATTGTTGGGTGACTCAAGCCCAACAAATTTCGTAAAATAACTTTATGTCGACAAATTTTCAAAAGCTTCAAATATAAACAATTTTAGCTTTTCGATAAAACCCTTTCAATGCGTCTTGTTACGTCAGTATTTTTGACGACAATACAGCTGAAAATAAAATATTTAGTCGCTAAAGTTTTAAATTTTAATTATGTAGCACAAAAGGGTTAAAACAAAAGACTAAATTTATGTGCTTATGACGCTTGATTATAAACATTTGTTGGGCTGCCTCGCGCCAATCTTTTCCAGAACTTTACAGTGTTTAAAAATGTCGGTAACAAAAAACGTCAAGCATTGTTTAGTTTTAGGGGGTTCGAGACTTCAGTTTTGAATAAACTCATAAAATATGTTATTTCATTATTTGCTTAAATTTTATGAAATTTTTCTTAGAAATGCAAATCAAAAGATTATTGTTTGCAGAAAGCTTAGCAAATCTATAATAAAGTTGGTAATGGTTTAGGGCTCGTTTTTTATTTTAAATAAAACAAATTTAAAGACTGAGCTTTCGATGTCTCATCGACATCATTTTCAAAGCTAAGGTTTAGCTTTGAAAATGATGTCGATGAGACATTTAAAGCTCAGTCTTTAAATTTGTTTTATTTAAAATAAAAAACGAGCCCTAAACCATTACCAACTTTATTATATTTAGTTATTATTGGCTCAATAAATAATTTTTAATTAGCAAATTTAGTTTTCAATTTTATTTGTTGTAGCTCACCCTAAATATTTTTTAAACACCGCCTAAGATATTAAGCTCAAAAAGCAAATAGAATCCAATCAGAAATTAAAATTTCAATGTGTGCCTTAAACTAAGTTACAGATTTTGGCTTTTGAATTAAATAAATTTTTGTTTTGGATTTAGAGAGATTAAATTTTGCCCGATTTCTTCCAACATTTTTGGTATCGTCAATAAGTAACACGAAAAGTTGAGCTAAATTAGTTCACCTAAAATTGATGAGCACATAATAAAGCAAATTGTAAACAGAGTTAAACAGCCCAGTTACATGTATGAGGAAAATTTTTTGTTGTTACATAAAATGTAAGTATGTTTTTTGTACTGTAAGTAAATTGTTACATAAAATGTAACCAAGCTGTTACATAAAATGTAAGTAATGAAATGAAACAACATCTTTAAAAAAAGGAACTTCTTTATTTCCAAAACTTTATCTTAAACAGGTACAAGTAATTCTTAATTCAGGTTTAAATTATTTTCATTAATCACAGTATTTAATATTTTTCATATTGTAATTAAAGTGTTTTTAATTGCCATTGCATTTGTAGCATTTATATAGCATACTTTTGTCAGCACATTTTAAATGTGTCCAATATTAGCCCTTACAACATTCCACTCAATATCCGCCTGGTCCCAACATTTCACTCAATCGCTGTAGGGATTCATATACAGATCAAACAGAACCATCTAGTTTCCTGTTTGGCGACAAGTGGGTTGTCCACTTGCATCTTTTTATTGTCAACATATGTAATTGGGTCCAAGTTCTGGACATTCCGTCACTGTGGATGCCACATACTCGTCATCGCTAAATATTTCTCGATTCATAAGCTCTATTCCTACTAACTTCACACTTGAGATAGGAAAAATCCCGGATTTTTATCAGTCGCATGAATACGGCCTGAGATATACACGACGCGATCGACGTGACTTAACAGTAAAAAATATATGACGTCAAACTATTAGCGAGTATTCAGCAGGCTATGGAGAACAACGTTTTTGACATTTAGTAATGTCACCGTCACGTCGAGTACGTATATCTCAGGGGTTAATTACAAAATTTCGCATAAAATTTTCCGAATGCGAAATTTTGTAATTAAGATATTTTGTAATTAGGGGCTTTTATAATAGAGATTTTGAAATTGAATATTTTGAAATGCGAGATTTTTATACCTAACCCCGACTTATTTTATGTCTCACTTTTTAAGAGTTAAATGATATACTGGGTCTATTTTTTAATTAAACCTGAGCAAGCAGGCTTGCCTTGATGGGTATTGTACACCGAGCACAGGTTGTGCAGTGCCAAATGATCCAGTGTGCATAAAGTAATAATTTGTTTTTTACTTTGCATACTCTTCGTACACTGGCATTCTATTCAGAAAAAAATTTAAAGAACCGCGAGTATGCTCGGTGTAAGCACAGTTCACCAATAAAAACACAGTGTGCAGAGTAAAATTACTCAGGTTGAATAAAAAAAACACAGAGTATTTTTAGACAGTGCACTGCTTGCTCAGGTTGAATTAAAAAATAGGCCAACTGTTTCATCTTTTCAATCATTGTTTTTCTATTGTGGTCTCAGCGTACTCGAATAAAACATCATTCTATTTCTGTTTCATGATGTCTATGGTTACTCGATTTATTTATTTATAAATCACTTGCAATTTTTGTTCATACGTTTGCCAAAGTGTGGAAAAAAACAAAAAACATATTTATGCTGAAAAGTTGAAATTTCGAAATTTTTTGTGCAATTGTTTAGATAAAAGCGAATATTATTTTGGTTTAGAAAAATGAGACATAAACTCGAAAATTGTGATGGTTCAACATACCGCCCCTGAATATCAGACTGGTGAAATGCTCATTTACAAAAATTTCCATTTCTTAGGTCGAGTAACGTCCATTTTAAATTTCTATTATAAAAATAGTTGAGTTCAAGTCTCACACTTTTATACGCCACTAAAACCTTTCCTGAAGGTACCTAACGCTTTCTTGAAGCTTGAATATTTAGTTAGGTACATTTAAAAAAACGGCTGTTGTCGAAAGTAGTTATTCTGGGTTAGCAGTGATATAACTGATTGGTCTCGAATTTAGTACTGCTTCTATTTAACACAACGTATTTAATTCTTCCTATAACTTAGTTCCGTCTTAAGATTACTTTTATTAAGATGACATTTCATTGTCTTCTCAGCGTATTCTCAGAGCCCGCCCAAGTTCGGTGCTGTGGGTGAAATAAATTTCCAAGCATTTCCTCTTTGCAATATAAAATTTTGTACTACTGGCACGGTGCTTAACGGATTGAGAGCCGCTTCTGGTTTCTCAAATTGTCGTTTTACTCTATGAAAATTTGTCTCATTATTGCTGTGGATTTCTTTTGGTAATCCCCTCGTACTTACAAACCATTTTCAAACGATTATGAATGAGTCAGTGATAGCATCTGTCACCAATTCCAGATGAATGGTTTTCATGATCTTACAAATGAATACTCACCACATATGCTTTCACGGATTTAGATCTGTAAATTATAACGAGTCAGCTGGTGTAACTTTCGATGTATCATGGATTACGGAAGTTAAAACTAAAACCATTTGTACAATTAGTTAAAGTAATACGAGCGATCTTTCACGTCAGATTCAGTATGAAAATTTCTTATGTGGAGGTTTCTCATGATTAATTCAATTATCACATACCGGCCTGGATGACAAAATGGTTGAATGCTTTTGACTGAATGAAAAATTAAAAAGCTCTATAGCCTGCTGGATTATTCTCAGATTTCACATGCACAATAAAAACCGATGGGACCATTTAAGAAATGTTCATGGCAATATCTGTATGGCCACAAAAACCTTACAGCATGATTGTCACTGATTTAACCAGTGAAGGGCAATCTGTGAGATGAGGCATGCTTCAATTTGAGTTGTAACCGTGTACACCCCCTCGAATGTTAAGCTTAACTCACAAATACCTCTTTTGAGATGAAATTTTATTTTTGAGAAGAAAATTATACCATATTTTAATTTGTTTTCAAAAAATTTACCACAAACTCTTTACCTTAGTAATTGCCAGAAAAAAATAAATTAAACAGAAATTTCATGTAATATGACGTTCAGTATAGGTCCAGGTTATACTCTGGCAGCTGGTAATGTTCCAATTAATTATTTCGCCATGTGTTGTTTATGGAGGAGACATTTTCCAGTAACCAATAATCCAGTATTTGTAAATATGCTAAGGTCAATTGAATCCCACCATACACCGTGTTATTCTGTGCATATCCTGAATAATTCGCTTCATTAATATGTTGTGTTTGTCCAAGGTTATTGAATTTCGGCTGGCAGTCGTAAGGTCTGAATTTTGGAGCCTACCATTCACTCTTAGTATTCCATTGTCATCTAAGACCGGATTCAAATATATACAAGTCTGTTTTTTATGTCTAAGTGCCTTGAGGATTTGAGGCAGTGAATTTCGCTATAAAAATCTTATTCCTTGATAATTTTGAAAAAAGTAATTTCTGCACCTTGTGAATTTCTCTATTCGACAATACTTCTGGCTTGTTGGCTAAGTGTTTTGTGGTAGATGGATCGCTTACAAAATGTGACAAAGAAATAATGCTTTGTAGAGTGCTTCTTACAGTATGTTCCACAATGAATTATCTCAATTTATTCTTTCTTTTTAGCCCACACCACAATTTAGCAAGTAAACTTATTCTCTTCACTCTATTATTTTTTTTCGGTTCTTTCTTTAATTTAGTTTAGGCATTTTAGTGGTAAACAACGAACAACAAAAAGCATTTTGAAGTGCTGTTCTTAGTTACCCATCCCAAAAGACCCAAAATGAATGTGAAACAGGTAGCAAAATTCAACAAAACCTCCGCGTCATTTGTGAAGAAGTGGATTAAGCGGTATAGTGACTGTGGAAATGTGGATGATTTACTGGGAAGAAGTTTAGGTAGAGTCACTTCAGAGAAGGACGATAATGTCATTTTGAAGTTGATCGAGAAAAATCCGACAGTAAACGTATGGCAAGCAAAACAAAAACTAAGTTAGAAAGGTGTTGAAGTGTCAATACATACATTTCGACGAAGACTTGAAGAATTCGATATTAAAAATAGGAGCACTTAGTATAAACCGTTGTTGACAGAGAAGCACATCAAAAAAAGTTTGACTTGGGCAAACGAAAATTTGGACTGTGTTTGGAGCAATGTGATGTTTACAGACAAATCATCTTTTGTGGTATATAATTATTGGCCTGGACAACTAAAAGTCACAGATTTATCCAACGAACCGTTAAGCACCCTCAAAAGGTCCATGCTTACGGTTGTCTCATTTATGGTGAAATTATACCAAAATGTTTTGCTAAAGTCCGCTGAGAAACTATTTGGATGTAGAAATAAAGATTGGATCTTATAAGAGGATAATGACCTTAAACATCTTAGTCGCCTTTGCACCCAGTGTATAGAGCAAAATGGTATTCAAACATTGGATTGGCCGTCACAGAGTCCAAATACTAATCCGATCGACAACGTCTGGGGTCTTCTGAAGACTAAGTTTAGAGGAGAAAGAATAACAACCACAGAGCAGAGTATCCGCGTTCTCAAAAACATTTGGAAGGACTTTACAATAATATGACTAAGATTAATCCAGAGTATGCGGCCAAATTAAGTGAAAGTTGCACTAGAAGATGTCATCTAATTGTACGAGTATATGCCTTTTGCATTAATAGTTTTCCGTAATGTTAGTTGGATAGTTGGATGAAGGTTTGATAGTTGCAAACTTATGACATTAAGTGCAAATGTATAGGGGGATGACACAAGATTACTAAAGCCCTTACGCTGTCATTTAATCTGATTTGTACGTTGCCCATATGATGAAACACTCTTGTGATATGTTCCAAAATTTAAAAGAAGTTAGAAGCTCATTTTGTCGACAATATCTCTACAATAATATTTGGTGATCTTGATCTCCCTGTTGAACCAATACCTTTCAGCACATTTTATCGATTTCGGCAATCTAGATAAATTTAAGCAGTTGCCATTGGAGAAAAATGTCCGCAAGGTCCTGCTACAGCTTAGGGCCACATGTAATTAAGTCATTTAATGATACTCTCATGGTGAATGTTGCTTAAGTATCGAACACGGCTCGGGGTTTGGTTCTTGTGCTGTCTTCCTTTGGAGGTTAGTTTCACTTTGATTCGTTGACTTGATCTGCTCGGATCTACTCATGTCGATCTATCGGGCTACAGCCATTTTTTCGATTCTCTTAAAGTGCTATGACTTATTTTAAAAGGAATCCTCATCGTGTATCCTTCATCTAATATTTACGCGCAAAACTTTTTTGAAATAATTCGTAAATGTTTATTTTCCCCTCGGTGAGATTTCTTTCCTCTGGGATGTTCTCTTTCTCAATGAATAATTGTAATTGTTCTTGAATTGGCAATTATATAATCCAGCTGAATTCCAAATGTTGTACCGTGGGTTTATTATATTGGCCGTTTTTGATATTGTTAATTATGCCACTTTTCATATCAAATCCAACTAGAAGCAGTATGATTAACAGAAAAAAGAAAAAAAAAATTCCAATAATGTTCCAATCGAAAATTCGCATGGGTATTCTTTATGCCATGCTGAGCAATTACGTAGAACACTATTTTTATCTTAAGTTAGGGGAAACTATACCCGAATCTGGGCCATCATTTGAGACATTAAAAACGTGTGTACTTAAAAAAAAATGAAAGAATCACTACCAAAAATGGCCGAGCTTCATAAACAAAAAACGTAGACTAATTTTCGTTGCTCAAATTCATTGAGCATCATAGAATAATCGCAGAGGTCTAGGACTTGCTTAAATCAACAAACTTTAAGAGTAGCTTCAGCAGTAGAATTCTTATATTATTGTCAACCGAACAGATTATACATTTCCCTTGTCACGTATACTTGAATTGTGGCAATCCCCATGATTCATGAAAATTCTTACTTTCGTTCGAGACAACATAAAAGGTTCAGAACACAATCTCGTTGAGAAATCTGTTGACACTCGTTAGATTTTAACAGATCACTTAATATTTTGTAAAATATTTAATGTACAAAAATTCTACTTTCAAATAAAATATTAGTATGACGGGTACGTATGGCATGAGAAAAGTATGGAATGCTTGGGATGAGAAATATTTGTTATGTGAATAAAAGTGCTAATAAACTCAAGGTATTGTTCTTCAGTTGAATAAATTATGTTCAATAGATACCGTTTAGTTTTCGTGATAAAAAGTTTTGATACGACCAAGCAGAACGAACACCGACTAATAGAACAGAAAAAAAGACGCATTATGGGCTCGGATTTAAGCTATTCCTGGATGCGATTCTCACAAATAAATACATCCACAACAACAATGACAATTCCAACGTAATGCTTTATTGCAATTATTAATGACCTTCAAAATTTATTAATGTTTAGTTTGCCACGCCACAATAAACGCACATAACATTTTAGTGCTGCCTCTAAACTTTAACCATAACGCCAAACGATCGCTAACGTAATTTAAGTATTTTGTGATGTCGTCGCGGTGCGAATGATCAAACAAAATAAAACGAAAACATTGATTCACGACGCACCACACATTTTTTTCAATGACGACAAATAATTTCATTGAACTCAATTAAATAAAAAAAAAAAAAAAAGTTTTTTTGGCAAAATTGATATCAAAAGAAAATATTTTTGTACATTGCCGTCAATGTCGTTGGCGCATGTCCAGCTTCGTGCAAACTGCATAACGATGAGAGATTATTCTTACATAATGCGTATTGTAGCACCAAACCAAAAATATCCCCCAAATGAGAGGCGCGTCAATTAAAAACGTAAACAATTGAACAATTTCATAAAAATTTCACACGAACGATCGTAACTTGTACAAATCACTGTATAAAATTAGATAATTATTTATGGTTTTTTTTTCTACTATTAATCAAACATTGAGTAATTTATTAGAATGTACTAATCACACAGCCGTCGATCGTTTGGATGATCGTATCTAAATAACAAAAATTTACACAAAATTAATAAAATCGCTTGTTTGTGAGTTATTCGATGTCGATACGTTCCAGTGTCAAGTTTAGTTAATTTTTATTATTATTGTTTTTGTTGTTCTTGTTGCATTTTAATTAGTTTTGTTTACTAAATTTAAAAAAATGTTCAAAATTTTTAAGTTCGCGATTATCGCGCTTATTTTGATAAAAAGTTCCTATGCACGATCTGCGCTAATCGATAGTGATGATGTGGTGGTGAAACGTAACGATGAACCAATTATTGGTGTGTTGGCGCAAGAAATTTCGAGCCATTTAAATGGCCATTTTCCCGATCAGTACAATAGTTATATAGCCGCATCTTATGTGAAATTTATTGAAGGTGGTGGGGGACGTGTTGTGCCAATATGGTAAGTGCAAATATAATTTGATTCAGTGTATTTTAGAAATTATTGTTTAATATTTATTGTGTGTGTGTATATGTGATTTTTGGATGGCGGTCAAATTGTGATTTAATCAGTACTCTTTGGCTAATCATTTAACATTTTTCATAAAACTAGAAAGAAACTTAAAACTTCAGGTGCCAACGGACGGGTTTTTTTGGGTTTAGAATATTAATGTCATCAACATGAGGGAAGTTCTAAGTGTACCGGTTTGTACTAGTGGCACCTAATAAGTAAATTCTATTTCATTTTGTAGAACATTTTTAAAACAATGACCTGACAGTTTTATGGGCGATATCTGTGAAGTCCACTTACGTCGTCAAAACTAGGGGATTGCCAGTTGTAATGTCTCAAGAGCATTGGTGATTACGAAATAACATAATTAATTGAAATTGCTTTGAACGGGAATTTTGAAAATTTCAATTTTAAGCTTTATTTTAAATTTTAATTTTGAATTGGTTGACAGAGTCATGTAACTGCACTCATAATATACTGTGCAGTCAATTGTTCGTGAAATTAAAGCTTTTATGCCTTTTTCATTGGTTTCTATATTGAAAGTAATTTATAATTTTGATCAAATCAGTGCTGATAAAAAAAACCTTTATAAGGACGCAACTATTCAAAAATGTGTGCTTGAGTTACTTTAACGCGCTTCATGGTATTATCAGCTGATGGAATTTCAAATATTTTTATAGTTGTTTCCCTCATGTGTGCTTTATCCAAACGAATTTTGCTAATCTTTTAACATATTAGCGTTGATATCGTAAGAAATAACATGGAGGTATGATGGTAATTCCCCGTTTTTGTCATTCTTTATAAAATGCTGAAAATTTTATTTTCCCTCGTAAGCGACGATTTCGACTAGCTCGTTCTTACTATCTTTAAAGAGATTAAAAATAAATACTTTTGTGGTTAAACACATTCACAAAAACAACACCAGAACGAAATAAAAATTTCTTTAGATGCATAATTCACTATCTCGTATTTGATTCAGTTTTATCTAGCATACCTATAATATTCTCTCAAATATCGTCGAATATAGACCTAGTTTACCCCACTTGAATATGTGCTTAAATTTTTGATGACGGTAGCTCTGCAACTAATTTTTATAACCTTTTTTTGAACTCCCTTAAAAAGTGTTCCGACGTTGTAACAATGTCTACTGACACTTCAACCGATTATGTATATCTCTATCACCTCCGGTGCTGCTGTCTGCACCTATTTGTTATCACAATTGTAGCGCAATTCGATCAAAATCGCATGAAATGTACTTACCATTGGCCGGGCATAAACTTCGCCTTTGTCTAAAATTCGTAGAATCAAACATATTCTTAATAAACCGGCACACTAACGCCAGGATGTGCTAGGTTAAACTTGTGTTCGTTTTCATCACAGATCGTAATCTGATGATGAAATTTCCCCATTCACAGATCATAATCTGATGACGAAAATGTGATAAAGAGCGAGATTTCTAAGAGTATAATTTCAATTAAGCTTATTTTAAAAAGCATATATGAATGAGAAAAATAGAAATGGAAGGGTGTAATTCCTGTGGCCAACACGCGATTTTCATTTACGACAACCACACTTATTTTCTAAAGCGAAGCTGTAGATCCAACCAGATTTATGATAAGGATAATTATTGAAAAAATTGAGAAAGCTCCTACGGAAGCTGCCACAAATTTCAAAGACAAAATTTCTAAACCAACAATAAAAAAAAAATTAAAAGTTCAATAACCAAAATTTTAAATTTTATGTTTTCCAAATATCCGAAGAACCAAAATTAAGTCAAAAAATAGCACAGACGCTTAAAAGTTGTCATTGACAGAACACAAAGTGGGTTATAAAAAATAATTGAGGAACTAAGAGCGGATTTATTGTTTTCTTTGGATAACCGACCCGTTCCCGATGTCTTCACGTGCTTTAAATTTTTTAATGAAACTAAAAGAAAGTTTTAGTATCATTAAAAACTTTAAAGCACCTGAAAATATCGGGAACGGGTCGGTTATCCAAAAAAAAAATCCAACTAACCTAAATTTCCAAAATCACAATTAAAAAAAATTAAAACTTTATTTTCAAAATACCATAACATAAAAATCAAAATTTCAGTAGTGAGAATTCCAAAATATATTTATTTTAGGGGTTGGATACGACTTGCCAAATCCAAAAAATCCAAAAGCTACATTCTAAAATCAAAATTCCAAAAAAAAAATTCCAGAAAACAAAATTCCAGAAATCAAAATTCCAATATACAAAGTTTGAAAAAA
Organism: Nephrotoma flavescens; assembly: GCA_932526605.1. Taxonomy (NCBI): domain Eukaryota; kingdom Metazoa; phylum Arthropoda; class Insecta; order Diptera; family Tipulidae; genus Nephrotoma; species Nephrotoma flavescens. The sequence goes on from OW052222.1 coordinate 242,886,067, forward strand.
TTCAATACACAAAGTTCCAAATTTATTCCATTTTATAGCCATGGAAAGGGAACGGGACTGGTATCCAAAAAAAATAATTCCAACTGCCCTAAATTTCCAAAATCTCAATTAACAAAAATACAAAATTCTATTTTACAAAATACGATAACATAAAAATCAAAATTTAAGTAGTGAAAATTTCAAAATACATTTATTTTAAGGGTTGGGTACGACTTGTCAAGCCTAAAAGAAATCCAAAAGCGACATTCTAAAATCCAAATTCCAAAAAACAAAATTCCAGAAAACAAAATTCCAGAAACCAAAATTCCAATAAAAACCATTATAAAATATAAAAATCCAAAAAAAAAAATTCCTATAGAAAATATTAAATTTGAAAATTCAAATATACAAAGTTCTAAATTAATTCCATTTTATAACCATAGAAAAGAAACAGGTCGGTTATGCAAAAAAAAAATCCAACTGACCTGAATTTTTTAAAATCCCAATTAACAAAAATATAAAATTCCATTTTACAAAATATCATAACATAAAAATCAAAATTCATAATTCCAATTGAGAAAATTCTAAAATTTATTTATTTTGGAAAAAAATTCCATATACAAAATTCCGAAGTAATGGAATTTTGTGTATGGAATTTTTTTTATTTAAAATTTCTAATTAGTTTATTTTAATTAATTAAATTTAATTTAATTTTTACTTTGGTTTTTCAATTGTAATGGTGTATTGTGATTGTTCCGTACATTGGTCTATTTTTAACCAACAATCACAATACACCATTTCAATTGAAAAATCAAAGTAAAAATGTAAATATTCGTAAATACGAAAAGTTAATTGTTAAAATAGAATATTGATGGAAAATGTGAAAGAATCGAATTTTCGTACGCTACGCAGTAATTCGCTAGTACTACATAGTATTGTTCTATATATAGACAATATTCCACTGTAAAATTATACAACATCAGTCGTCGCGACCTGATAAGATGACTGATTTCTTCAAATCAATAATCGCATCTGTTCGAAACTGATTGTCGTGATTCTTACACATCATCTATAATTCAAAAAAAAAATTAATCTAATTGTTCTGAAAAAATATTTTTATATTTATTTTACTTAAAAAAGATTCCCGTTGTCTACCAGATTGAGTAACGCTTATTGTTGTGATTCTAGAAAGCAGGGTTGGGTTTTAATTGGAATACCGATCCCCCCTTGAAACATGGTAATATATATTAAAAATTTGTGTATGGTACTGTCATTAATAAATAAGCAACGTAACGGTTTTAGCAAATTACAAGATACCGTTGAATAAAGCTTAATAGATTTCCTAATTAAAAAAAATCGTACCCAACCGGAATAAACCTTAACAGATTTCCTAATTAAAAATTCCATTTTTTGCCATGGCTTTCATATTTCCATGGTAAAAAATAGAATTTTTTTGGAATTTTGAAAATTGGAAATTTTATATGAATTTTGTTTTTTTTGGAATTTTGTTTTTAGGAATTGTTTTTATTAGAAGTATGGTTTCTGGAATTTTGTTTTTTAGAATTTTGATTTTGGAATTTCATTTTTGGAATTTTGGATTTGGGATTTTGCAAACGGGTACCCAACCCGTTTCTTAAAACAAAATTTCAGAAACCAAAATTCTAATAAAAACCATTCCAAAATATAGAACTCTAAAAAAACCAAAATTCCTATACAAAGTGCCATATCTCAAAATTCCAATATAGAATGTTCCAAAAAAAATCATTTTATGCCAATGGAAATAAGAAAAGCACGCACTTTCCATATTTCCATGGGCATAAAATGGTATTAATTTGGAATTTTGTATATTGGAATTTTGAAATTTGATATTTTGTATAGGAATTTTGTATTTCAGATTTTTTTTATTTTTATTGAATTGAATTCTGGTTTCCTGAATTTTGGTTTTGGAATTTCGATTTTGGCATTTTAAATTTGGCGAACCGTACGCAACCCAAAATATCATGCCGAACAATAGTTACAATTTTATTATAAAGTAATTGAAAAAGGAAGGAAAATGAAGCCAAGGGATTATTTTCTAAACTTAGCAAAAATTATTGTATTGAGAAAAAAATAAAATTTATGAATATTGACTTTTGAAATTATGTTGTTAAGAATTTTGAGAAAATGAGATTTTCGATATATCAAGTTTTTTTATGAGAACTCGTCATCTCCGGTTTAATTTAAAATATGATCTAAACAAATTTTGTTTGAAATTTAATTTAAAATCTTTTCATTTTTAATCGTTTTTTCGTAAATGCTATATACATACTTTTAAAACTATGTATATGCAAAAAACATATGTACGCTTCTACCTCCGGTGGTCGGAAAACTTAAGTTTAAAGTTCAATCAATCCGTATGGGCTGTACAGTCACCAAATTTTTACTGAAAAAACAGTATTCTAACAAAAATCGTCGTTTCCGCTCAAAATTTTGGAAAACTTATCTGCCTTATTCTTGAAATCGGTAGAAATTTTTCTAATCGGAATACAATTTGCTATGCAATTCTATATATTACCAAAATTTTTCGCCGGCTACTTTAATAATTTTTTCAAATTTCTTATCTTGTTTTTTAAATTGAGTAACATATTTTTCCCCCTACTAAGAGAAAACTTCCGACTGGGTAAATCGATACGGAACTATTCGCTTATTACGTAAATAAATAATAGAAAACTTGCATACAAATTTGAAAAAATGATTAAAGTAACCGGCGAAAAATTTTAGTAATATAAATGATTTCATAGTAAATTGTATTTCGATTACGAAAACTTCCACCAATTTCAAGAAGGCCCCTGGACCGAAAAAACGAAAAACCTCTTAATGCAGCTATCACTTTCGCTGAAAAAACGAAAAAACTTTTATGGAAGCTGTCACTTACTGATGGACCGATTTTGGCCAAAATACACGGGGATCCCCTTTATGTGCAAAATAGCTTAAATATGACGTTTCATCCCGATCAATAAGTCCACCTATGCTGTACAAGGGAAGATTTTTTGTTGACAAACGGGTTTTTCTCAAAAATCGTGATTTCCGCTTAAATTCGAAAAACTAATTTAGAACGGTATTGTTGCAAAATTTTACTTTATAATCGTTTTGCGTAAATGAAATAATTTTCAAAATATTTCTAAAAAGAAGCTTCTATGGAAGCAGTCACTTTCGGTCAACCGATGTAGGCCAATATCTGAGATCTCGCAAGTTATGAAAAAAGCTTCAATCCCTCGTCTCCTTTAACTTTGATAAATTAAGTAAAGTATTTTTCGATTTTTTTTATTCCTTCCAACTAATAGGTTTTCTCAAGGTCCTCAAAATAGGCGTTTGTTTCAGTGATGACCTCTTCGTCAGACACAGATCTCTTACTATCTAGCCATAGCAGTTTGTAGCCCATTTTATAGATTTTTGCAATAATGACTACTAACTACACACGTGTACACCCGTTTATTGTCTTGATGGAACTGCACTTTTTCTCCGCTAAATGTGATCGTTTGAAGCGAATCAATATTGATCATGATCGTTTTGCCCTTTTCAAGGTAATCGATGTGAATGATACCGCGTGCATTCCAAAAAACTGTGGCCGTGACCTTGTTGACCGGCAGACCCACCTTAGCCTTCTTTGGTGCACGTTCATCCGGAGAAAGCCATTGTTTTGATTGTTCTTTGGTTTCTGGTGTGTTATGAAGGATGCATATTTCGTCCATGGTTACGAAACGGCGGAACAACTCAGCTGGATTGCGACTGAACATCGCCACCTTTGAAGTTGTCACATGGTTGCGCTTTTGAGCGTGTGTGATCAAGCTCATGCACTTTTATTCTCGATGAACGTCTAATATCATTCCATGGATTTTATCGACTATGTCTGACGTGCTGACTTCTTTTGGACGACCTGAACATTTCACGTCACTTGTGCTGGTACGACCACAATTGAACTCAGTAAACCACTTCTTTACCATTGAACTTGATGGTGTCCCCAGTATTTATCATGCCTTTCTTTTTTTCCATTTTCGTTCAAATTAACAAGATTGTCTGCTCCCAACGGCTGTCAAACACAAACTAAATGACGCAGCTCGTTTAAAATTTGGCAGTAGTTTATTAATAGATGGCAGTTAACGGGAGCAGTGTTGCAATTAAAATTACTGCGCAGGAATCTATAAAACTGCCCTCGTACTTTTGAAAATATCTAAGGTGCAAAAACAAAAAGCTCATATTTTAAATGTAAATCGATTTACACTGAATTTCACGGAGATCTCCTAATTTATGGAGAAAGTATATTTTGAAGTTTGTGCAAAAATCTCGATGCCAAAAAGATAGTAAAACATTCATTTTTCTATAATTTCGTCTATTTTAATCCTTGTTCTGCTTATAGTTGATAAAAACCCAAAATTTCTCAGATATCAATTTTTTGGTGCTAAACCTATACCATTTTGCTCATTTCACTGAAAAGATCACATGTAATAAAGCAATACGAAAAATGTTGCTCGATGAAGAATAGCGAAATGACCTTGAAAAAACAGCACAACAAACAACACCAAAACATCTTCGTGGCGTAAATCAGCCTTTCTTTTCTTCTGAGAAATATTCCAAATCTTTGCTCATTTTTGAGATACTCTTTGGTTTTCTAGTACTAGATGATCCAATTATCGAGAATGTTTCTGATAACCTCGCAGTATTTCGAGGAACGCACTCTGGAAAATAAATTTTATTAAAATGGACTTATAATCATTTACTTTTCGAAGAAGTATAACTAGATTTAGGTTAACATTAATTTTAAAAGCGCACAACAAGAAAATTCCTTGTAAGGTTGGATTAAATATACAATACGAGTGGAAAATAGAGTAATAGAAATCGACCATTTAATTTTTAACGGGCCATAACAACAGATATTGTTCCTTTGCACAAAATATTATAAATTAAGTTTAATTTTGACCGCACATGCCGAAAACCCGTAACAATATAAAAAATTATACGATTTCTTTGAGAAGCTTTACAATAACTTAAACATACAACCAACCACACATAAATAGCGCTTTGCTCCGTATGACTTTTATACAAAATGTAAAAATTGTCCAAAATGTACAACAAAAATATTAAAAGAATTAAATTACACAACTTCCTTTTGAATGGGGAAGCCTACAACAACATGTTATGGCGCATTGTAAAATACGAGTACCCTGAAGTGAAAATATATATAGACCTTTCGTTGGCATTTTGGTCAAATATACCGAGTGACTTAACAGAAAGGCCTATATACAAAACGTGATATTAGTTGGTGACAACAAACCTATATTATTGCAGCTTCAAAATACATGATGACAAACTCATTACGTCAATGCGAGCGATATAATGTGACACACAACAAAATTACAGTACCAAAATTTTGAAACACATTGATTTTGTAAATCTACAAAATATTTCAAATAAATTAAAACTAGATAGCAATTGAATTGATAATAGGAAGATAAGGCCGAACACAAACATTAATTTGCTTAATGAAAATAGAGATTTGATAACTTTTGTGTATATGTCGCGTCAAACATATACGCGATATTCTTATTGATAAGATAATTGACATGTAAAGACAATTTTTAATATTTTTTTATAAAATCTAATACTTGAACACACAATCGGACAAAAAAAAACCTATTTAGTTACTATAGTAACATATATATACGTTAGAAGTTGAAGGTTTTAGTTTCAAAATGTAGTACCGGAAATATACGATAATTGCCAATTGGTGGTCGCCGGGGACTCCCATATACGGCACTAAATTAATGTTGTTTATAAAATTGTTTATTTACATATGAGCTAGTCTACGATTTCTTGTTAAAACGAGCTTATTGAAATTTGTAATACATTCCTTAATTCGATAAAATCACCGTAAGTGTGATCGTAACAAGACGTTGAGATTTATTTGATGGTAATTAAGTGGAAACAAAATTACGATTTTCTTGTTAGCTACGTGATTATTTATATATTGTTTTTGTTTGTTAAGGGATTTTTTTTAGAAAGTAGGTCATTCAACCTTCTTGCGTTGTGCAAAAAACATTTATAAGGTAAATTATAACAAGGTACATACTTCAAACGACACGAGTTGTTGGCATTATTGGCTCAGATTTTCGACAGCAAGCCTATACACACAGACAAAATTAGTAAATAAAAAAATCAATATCATCTCTGCTAACGGTGTAACGAGATATATCGAGGCGTTAATCTACGTGCGATTTAATATCTCAATAAAAATATAACCCGGAAATATAAAGAATTTTAAAAAAATAAAACAAAAATTATAAACATTTGACCCTATTAAAGTTAGCCGACTCCAGCCGAAAAATGCCGATAATGTAGATTCAAACTAATCAAACGAAAATGACAGCCGATTTTTGTCGGTAACGCAGATACGAATTTAATGCCGGAATGAATTAATTTATATTACAAATGTTTATTTTGATATTCATAAAAACCAACTAAAAAATGTAAAATAAATTTTCATACTGTTAAAGTTAGCCGAAAGATAATGCAGATAGTGTCTTGAATACAGCAAAAATCAGTCATGAATTCGAATTTAGGAGAATTTAGGGTCGGGTTACATCATTCGGGTGAAGGAGAAATTATTTTAGTTTATAGGAATTTAAAAATCGATAGGAGCGAGAGTATAAAGAGAGTTTAAAAATAGTCAAGACACTATCTGCATTATCTTTCGGCTGGAAACTATCGGCTAACTTTAATAGGGTTAAATTTTCATTCGAAACAATTAAAACTAATATACCAATCCAAAATATTCTAAGTACCGAATTAGATGTTTGGGGAGGTAAGACGTGAAATGCCTCTATAGTTACAAGTTGCGACAATATTTTAAAATGCAATCCATCTAATAAATATCATTTAAAAACGACAGGTCAATTTTCATGTGGAGAGTTCGGGAAAACTTGATTGAATATATCGCACACACAAAATTTTAAAATTTCTAAAAATTGACCGTTTAAAGTGTCATGACTGGAAATAAATTCAAATGAAAAGTCTTATTCATGATCATAACTGGAAAAAATTTCAGGTCGATTTCTATGTTGGAAGTCCGGGTCAATTTTTAGAAATTTTCAAATTTTGTGTGTGCGATATATTCAACCAAGTTTTCCCGGACTCTTCACATGGAAATCGACCTGAAATTTTTGAAGTTTTGCTTGATATGTGCCATCTAGTTTTGTCAGTAATAAAATAGTTTTTTTTTATAGTTTTAATGCATTTAATAAAAAATTTAATTTTGAGTAATGTACGTTAATAAATCGAAATAAATATTATTGACTTAAAATGAAATTACTGTTTAACACCCAAATTATTTATCTGCTTTATCGCCATTTTTGGGCTGACTATGTATCTGAATCTGCGTTACCGACTTTGATAGACAAGTTGTTTTCCATCTGCATTATCGACATTTGCGGCTGATACAATTCTGATATTATAGCTAAATCTCCATTATCGGCATTTTTCGGTTGGTGCTTGTCACAGCCGAATCTGCATTATCGTCATTTTTCGGCTGATATATTTTAATCGTTACAGCCCAATCTGCATTATCGACATTATTCGGCTGGATCGAGTCGGCTAACTTTAACAGTATGAACATTTGCTGTACCCTTTACGAGGGTTGTCTGAAAAGTTTCCGATCTCAACACGAAGATGGCAGCACTCGTCAACAAAAGCATGGGAGTGTCTTGCGTATGCGTTGAAAGTTAACGTGAATTTAAACGACACCGTAATAGTTTACGGGAGGAAATCGAAAATGCGAAATCCCGAAATTTTGAAAAACTGAAAATACAGTGAAACTTCTAAATACTCAATTGAAGATGGAGTTAGTTAAAATCCAGCATTGTTAGGTGATGAATGAATGGCTAAAAGAACTTCTCCTCCGGATTTCTTTGGGCTGGGTGCGGTTGACCGATCGCATCTATACTACATAATCGGAAGTAGACTACCACTATTCTTGTGGGATGAAACCTATTGGTTCATCCGATATGATGTCGAGCTTATGTTTATGTTTAGATAGAGGTTATCATTTTTAATGTAACATGGAGCATTCACAATGCTACGTGCTAGTTTATTTTGAAATGTTTGATAATTAAGAGCGCAGTTTGATGTGGGTTGTCAGTTTGGAGTTTCTTTTCTGAATTTTAAATTCAGTTCGTTTGTCTTTTTAAGATGCGCCTTCGATCTGAGCTTAGTGTCAGCGTAATGCTGAAACGCTTAGCGTTATCAGAATATGGAATTTGTTGCGAATTCAGTCTTATCGGAATATATTCTAATTTCCCATTTGTAAAGTTTATCTGTATTGATTTCAATTCGGTAATTGTTCAGGTATTCACTACAGGTATACAGTAGGTATAATACAGGCCCCAGCACTACTTCATGGAGCCCGTACCAATATTTTATTTACCTTTGAGTATTACCCATTCTGTCTGATCCAGAAGTAACAGTCGTTGATATAAGAGTTTAGCAGTTCAACATATTGTTTTGGCAAATCACGTTGGAGCTTAAATTTCAGACCACGGTGCAAAACCTGGTCAAACGCTTGGGCTACGTCTGAGAATATTGCTTAAAATACTTGCTATTTTTCCGGCGCCTCCTCAATTGCATCAGTAACCCTATGTACCTGTTCTATCGTTGAGTGCCTTTCTCGAAACCCAAATTGATGTGCTAGTATAAGATTTCTGCTTTCTATAATTAGCTTTAACCTTTTGAGAAACAGCCTCTCAAAAATCTTTGATGTTGTTAACAAAGAAATAGGCCTTTACGATGCTTTTTAGTTTAGCGATTTATTAGGCTTTGGAACATTTCCTATAGTCTAAAGGTAGCATTGATTATGTGCTGTAGTTTCCTTAGTGCTTTTTCTGGTAGAGCTTTGATTATTTGCCCCGTTATCAAGTCGTACCAAGGTATTTTTTTTATCTTTGAGGTTTTTATTTCTTGATTGATTTCTTTTAGAATAACTGGTAGCACAGATACCTTGTCTTTTTTGCTTAAGGGTGTTGAATATTCATTATTCGCTGGCGGAACTTGCATTTGAGGCCTTTTTAAGCTTTTGGAACCCGCTTTCCACAGGGAATAATCCATTGTTTTGTCTTCAGGGGCTCTAGTTCTCTGCCTGCCAAGTCTTACGAGCTCTTCTTTTATATAATTTTTGTAAAATTTCTTACTGATCAGGAGTTCTTTCCCAGGCCGCTTTTTGCACACTTTCAATAAGGTTTTCCAGTTCTTCTTCTATCATGTAAGCGTTCGAGATCTGCACCTGAAAATTGACGCTTATTCAATAAGCTGTCGAAAGTATTCCCAGTTTTTTTTTGTTATTTGTTGGTCTTGGGGGGCTTGCTTACCTTATTACCATGCCTCTTATTATTATTATTAGAACTAGAGAATGGTCTGACGATAGCTCTTCTTCATTTTCGACTGAGAAATGATTTTCGGAGATACCTCTTGATATACAGTATAGAAATCCAGAAGGTCAGGAATTTCATTTGGGTCCGTAGGCCAGTAGGTTGGCATTCTACTGGAATGAAACTCACATTGCCCGCTTCAAATAACGCTCTTCCTTTGGGACTAGTACTATTTGATCCCCAGAATATATGTTTTGCAATTAGCAATTTAAGCAGTTTGATGTAGTTTTCCTTTTTGGGTTATATTTGGGTGGACAGTAGAATGCTGATATACTATAGCTCTTCTTAATTTTGGTTTCAATAGGTACAGTAACTACTTGCATATAGCTTCCTCCTCTATTTTTAATTCTTCGTGGTGTTATGTTATGCAGACAATATTCTGCATTTAATTTAATAAAAATTGCTGTCCCGCCTCTAGTTCTTTCTGCTGGATGTAGAGCTAGATAGCACTGGTATCCACGTATTTTGGCATACGAGATTTCTTCTTTTCTTTTTAAGTTTGAATGGGCTAGAATTAAGGTAGTTAATGACTCATCAATGTATTTTCCAGTGTTCATCCGCTCTGTGCTTCTTTTTCAGTAGTTTGTTCATAGATTCTAGTTGTTGGTCCTGAGCTGAGAAGCCAGATGTGAATTGACAGCGTTTAGCTTCTGAAGTACTTCTTTCAGAATATAGTTTTCCTGACTCGGTGCTGTCTTGATATTTTCGTTCTGCCTAGCCATTTGTGCATATGTTATGCCTTCTTTTACTTTGCCGCTATTTAAAGAGAATTTTTGGGATATTATTGCATCCTATGTTGAGAACTGTTGTTGTCTCTCAATCTGTGTAGCTCTTTGGCTACCTCGCAGGCTCTGTAATTTGCTGGGTGATGATTACCACAGTGTATGCGTTTCACTGGCTTGTTCTTACTTTTGTTGCATTCTTTTGATAGATGTTTCCCAGCGCAGACCTCAGGGTAATGGCATGGGTCGTGGAGGAAATAGAAACTTACGTGGTTGTGGCCTACTCCGTGGAACAGAAAAAATCAAAAGCAAATTAAAACAAAACTGAAATTAAACTAAAGACACCAGAATTCGTTGAACGAAACTTGAGGAACGTATAATAAAATTAATTATAACCAGGTGTGTCCATCTTATGGCGACCGGATCCCCCGAGTGACAAGTACCCAGTCTACTGAAGAAACCCCCCGAATGACCCATCCACTCCGAAAGACCGATGTCCAGCTTACGAAGCAGCATAAGAGTCTCCGAATAGACGACACATACACTGGACTCACCACTCCGACCCTTTGGATGTCCTGCCAAGAGGATGAAAGGGAGTGGCAATCTTAGTCTGTAAATATGGCATCGGCACGAAATGTGAATCCCCTCCCAACATTTTTTTTTACCCGTATAAAGTTTAGTAATTTATCTTATGCATTCAACAAACCCAAAAAAAAAAAATAACCATAGGTGAAATACCAAAAAAAATAAGATAAAAATGAAACCGAATGCCAAGATACATCCGCCGTACGGAATTTTATTCAAAAATCAAAACAAAACCAACAATCGTCCAAAGAAAAAAAATAACAATGGTCGCGGAAACCAAAGATGGAATAAATCGAACACACAATATGGCTGCAGAACGTACGATGATTTTAAAAATGAAACCCATAATGTGACACTGTGGCGCGCACAAAGCACGTTAATCGGTGCTCGATTATAAAGTAAAATCGAAGTAATAAAATTTTAAAAAAATTGAACAAAAAAATTTAAAATAAAAAAAAATCGCAAAATGGAAAATCAAAAAATTTAAATAAAAAAAACTGTACCTTGAGTCCCGGTTGAGCCCCCACTGCAATTTTGGGCGTACTCCTGCCTTTGATAAATGAAAACGACTGGCCTCGGTTGGCCACCCATATTTATTCTGCAGCATTTTCCCGCCTTAAAACCGTAGAAAAATTCCAAAAATATTTACAAATGGCCGTACGGACCAAAACGAGACTATCTAACAAAAAAAATTCTCGTCCCACATCCAAAAATATAGAAGAATATTTTTATTGTATTTTCACTTGCATGCGTCACTTGCATACTCCCTATCACCCGCTTCAGCTGCACGCATCAAAATAATAAAACACAACAGAAATATTCCTGTATAATTCTCAGTCGCTCGTACACACGCATAGGGGTACACATTGGTCTCACTCTCAAAATTATTCGGCGTTTACGCAATACAAAATGTATCCCCAATGACACAACATAGATGACAATGCCATCAGTATTTTTCAAATAATCACAAGGAAATTAAAAATTTGAAAACGAAACAGTAAAAAAAATAATGGTATGACCAGTAATATTTCAAAAACGCTGCAAAAACGGATCATTTTCTTGACGTTTGCGAGAAGCAAAACACAGACGTCAAAGAAACGGAGCAAAATTTTTTCTGTATAAGAACATGTGGAACCCATTTGTCGAGTTTTGAAACTAAACCAAGGACGTGATCATAAATGGTCGAATTCGATCAATTTACCCTGTCAGCGATCTGCCTAGTTATTATAATTCAATGCCTTTATTTTGTCTACATCAGCTTCAATAGGCCGTCCAGCACGTGGTGCATCCTCAACATCAAAATTGACAGAACGAAAAATTTCCTTACTTGAACAACATTTTTGGTTTCTCGATAGTAAAAAATATCTGGATAATGCCGCTTTCTACTTTCCATATGGCAAAAAATACAAATTTTATATTATAGGCAGCATAAAACAAATTTTTGCACAAATAAGCCCTAACAATGCGGCTTAAGTTTGAAGTTTGCTATGAAACATTAAATTTTAGTACTCTGTTGGGAAAAAAAGAAAATAATTTCCAAACAACCAAATATTTAGGGGGACCTTGCCGTTCCATACTATTTGTACACAGGACGGTCATTTCCGGGCCTATTCCTACAGCCTGTTTACACATAACAATAGGAGGGATAGGAATAAGGTATTTTTTTTTTTTGGGACGGAACGACACGGTTTCAGACACCTAGCGATCGTACGGCACAACACAATTCTAATCTTCTTCTAATCAACTAGAGGAAGGAGATAAAGGCTTAAGAGGTTTAATGGATAATGATGGTATTGGTCTTCAATAATTGCTTCTCAAAATCAGCAACCTGAGGGAAAAATTTTATTATTTCACGTATATCTGAAAATGTCTTGAAATTTAATTCAAAATTAATGCTTTCCGGCTTCCTAAACAAAATTGATTGAGTGAATCAGCCCGGTTACAGACACTTAGGTAAAGTCGATAATTAATAACACAATGACAACGCAATTTTAATCTACACAATCAACAATTGGATGTTTCAATTACCAAAACGATTAACTCCATAAAACAAAAAGTTGCGAAAAATGAGAAAATACAAAAATGGTTTTATTAAATTCCTCATAAATTGCAACTTTAGTTACTTTTAATTTTGTCATTTATGGCTGGTCTCCACTTGCATATTTTTCTTTTGACAAAAAATAATGGCTTCGGCTCATGACATTATTAGTATAGTATACTTCCTACTACACTCTTCAAAACTAGACATATTTTCTCTGTTTTGATTACGTAGAAAAAATGATTTGCTAAGTTATTGTAGATAGTGTGCTATGCTGTGATTCTAACAAACAAAACATCCACGATTTTTTTAATTTTAAATGTCAAAATAATATAATGTGCGCTCAAAATGAGCATAAAAACACAAATTATGCTCAATTGGCACAACGTCATGACAAAAATATTGAATATTTTGATCTTTTCCTCTCCTGACAAAATTTCAATGCGCATGCTCAAAACCATTTTTGCGTATGTATTTTGGAAAATGTACTAAAAAATGTCACAAGAAAAAAAATAAACTAGATTTTTTTTCCGTCACGAGAAAAATATTTAAGTGGAGACCGGCCATTAGTGGTGTTAACACTTATTATTACAAAAATTTGTTTTGAATATATACCGTTAGGAGCCAATCAAGTACGTTGATATTAAAATTTAAAAAAAATCAAAAAATCGAGTTAATCGGTTTGTCTTGTGAATCATCCAATTAATATTTCAAAGTAATATTATTTCACCTACATCTGTAGATTTCCGGAAATTTAATTCTAAATTAATATTTTTCGGCTTCCTAAATAATATAAACATTTATTAATTTAATCCTCCTGCAATTCCACATCTTACAATATAATTTCTGAAACCATAATTATTTAAATTATATTACAAATTACTCTAAAATTCATTATCTCTTGAATTGGCAACCACGAGATAGCAAAAAAAAAAAAAAAAATATATGTGTGGTATTCCAAAGGCAATGGATCCCGGAAAATTATCAAGATTATTCAATACCAGATTACCTACCGGATTTGATTTTTCAAATAAATTTAGGTTATTTCCCAAACATTTCAAATGATTTAGTAATTTTGGTCACTGACGCATATTCATTTAATTACCAAGTAAATTATACTGCACAGAACATATTATGCCATGCTTAATGGAGCTTTACCACTCCTCAACCAATCACTGTCAAATGTGGTATACAGAATTGGATTGACACTATAAAATAATGCTCAACTAGGCCATCTCTCAACAAATGATGGTCAAATTCGGTGCGCAAAGCTGAATTTGACGATATTTTGAGATTCGGATATAAAGAGGTCGTTACCTAACCGATCGTTACCTAACCGATAATAATTATCCATTTTAGTTTATAGAGCTGGACTAGGGTTTTAATAAACTGAGGTCAACTTGTATTGGGGTTTTAACGTTTCTTTTTTGTGGTCAAACAGTTCGACCATTCTGAATGCAACTTGACCATACCCCAGAAAATTGTTGTCAAATCAGGTATGCAAAATTAGGTGGGCATTTGAAAATGGATTTTAGAGAAGTTCTGGAATTCGGCTAGGATAGGCAATTTTTTAACTAATTATGTTTAAACCTGGTATCTTGAGCTGAATCGAGATTGCAACATAAATCTTGGCTGAAGTTCTAGATTTTTCTTCAAAATAAATTTGAAAATAATCAGCCAAATAAATATCTAGTTCCTACATTCACCATTGCTGAACCAAACTTGGCCATAACCCGCTAAGAGATGACTAAGTCAAATTCAGCTTTCCCAAAACTAAAGTTTGCTCGAATTCCAATTCAACCTAATTCGTACCCAAAATTATTTTATGCATCTTCCGCAGTATATCGTCTAGAAACAGATTACTGAGACAATTCCGCACATCTCAATCAATCAAAAAAATCAAGGTTTACGTAAGTTGACGGCACGAATAGAAGATAGGACTACGTGGAAGGCTTCTTACATAATTGGTGCCTGAGCAAGTTGAACAGGATTTAGAACTCAAATCAATCGATATTCGTGTCTGACATTCCCATGTAATTGCGAACCTGTTTCGAGAAATATTATTGAGCCAGAGGGATTATTTTACAGAAAATAGCGCCAGCAGTAAGCAATCTATAAAAGAGTCAACATAACAAGGCCGAGGGATATCACATGAAACATTTACTTGTAATTAAAAACGAAAATAAAAATTAAAAACCATTTTCCCTTTGCCATACCGTAACACGAGGTCTCACCCTTTTAAACGATTCTACAAAAAATATGTTATTTATATTATTTGGAATTTTCGTCATGCATTTTTATTAGTTACAGAGAAAATTAATTTAAGTAAACAAATTATAAACCAAATAAATAAAATAAACAAAAAAAAAATAATAAAAAAATAAAGAAAAAAAATCTGTTAATAACAAATAATAATAACGCCTAACGAAATTTACATTTTTATCTATGGCGTCTGTTTTTATTATGAATCCTCAATTTTTTTTTCTTGTTAATTTTAAAAATGTTGCCATAAAAATACTCGGATCGAATATATTTTATGGCAACATTTTCATTTTTATGGTGATTTTTGCTTAAAAATTCTTCTGCAAAATTTTGTTGGGATATATTGCTTTTCTTGTCTCTCATGTGCAAAAAGTCAATGTATATATCTTATTCATTTTGCAGAAGAAAAATGTTGGTCGTATGTAAACCGGGCTTAATCGAAGGATTTTTGCAATGTCATTGCATAGTCTAATCATTAGTGGAGACTATTTTTGTGATAAAATTCAAAACATAAAAGTCTACAAACACAACCCTGCAAAATGAATTTTGAGGGGAAATGATGAACTAAAAGTGATAATTTGACATTTGTTGTTGAGTTATATGAATGTTTTTATGAAGTACTTTTCATGTAGTGATATAATATATGCAAATACAATTTCGTATACAAAATCCTATTTAATATGTCCAATACATACATAAAACCACATCAAATTTGATTTTTTGTTCTATTATTTGAACCATAAATTTTACATTGATTTGGAAAAGTAAATAGAATTTCAAATAAGATTTTAAAGTTTAAAAATGTAACGTCAAAACAACACGAATTGTGCACCTCACTATAAGAAATTTTATGTGTATATTTCCGAACGAATAATCGTCACATATTTATTAATGAACGATTAAAATATATTTCAATTAAATTTAAAAATTTTAATTAAAATATATTTTAATTAAATGCTTTAATTTAATTTAATGTACATCAAAAAAAATGATTTTGACACAAACATTAAAACATTTTATTTTATTTGTGAAAACGAGATAGAAAATATTGCGCTCTTTTTCTAAACGCATCAATATACGACGTGACATAATTTATCCGATTCATTCATGAATTAAGCTACGACAATTTCTTTTTATTTTTTATCACCAAATGTGATAAAACACAACAAAATGACCGTCCAGTTCTTATAATGTAAGTTTGGAAGTGATGGTATAATTAGCAACAAGCCTCCCAATGGATCAAATTATTTTACCACTTCCGAAGCTAGTTCTCTCTTTGTAAGTTCAGTTTCTGGTGATATCTCTTTTACCTTGAACATCTGCATTACAAATAACCCTTGAGATATACTCGACGTGACGGCGACGATTCTAAATGTCAAAAACGTTATTCTCCATAGCCTAATGAAGACTCGTTAATCGCGTCGAATATAATTGCTGTAGTTTGAAATCATATATTTTCACTTTTGAGTAACGTCGGTCGCGTCGAGTATATAACACTATTCGATCGGTGTGGGTAACACTATTCGATCGGTGTTGAGAATGAATAATACATTTTAACGAGCGAATTATTAACCTTCATATGTATGCATGTGTATGCATATGCGTATATGAGTATGTACGGCTGTATTTTTTTTTTTTTTTATTTTATTTCATTACCAGCTTAATCATTATAAATAAAATACATTGTGTGTAAAACATTATTAAAACTAACAAGATTAAGAAGGTAAGATAAGAGAACCATTGGATCAAATAGATCACGTGACTGGTCCCCTGATTCTAAGCCACAAAAAAATATTTGAATTCTATTTACAAAATTAAAATCAATTTAAAGTCAAATTATTTTACAGTTAAAATTGAGAGAAACAAAAATTATATAATAAAATTATAACTACATCTTAATTACTACACATGAATATATTAAAACCTCTTAAACTACACCATTTAATTTTAACATATATAATTTTAAAACCAATAAAAACAAAAACAACAATATTTTAAACCAATAGTTGAAAAAGATGGTCAATATTTTTAGTTTGATGAAGCCATTCTTTAAGGTATATTGAAAAACTAGAGAAGTTGCCGCACTTACGAATATCCAACGGTAAATTGTTAAAAATGATTGGTGCAACAATATTAATAAAGTTTCTCCGTAGATCTAATCTAAACTTAGGAATATGTTTCAAGAAAGTATGATTTGATCTGAGATTATACCCTGCATGAGTCACAAAATTATTCCCACTTTTAACATAGAATATTCTAAGTACCTTGAAGACGAATATGTGACGTAGAGGAAGTATGCTGAGATTTTCAAATAATGGCCACGAAGGCGAAAAAGACGGTTTAAAGCACATTATTCTGATTAACTGCTTTTGTCGCACGTAGACAGGACGTAGTGTAGCATTGCAAGCACTACCCCAACATGATAAACCATATTGCAGTATTGAGTCCGCTAATGCAAAGTAAATCGTCCTAAGTAAATATTGCGGACAAAATAGCCGTAAGACATACATTTTTCTGGAGACCAATGATAGTCTAGTTTTCAGTCCTTGTGTGTGCGCTTTCCAATTTAAATCTCGATCAATAATAATACCTAGATATCGAAATTCATCAACAGTGTTCACTAAGAAGCAGTCATTAGGAGGGCATTGCGTGTTATTGTTTCTGCTGCATTTGAACGTATGATACGTTGTCTCAAGATACAACGATGAGGTATCCCTGTATAGATAATTTATACATATGGATATGTTTAGTTACCTATGTGTATATTTATATATGATTGACTTTTTTTACCTCTTTATAATTATTTTAATAATTAATTTAGAACATTATTATAACATATTAATACTATTTTAATGTATATATCGTCGATTTGGTGCAACGGTGACACAACTCAAAATTTTTAATTATTCAGTAGAGCGATTTGAAAAAATCGCTTAAAATTGTTTGTAAAAACAGCGTTTTTCAAAACTAAATAAAAATACATTCTGATTACTAAAATAATATTTTTTCTATTCCTACAACTTCAAGCGGGTCTTAATTTTTATAATTCCTTAATATTTTGCAAATTATCTTAAGATAATTTCCAATATTAAGATATGTTAAGAAATGTTAATTTCTCTCGTTAACTGAGTGATTTTTGACATGGAATCTTACCTATTTCCTAGAAATAACTGCTTAAGAGAGTATGTTTTGATACAAAATTATAAAAATATGAATTATTAGGTATCGATTGATTCGAATATCTTAGAAATGAGTGAAATTTGAGTTGTGTCACTGTTGCACCAAAACGACGATGTGTTTATGATTAATTGTTTTAATTTGCAATACACCCATGTCTGTATTTACACGGTAGATACGTTACAAAGAATATCGTCAATGGTGAGTTGCATAATCTCTCATCGCCAACTGCTTGTTGATTATTTCGGTGTACATTTCATCGGCTACGTTTGATGGAGCAGTGTCTACAATTTTAACACAATCGGACCAAACGCTCTTCTAGCAAGCATTCAAAGTATAGATGGCCTTATTTTGGACACGGACAAAACTGCATGTTTGATACAGTCCAAGATTGATTTTTTTTCCACACGTCAACAACAGTTAGTGATTCATCCTCATCCATTTTATTTAAATATATTTAAATGATCGTCTTACATAATATACTTTAAAAGTTACAATTATTCCCTATTCGAGTGGCTGCAGAAGAGAAGCTGTATTAGGTGGCAAGACGACGACTTTTACATTTAAAGGACATGCCGTTATCCTGTGACCTCCGAAATAAAATATTTTTCGAACCATTCATTGAATACTGACTCCGAAATCCAGGCTTTCTTATTTGCCATCCATTGAACTAGAAGTTCCTTTCCATTGACACTTTTCAATGATCATTGTCGAAGTGATCAATTAACTATGAGAGATATTAAAATACGAATTTTTGAGACATTGCCGCAAAGCAACAACGTAATGCTACCTGTTGCCACTTTGAAACCACTACCACTCTTTTCCGTTCTAGACAAAAATGTTCTGCTTGGCATTTTCTTCCAGAAATGGCCGGTTTTGTCAGTATTAAAATTTTTATCAGACGTATATTCACTGTTCAATTATTTTGGCAAGTTTAGAAGAATATTCTGTAATAGCTGCAGCATCCGCCGATGCTGTTTCACATTTAATTTAAATTATTAATAATGGCATGTCTTCGTAAAAACCCTTGTAACATCCCGTTACTTGTAATATATTTTTTGGTCTAACTGGGATCACGTTGATGGTTCCAGTTGTGTCAGTTTCTCATAAATGCTTACGGCTTTCTCCTTAGTAATACCTTTCAAAGATATACGTTTTTGGCTATGAACTTCAATAAATGTAAACAATCCCTTTTCCATATTTTCAATGGCCGTATTTCTAGTATGTGAGAATGCGCTACTATATCCTGGTATCATCTGACACAGAATTACGAATATCCTTTTCCTTTTTTAATTGTTGGAATTGTACCTTCGTTCAACTTAAAGCTTTTGCTGACCGATGTAGAACCTTCACCTTTTGCAAATCGTTGTAATATACATATTTATTTTTGTCTCTAATGGTTTGCGTTATGAAAATCTTGACTTACCCAATACACAAAATTCAATTTTTAAATTTAACTAAACGAGCAGCAGTGCTTGATAAATCATTTTAAACTATTTATTAAAATTTAATTAAATTTTGTTTTAAGTAACACTAAAACTAAGATTGAAACAATTGCCAATACATATTATTTTTATTTTTTTTTCTCTGTGTAAAAATAATTAATTGTGAAAAAAAAGAAAAACACCGTGGAGGAACAGGTTTGGGTGTACATATGTGTAAATATTCAATATTTTTTTTTGTAGACTGATTTAAAGGGATGAGACCGGCTTGGCAAAGGGAAAATGATTTTTAATTTTTATTTTTGTGTTTAATGACAAGCAAATCTTTGATGTGTCTCGGGCTTTTAATGTTGACTATTTTTTTAGATTGCTCACTGCTGGCACTATTTTCACTAAAAGAATTTATCTTCTCTCGAATATCGATTGATTTGAGTTCTATCGTCCATTCGTACCGCCACTTCATGTAAATCATGATCTTTTTGTTTGATTGTGATGTGCGGAATTGTTGCGTAATCTATTTTTAGACAGTATACTGCGGAAGATGCATAAAATAATTTTTGGACTGAATTGGAATTCTAGCACATTTTAGTTTTGGTGAGGCTGAGTTTGGCTGGGTCATCTCTCAACGGGTTGTCTTATTGACGGGTAAGTGGAGCAAAAGGATAATTCCTTGGCTGATAATTCCTTGGTCTTATTTTGTAAAAAATTCAGAACTTCATCCGGGGTTTATGTTGGAATCCCGGTTCAGCTCAACATACCACACCCGAAGATAATTAGTTAAGAAAGTGTTCAGCACGGCAAGATTCCAGAACTTCTCTAAAATCCATTTTTAAATTCACATCCAATTTTGCTTACCTGATTTGACATTAATTGGTTGGGATATGGCCAAGTTCTATTCAGAATGGTCGAAGTTTAGAACTTCATTAAGAAGATACGATACAATTCCAATATACAAGTTGAGCCTAGTTTATTAGAATCCTAGCCCAGCTTTTCAAGCTGAATTGGAAGAATTTCGGTTGGGAAACGGCCTGGTTCCATTCATTATAGCCGAATCCCAAAATTTCGTCAAATTTGGCTTTGTTCCCCGTATTTGATCATCATTTGTTGAGAGATGGCCTAGTTCCATTGAGCATTATGCTAGAGTTCCAATCCAATTTTGAATACCATATTTGAAAGTTATTGGTTGAGGAATGGTAAAGTTCCATTGAGAATGGTATCAATATCCTGGGGCGGTGTGTTGTGCCATCGCTTCGAATCGAGATTCGAAAAACTCGAATGGCGGTATGTTGTATCATGTTGTATGTTGACTTTTTTCGAATTCGACTTTTTCCAATTCGAAGTGATGGTGCAACGTACCGCCCCTGTGGCCCTGTTCTGTCTTTCCCTGGGAATGGGGAATTGGGAGGAGTGTTTTCATGACATTTTTGTCCAAATTGTGTTTTTGTGGCCTTCTGAGGTAATAGGTTTGGTGCAAGGGTTTTTGAAACAAAGTTAATTGGGAAACTTTTGTTCCACAAAATTTTTCTAGGGAAAAATATTTTCCCATTTGGCTTTGTTTCGAAAATGTTAACACCAAACTTGTTCCCGCAGTAGTCCGGAAAGGTGTGATTTTGACAAGAGTGCTATGATGGTGTTTTTTCCCGGTTCCCTGTTCCCGGGGAGGGACAGAATGGGGCCACTGGGCAGTATAATGATACTTGAATCGAATATTCTTTGGAAATTTTTTTCGAAATAAACTAAATTTATTTGAAATATCCAATCCGGAAGTTAATCTGACATTGATAGTTTTCCCGGAGCCATTGCCTTGTCTCACATATTTTTGCAATTTTTTGAATTTTTCGTGGTTGCCGAATTCAAGGGTTAAATACTAATGGATTTTAGAGTAATTTTTATTATTATTCAAATAACTGTGGTTTCAGGAAATTTTCTTGTAAGTTGTGGAGTTGCAGGAGGATTATATTAATTATTGTTTATATTATTTAGGAAGCCGGAAAATATTAATTTAGAATTAAATTTCAGGAAATCTACAGATACCTGTCAAATGATATTCATTTGAAATATTAGTTGCTGATTGTGTAGTTTAGAATTGTGTTGTCATTGTATTATTAACCATCAGCTTTACCTAGATGCCTGGAACCAGGGCGATTCAATTAATCAGTTTTGTTTAGGAAGCCGAAAAGTATTAATTTAGAATTAAATTTTAGGAAATTTCTGTATACATGTGAAATAATATCATTTTTTCTTAGGTTGCTGATTTAAAGAAGCAATTGTTGAAGACCAATAACATCGTTATCCGTTAAACCTCTTAAACCTTTATCCTTTCTCTACTAGATTAGAATTGTGTTGTCTTTGTGTTACTAACTATCGGCTATACCTAGGTGTCTGTAACCGGGCCGATTCTGTCCCACTTAACTAACCTATCCAATCCTTCAGTATTGTTATATGTAAAAAAGCGTGTACGGTGGGCCCGGCATCAACCGGGAGCTCCTGTGTAAGAACTTGGTCGTACATTCAGAATCAATCAATCAAATCAATCAATCAATATCTCTTTTACCTTGAACATCTGTTTTGATAGACCCTTGGATATAGGATTCCAACAATTTTGGGTGGCTGCTCGGCCTCTTGCTCGGTTGAAATTGACCCTTTTAAAATACTGTGATTAGTTGTTCTTGCAGAAGTAGTGTATCGTGGAGGTTATCAGCACCAATTAGAAAGAACATCATCAACATAAAAGTCCTCTACTAAGACCTTTCGAACGATAGGAAATTCGCTACGTCCATCTTTTGCTAGCTGATATAATGAATGTTCTTATTGCCATAAACGGAGCCGCTGGTGTGTTATATGTAACGGTATGGTCAAGTTGTATTCCCGTAATGGTTAGCTTGGATTCTCCCTCCTCGTCGATAATCTTGATGTTCATTTGCCTCTTCGATTTTTCTTATATGTTGATTATGTCGGCTCAAATGGGGTTTGAACTAGAAACAACTCGGCTATTTCAGACATGGATAATTCGGACAAAATTTATCGATTATTGCGGCTTTATAAGTTCTTCTCATAGTTTCTGGCCCATATCTCATAAACAGTTAAGGTCATATGAGACTACATTGGAAATTATGGGAAACTTATTGGTTAGGATTTTCACTATAATTTGGCCGCAGAAAATCAAAAATTAAAAGTAGTAGTAAAATTTCTAATCGATACATTTTGTCCGAATATACTCCATGTCCGAAATAGCCGAGAACTCTATTTCAAAATCCATTTTAATCGTGTAGATATTTTCATCTTAAACTTATATTTAGATCAAAAATCAATCTAAAAGCCAATGAAATGGGTTATAAAATGGCCAAGTTTAGTCTAGCATGAAAAGATGCTAGAAGTTTGTCCAAAACTCCAAATTTCATAAACCGAGTTCCTTTACCTCAGAGATCAATCAATTGGTCATTTTAAGAATCACTTTTAATATTCTATTCCGCTGAGATTTTGTATTTTGTAAAGAAAGAGATACAAAATGAATAAAAGATTTCTGATGGTAATGAAATAACAAAAGTAATTCTGTTTTGTGGTAGTGCTGCAACTTGTGGCGAGTAGTCCAACGTCTTACCTCTCATGAATCCTACATACAGGTGTCGTAGTCGATTATTATTTTGGAATCCTTTCTCAATTTGCAAGATTATATCGGATTTTGATAGTAGAGATTGACCTGGAACCTTTTATAACTCCAAAACTTATGAAGCTCTCAAGCTTATGTGAATTCTTCCTTTACAGTGATGTTGATTTGGTTGGTTTATTTCATATGGCTTTGGCACTTTGGAGTGATTCAAGCACGTTCATTCATTCGATTAAGGTCACCACTACCATAAAGAAGATTCGCGTAGTGCTTTAGGCTGTTGCATTGCAACTTTTTGGCATTAATGTGAATGAGGACGTTGTAGCCCAAATTTCTTAAAACTTCTATACACTGCTTTAGTGTATCATGCATGTTTTCGTTTTAAGCTTAATTTCTTCGATGCCTATTGTCATGTAACGGATTTTTGAACGTGTTTAAATACGAAGTCCAGCTTTTATAGTTTCCGTTGAATGTTGGAATTTGTATTCGCGGTGATTTCCACATACGTCTTGTGCCTTCTTAATGCTTTGACAGGTTTTGCTCGATGTTTGACTGTGGTTTTGATGTCTCCGTTTTGTTTCATCACTGTGCCAAAATAGGCATCTACGAAATACGGAAGAGTGATTTTTGCTTTCTTGGAGGAGATTGAATTGAGTTTGACATTCATGAACTCGACGTTTTCTGGTTTTTTTCCATTGTACTATTTTTATCTCTTATCATGGCGTAGAACTGTCTCATTTTAATCTTTGTTGGATTCATGGTCTCTGACACTAGTGATTTTCTTAAAGTTTCTAACTCGTCTCTGAAATTTTGCAACAGATTCGAGCAACAAATGCTTGTCAGGGAAATATTAAGATTGAGAAAGGGCAGTTGGACAAAATACATTCATATAATGCAAAATATATGTACCTTGCCTTTCAAACGCCACTCATTTTGCAATTTAGTGGTCAAAAGAGCAATAGATGGCAGTCTACACAACTATTTTGACTAACATTGTTGTCAATTGAACTATGCAACTAAACTCAATAGTCTTATATAGTAATGGGTTGCGTAACGTGTTTACCGATTTACGTATTCGTAGACTAAACCGTTCTGTATAAGATCTCGAGATAAATAAATTTGTAATAAAAATTTGTCATCGCCAGAGAACAGGTTTGTACACGGAGATATGCTAAAATACGGATGCTCTATAATTAGACAACCCATTCTAAGTACGTAAAAAGCACTGTGACTATACGAGTATAAATTTTATTTATAAATTTTATCAACCACGCGATTTACATAACGCAACAAAACGTATACCACATTTTTTATCATAATATTCTGTTTCGTCACTCATCTACAAAGCAGATCCATATACACAACCACATTTTCTATTTTCATTGATAAATTTTTATATTGGAATGATAATCACATGCTTGTACCGTTTGATTGTTAAAACACATTTTTCATATATAAATTTTGCTACAAATATTAATTTTCTACTACATAAATTTGCCGAGAGTAAAAATTGATTTAATTTTATTTTTGTTATCTCTTTCATTTTTCCTCTGCAGGATTGGTAAGGAACGTGATTATTACGCGAACATAATGGAAAATTTAAATGGGTAAATGGCATAAAATAAAATTGGAAAAAATATATATTTAAAAATATATTTAAAAAAAAAAAATATTAATTTAAAAATGTTTTTGCAGAGTAATATTCCCGGGTGGTGCCACATGGTTTTATAATCCACATGGTTATGCAGATGCTGGTGAACATATATATCGTGTTGCAGAGGAGATGAATGATCAGGGATATTATATGCCAATTTGGGGTACATGTCTCGGTTTCGAGCTAATCACTTGGATAGATGCGAATCGTTCAGAACACCGGGCGGATTGCAATTCCGATAAACAACCATTACCGTTAGATTTTACACCCGACTTCCGTGAAAGTCGCATGTTCAAGAATGCACCGAGCGATATTATCGAAATTATGGCTACCGAAGATGTAACCGCTAATTTTCATCATTTCTGTACCACGGAAAAAAATCTAACCGATTACGGTTTGGATGCAAATTGGCGTGTCATGTCAACGAACGAGGATTGGGATGGTTTCCGATTTATTTCGACCATCGAACATCGTCGCTACCCATTCTATGGGGTGCAATTCCATCCGGAGAAAAATATTTACGAATGGGTGCCAAACAAAAATATTACACATACACCGAATGCGATACGGGCGTCACAATACTTTGCGCAGTTCTTTGTGGATGAGGCACGCAAAAGTTTTAATAAATTTGCGGACCGTGACGAGGAGGATCGGCATTTAATCTATAATTATCAGACGACGTTTACTGGTTTGGTGCGATCGATATACATGGAATCGTATTTGTTTAACAGCACCAATCGGGAGTATACCCGTAGTTTTGTACCTCGTAAGTTAGTAAAGAACCTGAATTTAGGAAAATGGGAAAATATATAAAAACACAGTAATTTCTTTTTCAAATTGTTTTTTTTGCGGCGACATTCCAATTATCTTGATATATTCAGCTTATGCCGAAGATGCTTTAATTTTTTCTCAAGAATTTTGAAAAAAACGGCAAAATTGGGTAAACTTAAAATTTTATCATGCCAGTAGTTTTCTTGCCATAAAAATTTTTAAATTATTTTTACTTGTACATTATTAAAACTATAGTCTGAATGTGTATATTTTTAATAAAAAATCTGTAATAAATGTTTGTAATTTTTATTCACAATAAACATAATAGGAAAAATAACAATTGATCGCAATAACCAATTTAGAGTTTCTTTAGTTACCTGCCAAAAGATGGAGCTGATTTCAAAAATTGATCATTTTAATTCATCTATTATTCCAAAGATGTCGTCCATCGCACTTGGTAATTTTTTACAGTTTAACCCCAGCGGTGGAATGTAGTATCACTTTTAATTCGTGTTACAATTTGTGTTTTGTTGGCGTGATCTCATTTAACGGTGTTTTCTGCAACTATTACTTGGCGACGAGGTTAAGTGTATACACCACCAAAGAGCGCGTGTTCGAATCTTGTCAGAGTTCATAATTTTATTGAGGCAATTATTATTTATTAACATAATCGATGTTGTCAGATCAAGTATTGCCCCAATTGCTGATTGTGATTTGGATTTTCGAATGATATTACATGTGGAAGGGAATGTGAAGATAACGAAAGTAATTCTGTAAACGGCAGCGATAATCATCATCGAAAAAACTGGAATTAACGTCATCAAGACAGGGGAAACAATGACATGGAATATTCGCGAAAACAACCACATGAAAATTATTTACAATTGCAATACACATGCATCACCAGATGCAATAAAAAGAATAATCTCGAACAGCGATAGACAAGTATAAAAACGCGAGCAATTTGGGGATGCAAACACAGTTGTTGTTATAATTAAACCAACGAGCGATAGTAGTGAATTACTATATAAATTAAATGCGTTGGACAATAAAGTTTGTAACTCTAATCACTTGAGTGTTTTTATTTGCAAAATCGTGTACATTGAACGCCCAAAATTCGCAATATTTGGTGATGTCAGCAATGAAATTTTGCAAATACTAGCAATGGTGGAAAACCTAAACACATATTATACATCACAACAGTTATGGAAACGCAGCAGTGCGGCTTTCAACCGAGAGCGAGCAGCTTTCAAGATTGCAAAGCGCTATGGAGGATGATGCTGAAACAGGGCAAAGATCGTGACAAGCAGTCCCCAGTTACCCCCAAACGATGAACAGAAAGTCCAGCCTTGCAAAAAAGTATAGTTAAAAATGTTGTAACCAGCGATCAAAAAGGGATATTTAATCTCAGTACAGCCGTTTACACTCCAGAACTGCTATTACTTCAAATGAAGATAATGAAACCAAACTAGGCTGTCAAGTTCGACCTACGAAGTGCCAAATTAGATCAGCAAGCCACCAAATTCGAGCAGAAAAGTGTAAATTTTGCAAAAGTACGAGCAGAATAAGGTAGGCAGGCGGCTTTGTCGAATTAAACCAGAAGCTCAACCAAATTCAGCACGCCCAAGATCTTCAAATTGATGAGTTAAGAGGAGAAATAAAGTCTCTAGAAATGAAAGTCGACGACCAGCTCAAGGAGTTTGCAAATAAAATTAAGCAAGTGGAGCCTCGCCTAGAAACACTTATATCGCAAGCGATTCCAAATGGCCAGCTAAATAAAACGTTTTCGACGTAAAGAAGAATTTTAAAGCATCCGACATTCGACGGCGAAATACTATTCGATAATTTTAAAGTGCATTTTCAAGCGGCAGTGCAATACAATTTTTGAGCCGGTCATTACTGAGTTAGGACTAACATACGGACAAAAACACGTCTAGCCGGATTTTACATCGGTTAGTAGACGCTAAATCTAAATCGTGTTATCATTAATTCGGCCCATAATGTGAATAAAAATAATTGTTTCAAAACTATGATTTTTATACTAGGTTGCTCAGTAACTTTTCTCGTTCGATAAGAAAACACGGTTTTATGGTTTGAAATACATTTTATTGTTCAATATAATCCCTCTGAACGTCAATATACTTGTTTCAGTGATCTTCTAAGTTATGGATTCTGAAGTGAAAATCCGAAAGCATGTCAAAATAAGTATTCTACAACTGCCATACCTCTTCATTCGATGACAATCGGTTCCCACGCATAATTTTTTTTTAGATGTGAGAACAGCTAGAAGTCAGCGGGGGCTAAACCTAGCGAGCAGGGTGGATGTTGCAATAATTCGTACTTTAATTCACTGATTTTCGTGCGTTGTCTTGATGAAATTTTTTAATTTTTTTTTCTGTAAACCATAACCAGATCTTTTCTGATGAATTTTACATCCAGCTGGTACAAAAGGTTGTTTTACCAGTTTGGAGGTGAGCCACGAACAAAATTCAATTTGCATCCTAAGAAACTGATAACCTTATTGGCCGATTTCTGGTCCCAACTCACTTCGGCGCCGAAGTATCGGATTCACACCACTCCTTAGCCTCTTCAAGCCTCATTCATTGTGATGAAACGACGCATAAAATCCGTTTTATTCTTCCTAAGACGCTCCAAATGTTGCAGAGAGTCGCATTCGAATTTATTATTACATTGTTAGCGAATGCATCAAATTTATTAGCAACTCTATAGCCATTATGATTCCTGCCTTGTCAGCAGGAAATTAAAATTTTATTTTGAGTTAGAAAGTATTATGGCTTCAAATAACTTCTGTAATCAAAAATCTTCATTAGGATAAAATAAATTCGCTTAATCAGGAACTGCAATGAATAATAGTATTAATAATAAACACCTCATAAATCTCGATAACTCTAAATTGCTTATCAAATTGAAATATAAAAAATATAATAATTTAATACTCAAATTCTGAATTATTGGATGAAGGAATATTAGCAAATTAGTTAATCCCTGAAGTCAAAGTGTGGAAAGAATCATTTTTTTAAGAAGAAAAACATGCGTAATGTTTATCCAGGAGTACTCGATACACGCTTTTCTAGAATAGAAAATCAAACCCACTGCGACACACAAAGTTATTTCCGAAACGATCCCAATAGACGAATTTTCTCCCTGTGAAATCTCTACTATTTACCAACCGATCTTCCGCTAACATCACTAATCAACAACATTTAGGCTTTACAAAGCCGTGATGAAACCATGATAGATGATTATAAACGTATCGTGGTAATCTTATAGCTCAAAAATTTCAGCGCACGACTGATCATCCTAAATTTCAAAAATGATTCCACTCGCGCTCAAATTGAACCCAAACTTCAACAAAAACATCTATAATATTATAAACGTCTATGTCACTGACTCACTCGAGAACGCACAGGGTAACAAAAAAAAATTTTTTTTTTCTATCTACATATTTCATCAGAAGATAGATATGTAGATAGAAAAAAAAATTTGGATCGAATGATCCAGATGGTGTTTTAGAAGAGAAAATTTGAAAAATCTTATTGCAAAACTTCGAAGCTTTCGGAAAAACCTGAAGAAAATTTGTTTTTTTTCTAGCGCATCAGTTGAGAATGACTCAACCGATTTGGCTTAATCTTTGTTTGTTGTCTTCGCAATTGCCAGGAGATGGTTCTTAAAAAAGAAAATTGGAAAATCCACCGGAAAAGTTTGAAAATTCGAAAAATCGAAAAATGATGTTATTGTACGATATTTCGCACGTATCCGATCCAAATGGTCTTTTAGAAGAGAAAAAATGGAAAATCTTGGAAATCGGAAACTTCCGGAAAAACTCGAAGAAGTGTTTTTCTCTTGGTCAGTTGTACGTCGCGTGTTGGAGAGTTGGCAAACCATCATCGTTGTTCATTTACGCGCTGGACAAAAAACCGAAAAATATTGTTTACCACAATGCATTGTATTGATTTAATTCCACTCAAATAAAATACATTCAATTATTTTTAGTTCCAACTGACTCCAACTCTTTTCCACACTGAAAGAAAAATCCAAAACCCAACTCAAACTTCAATGGATGCCTGAGTTTGAATCGACATTTCAATCACTTTTCAATACAGTATGCCGCCTTTATGGTTGCGTTCGTTCTGGCAATTTTTACGACCAATCATATTGCTTAAAAATTACGATATTTTTCTTCTAGATTTTTCCACAAGAAATTAAAATAATTCGTCCGTCTGATTTATTTTTTTCAAAATTTCGTCAACAAAATGCAACAACAATGCAATCGTAAACTCGAATGAGCGCGAATTATAGGTTTGAAATAAAACTGTTATATTTTTATTTTAAACTTTTATATAAATTTATTTTATTAACAATATTTTTGTATTCTAAAACTTTTATATAAGTTTATTATTTTATTAAAATTATTTTGTTGTGGCTCGATCAACTAACTTAACAAATCTAATTTTTATTTCATCTTCTTAACATTCATTTACTTTTAGTTCTAATCATATATTACATTATGTCGAATCATCAATATGTGTTCTTTTATTTAAGTGCGATGCACTTTACATTATTTTAGAATCACATTACATTTTGTTTTGACTAATAAGAATATAAGATCGAATTATATTTTGCAACTACATTGTATGATGATATTATACGATGGTTGCAATGATGATATTTTATAACTGCATTGTATGATGATATTATACGATGGTTACAGTGATGAAGTGGAACGTAACTCCTCCCCTTCAAGATTCGGCGAAAAACGAAGTTTTTTGAAGAATGGTATTGACGGTTTTGCGGTAGGTAACTTTTCCGTTGTGTTTCTGGTGAATTTGAAGATTTTATATAGCATGAAAATAACTATAATGAAAAATAATATTATTAGTGTTATCGAAGATATGGTTTTATGTTGATTATGTTTGTTGTTTTCGACTTGCAATAACTCAATATGGTCTACATTTGTAAGTGTAAAATTATTTAATGCTTCCATAGTGTATTTATATTTTATATCTGATATGTTAAGTTCCCCAAACTGTTCGATGAAATGAATTTTTTGGTTGAAAATTTTAAATGTGTTGTCAAAGGTGATGTTGTTGATGGTTATACTGCAGTTCTTGAAATTAATTAATTTAATGCCGGTAATTTTCTTCTTTGTTTTTATATTGCAGGTTGTTGAAAGGGGTACTGTTTGTTTCGTTGATATGTATATGTATTCTGGAGCTAGTGATTGTAACATTTCTTTAAATTCTACGTTAAATATTGGGCATTGCGCATCTTCTCCTAATATTATTGATGTTATGCATTATCCCTTGATAGTTTTGATATCTTCTTCTTGGCAGTAGTTTACTAATTCGATTACTCTACATGGTTTTGTCAGATACATATACTCTTCTTTGTTTAATATGATAAGTTCGGATAAAATTTCAATTGAAAATGTTTGATTGATCGGAATTTGTTTTATCTTAAAGAGGTTAAATTTTTTGGGATGGAATTTAGGGATTGAAATGGAGAGTACGATATTTGTATTATTATAATATGCTTGAACATCTAACAAATCATAAATATCTTCTTCGGATTTAATATTTATATCGTTTTGTAAAAATAAATTGTATATGTATTCCAATTCGTTTTTGCTTACAACTTTTTTTGAAATTATTCCTAATTTAGTGAAAGTAATTATATTGTCAATTATGTCAATTTGTTCCTTTACTAATTCTATGTTGTATTCTATTTTAAGTAAATATTCTTCAAGTTGTTGATATCTAAAAAATGTGACTACTTTTGTTCCGAATATTTTAAATTTGTCTTCTAATATTATGGTCTGGTTGTTTACATATTCTTGGACTTCTTCAAACCTTTTCATCATCATATCGTTTATTGCGATTTGTTGATTATTAACGTTGGATATTGTGTTTTGATTAGTCTGTAATATTTCTATAGCTTTACTAATTTCAATATAGTCGTTGTTATCCATATTTCCTGATATTGATTTTATTATGGTTCCCAGACCGTCTATTAGACCTCGTTTATTACGTTTCGATATTAGTTGGACGTATGGATAAATATGGGAAAAGGAATCTTTAAGTCTGAAAATCCTTTCTTTGATAATTTTCGTTCGTTCTCCGAAAAGAGAGGTTTCTTTGTTTTCAGTTACAATTTTGTTCATGTCAAGAAGATTAAGTTCTATCGCTTTTATATTGTCGTTGTATTTTTCGAGTTCGATCACATGCAACAATCTAAACGAGCCTGTGATAATGTTTGCTTCGCCTGTTTTAAATAGCAATAATCCCCGGTTCTCATCTAAATTATGGATTTCCATAAATTGTGAAGTTACTGGCTGGAGACACCTGAAAATTTTTCAATACTTTAATTTTCTTTTTGTGGGCTTTTCTTTTGCAAGTGTCGACTGTAATTTTATTATCCTTCAGAACTTTATGTTTCTGAAATCTATGAGCCAATTTATTTCTGCGGTCATCTTCTTCATAAATAGTGTCATCTGATGAGAAATTTTTTGGGTTTTGTCTATTATATTTTAAAGTTTGACAAATTTTGCACTTATTAATATAGTCGTTAATGGATATTTTCATATTGGGAAAGTAGTATTGTCGTTTTAATTTTTCATAGGTTTCTACGACTCCTCTATGATTAGATATCCTATGGTATTCTCTAATTACTTCTTGTTGCCTGATTGGATTTTCTATATCCTCTAATAATTGTGTACTTCGTACAATTTTTATTTTCTTGAACAAATTTTTATTATAAACTTTGGATATGAAATTGAATATTTCTTCAGCACACAGAATACAATTAACTTGGGATTGATTGATATATTCCTTTAAAATTTCCATACAAGTTTTTTCATAAAGTTCTTTAATTTTTATTAAGTATCTGCGTTTGGATTTGTGTATAATTTTGAAAATCGTGTCTATGCTATTCTTTATGTTTTTATCAAGCTCAATAATGATTTGATTATTAAACTCGTTAAGGTTACTCTCTATGGTTGGAATTATTCCTATTAATTTCACTCTAAGCTTTTCATTTAAACCAGAACCTTGAGATGGTGAATTATCTTGTTTAAAATTTCTCAATGGGAGATTATCCTCGCTATCAAATAATGATGATGTTGTTTTACTAGAAAGTACGTTTAAGTTAACGGGTGTTTCTTGATTATTTTTATGAATAGTTTTATTGAATTCTTCAATTTCTAAACGGCTTAATGCATCGGCATTTGTATTATGCTTGCCTTTTTTATATTGGATTTCATAGTGGAATTCCTCTAATTTAAGTCTCCAACGGACCAGTTTACTGTTAGGTTCTTTTAGGTTAAACAGCCATATCAATGGCCTATGATCTGTAACGATCATAAATTTCCTACCGTAAAGGTAGGGCCTAAAATATTTACAGGCCCAAACAATTGATAATAATTCTTTTTCAATTGTTGAATAATTTTTCTCAGTTTCATTGAGGGTTCGGCTTGCAAAACATATTGGTTTATCATTACCAATAGTGCCTTGTGATAGTACAGCGCCTAAGGCTACATTTGAGGCATCTGTAGTGAGGACGAAAGGTTTGTTGAAATTAGGATATTGCAGAATTGGGTCGTTAGTCAGTAAATTTTTGCAAAGTTCAAAACATTCAATGTATTTGTTATCTAAAATTATTTTTCTATCCTTTTTCAAACACTCGGTGAATGGTTTTGTAATACCTGCAAAATTGTTTATAAATTTTCTATAGTATCCTAAGATACCTAAGAATGATTTAATTTGTTTGGGAGTCTTGGGAATTGAAAAGTTTTTAATTGCTTGAATTTTGTCAGGATTTGGTTTAATACCAGCTGGTGTTACCAAATGTCCTAAAAATTTGATTTCCGTTTTAAAGAACTCACTTTTATCAATTTGAATTTTGAAGTTTGCTTCTCGTAATTTTGAGAGTACTTTCTTTAGGCTTTCAGCATGCTCTTGAAGACTTGTACTGAATATTACAATGTCATCCATGTATACTAGACATATTTTTCCAATATATTCTCTCAAAACATTATCCATAACACGTTGGAAAGTGCTTGGAGCATTTCTTAGTCCAAACGGCATTCTGACGAATTCATAATGTCCGTTTTCTACTGAGAAAGCAGTTTTGTAAATGTCTTTTGGATCAATTTCGATCTGATGAAAACCAGAAGCGAGATCTAATACTGAGAAATACATGCTTTTTCCCAATTTATCTAAGATTTCCGTTATATTTGGTATGGGATAACGGTCTTCGATTGTTACTTCGTTTAATTTACGATAGTCAATTACCATTCGCCATTTCTGTTTGCCAGAGTTGTCTAATTTCTTTGGCACAATCCAAACTGGACTACACCATGGACTATGGCTAGGTTTAATTATTTTTTGATTCAGTAAGTTTTTAACTTGAGTTTGTACTTCATTTTTATGGATATATGGGTAGCGGTAAGTTTTTGTGAAAATAGGTTTACTATTGGTTAATTCAATGTTATGTTTAACATTATTTGTGAAAGTCAATTGATCGTTTTCCTTGTAAAATACATCTTCGAAATCTCTACAAACTTTCATTACAATTTTTCGTTCCTCCGAATTCATGTGATCAGTATTGATCAAATCGTAAATATTTGTTAAACTTTGTATAGGTTCGTAAAAATTATTTACGGAGTAATTATTTACTTCCAAATAATTACTTAAAGGTGATACCTTCAATGGGCGTGTAATATTAAAATATTGCATATGGTCTGAGTTATTTATAATTTCTACTTTACTTTGACCAATAATACATTTATAGATGCCGGAACTTATTCTTAAATCATTATTTAAAATTGTTTCTAGAACGAAAATGTCTCCATCATTTGTGGTTACAGGGAATGATACAAATGTTTTCTCAAAAGGTTGTAAAGTTATCATATTATTTTTTAAATTTTCTTGAAAATGAATTGGGATTCGAAAATGTTCCCCTTCTAATGTTGAGTCTGGAAGGTTTATACTGGATTGAAGTTTTTGAAGTGTGTCCATACCAATTAATCCTTCAAAGTATGGATGAAATTTAAATAGATAGAATTCTGTACTGATTTTGGAGTTAAATTCTTTAATATCTGCAATTATTACCTTAGAATTTATTTTATGTTCGTGGAATACAGATTTAATGATAATTGGATTAACCTTTTTTATTTGACTAGGTTCAATTAGTGAGGGATCAATAAAGGATTTATTTGACCCTGTGTCGATTAAAAGTTTAATAGTCGAATTTGGTGTGATTTTTATTTTTATATATGGTAAGAGGCTCAAATTAGTCTCTCCATGAAATATATAATCTAGTCCGAGGCCTCTTCCTGAAAATCCTGGTTTTCTAGTATTGCTTCTTCCTCATAATTTGGGAAATCATCGGAATTTTCGATTAGGTCTTCCAAATTTGAATCTGGTTCTTGAAATAAATTAGGATTGTCATTTTCACATTCATTTACATTAAAAAGTTCTTTTGACTTAAACTTTGGAGGGCCGTACGATTGGAATACGTGATTTTGTCGAAATCCAGATGGACCTGGTTTATTCCAATTTGAATTGTTCGGGTACCGTTGAGGTGTTTTATTTTGAATTGATTTTATGGTAGATGCCTCCATTGGTTCATATTTTCTGTGGGGAATATTGAATTGTGGTGGTTTGAAAGCATCTGGCTTTGGTTTATTCCAATTTTGGGGTTGACTTGGAGTTGTTTGTCTATAGTTATTGTTATATTGAGGGTAAAATTTATGCTGGGTTATTTTATTAAATTCCTTCCTAACCGGATTTGAATGTTGAATATTTTTATTTGATTTAATATAGTAAATGTTTTGTTCTACAAGGCAGAAACTGTAGGCTTCTGCTAGTGTGGTAGGTCTACTAGCACGAATCATTGAACCTGTTGGTTCTTTTAAGCCGCTTAGGAAAACATTTAAACACATGTTTTCGTAAAGCGTAGTCTTATGATTAATAATATTAACGTCGTTATCGTTAATTTTTATCCAATTGATTAATGTTGATAATATATTTATTATTTTAGAATAGTATGTTTCGACATTATCATAATTCTGTGTAATATTGTGAAGGTCTCGAATTAAAGAAACTTCACTTCGTTTGTCTGAATAGTGAAGTATTAGGTTGTCCTTTATATACTTCCATTCAAGTTTAGTGTTCATAGTATTCAATACATTATTAGCGTTGTCTTTAATTTTATTACGAATTGTACGTAAAATAACAGATGCCATAGGCGTCTTATTTACATCTTTGCATAAGTTTATTACCTCTTCACAATTTTCGATAAAGGAATGTAGTAAAGTTCTGTCGCTACTGTCGAAGGGTGGGATCTCTTTTACTATATCTGGGACTTTAAGCCTTTTTATCAAAGAATCATATTTTTCCTGAATTTCTTGATCCATTTTAAACTTTATATTCGTATCTACTTTTTTTAATTCTAAATTAGCTAGCCTTGCTGTTAGTCTTTCTAATTCTTCAATTGATTTTAATCTAATAATTTCCCGATTTGGATTTATTTTTTCTTTCTTGTTGTACATATACAATATAAGTTATAATTGTTTAATCTATATATCCATATTCGCTGGATATTAGACTGAATTATTATTTTGAACGTAACCGGGTTGGCCGGGAGAATTTGTTAGTTGATCACACACAAAAAAAAAAAAAATTTAATATCGGTTTGGGAATTTCACCTTATCAAAATTACAAAGATATGTATAATGAAAATGACTTACCAGTAGATCACCGATATTAATAGTTGGAGCTGCATACCCTTGTCGATTATTGTACCGAAAAAAAACGTCGTTGCCCACGTAGATTTTCCACTTTTATAACACTTTTTGTTCTTGTTTGTTAGATTCTTTTTATTCCGATATTCACTCGGAACCGTATTTAGTTACGCGAACTTCTACACTTAACACAAGAAAAGTTTATATTTTAGTTAGCACAACAATAACACAATGATTTTTTTTGTTGGTATACACCCGATTTTCCTTTCGAAAATCCTTTGCAAACTGCGCCAATTATAGGTTTGAAATAAAACTGTTATATTTTTATTTTAAACTTTTATATAAATTTATTTTATTAACAATATTTTTGTATTCTAAAACTTTTATATAAGTTTATTATTTTATTAAAACTATTTTGTTGTGGCTCGATCAACTAACTTAACAAATCTAATTTTTATTTCATCTTCTTAACATTCATTTACTTTTAGTTCGAATCATATATTACATTATGTCGAATCATCAATATGTGTTCTTTTATTTAAGTGCGATGCACTTTACATTATTTTAGAATCACATTACATTTTGTTTTGACTAATAAGAATATAAGATCGAATTATATTTTGCAACTACATTGTATGATTATATTATACGATGGTTACAGTGCTACATTGTATGATGATATTATACGATGGTTGCGATGATGATATTTTATAACTGCATTGTATGATGATATTATACGATGGTTACAGTGATGAAGTGGAACGTAACTCGCGCACACACACTCGCGTTCGAGTGTTTTTTTTCAAATTTTCCTTAACGATATACACAAAAAGCATGAAATACACATTGCAATCGTAAAATCGAAAGAGTATGTGTTATTTTTGAAGTAGAAAATTCTCATTAATATCTTACAATATCTGAATTTGAAAAGACGTGTTTTTAAATTGATATCAAAAGTTAAAATTCTAAAAAAAAAATGAGGCAAGCAGAAAAATTTCATTAATAAGACAGGCAAAAAAACGGACGCGAAGCGCCTCAGAACAACCAAGCCTATAATATTCAGAAAAAATGACTCATTTGGACATGTAAATCTAAACCTCAGATAAGAGTTCTGTGTAAAAGTGCAAATTTGCCTTCTTATATCCCTTTTTCTACCAAAAACAAAATTTGGGCTCAATTTACGTCCAAATCACACAAATGTGTGAGTAAAAAAACATACGTGTAGTTTAGAATCAAAAACAATCTATTCCACTTTTTTAAATAAATCAGTTAGTACTTGATTTTGCTTTCTTTTGTTGAACTTGATTTAACTATATAAATAAACTTTTGCAAAATGGCTGTATTCCCGAGAAAATTGACTTAAAAATA
Source organism: Nephrotoma flavescens (assembly GCA_932526605.1). Lineage (NCBI taxonomy): Eukaryota > Metazoa > Arthropoda > Insecta > Diptera > Tipulidae > Nephrotoma > Nephrotoma flavescens. The sequence goes on from OW052222.1 coordinate 242,923,886, forward strand.
TTCATTACGATTCAAACAAGACCTATTCCAATACAATTTCACAAACAAAACAATACTATTCCAATAAAATTCCCAATCAAAAATCATCTATTCCAATAAAATAATAAAACAGTTACTAGATAATCTATATGATTAGTTGTAATATTATACAGAAATAAAGATTTCTTAAATTTAAAAAAAAAAAAAAAAAAAAAAAAAAAAATCTATTCCAATAAGAAAAATGTAACTAAAAAACAAAAAACATCTATTCCAAATTTGGCGCGAAATTATAATACGTCAAAATATTAACCTTAATAAATCAGTTGCTCTTATTGATCATAGTAAAGTGGTTCGTATTTCAAAAGTTTCTGCGTTTTCTGGTAAGTGGCTAACAATTTTATTAAAAATAATACTGACAGTGAATTTTAACTTATTGTGTATGTTGTGTAGATAATGGACTCGTATGAATCGCCCGTTATTACTGACCACCCTCGTAAAAGAAAGGTTAATATTAAAAATAGAAAAAGATCTTTGGCGAAAATTGAAAAGTAAATTATTCTTGTAAAGAATTCGGTAACGATTTAATTAAATTTATTTACAGATACAAAAGAAAGGATATGCCGGAAATGCCGAAATGCAGCCACAGTGCGGTCAGCCTCTTTAAATGCAATTTAATAAGAACGTATGATGCGTTGGAGTTTTCTAACTTATTTTATTCTGATAAATCGAAGGCAGCGCAAGATACGTTTATACTTAAACATTGCATAGTTTCAAAACCCAAACGAACTGATCGCAATGCAAAACAAGGAGCCCGAAAAGGGGTTTCGGTTGATTATATTCTACGAACACGTTCTAAAGAATCCCTTAAAGTATGCCAAAATACGTTTTTAAATATACTGGGAGTAACAAAGAGCCGTGTTCGAAATATATGCAAGGCGTATTTTGAGACTGGTAAGGGTCCGGTGGAACGAAGAGGCGGCGATCGCAAATCTCGTAAATACGAAGTAAAGAAACAAAGCGTTATCGATTTTATTAAAAAATACAAAACAATTGAGACGCACTATTGTCGCAACCAAATTTATCATCGACAATATTTGGCTGGTGACCTGTCCATCAATAAAATGTGGCTTCAATTTAAAAAGGAAAATCCCGAAACGGAAATCAAATCCAACTATTTTAGATTTGTTTTCAATACTAATTTTAATTTGGGATTCTAATCCCCAGCCACCGATATGTGTTCAACGTGTCTTCGATTCAAAGAGCAGCTCAAAGTTGAAACCGATATGCAAAAGAAGAAAGATTTAATGACAATGGCCAGAGTACACAAGCTCAGGAGCAAAGCTTTCACCGCCCTTCTTAACGAACAAGCTGATGGATTATTAACCATATCTTTTGACTGTCAAAAGAACATGACGCTACCGAAAGTTGCCGATCAAGCTGCGTATTACAGTCGTCAGCTAAATTTATATTTATTTGGAATGGTTGTTGGCACCGAGCACTCACCTTTAACTCCCCATAATGTTTTCCTATACTATTGGACGGAAAATTGTTTGGCTAAAGGATCGAACCAGATCGCGTCAGCAGTTTATCATAGACTTTGTAATTTAGAATTGAACCAAATACACACGGTTCGTTTAGTGGCTGATGGATGCGGCGGCCAAAATAAAAATTCTACCATGGTTGGAATGTGTCAATACTGGTTGTTAAAAGTTGCTCCCAGAAATGTGTTATCCGTTGAGTTGATTTTCCCAGTACCAGGACATTCTTATATTCCACCTGATAGAGTTTTCGCACAAATTGAGAAGCAAGTTCGATCAAAAGAAACTATTATAGATGTCGACGAATATTTAGAAATATATAAGGAACGGGGAACAATAATAAATCTGGGAAGTAATGAGTGCCCTGCTTTCGATTTTAAAACCGAAATTAATAAAATACTAAAGCCGCCATCGAATTGTCATTTTAAGTTTAACGAATCCAAAAGATTTATTTTAACTAAAACTCAGAACAACACGGTTGTTCAAATTCGAGGTGAACCTTTTTTCAAATCAGATATCGGAGCTTCTAAGACAAATAATAAACGAGGTGAAAATATCGCTAATTTGAAATTTATAAGACTAACCAATGGCATTAAAGTAAAAGAAGCTAAACTAAACGATGTAGATAAATTGCTCCAAAAACATTTTGGTCCTGAATGGCGAGAAAACGGCAGTTTGAGTTTTTATAAAACTGTCATAGATGATAATCAACATCAGATGGAAGAAGAGTACGAAAACAGGGATAGCTGTACTAACCACGCAGAGCAAGATGCCCTAAGAATTTAAGTTTTAAGAATATTTTAGCAATTGAATTGAATTCAATACTTTCATTTTGTGATTAATTGTGATTTTTATTTTTATAATATTGAATTTTTTATTATTTATCATATTTATTTTACTTTTTATTTTATTTTATATTTTATTTTATATTTTATTTTAAGCCAATAATAAAAAAATTGAAATCAAAAAATGTTTTTATCTCTAGTTAAACATTTTAATTTTAAAATGGGTCCATTTCGAGATATAACTATCAAAACTTACCTATTCCAGTACAACGAGAATCAAAATAAATCTATTCCATTATGTAACTTTCAAAGTAACTCTATTCCATAATTGTTTTTAAAATAAAAGCTTAATTTGGATAGTGACGTAGATTTAATGATGTAATATGTGGAAAAAGAGGGCTAATAGTGCGTTCATGACATAGTGAGTAAGTTCGGAAAAAATTCCATGGTAACAACAAAATGTATTAAAATAACAACAAAGTTAAAAATTTTCAACTCGAGTTCGGAACTAGTAGGCGTGGTATAAAACATTTCAAATAATTTGATTGGTTTTGAGTTCGTTAGCGAGTATGCAAATATTTATTTCCTATGTCATGAACGCACTATAAAGAAACTAGCGAATTAAAAAAAATTAAGCTTTTTAAAATAGTTTAAAAATAACAAGTTTTTTCCAATTATCTCGAAAACTTGAAAAACGGAATAGATCGTTTTTGATTCTAATCTACACAATTACTATGTAATGGCGTTTTTAATAAAAAAAAAATCGGTTGTTTTGAAGTCCAACTAACACAATTGTATGTATAGTTTTTTTCGGACGAAAATAAGTTTAAAAAGAATACACAAACGTGGGTTGTTGGTTCAAAACACATACAAAAATAAATTTTTGACATGATAATTTTGCTTTACCCACACAATTGTGTGTGCGGGTAGGCCGTAAAAGGATATTAATAATTGACAATTACATTAACCCATAACCAAAACAATTTAAAATAACCAAAAACAGCTTAGAAATATAGGTTATAATTGGGCTTGGATACAACATTCCGTATAAGTTAAGAAACATAATGTTGGATGAACTAGCATCACAAACGGCAGACACCGACCTACTACTAATCATAATGAGCGAAACCCATTTAAAGTACTCTAATATGAAAGAAAAATTTATTGTAAAAAATCTATTTATTTATCCTCGTCGCCACTTTGGATTTAAGATCCACGATTCGATCGTTGTTTCTTGTGTCCTTTTATATTTTATATATAAATTATAATTAGCTATATAATGGGCTAACCAGTCAGGAATAAAAACTTAACCTTATGTGACTGAAGAAAATATATCTTAATTTGAGTGATTAGTACCTACATGCATTTGGTATGGTACTTATTTTTACCACGTTCGTCAAAGTTGTAACATTTCTCATTTTTAAGTATGATCGTAATCTACCAATTGAACTACAAGTTCTCATAAAATTTAAAGTTTTATAGGAAGTAAAACACACAAAAATAGACGTCTAAAAGTGCAAAAAGTACCCACGTCACTCACATTAGGGTTAAAAACAAAAACAAGTATTTTATTCCAGCCATCCAAAATGTATAATTCTTAAGTGCTAGCAATAAAACATGATTTGATTTTTATGTATTTTAATTAATTTATTAACACAAACATTTAATAATCGAAAAGCCACGACTAATATTTAATTTTTAACAACGTGCACAATTCAATCTAATTTTTAGGTTAGGTTTCATAAATTCAATAATTTTATCATATATAAGTGAAAGATGTACGTGAAACTATTCAAATAACTTTATGTATTAATTAAGTAATTAATTATACAAATAAATTGGGTTTCTTAAGTAAAACTTAAGTTTGGCTGGGTAATAACATTGACATGCTATTTATCGCATTCTTATTTTTTTATTAAGTTAAGTTTTTATTCCTGATTGGTTTCACTTTAAAATACAAAATGAGGTAAATAAAATAAAATGAAAACAAAACTGCCCTGGGGCGGTATGTTGTACCATCACTTCGAATCGAAAAAAGTCCAATTGAAAAAGTGAAAGTTGTATCATTTTTGCTTTTCGAAAATGATGCAACATACCACCATTCGACTTTTTTCGAATATCGATTCGAAGTGATGGTTCAACATACCGCCCTTGATCTCGTACATTGTTTCTTCGTATACCTATCGATACTCACACATAGCACAGCAGGTAGAAGCATATCGCAAAACCACATTTTCGGTGGGTATCGAAATATACATTATATTTACATAAGATTTACGAGTAAATTCGTATATCCTTTTTCCTGCCCGGTAACACAATTGTGTGTGCACGGCTAAAGTACAATGTCAACAATCAATTTTTGTATGTGTTTTCAACCAACTTACACATTTGTGCATTCGTTTCAAATCAAGCGAAATTATTTATCAAACACGCCATTATATACTTTGATTTTTTACTCACACATTTGAGTGGTTGGGACTTAAATTTAGTCATTTTTTTTTTGGTTGAAAAAGGGATATAAAACAAAACATAGGATTCAAACAAAATTACTAAAAGCAGAAAAAACGAAAAATAATCGTCGAGCAAAAACAACAACAAAAATTTTTAGCCAAATTATCGATGCGCGTATTTTTTTCGACATTGTCGAAAATTTCGTATTATGAAATGTTTTCGACTCAGTTTTTTTTCGACGTTATCGAATTTATCTATTATGAAATACTCGACGCGTTTTTTTTTAGATAACGTCGACTATTTTACGACAGCTCTTGAGGTGTCGAGTACATAAAAGAAAAGTGTTAAGTGTTGAGAAATAAAAGAAGTTTGCTAGCAAAATTAAATTAAAAATTTAAACTTATAAAATTTTAATTAATAAAAATTAATTAATTTAAATTTAATAAAAAAAGAATTAATTTAAGTTTAATATTTTTGATAATTTCCAACAATAAATATTAAATTTAATAATAAATTATATTTTATTTTATCAAAATTTGAGTATGATTTAAATTTTGTAAATTTTTATATTAGTGTTTTAGTTTGTTATTTTAACAATAAACTTTTTTGTGTTTTATGTATAATTTTCGTCGCAAAATAATTTGTGACATCGTCGAAAAAAAAATTTAAAAAAATATTAAACTCCACAGAATATTATTAATATTATTATTTATTTATGGAAACATAATATATTAGTTAATTGATTAGTTAATTAAAACACATTTAAATTATAAATTAATCAAGGTGAGGTTACCAAAATTTTGGAGGTTTGGTTTCGAACTAATGAAACATTGAATTTTATGTATTTAGAAATTCGGTCGTCTCATCAGACTGCATTGATCAAACTACAAAAATTTTGAAAATACTTTGAATTTCATATAGAATGCGTTAAATACAATAAAATTCGAGGTTACAAAGGGGTTTCGAATTGCGTAGCGAATCATTAAAATTCGCTAAGGCATTGTGATTATCTTTGATTAGTTCAAATTCAAAGTATTTTCCAAATTTTTGTAGTTTGGTCACTGCAATTTGATGAGACGACCAAATTTTTTAATATAGGGTTTTCCAATAGGAATGATATGATTTTTAAGTGACGTTTCGGCCATTTCTAATATGTCATGATCTGTCATTTTTTGTTTCATTGTATTCAGTAATGTTAACAATTTCATCATGGTGAGATATACGCAAGAACAACGTTTACAAATTATTCACTTTTATTATCAAAATAATCGTTCTCCAATTGCAACTTTTCGTGCGCTTTTGCATTTTATAGTCGTAATAATCGTCCAAGCGTGCTCGCTATTCGACGAATTGTTGAAAATTTTGAGCGTTCATTTTCTTTACATAATGTTCAAGTGCCAATAAGACAAAGAAACGCTCGAAGTAATGCAAATATTGCGGCCGTTCAGGCAAGGATTTGGGTTTGCATCCGTATAAAATTGTTCTCAATCAAGAACTGTAGCCATTGGACCACTGTAAACGTCGTGAATTTTCTGATTTTGCCTTGGAACAACTTGAAAACGATAACGATTTTTTGAAATGATGAAAAACCATGATGAAATACCATTACATTCACCTAAATTGACAGTTTGGTGTGGTTTTGGTCTGGTGGAATCATCGGTCCGTATTTTTTTTCGAAATGAAGCTGGTAACACCGTTACTGTCAATGGAGATCGGTATAGATCGATGATAACCAACTTTTTATGACCGAAATTGGAAGAAGTTGATCTTGACAAAATTTGGTTCCAACAAGACGGGGCTACGTGCCACACAGCAAGTGCAACAATTGAATTATTGCAAGAAAAGGTTGGAGATTCGATTATTTCAAGAAATTGTGATATTGAATGGCCTCCAAGAAGTTGTGATTTAACACCATTAGACTATTTCTTGTGGGGTTATTTGAAGTCATTGGTCTTAAGCAATAAACCAAACTCTCTTCTGTGTAATTTCAATTTCAACAATTGTGTTTTTTTATAAAATCATATCACTTTTATTGGAAAACACTTTACAAAAAAATTCAATGTTTCATTAGTTCGAAACCAAACCTCCAAAGTGTTGGTAACCTCACCTTGATTAAAAAAAAAATCTGGCTATTATCCAGAATAACATCAAATTTCATTTAAATTATAAATTATTTATTTATTTAGAGGAGAGACAAAAAACACGTCTTTCCTCTAAGACGTTCAATCGCTGATCGTGATAAGCGCTCGGTTGAAATTGACAAAAAAATCTAAGAAGCTCGTCCATTCAGCCATATTTACCTGCCAACGTATCCAGAGCATAAAATCGGCAGACGGTAAGTGGATATAGATTTTTTCATTCCTGCTTTGGTGTTGAACCGATATTTAACCTCGTCTAATTTGTATAAACCTCGGTATGGCTTGTGCTGTGGTTGGATGGGTCGTTGGATCCAGGTTAGTTTCTGGTAAACTAAAAGACACCAAGAAATCCGATGCGTTGTAAAAATTGTCGCCTCAAACTCGTTAATTAAAAACACAATATATTTAATTTTTGGGTTTTTATTATTGATGTTTCCTGGGTAAGATGCAAAGTTAAAGTTGACGAGAAAAAAATACCTTTTTGGGGACATCTCGTGAGGCATAATAACACTTTTACTGATACGAGTATTCTTTCGATACCGGACCATTATCCATTGGTCAAGTCGCTGAATCTGTTCTATGAAACTTATGGTTGAAACAGCTGCTGACACACGCGCAAGAGATGCATGGACAACACAAACCTAATTAGACATCAGCAAAAACTGATAGCAATACACAACGAAACGATTCCAAATACCAAATCAATAAATTGACACAACGAGGCGAGGTACTGTTTGGTCGGTGCAAATAATTCAAAATCATCTAGAAATGGTTTTAATCCTCGCGAACTTTCGGTAGTCATATCGTGTAAGCTTTTGATCGCAGCGGTGTATTCCGTGTTGCTAGTTCTGCAATTCTAAATGGCTTACTAATTCTCCAGGTAGTCCTTGAACGTGGCTTTTTCGGTGCATAGTTTATTTTGTGCGCTTAGTAAACAGGTTGTTGTTATGAACTGGCTGTTTGGGAGCTCCACGCGTGGTAGACGAATTTCAAGTGGCTTCACTTTGCATTGTTCTTCGGAACCATTGAAGCTTGCATGCAGATTATTTCATATAGTTTGCTTGCCGGTATGTTTCAGCTCTACGGATTTCTATATATAAACCTCGCATTCGGATGTCCTGTTGTTTCAATTATTGAACGAAGTATTTAATTTGGATCTTCATGATTCGAATGATTGAGAAAATTTGCTGAATGATCAACCCTCTTTTTCTTCTTCGTTGTTATTTGACCCGTCAGGCTGGGCAAAGTTGAATTGAAAGGATAATGAATTTAGACGTTGACGCATCTCATCAACATATTTTGTAAAACTTTCCCATACTGTTTGCTTATCTTTATTGGTAGTATTGGTGTGTTGATTCCAGTTGTGGTTGGAATTCTCTAATTATGTAGACTACGTCAACGTACTCGTCGTACGCCTTTTTCAGAGTTTGCTATTTTCAGTAAAATATTTCTTGGTATTCTGAGCTACACCACTTTTTTTAGTTCAAGATGATGTGCTCTATCTCTTCTGCCTTGTCTTTTTGCTGCTCCAACAAATGGGGAGTTCGACGGTGTTTATATAGCGTAGACTCTAGTTTGTTTGCCGACATTACTAATTGGTGTTGCTTTTAAGCTAGTTGGGTCATCAGATTCTTTTGAATATGATGTTGGTAACTTTGTTAAGGTAAACAATGACATAGTTATCGTGGCAGAACACAAAATAGTTTATAGCCTGTTGGATGACAAGTACTCTTAGTATGTGGTTTCATTCACACGAGAAGTATGTTTCTTTTATGTAAAGTTATATCACATCCGCAAATAAATTATTCCAATTGAAAATGTAAACAAACAACTGTTCTAAACATCCTAATAAATTCAATCAAAACAATCCCTTTCCTAAAAGTGAAACGATCGCTCTATAGGCGCCTATTTATAAAATTATGCAAATAATGTACAGCTCATATAATACCCTTGTGTAGATGCGCCCGTATAATTTCACAAAAAAAAACAAGAAAATTGAAAAAAATACCAGCAAGGCTTTTCTATTTTCTGCCATTTGAAAAATCAACATAAAATTATAGATTGCAACACAAATTTTCATGGTACATTTTATTCTCGTTAGTATAAATCTCTAAAAAAAAAACTTTTTAGAGGCCAAAACGTTCGTCATCGCAAAACTCGTAATATAACAATCATCGCATACCACATGTACAAAAAAAAATTCAAAAAAAATTAACAGCAAGGAAGTATGTTTGTATGTATGTATGTTGAACGGAAGGAGTAAACGCAGAATCAAAAAACAGGATAGAGGAAAGAGAATTAAATAGGATAATAATAGTACTGAAAATTTAACCATGAGGCTGGGTCACTAGGTCAACATGGAAAACATACAAATCCCATCATACATATGCAACTCTTTCTGTTTTACATGTTATGCCTCATATACGTACGAACATAAATTGTAACAATTTAAGTTCATTCAATTTATATGATTTTTATATATAACAGACCAGAAAGCACAATAAAAAAGTTTTCGTATATGTTTTCCTATATGCAAGCTTTTTCATTATATGACGTACGAACGTGTTCGGCAGAACAAAAAAAAAATGTTTCACAATTTAATTAACAAATAAAGGTTAATAACGAGCGACTATTCTTTTGCACTCGACATAAAGCAGTGTCATTGGATGTACACATGTAATGGTGAGCATTTGCATATGATTTTTATTAATAGGATTATCTAGTTCATGGATGCATTTTGGACAGTAGATTTTATAATTGATAACCAAAGCTTATATTATTGAGTTTATGTACATAGTTTTAAATTCAAGGATTTCTTTATTGTTCGTCTCGATCGCTACTATCCGTAATGTGGGATTAGTGATTTAAGAATTGTATGGGTTTGATCATTTTTTTTATAGAATTTAAAAAACACCTTCCAACGGCTTTTGTTAGTGGGCACGATTCTCGCCCCGACAGTATGAGATTCCATTTCATTAAAAAATTACATTCCACGGGAAATTCATTTAAGACTATTCTTCGAGCCGTTGAAGAAACTATGCATCCTTCCTCCTTTTCCTACATGGGACTACGAAGTTATGCTGCAAACATTCGTGTACGGAATGATCTACAAATTAGAGCCAAACACCAAGCCGTAAGATTTGAGGTAAATCCGTGATATTACCAGTAGATAGTTCGACCTCTCAGAAGATTTCGCCGAACCCATACTCGTATATTTTAGCCTAATGACAGGCTCGATCATATCTCTCACCCATGGCATTTTACCTTGTTTTATATTCTTTCCAGCAGCCTTTCCATTGTAACAAGCATACAGAGAGTTAAAAAAATTAATTACATAATTTTTTTTTTTTGTTAAACACGATTAGCTTGGTTTCGTACTGATAAAAAGTTGGTCTACTCATCAGGTTGCAACGACCAAACTGCAAAAATCCAACTCTTGCTCTGTACCGATAATACAAAACAAGAACATATCGATTTAGCGAATCATATATCACTAAATCAGAAACCACAGGAAATTCTCACTATGTATGTATGTATACTAAGCCACATATAACTAAAAAGACATAAATAATTAAAAAGAACTTTATAATCGTCCGTGAATTTAATTTGTTTAAGAATTGCTCCAAGCTGCCCAGAAGCTATCTAAGGGAGTTCTCATTTTTTACGGTTTTGTGTATCATTGTATACACAAGTGCCCTGGGGTTAAAGGTTTGGGGGAGTTGAGTACATTTTTTCTACTTTTGTGGTAGAAATATTGTTAGTAAATTGTCTCTTCATTTTCTACGACTAAAACAGTCGTAAACATTGTATGGGTGTCCATTAAAATAATATTTTGTCCGAAAAGCTGGAAAAATTCCTAAATAAATTAGTTATGGTTGCGTCAAAATATTGGCCGCAAGCCTACATCTATAGTTGTTACAAAGAAAAAATCTTGGCTGCTGTGTACAATCTGCAGCCTCTTATCCTGACCACATTTCCAACAATTTTGACTTCGATCGGGATCAGGTCCCTTGCAACAGTATTGTATTGTTTTTGGAACCTGTCAAAACTACACGGTTTTGTCATTCGGGCACGTGCTATTACGATCCTTTTGTCTGTTAAGATACGTTTTTGCTAGGCCAGATTCAACCAAAACCGCAGTATTCCTCTTTCTATAACGTTCCCTCTTTATTGCTATTCCTTTTTAATTCTCGGGTTATGAGCCGCATGTCCACCGATCGTTCATATTACGACCGACCCGTTTCAAATAATTTGTAGGAACGCTGTTGCTAATTCATTTTGTGGCGAACTTGGCCGTTTCTTAACCGATTATGATCCGTTTAGTTTAGACGAAATTTTGACTTTATAATTGAAATTTCGATTTTTGAAAGAAGCTCTTAACGGAGTCAGCTGGGACGGAACTCGGTTATTTCAAAACTGATTATGATGGGATTGGGTATGTGGGATTGAAATAAGATTATAAAATTACTTTTGGAACAAGTTATGGACTACTACTTAACTCATTATAATGGAAGTGGGTTAGATGGAAATGAGATTCTAAAATGAGTTTTGGAAGAAGGTTGGAATATGGCAACATGGGAAGATCCCTGCCGTTAGCTCGACGTTTTGATATATTTAATGCGGGAGAAGTTTATATGGGAAATGTGTGCTTGTCCCATTGTTTTTTACAAACAAGGTTTGTGGAGTTCTAACTGATGATGCCATTATGTACCCTATGAGCACTCCCGACTTGAACATTAAATTCACACAAAATTGTTTTGATATCAAGGTGTGGTATTTTGTTCAAGACAATTGTGAGATGTTTGTAGAAAGCACGCTTGGTTTTATTCCACGTAAGGCAAGGATTGCTTATATCAGTTACTGACGAGTAATCCTACTTCAAATTCATGCTTGTCCATAGTAAACCTTTCTGAGAGAGTGAGTCTGTGACGTTATAAAAAATCATATTTAATTCATTTTTCACACCCTTATTGGGTGAATAGTATATTTGTTCAACGAGCAATTAATATTTGTATTCGTTACTCAGTTTTCGTTCCATTGCATTTGACATTACGCCTTTAGTTTTGTCAAATTGTGCATACATATTTTTAAAATATAGTGAATATGTTCTAGTCTATGATCAGTTCTTTCTTCCACGGATAATCCTTTACAAAGACTAAGACACTTTTTCGGTTCAAGGATTTTACACATGCTTAAAAATTGACAACATCAAATTTCAGCGAAAACATTGTGACCCAGTTGAGAACACGCTTTTGTTAAACTGAGTCCCCGTGCCCGATAATTCTTAATGTTTGTTTGGAAAAGTGATAATTTACAAATTCAATCAGCTAATTAAGCAAGTAGTATCTACGTTCCAAAATAGCAATTTTTGGGGTCAAAACGGTTTCAACTATTGCTTACAACCTATGTATCAAAACTTCAAAGTTTCAACAACAGTTGCGAAAACCTTACTGATACCCTACGAAACGATATTGACAACCTAATTTGATTGCTTTTCTTGAAACTTTTAAGTTTTATCAAGACAATTCATAAACCTATTAAATTTAGTTTCAAAAAAATCTAAAAAAATATTATACACGCTTAACAAACGTTCTCAACCCGTTGCAGGGAAACGATACTTTTTTTTAATCTTCCCTGGAACATGATTTAAACGTTTTACAAGAAACATTAGGTTTCAAAGAATGGTTCAAATGCTGATTCTTATTCGGGTTTCAGAAAGTTTCTGGTTTTATAGAATCCGTTAGGATACGTACTTGATTAGGTACTCAGAACTGAGACGGATTTTTTTAAGCACTTCTGAAATCAGTTTCAAAAACTAGGGTGTTTATAAAGTTTCATTGAATCGTAATCCATTGGTTTGTAAGAAACTATATTTTTCAAGAAAATGTTGGTTGATTTTGCATAAAATTTATATGCAAATTTGAATCGTTTAATTACTAATTTAATTATAATACTAGATAAACTTGTATTACATACATCTTTTATCCGGAGAACGTTTTTTTCGAATTCTTTTATTTTCTCTTTTATTTACCTTATTTTTCAAAAATGAAATGATTTTTTACTATGTAATTAACGAAAATAAATTTAAAATCTTAATAAATGTTCAGTGTCTTTACCCGGAAAAATCTTTTATCCGGAATTGTTTGACCCAATCATTCCGGATAAAAGAGGTTGCATTGTAAAGGGTGATTTTTTAAGAGCTTGAGAACTTTTTTTTAAAAAAAAACGCATAAAATTTGCAAAATCTCATCGGTTCTTTATTTGAAACGTTAGATTGGTCCATGACATTTACTTTTTGAAGATAATTTCATTTAAATGTTGACCGCGGCTGCGTCTTAGGTGGTCCATTCGGAAAGTCCAATTTTGGGCAACTTTTTCGAGCATTTCGGCCGGAATAGCCCGAATTTCTTCGGAAATGTTGTCTTCCAAAACTGGAATAGTTGCTGGCTTATTTCTGTAGACTTTAGACTTGACGTAGCCCCACAAAAAATAGTCTAAAGGCGTCAAATCGCATGATCTTGGTGGCCAACTTACCGGGCCATTTCTTGAGATGAATTGTTCTCCGAAGTTTTCCCTCAAAATGGCCATAGAATCGCGAGCTGTGTGGCATGTAGCGCCATCTTGTTGAAACCACATGTCAACTAAGTTCAGTTCTTCCATTTTTGGCAACAAAAAGTTTGTTAGCATCGAACTGTAGCGATCGCCATTCACCGTAACGTTGCGTCCAACAGCATCTTTGAAAAAATACGGTCCAATGATTCCACCAGCGTACAAACCACACCAAACAGTGCATTTTTCGGGATGCATGGGCAGTTCTTGAACGGCTTCTGGTTGCTCTTCACTCCAAATGCGGCAATTTTGCTTATTTACGTAGCCATTCAACCAGAAATGAGCCTCATAGCTGAACAAAATTTGTCGATAAAAAAGCGGATTTTCTGCCAACTTTTCTAGGGCCCATTCACTGAAAATTCGACGTTGTGGCAGATCGTTCGGCTTCAGTTCTTGCAGGAGCTGTATTTTATACGGTTTTACACCAAGATCTTTGCGTAAAATCTTCCATGTCGTCGAATAACACAAACCCAATTGCTGCGAACGGCGACGAATCGACATTTCACGGTCTTCAGCAACACTCTCAGAAACAGACGCAATATTCTCTTCTGTACGCACTGTACGCATTCGTGTGGTTGGTTTAATGTCCAATAAAGTAAACTGAGTGCGAAACTTGGTCACAATCGCATTAATTGTTTGCTCACTTGGTCGATTATGTAGACCATAAATCGGACGTAAATCGCGAAACACTTTTCGAACCGAACACTGATTTTTGTAATATAATTCAATTATTTGCAAGCGTTGCTCGTTAGTAAGTCTATTCATTATGAAATGTCAAAGCATACTGAGCATCTTTCTCTTTGACACCTTGTCTGAAATCCCGCGTGATCTGTCAAATACTAATGCATGAAAATCCTAACCACAAAAAAATCACCCGTTATTTCATTTTTAATTATAATACTAGATGATAGACAGATTTAAGTTTTATTTAAATTCGATTGTCATAAATGAAATGTACACTTTCACTTTTAACAGTGAACACAACAATGTTCAGTGTTTCGCTTTAATGATTTGTTAATTAGTATATAAGCACATATAACAAGAACAAACTTTACATCTATTATTTACCTAATTTCATCACTAGTAAATAACGATTCTTCGAAGTAAAATTTAAAAAACAAAGCTTTGTTAAATTTTTCAAAATCAAAAATTTATTTAATAAAGTATAAGTCTCAACTCATTTGTTGCCAGGACTAGCAATTATAATCATGTTTAAAATCATTCGTTAAAATCGTTATAATTACATTCAATTTATTTGGTCGATACATTTTAACTTAACTGATACTAGTTCTACTTGCATTGATCACTTGTTTTGCAGATTACATGATAATATATTTTCTCGCGTCAAGGTTCAATTATTTAATTGTATGATTACTGACCATCACTTGATGCATGTGGTGAAAAGCAATGATAGAGAATACCTGTTAAGCCAAAAATCATTCTATCTAAATTCTTTCTCCTATTTATGCCCTTGATGATCCATGTGCAGCTGTAGATGTATTTTTAACGCTTTGGAATGATGTTTTCTCAGCTAGCTTAGATTCACAAAACATCACGTAGTAATCCATGGTTTAGTTCTCTGAGGCATTGTTAAACATGATTAAACGCAAAAAATGGTTATTGACTGTGTGTTCATGGAACGAGACAAAAAAAGCTGTTTTTTTTCTACCAACTTTTGCTCAAAAAATTTGTCTATGGTTGTCATGTAAGTCATATCGCACATCCTCTAAAACAAGACAAAAAACAGATTTGTGATAAATGCATTTTAAATTGCTATACTTGATGATTCATTTTATAAAGCTAATAATTAATAATCTCAGCATCACAGTAGCGTTGGCAATTAAACAAAAATTAAAACATTTATATCACAACTGTTTTTTTGTGTTGACAGTTTTTAAGAGGATGTGCGATATGTTTTCTGTTGTTTTGTATTTTTTGTTTGCAATTTCTGCTTTGTTTACGATTAGTTGAAGCTTTACTTTAATTTAATCGAATAAACGTATGGCTGGGGATTACAAATACACAATATTCGGTTTTATACACACATCACAATTTATACATTATCAAAAAATTAACAGTTGCAGCAAAATAAAATTTTTGGATCTCATTCTAGTTTTTTATATAATAACTTTAAATTAAATTATTTAAGACGATAAACTAACAAACTCATTCGAAAAATGTCAAATTTAAACAACAACAACAACAACAATAAATATTTGAGCAAAATTATTGCTCATACTTCTGGTTATTTTTGTTACTATGTTGGCACGAATTAGATTATTTGCTCAAAAGATGGAAATATTTCAACTAAACCGAGATCAAATTGGGCGGGACTTAGTTTAATATAAAGATTTGATTGGCTAAAGAGTTGGATAAAAAATAATCCCGTTGCGTGAACTCAGCATGAGAAAAGCAAAATATGCTAGAAACAATCAACGCTTCCAGCAATATGTTACAGCCTATTGCCATAAGGTAAAAAAGAAAACTATTGCTGCTCGAGTAGCTTATTAT
Organism: Nephrotoma flavescens; assembly: GCA_932526605.1. NCBI lineage: Eukaryota > Metazoa > Arthropoda > Insecta > Diptera > Tipulidae > Nephrotoma > Nephrotoma flavescens. The sequence continues at coordinate 242,939,897 of OW052222.1, forward strand.
AAAAAGAGGTTTGATAACTGTTCCGGTGATTCCAAACTTATGTGGCGTACTATCAATCAAGTAATAATTCGTCAAATATTAGCTCATCAATTCTATTAACTCATCTAATAATGATCTATTAACTGATGCCTCTGACATTGCGAATGAGTTCAGCAATTATTTTGGAAGTATTGCTTCAAATTTGAAGTCTAGTCTTCCAGTTAATAATATGAATTATATCGGGCTTGACGGCGATTACGTTGAACAATCATTTTTCTTCAATCCAATTTATTGATGATCTTGAAGTTTCTAAAGCCATCGTCGCTTCTTTAAAACCAAGCAACTCTTACGATATATTCGGTTGTTGCAATTACTTAATTAAAAATTCCGTTAGTCTTATATGTCCTCCGTTATATCATATTTTTAATTGTTGTTTTAGAATCGGTATTGTTCCTGAAATTTTGAAATCAGCAATTGTACTACTTGTTCATAAAAATGGTTCCAGATGCGACTTAAATGATTACTGGCCTATTGCTCACAACCAGTTTAGTTAAAAATAATGGAAAAAATTATTAAATTTAGAATGGTTGTATAATCAGAGAAGCATAGTATTATCAGTTGTTGTCAGCACGGTTTTCGCAATGGGTTTTCCACGAAGTCTGCTTTTGAGTGCTGGGCTTTTTGTTGACATAAAAAAAGCCTTTGACATGGTTGATCATAACCTTCGATTGCATAAGCTTTCTAAAATTGGATTCAGAGGAAACATTAATTTGGTTTAAATCGTATCTTGCAAATCGTAATCACGTTGTCAAGGTGAATGGAACTATGGGCAGCCCTTATGTCTTAAACATTGGTGTTCCTCAAAGTTCCGCCTTTGGGCCTCTTTTATTTCTGATATACATATAACTTAAATTTTTAGTACAGATTTGGCAGGCTCTATTGTTGCCTTTGCAGACGATATGAGCTTATGTTATCGTGGGTCCTCAATGATGTTTGCCATAAAATTGCTGCCGACCTCTTAGTTTAAGGAAATTGTTCAATCATCATTTCCTAATTTTAAGTAACAAAACCAAGATTATGCATTCCAGTTTGGGTAGTACTCTTTTATATCCACCGATAACGTATCATTCCAGTTTTTGTAATGCAAGTAATTGCTCCAGCTCGTCTTCTTGGAGTAATTGTTGATTGCAATCTGAGTTGGAGCACTGCATTACGAACCTTATATTTATATTAAGACCAGTAGCTCAAAAATCGGTATTGCTGAAATTCTACTATGTTTGCATTAATTCTAGCCTTGAATATGCGTTATCGTGTTGACGTGGTTGCTATATCATTCAACTTTAAAAATTCTCATTATTGTTCAGAAATATTAATTAGTTTGAAGTCTTTACGGGCTTCTGCTTGGCAATTATTTTTGATTTTTAAAGTTTTACCATTACAACATCTATATGTTTATAAGGTTTTACGTTTATTTTATTTGCGAAGTGGGCACCGATTATTGAGATCAAATGTGCGATACAACATTAGGAACAATGATCAGTTCTTATTTTTTTAGTGAGCATTTTAGAAAATATTTCCTGGTAACTGCCCCTTCCTTATTTAACCAACTTTCACTTTGCATTAGACAACAGATAAATCTGAAATCATTTTTACGATTACTTAAAGTTTGGCTATTTGAGCACACTAATATCGGTTTTCTTTTTAGAGTTTTAATCTGATGAAGTTAGTTTAATTTATTTATCTTTTTATATTTTATATTTTTACATTATGTTTTTATATCTTATGTTATCATAACTTTTTATCATAAATTGTGCATTGCTAAAGGATAGATCAATAGTGCCTTTGATGATTACCCTTCTCATTTATTTTCATTTTGTATCCAATATTATATGTAACAAAAAAAATTGTACTGAAAGTACAAATGATAAGCCTGTGTGCTTAAATTTAAAAAAAAAAAAAAAAGCACGAGCTATTAAATAATGCGGACTTTCATAAAATTTTTATTGTCGTGGTCGCTGTATGGATTATATTTATGCATATTTTACAATTCAACATACCCAATCTAGTCATGATCGGTTAAAAAATGGCTGAATTTCGTCCAAGCTCGCCATATTACAGAACTTCTTCGAAAAATCATTTTAGAATCCCATTTTCGTCTGACATATCCAATTCTATCATAAGTGGTTAGGAAATGGCAGGATTCCGTCCCAGGTGGCCATATTCAAAAACTTCTTCCAAATATCAAATTAGAATCTAATTTACATCCAACATACTCAATCGCATCATAATCGGATAGGAAGCTAAGGTCGGTCCTAGGTGGCCATATTTCAGAACTTCTTTCACAACCATTTTAAAATCCCATTCCCACCCAACATGTCCAATCTCGTTCGGTTAAAAAATAAGCGAGTTCTGTCCCAGGTCGCCAAATTCAAAAACTTCTTTCAAATATAAATTTAGTATCACAAGATAGCCATATTCCATAACTTCTTCTAAAATTCTTTTTTAAATTCCATTTCCATCCAACATACCAAACTTCATTATGATCGGTTAAGTATTGGCCGGGTTCGATTGTAGGTGCTCATATTCAAAAACTTCTACAAAATCATTTTTGAATCCCATTCCCCCCTCTAAGATACCTAATCTATTCATGACCGTTAAATAAATGGTAGTGGTTTTTTGTTTTAAGATACTTAAGAGGCACTAAATTTGTTATACGATAAACTGTCCACACAATAAACTGTGTTACGATAAATTGTTTTACGATAAATTGTTTAAGGTAAATTATTCATGCTAAACAGACAGTAAATCGTCCAAACGACCACGATGAGAATTGCTGAATGATGTGTGGAGTACCAGGATCGATTGAGATTGAAAAAATACTTTTCGGCAGGGAAATACTTCTAAGTGGTTGTGCAAGAGGCTCGGGATTTTGTTCGTTAATGTTTGTGCTAAAAAACTAAAAATTTCTAATTCTTCTCATATATTCTTCTTATATATTCAACCATCGCATCTTACATTTTGCCCAACAATATTAATAATAATAATCAAATGTGATTATAAATGAATGGCAAATAGCGTAAAAAGTGCTAAGTGAATAGTCAACACGTTCGCGGACACTTTCTAAATGTGTAAAACGCAAATTTGATAACTTTAGTAATTGCAATGATATTTCGTCGTGGAAAGGAATGTATTGTTGAGAATTGACAAATATGTCGTCTTATTTCTTAATTGTTTGACATTTACCCACGCTCAAATCAAGGCTGGTTGAGATCGGATTGTAATAGGCTTTTATCGATGGTGTTTAAAATCCGTTTGTAAATATTCATGTCATCGGCGTATATAGACATCAATGAATTTTTAATTAAACATTCAACGTCGTTGATTGACTGAATGAAAAGAATTGGCCTCAGATGGCTGCCTTAGGGAACTCCAGATGTTGCTGAGAAATGGGTTGCTATCGATTATCTGAACAGTGCATAGTATATACGGTCTTTAAGATAAGAACCCACCCAACGGAGAATTTGGAGAGGAAATCCAAGGGTCCTTGCAGCCATTCTTATGATTCGAAATTATAAAAGAACTTTTCAAAATAAATGGAAAAATTCCAAGAGAAAGTGACTTTTGGAAAATTGCTGTGAGCGGCTGAGCAAAAATATCGTTTGTAGTTTTTTTAGGACGATGGATGGTAGACCGTTAGGACCGGTTGAAAAATAATCTTTAAGTTTGGAAATCATTTGTTATTCATGTTTGTAAAATATAACCTTCATCGGGTTCAAAATCGCTGTTTTTGAAAGCCAGACTAAAGAAGAATGATCCTTATACCTCAAAGTGGAAGGGTATCCGTCCTACTTTCTCTTCAGATTAATAAAGCGCCATAAACACTTAGGATCAGCGGTTAGATAGGATTGCATGAGTCTGATATAATTCCCATAAAGTTCGTTAGACAAACTACTGAAATCATTATAACTATTTAAATAGTTTGTTCCTAAGATTACGTAACGTTCGTTATTCATTACTATACCAAGGAGGCGATGACGACACAGTTTTTCGGCGAGTATACGGAATGGATCTTTCAAAACATTCAAAAACTGCAGAGTAAAAAATCAACAGTTTGTGTTTCTATGTCTGTGTAATCTTTAAGCTTCACAAAGTCGGCCTTACGAAAATTGAAACGTGGTGGAGTTTCAGAGTCGATATTAAGACTGAGTTGTTCCAGACAAAAAGAGATCAAAATATAAGGGTGGTATGCATCTATGGCACAGAGAATTAGATTTGTTTCAGAAGCGGTGCTATTGTTGATAACAGAGAAAACACCAAATTGAGCTGCTTGTCCAGGCTGTTCTTAACGTTGCTGATCTGAAATGGTACAGAGTTCAACATATTGTCAGTGAATAAAGTTTCTTTGGCGGTTAGTGCATACGAAGCAACATAATGAGTGTTATCGTCTGAATAATCCCAATTTAGTTGATAGCTTACAATATGACTTATAGTGAGCGAATATAGCAACATAAAATAAACACATTATTTTCATTATTTTTAATTTTAATACATATTTGCTCGATATTATCATTGTTGAGAATGGTAACACAAAACCGCTCTACCGGTTAAATTCGTGTCTGGGCAATAAAAACCATCTTTCCGGAAGACGTTAAAATCTGAGGAAAAAAATCGTACTATTGAAATCATTTTTCAAATTGGTCTCAGTGAGGGCAAAAAATGTTCTCAAGAATGCTTAGTAATGTTCTCAAGGTGCCTCCGACAATTTTTGTACCAAAACTTACAAAATAATGCTAGAGTGCATAATACTGTGACATTTTTAAGATGCTAAAGCGCCACATTTTTAAGATATGTCCAACTGTTTTACTTCTTGGTCTGGGAATCGTCCTAGTTCCAGAAACTTAACCTGGCAGTAACCACCTATCAACATGTTCGGTTCTGACCATAAACATTTCAAGATAATCCTACTGTTGTGATTTGTGCAACGGGCTCATATTTGAATAAGCTAAGAAAAATTATGACAGGCTCACACGTGTTTGGCTCAATATAAGAACTGATTTGCGGTTTCCAGAAATGGCAAGTTTATTCACCCCTGTCTTGGGGTCGAAGCATTCATAACTCTTCGAAAATAGTTCGGTTTACATAGGGGTCAAAGTTCTGTTAATTTACATCACCAATCGTAATCAGATGATGAAAAACTTCGTTTACGTTCTGCTCTCATCTGGATTCTGGTATCCGCGATCTAAACGCCATTTCGATTGCAGATAAAGTATTTATACCATCAATAGTGGTGCGTAGAGCAATTTACAAAAGAAACTCAAATAAACTCAAATTTCCAAATAACAAAAATTTATTATCGAACTACAAACCAAAAAGCCTGTAGAAACACGTGATTACTGATGTTTTCACAAAAATTTCCGTTTCTATCAAAAATTACAAAAATAGTTTTCCCTGAAGTCACCTCATCAATTTCTCCTACATATAGTTGAACTGTTTATTACCACGAAATGTTGAAGTTCTATTGCTATGTTTAAAAAAGTACGGTGTATGGTTTATACCTACACATAAATCTCCCTTATTACTAAATCGCAAAATATTGAATAGAGGTAATATGATTGACTGGCGAATGACGATAATCTCGTGTTGCTTTAAAATAAAATCATTACAAAATACTAGAGGAAAGTTCCTGTGGCGCAAAAAGTCTACTGCACTAAAATAATGTGGTATCTGTAGTACGTCATATCGATAACACTTCGCATGGTTCGCTTCGTGTTTACCAATATATAAAATATGTATTAGCATATGCATCTCACATATAGTATAGAGATACCGCATTGGCCACATCCTAAGTTTGTGTTTAGTTTATTTATAGCTGCAAGTTTCGTTAATGACATAAAAATAATATTCGATATGGTAATGAATTTACATGCTGACGTATTTAAAGTTTGAAATTTCATGCAAACTAACCTACTGGTGACGCGGTATTTTTAGTAGTCTGGTTTCGTATCCAGTATTAAAATATTTTTTAGGTGGTCGGTGCCCTCTTATCATTTCAAGATGACATCGAATGACTCAGATTTTTGATTTGCTCGCCTATATAAACAGAAATCACGACATCATATGTTCATTTATCGTAAATTGATTTTCCCGTAAAAGTTTAACTTGACCGTTGCCTGTTTCTTTATTTCATCGGTGACGTATTCATCTTCAAATTTCTATGAAGTTTGTCGTTCATAATGTACCATGGGGAATTTACAATCCCTCGTAGCACTTTATTTTGGGAGCATCGTATCATTTGTACACTGGTCTTCTTGGCAGAATCCCAAACTTGGACACCATAGGGGTAAATACTGGTTTTAGCATTTGCCTGTATAGAAGCAATTTTTTGTTGTATTGTGAGCTCAGAATTTCCCTATATTTGTTGTCTAACTCTTCCTTTTTCTTCTTGATGTGTTATTTTCATCTTAGCTTAGCATCGAGGGTCATGCCAAGCTATTTAGCTGTATTTGCATATGGAATTTGGTTTGAGTTGAGAACCACGGGAATACAGTTTACGCATTTTGATTTGTAAAGTAGACGTGTACTGATTTTGCTTCATTTAATAAGATGCGCCATTTTTTAGTCCAGTTGCTCACCGTGTTAACTGCATTTTGAAGTTTGCTTGTTGTTTCCGAAATATCTTTTAGAATAGCTGTATCGTCTGCAAATGTTGCTACTGTAGTACCTTGAATATTCAAGGTACGCTACCTTGTGGTATATCTGCTGATATTCTTTTTATTTCAGAGTATTCATTTTCAAATTTGACGCTTTAGTGTCGATCAGCTATGTAGGATTTAAGAATTTGATAAAATTGTTTAGGCAGTTCTCGATGCAGTTTACGATGAAATCTAACGTTAAATAGTTCAGTTGATTTCAAGTTATGTTGGTTATGGTGAAATGTTATCAGAAATGGCACGTCTTTTATTCAGTGATTGCATCTGTTAAAAACTAATTCGACATTCGTAACTATGGAAAGCCTTGTGGGGACATTAATGGCCAGGAATTGTATTTACATTTTTCCGAGAAAAGAACATTACCTGGCAGTTGGGTGTATTCAGCTCGAGGCCGTTGTTGTTACGCAAATCTATCTAAGTCGTCGTGGAGCAATGTGCAGTTTAACGTGGAAGAAATGCCCAGTCACCTGCAAAGCAGTCTAGATAGAAGCTTCCCATAAGCATAACTAATAGTAGACCATTAGTAGAAACTACGAAACTAGAGAACTCATATAACTTGTGAACGAGGCGACTTGATATTCTTGGTTACTCAAATAAAAGTCACTCTATGAGCAGAAAAACCAATAGCTTTATGATTTTTTAGAATGATGCTATGAGGAATTTTCTCAAATGCCTTGCTTATATTAGTAAAGATAGCATCAACCTGATGCTTGAGTCATTCTGAACAGCATTCATGCATCTAGAAACAAAAATAACTAGATTGGTAACTGTAGAGAAACCTGCTAGATCGCAATAAGACTATAGGTAGAATGTCGCCAGGACCTGATGGAAAATCTTCTTTTAAACAAGAAATATGATTAGCGACACTATTTGGACTCAAAATGATATCTCCTATTCCAAAAGAGTTATATAATGTGTTATTTTCAAATTCGTTAAAATCTAGATGATTAAAATGAGGCGAACATATTAATAACCTTACTACGGTCGTTATATGGATTATCGAGTTAATTGAGAATGGAGGGATATCCGATTTAAGCTTAGAAATGACATATTTAAATAATTGACGTGGATCCTTAAAAATTTTTGTTTGCACTTTTTAGAGGTAGTTTTTGTAGTTTTGTACGCCTCCCGGAATTCAAAAAGGCTGAAATTAAAAAGATTTCACATATAAAAGTTTATATATGAAAAATGGGACCTTTTTAAGTCATATTTCGTGTCCGTCACGCCAGCCGAAACCACATCAGCTGGAACCAAACAACTTTAACACAAGTAGCTCGATACATTGTGCATCATTGTGCACTAAATGCTTTATCAGCCGAACCTTATAATTCTAGCCGGAACCTGATAAAGCAGGTCAGAACCCTACAACAGCCAAACCAACAGTGGCACTAGTAGCACGATGCATTGTGCATAATTGTGCACTATATAATTTATCAGCCGGAACCTTACAAATCGAGAAATATACGATTTTTCGGAAAAGAACCTTACAAATTCAGCCGGAAGCATACCCTATACAGCCAAACTAAGTATGCACGGAAACGATGGTATGGTAATATACAGTCAAAATAACTACATCACAAGTAGCACAATGGATTGTGTATCATTGTACACCAAATGCTTTTTCAGCCAGAACCTTATAACTTTAGCCGGAAAATGATAAAGTCAGCCAGAACCATACTATAGACAAACTAGTTATGGCACAAGTAGCACGATGCACTGTGCATCATTGTGCACTATATAATTTTTCAGCCGAAACTATACAAATCCAAAAATATACGATTTTTTGTGAAAAAAACCTTACAGTTTCAGCCGGAACTATACCCTCTACAGCTAAACTAACTATGGTACAAGTAGCGCAATGCATTGTGCATCATTGAGCACCAAATGCTTTTTCAGCCGGAAAATTATAATTCCAGCCGGAACCAGATAAAGCCAGTCAGAATCCTACAACAGCCAAACCAACTGTGGCAGAAGTAGCACGCTGCATTGTGCAACATTGTGCAGTATAAATTTTTTCAGCCGGAACCTTATAATTTCGACTAGAACTTGATAAAGCCAGCCCGAACCGTACTACCACAAAACCAACTATTGCACTAGTAGTACGATGGAACCGATGGTTTGACTGTAATACGGTTCTGGCTAGCTTTATCAGGATTTAGCCGCAATTATAAGGTTCCGGCTGAAACATTGTATAGTGCGCAATAATGCACACTGCATCGTGCTACTAGTTTGTCTATAGTATGGTTTTGGCTGGCTTTATTAGGTTCCGGCTGGACCTTATAAGGTTCCGGCAATAATCCATTGTACTACTTGTGATGTAGTTACTTTGACTGTATATTACCATACCATCGTTTCCGGCTGGAATTATAAGGTTCCATCGGTTCATAGGTTCATGCATCGTGCTACTTCTGTCATACTTAGTTTGGCTGTTGTAGGGTTCTGGTTGGCTTTATCAGGTTTCGGCTAGAATTATAAGGTTTCGGCTGAAAAAGCATTTAGTGCACAATGATGCAAAATTCATCGTGCTACTTGTGCCATAGTTGTTTGGTTCCGGCTGGCATGACGGACACCATATTTCTAACAAATTTTCTGACTTAATAAAGGTGTTTTACAAAAACAAATTTAATTTCAAAATGTATTGTAGAGAATGATAAAAAACTTGCATTTAAAAAATTTAATTGGTGAATTATTATTTGTGTATTAATTATGAATTGAAATATGCATTTTTAATTCATTTTGAAATTTGCAATTGTTTTTTGCACATTTCATTAATGAAACCATTAGTTGACAATTTTGAATGGCTTTAATTTAAGTATGTGACGTTATTCCAGTTTTTCGTCTCAGGGTTTTATTTTATTATTATTTACACGAAACTATTCTATTCCATCTCAGTTTTTCATTTTTTACCTCTATAAGACGATCTAAATTATAAACACAACAACAAAATATTCCATCCCAGTTTTTTTCGTTTATTTGTGTTCATGTAAAGCAAATACTTGGAAATAATGTATGTGTTTTGGCAATAGTAATTATAAGTTCAAAATATTAAGGGTAACTTATAATAAGCGCCCCAATGACAGCCGTATGTTAAGATAAAAAACCTCCCTCGGCCGGAAATAGCGACCCAAAACCTTCCCTGGCCGGAAATAGCGATTAATGTTTTGAGATGGTACGTAATTAAGTAATTCCTATCCAAGTGGCCAGCACCAGGCGTATGTTTAAATTTGTGGAAATGGCTAAGTTCCAAAATCTCAGGTTAAGTTAAATAAAAATGTATATCTCTTAAGAACTTCCTAGGCCGGAAATGGTTCTTAAAAGGGAAAACTATGGTGAGTTCCCCAGTGCCACCCGTATGTTAGAATTGGCACATAGGCTAGGATTTAACCATAAAGAACCATTTCTGGCCTAGAAAGTTCTTAAGAGATATACATTTTTATTAAATTTAACATGAGATTTTGGAACTTGACCATTTCCTCAAATTTGAACATGTCTGGTGCTGGCCACTTGGACAGCTATAACTTAATTACGTACCATCTCAAAATATCATTCGCTATTTCTGGACCCGGAAGATTTTGGAAGTTATAGACGATTTTCATATAAATTTATATGGGGCCATATCGAAGCAGGAAGATTGTGCCAATCCTAACATACGGCTTGCATTGGGGCGCTTATTATAAGTTACCCTTAATATTTTGAACTTATAATATGGCGTATTATTATGTCGAATTTAAAATATACAGAATTACTGATTAGGATTCTCGTTTATTTATTTTCAATTTATGTATCAGAAAACAATTTTGTTATACATCAGCAGGTCAATTCTGGTTTTCCTATAGTGAAAGGAAAAGGATTAGGAAAAATATTTACATAGCGGTTTTTGTTAAAAATATCAGTTTATGGCCTACTGAGATATCAAGTTTCATTTAAATTTTTATAATTTAGGAAATATTTTTTCCGTATCGAAATTAGATAAGAAAAATTTTCCAAATTTAATTATGTTTTTGAAAAATTTACACCAACTGTTTACCATACCTAATATGCCAGCAAAAACAATTTGTGACAAAAATACTACGAAAATATTTTGCCTAATTCCTTTTTCCTATAGGAAAGCCAGAATCGACCTGCGGTTCATTGAATTTATTGCAAATCATAATTTTACCGCAATTGTATACGAGTACACTCATACGAGTATTTAATAATGCATATGTTCAATATTTCACTAACCATATTGCATAAAACAGAAAAAAAGTAAAGGAAACTATATTTTCTGTGAATCCCCGAATAATAAATAAAATTCCCTTGTGAAAGAGCAAAAAGCAAAAACAATTGCTGTCGGATAATTGGATATGGAAATTAACCGTGCGATTCTAACGTATAGTTACAGAGCTCTTAACTGCAATATTTCGCATAACTAAGAGATTTCTCTTACTTAAGACTATTTTGCGATTCTGCACATACTGATCAGTTAAGAGGTTCTCTTAAAAACCTTTTAGCTTAATACCTACCAAATAGGTGGTCTTAAACATCATAAATGATAGAATTTTTATTATGTTGGATGAAAACTAATAAAAATGAGGATTATGTAAATAAATAATTCATTAAATTATATTTTACAATACACAAACAGGATTTTAGATGTAATATTTTTATAAAAAAAAAAAATTATTCGGACAACATCATTACGGGTGAAAGTAGTTGTTGTTTATTTTCTTTTAACATACGATTAATTTTTTGCCTAATTATTTATTTTTTCTAATTTATTACAAAAATATGAATATTAAAACTTTATTTTTCACAAAAATATTTCGTATTTTATCGTTTATTTAACAATAAAAATACAATTTCAATGGCGCGCATTAATAAAAATCACAATTGACAGGTCTCCAAAAATATTTGGAGAGTTTTTATTAGAAATTTTAAGAGAAGTACTAACAGAATACCAATTAAGAGATTCTCTTACAAAAATCTATTAACGAAAAACCTCTTTACTGTTAGCCTCTTAATAGTCTTAACATCAGAATCGCACGGTAAATCCATTCAAAATGTTCAACTAGTGCTGTCATGTCAAGTAAAAAAAAATCATAAAAATTAAAATTCCAGTTAACTAAGTGTTCCGGTTAATTGGATGCCGGATAATCGGACTTTTACTGTAATACATTTTTACGTTTTATTTCGATTTTAAATACACATTTTATGTCATTTTCAAAATAACTTATGATATGCATTAATAAAGTCTGATTTTTTTTTCGTTTCCATTACACGTTTTAAGTCAATTTTAGAATGATTTAAAAAAGCTGGCTTCAAGTCCTAAAAACACCATTTTTAAGTCAGATTTTTTAATTTGAGGAGCACGTTTTCACTGTAGTTCGGATTTCAACTTAAATTCATCGAACAATTGAAAAAAATTATAATTATCAGATTTGTCGCAGGATTCAATGTAGATTCGGAATGCCGAGTTCTTCTTATTACGCAATGAGCGAAGCTGCTTATTATAATACAGAAGAGCTTAAATGAAATAAATGAAAAGTCTATTTTAAGTAAGAACTGGTTCGTTTTTCTGAAGGTTAAAACTTCAGTTGCTATTGTGCAGCAATCGTCTTCAGTCGCGAAGATTAGAAGATAATTACAATTTTTATTTAAAACATAATTTCTGTATTAGGGGGTTGCAACTGACAAATTGTACAAGGAAATATGAAATGACTGATAGATGTCACCATACGTGGTGGAAGGACAAATAATAGTTATTGCTTTATTTTGTTGTATGCGTGTGTGTGTGACTAATTACGTTCGCCAAAATAGCTTGTTGGCGGTTATGTAAGGAATGTTTATGAATATCAGGCGACAAGGGCTAATTATTAATTTGTTCACCATCATTTTAACCAGAACAAACACCTTCCAAAAATCAACGCTAAGGTAAAGTGATTGGTTAAATCCTGGTGGGATATATGGATGCGACGTTAATGAAATGAAATTGCAATGAAATACCTAATTCGCATTATTTTTGGCCACTACCTGTCTACAGTATTTATGGAAGGCTACTAATTTTTAAATCATTGACATCTAGGAATTCTTCTGCAATGCAAGCCTCCAAACCATTCGCATTATCTGTCGGGGTTTTTAATTATTGCGAAGATTTAACTATTAATGACGGTTGAAGACTAAAGTGGACACATGATGTAAAAATTAACTTCTGTTTTGCCAGGCATATTTAATTCATGCACTTGAAAACAGGCATGCATGATGCATTAATTTTTCGGGAATCATTCCTACATTCGCAATTGATCTTCGGTGATAACGAGTTTTGCAACTGAGGAAATTGGTCTTTTTACAAGATGTACTTGCAACCCGGGCACACATTTCGTTACAATATTTCGAGTATTTGAAATTCTGAAAATAGTACTTTCAATGGTATCGCCAATTTGATAATGTGATAGTGGAATTCGGCGAACGATTCTCTCAAATCTTGCTTGTATGTGCTAATTAGTTCTTAATTTTGCCACACGGGAAGTAAAACTAATATAATGCTCGAAAATGCTTAAAGGTCCTCAGCTCCGAACCATATTTCAACAAGTTGCAAAATTCTGATCATCTTGAAATTTTCGTAGAACAGTACAACACTGCTACAAAATCTACGCCATTAAGTCGATCTTGAACCGGTGTGAAGTACTTAACGTTAATGAAAAGTGTAGCGATACATTGTAACGAAAAGTGTAGTCTCAAAAAGTGTAAATCCCAAATTATCAAAAAGTGTAGCTGCGAACAAGAAATAAAAAACATACGTGGTTTAATTAAAATTATTCTTTAAACTTTTTTTTTGACACTGCATCCAGCTTCTGTTTTTTAATTTATACAGTTTTATGTAAATATTAAAAATGACAAATAATTTTCTGAGGATGCCAATGAGGCGAAATATAAAATATTTAAAAGTATTAAAATTAAACAACAGAACTGGATACAGTGTTTTAATACAAAATCAAAAAAATGTTCGTCGCCAACATTACACAACATCAAATCAATAATTAAAATTATTAAAATCAATAAAAAAATATTGAGAACCACAGTACTACAATAATAAGTTTATATACAATATTTATAAAAAAAAAAAATTAAATTTTTTTAATTCTGAAAATTTTCGGAACCACAAGTACCGAGTGTGGAATTTATTGTCCTGCACTTGTAATAGTGTCTGGAGTTTGTGAACAAAGTTCTAGATAATTTGTTTGTTGTGATTGGCGACATAATAGGCCAGTAATATACACTGGTCATATTGATACCCTCCAAAAGAGAAGGCATATTTTTAAAAATTGTGACAAAGAAATTCTATTAGTTGCGGCCAGTTGTGTATCCTGCTTCGTTAGTTGTGCTTCGTTGTATGTTCTTTGTTTTCTTTAGCTGGAATCGAATTCTCTAAATTTTGACGCATATCAATAGCTGCGGAAATATTTGAGCAGCCGGATCTATAGGTGGTTCAGTTGTTTTGCAATAGTGTCCGGAATGGTGGGGGTTTATAAAGACGTCTCTGGAGGGTAAAGCTTCGCCTACAAATGTATGTAACTAATAGCGATTTAAAGGTAAGCTAGGATAATTATATGTAAGATTATGCTTGCGTTGTTTTGATGAAAGTTTTTGGAAAGCACGAATGCTTGAATGAAACGGTGAAGAATGTTGCAAATACAATTGAGTCGGCAACTATGGCATACTAGATGGCATTGTATAGTAGCATACATCATAGTAAAATAAAATGCAAATAAACAATTTCTGAAAATCTGCTGAATTTTTGATCCGACCATTCCGCTAAAATTTCGATAAAACTTTTGTTTACTTTAAAATATGCTTCTGCTTAATCGACCTGTCTGAACTATAATGAAGCAACAGACAGACACCACCACGATTTTTTTTAAAATTTCGACGATATAGTAATAAATAGTAAATAGTAAAAGTAACAAGAGAAAATAGAGATTTGCCTTTAAAGGGTTTTTTATGAAATAGGATGTTTTTTGTCATTTTTTTACCCTGTTTCCATTACTACTTTACCCGAACGGTACAAAATATATAACCGATTTAGTTTCTATCAACTTTAATAATAATCATAAAATTTTATGAGAAGAATTCCGTATATTAACAAAACATTATTCACCATCTGCTTATATCGACAGATTTAAAAAAATCTTAATATTCATGTTGATTCTGCAAACATTCAGATATATACCAAACTCTTTACATGTCTACCCACACAGATATTGTAATTTTCTAAAATATCAATATTTTTTTTCAAACTAACATTTTAAAAATTCTTTTGTCAATCTTAAAATAATACAGCGAATAAACATTTTTCTTTTTATCTAACGTTACAAACGAATTAATTTAACCACTAATATGAAATAAACGCGGTACTGCATTAAAATATAAAATTTCCTCATTATTCTAACGGAACGGTGTTTTCCCACCAATCCCATCGCATACGAGTATTTTTTTTATTGTTTTGTACTTTCGCTCAAGCTTTTATAACACTTTTATGTGTATACGATACACATATATGAGGTCATAAGTTCAATGTACTGTGTATGTTGTATACGAGCTTTTTATATCCTGCAGTAGTGCTTTTCTCCTTTTTCGTTATTTTATACTGTGCCGTCGTTGGTTATAAACAAGTGTTGTATTTACGTCATAAATGCAGATGAACCTGCAATATTTATAGAGTTATCTCGTTTTATTTTTCATTCAATTTTCATTTGTAATGAGAATGTAGTTGAGGTGGTGATGGAAATGTAGGGCAATTTTTTCGTACTACTAAAAATTTTTATCAGTTGAAGGTACTGTACGTTTATGATTTTGTAGCAGTTGTTTACAATTTTTTTTGTGTGATTCCTTATATTTAACGATGGTTTGGTTCTGGAATGGACACAGATGGGCGATTGGGCAGAAATTCATATATCCAACCATTCGATTTCAATTTTAGAAGTCATGAAACCGGGCATTTCGGAAAGGCCGTTACTAGGTTGTAATTCATAAAAGATGAGTCGCAGAAATTTCACGATGATTTGGGTTGAGATATGTATTTAACATATTCTTCTCAATTACAATGTTTTTTTACACCACTATTTTCACTTTTAACATCTCCACTCCTCACTTTCGCTTTTCTTCTTTCGCGTACCGAATCTCGCAAGTGATTCAGTAGAGGTACAAAATAGTAGTAAAGTTTTGAACAATTTTGGCTGCGGACCAATAGCCCGGTAAATCGTTTACTATGGTAAAAACCGGATTTAGAACAGATTTTTCGATCAAGTTTCCATAGAGTTTTTGAAAAATAAATGAATTTAACGAAAAATTCACTTAAAATTGACTTTTACCCGACAAGATGAACAAGATTGATTCAAATTACAATGTAATCGGCCGACCATCGTTTAAATATAATGATAGCCATTCGATAGGGGCAGAGGCCAACCATATCCATATGGATGCTTTGAAACCTCCCATTTGGTAGCTCGAATTAAACAAGATCTGATTTGATTTTGTCTTAACACGATTAACAAAATTTTATAAATTTATATCTTATCGTCATGATATGCGCCTCTAATGCTCTGGGTTGTTAGGTATGACCAGAGCCTATATCGACGTATATGCCATTTCACATATTTATCTCTAGTATCAGCTCTAGACAATTTAAGATTGTGTCTTAATACGATTAACAAAATTTTAAAAATGTATACCTTATCTTCATGATATGGGCCTGTGTTGCCCAGGGTTATTAGGTATGACCAGAGCCTATATCGACGTTTATGCCACTACACATATTTATCTCTAGTATCGGCTTCAGAAAATTTAAGATTTTGTCTAACGATTAACAAAATTTTAAACATTTTTATATCTTATTGTCATGATATGGGCCTGCGTTGCCCAGGGTTATTAGGTATGACCAGAGCCTATATCGACGTATATGCCACTACACATATTTATCTCTAGTATCGGCTCCAGAAAATTTAAGATTTTGTCTTAATACGATTAACAAAATTTTATAAATTTATTTATTATTGTCATGATATGGGCCTGTGTTGCCCAGGGTTATAAGGCATGACCAGAGACTATTTCGACGTATATGCCACTACACATATTTATCTCTAGTATCGGCTCCAGAAAATTTAAGATTTTGTCTTAACACGATTAACAAAATTTTAAAAATGTATACCTTATCGTCATGATATGAGCCTGTGTTACCCAGGGTTATTAGGTATGACCAGAGCCTATATCGACGTTTATGCCACTACACATATTTGATTCTAGTATCGGCTCCAGAAAATGATATAACCTCGGTCGTTTATAGCTATTAAAATCTAAATATGTACACTTGCTAGAAAAAGTCTGCGTTTACCTGCTATCTATCAACTTATATCATTAAACAATCAAAAACCAAAAAATATTTTCAAAATTTTATTTCATCTATTTATTACGTATTTCTTAATTATTTAACACATATAAATTCATATATTTCGCTTTTAAGGTTTTTGAGATAACCGTCGATTTTTCAGAAAATACACAAAAGCGAGGCAGAAAAAGTCTGCGGTCGCTTGTAATAAAAATTATAAAACAAAGACAATAAACAATCTAAAAAAATAATTAGTACTTTGTGGGGTAACCTCGATTCTTTATGACTTCTCGGAGCCCTTTTGGCATCGAATTAACGAACTTTGCTGTCTCCTCTGCACTTGTCTTCCCCCACTCCCCTTTAAAAACAGTTTTCAACATTTCTTTGTTTGTTATTCGATGTTCTCGAATTCTCATCTCTAGTGAATCCCATAAGTGCTCAATGGGGTTTAGGTCTGGAGATTGTGGGGGTGTATGTAGCTGTTTTGGAACATGATAAAGTAACCAGAGCTTTACAACCTCGGTTGTATGCTTCGAATCATTGTCATGTTGAAAGCAAAAATCTGTACCTAAGCCAAGTTTTATAGCACTTTCCATCAAATTATTTTTTAAAATGTCGAGATAATCGTCGATTCAATGAACTTCATATTCCCAACGCCATTACTCGCAATACACCCCCACATCGTTACTTTTTGCAGTGCTGTTCCTGACTTTCGCCATACCATCTTGCGCCCATTTATGCCAAAAAAACAGAATTTACTTTCGTCAGAAAAGAGAACATTCTTCCAAAACTCTATTGGCTTATCTATGTGCTGCTTGGCAAAGGCAATGCGCTTTTGTCGGTTGACTTGTGATATGAGTGGTTTCTTTCGAGCTACCCGTCCATGGTATCCAGCTTTTTTGAGGATTTTTCTTGCAGTATCTGGACAAATAATTTTGTTAAATTTTTCTTTTATTTCATTTGCTAATTGGGATGCAGTCTGTTGTGGAGTTTCTCTTACTAATGACCCAATATGTCGTCTTTCCCTGTAAGACAATTTTGATGGACGGCCGGAACGAGGCTTGGAGGTGAATTCTCGTGTCAATTTAAAATTATTAATAACTCTTTGTACTGACGAGTATTGTCTTTCCACTATTTTCGCTGTTTCTCTGTAGCTGTTCCCATCTTTCCATAATTTTACTATGATTTTTCTTTTACTCACACTAATTTCTTTTCTTTTATTTTCCATGGGAAGAAAAAATTACACTTATGAAACAATTTTGAAAAAAACTGTTTGACCAAATAACTGAATAGCAAGAACCAAATGATAAATGCGAAATATCGTATAAGAATGCATGAGAACCAATTGTATTTCGGGGAATCCCATAATTTAACAAATGAACGCAGATTTTTTCTGTCTCGCGTTTTTATATTTTTTATAGAAAGTGCTGTTATCTTGAAAACTGTAAAAGAGAAATAAATGAATTTCTTTGTGTTGAGTAATTAAGCAATACGTAATAAATAGATGAAACAACATTTTGAAAATATTTGTTGGTTTTTGACGCAAACTTTTTCTAGCAAGTGTATATCTCTCATTAATATTATCATTTGGTTTGACCTTATTAAAATTCAGACTAACGTGATATTAACATAATACCAATTTTTTCATGAAAAATGTGTCTACATTTTGCATATGTATGTTTTCGGGATGAGGCTACACTTTTTCAATGTTTACACTTTTTTCGGGATGACTACACTTTAGCGAGGAAACTTACCAAAAAATTCGGGATGATTTTTCGGGCCAACTTCAATGACTTGGCGGATCGGATTTTGCGATATTGGATAAATTTCATAATAGGCCCCTTGTGTATGGGGGATAGGATATCTATCTGAGACAGTGACAATGTTTAACAATTTACCGGTATTAAGAGATCGCTTAAATCTTTCTGACTTTGCCAATTTTTTTGACTGTGACCCATTACAAATCCAAACTCATATGCATTTACATCTCATCATCATACTGGCTCAATTTGTCAACAACAACAACAACACAATTTATTCCAGGTTAATTTCTATTGGTTCAGAGAAGTCCTAATTCCAAAATTTTGATTGATATATCGCCGATTCCTTAGATAGGTCCACTCGTTGAAACTAATACATCCATTTAAATTATAATCCGATATTTTGGTAATTAACACTTGACGAATGGTGTCGCATGACGATTTTTTGTTTGGTGGTGGCTGTTTTTAGAAGTTAAGGAAGTTAAATTTAAGGGTTTCAATGATTTTCGAAGATCGTCGGATGTTATAAAAATTCTGAATGCAAGCCCACTACATTCTATCATTCTAGCTAGGATCGCTGTCGTCTTTGGTATTTCTAAAATATTTTGTAATTTTTGGAGAAGGCTTATTTGATTATGAACTAGATCCAACTACTCAGAACCAAAAGCTAGTTTTCGCAATATTATTTCATGTTTGGTCGTTTACCTTCGGTGTTTATAATATTTACGCACTTCTTACATTTCGCGTCAATTTTTTTTTTATTGTTCGAGAAAGACCTACCGGTAGTTAGCTTGTTTTGCTTTAGCTGGAGAATCTTTTTAGTAGTTTTAGTTCTTCATAAAATCAGACTTCTGAATATTGTTGATTATTAAGTTCCGACTGTTCTTTTTAAATAATCCTTGCATCTGGCATTGTTGACGAAGCTTTTTATATAAGCGATGATTCTGGCTGTTTTCGTAGTGACTATGATTTTCTTCACTTCTTCCTGAGTACTAAATACTTGATAGTTTGATGATGGCAAATTCACCGTTCAAAGCCATTTAGGTCCAGGCCACCACAACTCATTGTTTTGGATTTCTTTAGGCGTAAGGCCCTCTGAAGCTATATCCGCGGGATTATCTTCCGCTTTAACGTGCAGACCAATGGGCTGGACCGATCTTGTTTTGTATTTCAGCTACACGATTTCCTACGAATACCTTCTATTTGTTTGAAGGCCCTTGAATCCATCCAAAGTGACGGTTGAATCCGTATAAGCATATATTGATGTTGGCGACCCTAATGATCGCATTACGCTATTCATTAATTAGAAAATTATCGAAAGAAAATTTATCAACCAATCTTTGAAGTGACTGTCCTTCGTTCTAGGGCTCCCACAAATTTGCGAAATACACTTTTAGCAAATTATCCAACTCGGAATCGGAATCGTTGTCTCGTACTTGTAGATAGTGTTCAAGCCCTATTAATGCTACTGGAGTTTTACTTTTTGCTATTAAAACTGAATCGCAAATCTAGTGGTGGCGTATTTAATTTCTTTAACGGAGTTACTCTAGTTTTTGATGCTAACGTAACTTTAACCGGACAAGTGGTGCAGTGGTTAATGCTTCGGCACTTGGACCGGGAGGTACTGGGTTCGAATCCCATCAGAGGCTAGATGCAAATCGAATTTTCATCATCGATTACAATCGGTGATGTTAACAAACACAACTAAGACCCTCTGATGGAGTGCAGAATTCAGCGCCGACTCACCGTTCATATCAATCTACAGGTTGACATGGAGCTTGCAATGTGCAGGTGGTATACGTGTGAGTGGGTGAATAGGTGAATGGGTTAATGATGTGGCGTGAATGTGTGGTATCACAATGGGCCAAAATTGGCCTAAGTGTCAAAGCACTGAAACCTAAACGTAACTTTAACATCTTCGGATTCCAAGGCCACCCTGCTGTATATGACAGCAGCACATGCCGCATTCGAAGCATCACAGAATCCATGTAATTCTATGACATTCTGATTAAAAGTAATCCACCTAGGGATTCTAATTTTGCTTATATGCTGTAACTGCTGTTGAAATTTCATCCATTGGGCTTCCAGATGATTAGGTATGTTCTCGTCCCAACTAATGTTTTCTCCAGCTTTGCTATTATGTTGTCGTAGTTCACTTCCCAATCATTGTAGCTTTCAATGTTTTGGGTGTTATCTGGGCTTGCGTATACGGCTTCTGGATGTGCTGCCAATAAACTTGTCCATTTTGATTTCAAATTGTTTAATTTTTGCCTCAGGTATGATTTCGTAATAACCTCACTGCCCCAAAGTTTTTGGATGGCCTGAATCGTCTTCATTAGTGCTGCCTCTTTGATCAACTGTATTTGGTAAAATCTGGTTCTTCAGCTTCTTGTTGTTGATTTCCATTCTTGCCAATTTCATCCAATGATGTCGTTTAAATTATTCATCAATTCGCTGTAGCTGGCGATGTTCCTATTAGTATTCTAATATTCATGATCCTTTGTTGAATTGAAATGTTTAACCATGGCCGTCGTTCTTCTTGAAGTCGTCGTACAGCTGGCTTAAGGTGTTTTGTCGCTTTTCAAAATACTTTATTTTAGATTTGCGCTCTTTACTATCTTTCTTTATTTTTTTTTTTTAATTTGCACATTTTGTGTATATAAATGACGCCTTGTTTTACCTAACTCTTTGAACTGCATTGTTTAGAGCTGTGATTGCCGGTTTGTTCTAGTTCTCTTGAAGGACCAATGCTTGTATCCGGCCTTCAGATGTACTGACGAATTCGCGTTCCGATTATTCAACTTAGATGTTAGTTGAAAGTGGTTCAAGTTGACGTATATTGAACTTTATTTGAGATTAATGCGCTTCCCGTAGGTCAGAGCTTGGAAACTAATCTTTTATGTAGAGAATTTGACTGGTTGTAAAAATCTAACCCATTTATTTTAATTATGCGGTTTATATAAAAAATGTGTTGTCGTGATTTTGGTGTTATAGAAATAAGATCTATTATTTCCTATTAATAAAATATGTTAACGGCTACGATGTTTTAACCTATCACTGGTCCAAGTTTACGATGTTTAAACAACATTTTCTCAATCAAATAACATTTTCAAGGATCAACTAATTTATTTAATTATTTTCTAGTCAAACAAAAACAATAATTATACATATATATTATATTAAATTTAAAATCATTTTGATTAAAAACGATAAATCATAAAGAAATCATTTTTAAAAAAATTCTACTTAAAACTACATAAACCATAGTAAATATTAATCATGAAACAATTTCATTAGCGGAAAATTGTATTTCCCCTCAAAAGGGGAGGAATGTTGTATAATAACCAGAAAAACTCGATTCATTTATTTGTTTTCCGCATTGTTATAACTAAGATCATGAACTTTTACCAAACTAAACACAATTTCGTTTAAAATATGATACAATTTTCAACCTAGGAAAAATGTACATTTGTTTTCAGTAGAGAGTCACAATCTGTAATTATTCAGAGTCTCAAACAGTAATCATTAACATTAAAAATCATTATATTACAAGTAAGTGTTCAAAAATATTTACACCTTCAAAAGTTAAAATGCCCAATCGCCAACCCGCTCCGCACAGCAGAAATTGGATGTGCAGAAACCAGATCCAGATTATAAGATTTCGCTTCATTGGCTCTAACAGCAAAATTTATTGCGCCGGGTGCCTCCTATAGCCGAAACAGATAGCAAAGTAATTTAAAAAAAAAAGTTGTGTTTGACTCATTTACATCAGAACAGTTCATCAGATTATGGTAGTCAAGTTTATTTCTAATTAGTTGAATATATTAAAATGTTACCAATTAAATTATTCACTCAACTGACTTTTTAATTCATCACGTAAACACATTTTTCGAAATTGTCGCGTACTATAAAACTAATATTTTGTTTTTAAAATGTTGTCTAAGTTTCGAAAAGTTCAGTCGTCATCCCGGTACATAGAAACCGATATACGACAATCGGTAACAGTACATCGCTGTTTTTCCTTATATACGATTTACTCCATACGAGGTAATTACTTTAATCGTGCTTGATTAACTTAATCCATTATATGTAATACTCAAAAGACATCAAACAGCGAACGAATTTATCGATTCAATGATATTTTGATTTGATTATGTAGACTTGGTAGAAAGTAAACACAAAACTTATTAAATTCAATTTTCCTCAATCAAACTTTTAGTTTGTCTCTATATAATGAGATTCATCATCGCTGTAGTGTGTAACTCTCGGAATTGATTAACGTAAACAAATTTTTTGTGAATTGTTGCTGGAATAGGTGCTCTATGACAGTCTAGCATTTTAAGGCGAAGACAACCGCACGAAAAAAATTTCAATTCTTCTTTGTAAAATCAAAATTGAACAAGCTTTTGATTTGATTTAAAAAGAAAGGTAAAATAGGAAATCAAAAAAAGTCAAGACTCACGTGACACATAATCACATGTTGATATTATAATATATACAGAAACATCTTAGAACAAAAATTATTTTTCAATTCATCAACCCAATTACACAAATCTTGATTTATACCTTTCTTACATATTCAGCCGACGACGACGACGATAATACAGGTACGACAGGTAGAAAATATTGTTCAATATTAAATATATTTTCTGGCTATTTTACGGCTTCACACTCTATAGTTGTATATGAAAATATTTTATACCAGTAAAAGTTTTTTTTTGTGACGTTAATTGAGTTAAGAAAATTCTTCATAATTTTATATAAACGAAAATGTGTTTGGGATACGTCACTTTCGTTAGATTGTAACGTGATTTTATAATATTGAACGAAACCTCATTTATGCAAATTAATCGGCTGATTGAAAATATTAATCAATAAATTTGTGTAACGCCTTAGGCCCTAGAAATCACGTGTGTTTGTGCAAACTATATTTTTATTTTATTTTATAACGAATTTTTAGTATTGCGGAATTTTGTAATTTTTGGTTTAGAATATTCCAGATAGACGTT